>CM077935.1:19514414-20714414 GCA_039797435.1 Crotalus adamanteus | reverse complement strand
CCCTTCCTTCACTCACAACTTGCAGCTCCTCCAAGAAGCCTATAAGCAGTTCAAATGTAATGGAGGCCCACCAGAAGCTCTGCTACTTTTCTCCTCTGCACCACCCTCTCCTTCACTCACAGCTTGCAGCTCCTTGCAGCAGCCTCTGGGCAGTTCAAATGAAACGGAGGTCCAACCAGAAGCTCAGCTACTTTTCTCCTCAGCACGATCCCTTCCTTCACTCACACCTTGCAGCTCCTCCAAGCAGCCTATAGGTAGTTCAAATACAATGGAGGCCCAACCAGAAGTTCAGCTACTTTTCTCCTCTGCACCATCCTCTCCTTCACTCACAGCTTGCAGCTCCTTCCAGCCGCCTCTGGGCAGTTCAAATGAAACGGAGGTCCAACAGGAAGCTCTGCTACTTTCCTCCTCTGCACTCCCCCTTTCTTCACTCTCAGCCTGAACCTCCTCCCAGCAACCTCTAGACAGTTCAAATACAATGGAGGTCCAACCAGAAGCTCGGCTACTTTTCTCCTTTGCACTCCCCCTTTCTTCGCTCTCAGCCTGAAGCTCCTCCCACCAGCTTCTCGACAGTTCAAATACAATGGAGGTCCAACCAGAAGCTCAGCTACTTTTCTCCTCTGCGCCATCCCCTCCTTCACTCACAGCTTGCAGCTCCTTCCAGCAGCCTCTAGGCAGTTCAAATGAAATGGAGGTCCAACAAGAAGCTCAGCTACTTTTCTCCTCAGCACTATCTCTTCCTTCACTCACAGCTTGCAGCTCCTCCCAGCTGTATTTAGGCAGTTCAAATACTACAGAGGTCCAACCAGAAGCTCAGCAACTTTTCTCCTTTGCACTCCCCCTTTCTTCGCTCTCAGCCTGAAGCTCCTCCAAGCAGCCTCTAGACAGTTCAAATACAATGGAGGTCCAACCAGAAGCTGAGCTACTTTTCTCCTCAGCACTATCCCTTCCTTCACTCACACCTTGCAGCTCCTCCAAGCAGCCTATAGGCAGTTCAAATACAATGGAGGCCCAACCAGAAGCTCAGCTACTTTTCTCCTCTGCACCACCCTCTCCTTCACTCACAGCTTGCAGCTCCCTCCAGCAGCCTCTGGGCAGTTCAAATGAAACGGAGGTCCAACAAGAAGCTCAGCTACTTTTCTCCTCAGCACTATCTCTTCCTTCACTCACAGCTTGCAGCTCCTCCCAGCTGCATTTAGGCAGTTGAAATACTACAGAGGTCCAACCAGAAGCTCAGCTACTTTTCTCCTTTGCAGTCCCCATTTCTTCGCTCTCAGCCTGAAGCTCCTCCCAGCAGCCTCTAGACAGTTCAAATGTAATGGAGGCCCAACCAGAAGCTCTGCTACTTTTCTCCTCTACACTCCCCCTTTCTTCACTCTCAGCCTGAAGCTCCTCCCAGCAACCTATAGACAGTTCAAATACAATGGAGGTCCAACCAGAAGCTCGGCTACTTTTCTCCTTTGCACTCCCCCTTTCTTCGCTCTCAGCCTGAAGCTCCTCCCACCAGCTTCTCGACAGTTCAAATACAATGGAGGTCCAACCAGAAGCTCAGCTACTTTTCTCCTCTGCGCCACCCCCTCCTTCACTCACAGCTTGCAGCTCCTTCCAGCAGCCTCTAGGCAGTTCAAATGAAATGGAGGTCCAACAAGAAGCTCAGCTACTTTTCTCCTCAGCACTATCTCTTCCTTCACTCACAGCTTGCAGCTCCTCCCAGCTGTATTTAGGCAGTTCAAATACTACAGAGTTCCAACCAGAAGCTCAGCTACTTTTCTCCTTTGCACCACCCTCTCCTTCACTCACAACTTGCAGCTCCTTCCAGCAGCCTCTGGGCAGTTCAAATGAAACAGAGGTCCAACAAGAAGCTCTGCTACTTTTCTCCTCTGCACTCGCCCTTTCTTCACTCTCAGTCTGAAGCTCCTCCCAGCAACCTCTAGACAGTTCAAATACAATGGAGGTCCAACCAAAAACTCAGCTACTTTTTTCCTCTGTGCCACCACCTCCTTCACTCACAGCTTGCAGCTCCTCCCAGCAGCCTCTTGGCAGTTAAAATGCAACTGAGGTTAAAAAAGAAGCTCAGCTACGTTTCTCCTCTGCCCTATCCCTTCCTTCACTCACACCTTGCAGCTCCTCCAAGCAGCCTATAGGCAGTTCAAATACAATGGAGGTCCAACCAAAAACTCAGCTACTTTTCTCCTCTGTGCCACAACCTCCTTCACTCACAGCTTGCAGCTCCTCCCAGCAGCCTCTTGGCAGTTAAAATGCAGCTGAGGTTAAAAAAGAAGCTCAGCTACATTACTCCTCTGCCCTATCCCTTCCTTCACTAACAACTTGCAGCTCCTCCCAGCTGCATTTAGGCAGTTGAAATACTACAGAGGTCCAACCAGAATCTTAGCTACTTTTCTCCATTGCACTCCCCCTTTCTTCGCTCTCAGCCTGAAGCTCCTCCCAGCAGCCTCTACACAGTTCAAATACAATGGAGGTCCAACCAGAAGCTCAGCTACTTTTCTCCTCAGCACTATCCCTTCCTTAACTCACACCTTGCAGCTCCTCCAAGCAGTCTATAGGCAGTTCAAATACAATGGAGGCCCAACCAGAAGCTCAGCTACTTTTCTCCTGTGCACAACCCTCTCCTTCACTCACAGCTTGCAGCTCCCTCCAGCAGCCTATGGGCAGTTCAAATGAAACGGAGGTCCAACAAGAAGCTCTGCTACTTTTCTCCTCTGCACTCGCCCTTTCTTCACTCTTAGGCTGAAGCTCCTCCCAGCAGCCTCTAGACAGTTCAAATACAATGGAGGTCCAACCAGAAGCTCGGCTACTTTTCTCCTCAGCACTATCCCTTCCTTCACTCACACTTTGTACCTCCTCCAAGCAGCCTATAGGCAGTTCAAATACAATGGAGGCCCAACCAGAAGCTCACCTACTTTTCTCCTCAGCACCACCGTCTCCTTCCCTCACAGATTGCAGCTCCTTCCAGCAGCCTCTGGGCAGTTCAAGTGAAGCGGAGGTCCAACAAGAAGTTCAGCTACTTTTCTCCTCAGCACTATCTCTTCCTTCACTCACAGCTTGCATCTCCTCCCAGCTGTATTTAGGCAGTTCAAATACTACAGAGGTCCAACCAGAAGCTCAGCTACTTTTCTCCTTTGCACTCCCCCTTTCTTCGCTCTCAGCCTGAAGCTCCTCCCAGCAGCCTCTAGACAGTTCAAATACAATGGAGGTCCAACCAGAAGCTCAGCTACTTTTCTCCTCAGCACTATCCCTTCCTTCACTCATACCTTGCAGCTCCTCCAAGCAGCCTATAGGCAGTTCAAATACAATGGAGGCCCAACCAGAAGCTCAGCTACTTTTCTCCTCTGCACCAACCTCTCCTTCACTCACAGCTTGCAGCTCCTTCCAGCAGCCTCTGGGCAGTTCAAATGAAACGGAGGTCCAACAAGAAACTCAGCTACTTTTCTCCTCAGCACTATCTCTTCCTTTACTCACAGCTTGCAGCTCCTCCCAGCTGCATTTAGGCAGTTCAAATACTACAGAGGTCCAACCAGAAGCTCAGCTACTTTTCTCCTTTGCACTCCCCGTTTCTTCGCTCTCAGCCTGAAGCTCCTCCCAGCAGCCTCTAGACAGTTCAAATGCAATGGATGTCCAAAAAAAAACCTCAGCTACTTTTCTCCTCAGCACTATCTCTTCCTTCACTCACACCTTGCAGCTCCTCCAAAAGCCTATAAGCAGTTCAAATGTAATGGAGGTCCAACCAGAAGCTCACCTACTTTTCTCCTCAGCAGTATCTCTTCCTTCACTCACAGCTTGCAGCTCCTCCCAGCTGTATTTAGGCAGTTCAGATACTACAGAGGTCCAACCAGAAGCTCAGCTACTTTTCTCCTTTGCACTCCCACTTTCTTCGCTCTCAGCCTGAAGCTCCTCCCAGCAGCCTCTACACAGTTCAAATACAATGGAGGTCCAACCAGAAGCTCAGCTACTTTTTTCCTCTGCCCTATCCCTTCCTTCACTCACACGTTGCAGCTCCTCCAAGCAGCCTGTAGGCAGTTCAAATACAATGGAGGCCCAACCAGAAACTCAGCTACTTTTCTCCTCTGCACCACCCTCTCCTTCACTCACAGCTTGCAGCTCCTTCCAGCAGCCTCTGGGCAGTTCAAATGAAACGGAGGTCCAACAAGAAGCTCAGCTACTTTTCTCCTCAGCACTATCTCTTCCTTCACTCACAGCTTGCAGCTCCTCCCAGCTGCATTTAGGCAGTTCAAATACTACAGAGGTCCAACCAGAAGCTCAGCTACTTTTCTCCTTTGCACTCCCCCTTTCTTCGCTCTCAGCCTGAAGCTCCTCCCAGCAGCCTCTAGACAGTTCAAATACAATGGAGGTCCAACCAAAAACTCAGCTACTTTTCTCCTCAGCACTATCCCTTCCTTCACTCACACCTTGCAGCTCCTCCAAGAAGCCTATAAGCAGTTCAAATGTAATGGAGGTCCAACCAGAAGCTCAGCTACTTTTCTCCTTTGCACTCCCCCTTTCTTCGCTCTCAGCCTGAAGCTCCTCCCAGCAGCCTCTAGACAGTTCAAATACAATGGAGGTCCAACCAGAAGCTCAGCTACTTTTCTCCTCAGCACTATCTCTTCCTTCACTCACAGCTTGCAGCTCCTCCAAGCAGCCTATAGGCAGTTCAAATACAATGGAGGCCCAACCAGAAGCTCAGCTACTTTTCTCCTCTGCACCACCCTCTCCTTCACTCACAGCTTGCAGCTCCTTCCAGCAGCCTCTGGGCAGTTCAAATGAAACGGAGGTCCAACAAGAAGCTCTGCTACTTTTCTCCTCTGCACTCGCCCTTTCTTCACTCTTAGCCTGAAGCTCCTCCCAGCAGCCTCTAGACAGTTCAAATACAATGGAGGTCCAACCAGAAGCTCGGCTACTTTTCTCCTCAGCACTATCCCTTCCTTCACTCACACCTTGCAGCTCCTCCAAGCAGCCTATAGGCAGTTCAAATACAATGGAGGCCCAACCAGAAGCTCAGCTACATTTCTCCTCTGCACCACCCTCTCCTTCACTCACAGCTTGCAGCTCCTCCCAGCTGCATTTAGGCAGTTCAAATACTACAGAGGTCCAACCAGAAGCTCAGCTACTTTTCTCCTTTGCCCTCCCCGTTTCTTCGCTCTCAGCCTGAAGCTCCTCCCAGCAGCCTCTAGACAGTTCAAATGTAATGGAGGCCCAAACAGAAGCTCTGCTACTTTTCTCCTCTACACTTCCCCTTTCTTCACTCTCAGCCTGAAGCTCCTCCCAGCAGCCTCTAGACAGTTCAAATACAATGGAGGTCCAACCAAAAACTGATCTACTTTTTTCCTCTGTGCCACCACCTCCTTCACTCACAGCTTGCAGCTCCTCCCAGCAGCCTCTTGGCAGTTAAAATGCAACTGAGGTTAAAAAAGAAGCTCAGCTACGTTTCTCCTCTGCCCTATCTCTTCCTTCACTCACAGCGTGGAGCTCCTCCAAGCAGTCCCTAGGCAGTTCAAATGCAATGGAAGCCAAACCAGAAGCTCAGCTACTTTGCTCCTCTGCACCACCCATTCCTTCACTGACAGCTTGCAGATTTTCTAAGCAGCCTCTAGGCAGTTCAAATGGAATGGAGGTCCAACTAGAGGTTCAGCTTCTTTTCTCCTCAGCACTATCCCTTCCTTCACTCAAACCTTGCAGCTCCTCCATGCAGCCTATAGGCAGTTCAAATACAATGGAGGCCCAACCAGAAGCTCAGCTACTTTTCTCCTCTGCACCACCCTCTCCTTCACTCATAGCTTGCAGCTCCTTCCAGAAGCCTCTAGACAGTTCAAATACAATGGAGGTCCAACCAAAAACTCAGCTACTTTTCTCCTCAGCACTATCCCTTCCTTCACTCACACCTTGCAGCTCCTCCCAGCTGCATTTAGGCAGTTGAAATACTACAGAGGTCCAACCAGAATCTCAGCTACTTTTCTCCTTTGCACTCCCCGTTTCATCGCTCTCAGCCTGAAGCTCCTCCCAGCAGCCTCTAGACAGTTCAAATACAATGGAGGTCCAACCAAAAACTCAGCTACTTTTCTCCTCAGCACTATCCCTTCCTTCACTCACACCTTGCAGCTCCTCCAAGAAGCCTATAAGCAGTTCAAATGTAATGGAGGCCCAACCAGAAGCTCAGCTACTTTTCTCCTCTGCACCACCCTCTCCTTAACTCACAGCTTGCAGCTCCTTCCAGCAGCCTCTGGGCAGTTCAAATGAAACGGAGGTCCAACAAGAAGCTCTGCTACTTTTCTCCTCTGCACTCGCCCTTTCTTCACTCTTAGCCTGAAGCTCCTCCCAGCAGCCTCTAGACAGTTCAAATACAATGGAGGTCCAACCAGAAGCTCGGCTACTTTTCTCCTCAGCACTATCCCTTCCTTCACTCACACCTTGCAGCTCCTCCAAGCAGCCTATAGGCAGTTCAAATACAATGGAGGCCCAACCAGAAGCTCAGCTACATTTCTCCTCTGCACCACCCTCTCCTTCACTCACAGCTTGCAGCTCCTCCCAGCTGCATTTAGGCAGTTCAAATACTACAGAGGTCCAACCAGAAGCTCAGCTACTTTTCTCCTTTGCACTCCCCGTTTCTTCGCTCTCAGCCTGAAGCTCCTCCCAGCAGCCTCTAGACAGTTCAAATGTAATGGAGGCTCAAACAGAAGCTCTGCTACTTTTCTCCTCTACACTCCCCCTTTCTTCACTCTCAGCCTGAAGCTCCTCCCAGCAGCCTCTAGACAGTTCAAATACAATGGAGGTCCAACCAAAAACTGATCTACTTTTTTCCTCTGTGCCACCACCTCCTTCACTCACAGCTTGCAGCTCCTCCCAGCAGCCTCTTTGCAGTTAAAATGCAACTGAGGTTAAAAAAGAAGTTCAGCTACGTTTCTCCTCTGCCCTATCTCTTCCTTCACTCACAGCGTGGAGCTCCTCCAAGCAGTCCCTAGGCAGTTCAAATGCAATGGAAGCCAAACCAGAAGCTCAGCTACTTTGCTCCTCTGCACCACCCATTCCTTCACTGACAGCTTGCAGATTTTCTAAGCAGCCTCTAGGCAGTTCAAATGGAATGGAGGTCCAACTAGAGGTTCAGCTTCTTTTCTCCTCAGCACTATCCCTTCCTTCACTCAAACCTTGCAGCTCCTCCAAGCAGCCTATAGGCAGTTCAAATACAATGGAGGCCCAACCAGAAGCTCAGCTACTTTTCTCCTCAGCAGTATCTCTTCCTTCACTCACAGCTTGCAGCTCCTCCCAGCAGCCTCTGGGCAGTTCAAATGAAACGGAGGTCCAACAAGAAGCTCTGCTACTTTTCTCCTCTGCACTCGCCCTTTCTTCACTCTTAGCCTGAAGCTCCTCCCAGCAGCCTCTAGACAGTTCAAATACAATGGAGGTCCAACCAGAAGCTCGGCTACTTTTCTCCTCAGCACTATCCCTTCCTTCACTCACACCTTGAAGCTCCTCCAAGCAGCCTATAGGCAGTTCAAATACAATGGAGGCCCAACCAGAAGCTCAGCTACATTTCTCCTCTGCACCACCCTCTCCTTCACTCACAGCTTGCAGCTCCTCCCAGCTGCATTTAGGCAGTTCAGATACTACAGAGGTCCAACCAGAAGGTCAGCTACTTTTCTCCTTTGAACTCCCCCTTTCTTCGCTCTCAGCCTGAAGCTCCTCCCAGCAGCCTCTACACAGTTCAAATACAATGGAGGTCCAACCAGAAGGTCAGCTACTTTTCTCCTTTGAACTCCCCCTTTCTTCGCTCTTAGCCTGAAGCTCCTCCCAGCAGCCTCTACACAGTTCAAATACAATGGAGGTTCAACCAGAAGCTCAGCTACTTTTCTCCTCTGTGCCACCACCTCCTTCACTCACAGCTTGCAGCTCCTCCCAGCAGCCTCTTGGCAGTTAAAATGCAGCTGAGGTTAAAAAAGAAGCTCAGCTACATTACTCCTCTGCCCTATCCCTTTCTTCACTCACACCTTGCAGCTCCTCCAAGCAGCCTGTAGGCAGTTCAAATACAATGGAGGCCCAACCAGAAACTCAGCTACTTTTCTCCTCTGCACCACCCTCTCCTTCACTCACAGCTTGCAGCTCCTTCCAGCAGCCTCTGGGCAGTTCAAATGAAACGGAGGTCCAACAAGAAGCTCAGCTACTTTTCTCCTCAGCACTATCTCTTCCTTCACTCACAGCTTGCAGCTCCTACCAGCTGCATTTAGGCAGTTGAAATACTACAGAGGTCCAACCAGAAGCTCAGCTACTTTTCTCCTTTGCACTCCCCCTTTCTTCGCTCTCAGCCTGAAGCTCCTCCCAGCAGCCTCTAGACAGTTCAAATACAATGGAGGTCCAACCAAAAACTCAGCTACTTTTCTCCTCAGCACTATCCCTTCCTTCACTCACACCTTGCAGCTCCTCCAAGAAGCCTATAAGCAGTTCAAATGTAATGGAGGTCCAACCAGAAGCTCAGCTACTTTTCTCCTTTGCACCACCCTCTCCTTCACTCACAGCTTGCAGCTCCTTCCAGCAGCCTCTGGGCAGTTCAAATGAAACGGAGGTCCAACAAGAAGCTCTGCTACTTTTCTCCTCTGCACTCGCCCTTTCTTCACTCTTAGCCTGAAGCTCCTCCCAGCAGCCTCTAGACAGTTCAAATACAATGGAGGTCCAACCAGAAGCTCGGCTACTTTTCTCCTCAGCACTATCCCTTCCTTCACTCACACCTTGCAGCTCCTCCAAGCAGCCTATAGGCAGTTCAAATACAATGGAGGCCCAACCAGAAGCTCAGCTACATTTCTCCTCTGAACCACCCTCTCCTTCACTCACAGCTTGCAGCTCCTCACAGCTGCATTTAGGCAGTTCAAATACTACAGTGGTCCAACCAGAAGCTCAGCTACTTTTCTCCTTTGCCCTCCCCGTTTCTTCGCTCTCAGCCTGAAGCTCCTCCCAGCAGCCTCTAGACAGTTCAAATGTAATGGAGGCCCAAACAGAAGCTCTGCTACTTTTCTCCTCTACACTTCCCCTTTCTTCACTCTCAGCCTGAAGCTCCTCCCAGCAGCCTCTAGACAGTTCAAATACAATGGAGGTCCAACCAAAAACTGATCTACTTTTTTCCTCTGTGCCACCACCTCCTTCACTCACAGCTTGCAGCTCCTCCCAGCAGCCTCTTGGCAGTTAAAATGCAACTGAGGTTAAAAAAGAAGCTCAGCTACGTTTGTCCTCTGCCCTATCTCTTCCTTCACTCACAGCGTGGAGCTCCTCCAAGCAGTCCCTAGGCAGTTCAAATGCAATGGAAGCCAAACCAGAAGCTCAGCTACTTTGCTCCTCTGCACCACCCATTCCTTCACTGACAGCTTGCAGATTTTCTAAGCAGCCTCTAGGCAGTTCAAATGGAATGGAGGTCCAACTAGAGGTTCAGCTTCTTTTCTCCTCAGCACTATCCCTTCCTTCACTCAAACCTTGCAGCTCCTCCAAGCAGCCTATAGGCAGTTCAAATACAATGGAGGCCCAACCAGAAGCTCAGCTACTTTTCTCCTCTGCACCACCCTCTCCTTCACTCATAGCTTGCAGCTCCTTCCAGAAGCCTCTAGACAGTTCAAATACAATGGAGGTCCAACCAAAAACTCAGCTACTTTTCTCCTCAGCACTATCCCTTCCTTCACTCACACCTTGCAGCTCCTCCCAGCTGCATTTAGGCAGTTGAAATACTACAGAGGTCCAACCAGAATCTCAGCTACTTTTCTCCTTTGCACTCCCCGTTTCTTCGCTCTCAGCCTGAAGCTCCTCCCAGCAGCCTCTAGACAGTTCAAATACAATGGAGGTCCAACCAAAAACTCAGCTACTTTTCTCCTCAGCACTATCCCTTCCTTCACTCACACCTTGCAGCTCCTCCAAGAAGCCTATAAGCAGTTCAAATGTAATGGAGGCCCAACCAGAAGCTCAGCTACTTTTCTCCTCTGCACCACCCTCTCCTTCACTCACAGCTTGCAGCTCCTTCCAGCAGCCTCTGGGCAGTTCAAATGAAACGGAGGTCCAACAAGAAGCTCTGCTACTTTTCTCCTCTGCACTCGCCCTTTCTTCACTCTTAGCCTGAAGCTCCTCCCAACAGCCTCTAGACAGTTCAAATACAATGGAGGTCCAACCAGAAGCTCGGCTACTTTTCTCCTCAGCACTATCCCTTCCTTCACTCACACCTTGCAGCTCCTCCAAGCAGCCTATAGGCAGTTCAAATACAATGGAGGCCCAACCAGAAGCTCAGCTACATTTCTCCTCTGCACCACCCTCTCCTTCACTCACAGCTTGCAGCTCCTCCCAGCTGCATTTAGGCAGTTCAAATACTACAGAGGTCCAACCAGAAGCTCAGCTACTTTTCTCCTTTGCACTCCCCGTTTCTTCGCTCTCAGCCTGAAGCTCCTCCCAGCAGCCTCTAGACAGTTCAAATACAATGGAGGTCCAACCAAAAACTGATCTACTTTTTTCCTCTGTGCCACCACCTCCTTCACTCACAGCTTGCAGCTCCTCCCAGCAGCCTCTTTGCAGTTAAAATGCAACTGAGGTTAAAAAAGAAGTTCAGCTACGTTTCTCCTCTGCCCTATCTCTTCCTTCACTCACAGCGTGGAGCTCCTCCAAGCAGTCCCTAGGCAGTTCAAATGCAATGGAAGCCAAACCAGAAGCTCAGCTACTTTGCTCCTCTGCACCACCCATTCCTTCACTGACAGCTTGCAGATTTTCTAAGCAGCCTCTAGGCAGTTCAAATGGAATGGAGGTCCAACTAGAGGTTCAGCTTCTTTTCTCCTCAGCACTATCCCTTCCTTCACTCAAACCTTGCAGCTCCTCCAAGCAGCCTATAGGCAGTTCAAATACAATGGAGGCCCAACCAGAAGCTCAGCTACTTTTCTCCTCAGCAGTATCTCTTCCTTCACTCACAGCTTGCAGCTCCTCCCAGCTGTATTTAGGCAGTTCAGATACTACAGAGGTCCAACCAGAAGGTCAGCTACTTTTCTCCTTTGAACTCCCCCTTTCTTCGCTCTCAGCCTGAAGCTCCTCCCAGCAGCCTCTACACAGTTCAAATACAATGGAGGTCCAACCAGAAGGTCAGCTACTTTTCTCCTTTGAACTCCCCCTTTCTTCGCTCTTAGCCTGAAGCTCCTCCCAGCAGCCTCTACACAGTTCAAATACAATGGAGGTCCAACCAGAAGCTCAGCTACTTTTCTCCTCTGTGCCACCACCTCCTTCACTCACAGCTTGCAGCTCCTCCCAGCAGCCTCTTGGCAGTTAAAATGCAGCTGAGGTTAAAAAAGAAGCTCAGCTACATTACTCCTCTGCCCTATCCCTTTCTTCACTCACACCTTGCAGCTCCTCCAAGCAGCCTGTAGGCAGTTCAAATACAATGGAGGCCCAACCAGAAACTCAGCTACTTTTCTCCTCTGCACCACCCTCTCCTTCACTCACAGCTTGCAGCTCCTTCCAGCAGCCTCTGGGCAGTTCAAATGAAACGGAGGTCCAACCAGAAGCTCAGCTACTTTTCTCCTCTGCACTATCTCTTCCTTCACTCACAGCTTGCAGCTCCTACCAGCTGCATTTAGGCAGTTGAAATACTACAGAGGTCCAACCAGAAGCTCAGCTACTTTTCTCCTTTGCACTCCCCCTTTCTTCGCTCTCAGCCTGAAGCTCCTCCCAGCAGCCTCTAGACAGTTCAAATACAATGGAGGTCCAACCAAAAACTCAGCTACTTTTCTCCTCAGCACTATCCCTTCCTTCACTCACACCTTGCAGCTCCTCCAAGAAGCCTATAAGCAGTTCAAATGTAATGGAGGTCCAACCAGAAGCTCAGCTACTTTTCTCCTTTGCACTCCCCCTTTCTTCGCTCTCAGCCTGAAGCTCCTCCCAGCAGCCTCTAGACAGTTCAAATACAATGGTGGTCCAACCAGAAGCTCAGCTACTTTTCTCCTCAGCACTATCCCTTCCTTCACTCACACCTTGCAGCTCCTCAAAGCAGCCTATAGGCAGTTCAAATACAATGGAGGCCCAACCAGAAGCTCAGCTACTTTTCTCCTCTGCACCACCCTCTCCTTCACTCACAGCTTGCAGCTCCTTCCAGCAGCCTCTGGGCAGTTCAAATGAAACAGAGGTCCAACAAGAAGCTCAGCTACTTTTCTCCTCAGCACTATCTCTTCCTTCACTCACAGCTTGCAGCTCCTACCAGCTGCATTTAGGCAGTTGAAATACTACAGAGGTCCAACCAGAAGCTCAGCTACTTTTCTCCTTTGCACTCCCCCTTTCTTCGCTCTCAGCCTGAAGCTCCTCCCAGCAGCCTCTAGACAGTTCAAATACAATGGAGGTCCAACCAAAAACTCAGCTACTTTTCTCCTCAGCACTATCCCTTCCTTCACTCACACCTTGCAGCTCCTCCAAGAAGCCTATAAGCAGTTCAAATGTAATGGACGTCCAACAAGAAGCTCTGCTACTTTTCTCCTCTGCACTCCCCCTTTCTTCACTCTCAGCCTGAAGCTCCTCCCAGCAACCTCTAGACAGTTCAAATACAATGGAGGTCCAACCAAAAACTCAGCTACTTTTCTCCTCTGTGCCACCACCTCCTTCACTCACAGCTTGCAGCTCCTCCCAGCAGCCTCTTGGCAGTTAAAATGCAACTGAGGTTAAAAAAGAAGCTCAGCTACGTTTCTCCTCTGCCCTATCTCTTCCTTCACTCACAGCGTGGAGCTCCTCCAAGCAGTCCCTAGGCAGTTCATATACAATGGAGGCCCAACCAGAAACTCAGCTACTTTTCTCCTCTGCACTACCCATTCCTTCACTGACAGGTTGCAGCCTATAGGCAGTTCAAATACAATGGAGGTCCAACCAGAAGCTCAGCTACTTTTCTCCTCTGTGCCACCACCTCCTTCACTCACAGCTTGCAGCTCCTCCCAGCAGCCTCTTGGCAGTTAAAATGCAGCTGAGGTTAAAAAAGAAGCTCAGCTACATTACTCCTCTGCCCTATCCCTTCCTTCACTCACACCTTGCAGCTCCTCCAAGCAGCCTTTAGGCAGTTCAAACACAATGGAGGCCCAACCAGAAACTCAGCTACTTTTCTCCTCTGCACTACCCATTCCTTCACTGACAGCTTGCAGAGTATAGGCAGTTCAAATACAATGGAGGTCCAACCAAAAACTCAGCTACTTTTCTCCTCTGTGCCACAACCTCCTTCACTCACAGCTTGCAGCTCCTCCCAGCAGCCTCTTGGCAGTTAAAATGCAACTGAGGTTAAAAAAGAAGCTCAGCTACATTACTCCTCTGCCCTATCCCTTCGTTCACTCACAGCGTGGAGCTCCTTCAAGGAGTCCCTAGGCAGTTCAAATGCAATGGAAGCCAGACAAGAAGCTAAGCTACTTTGCTCCTCCGCACCACCCATTCCTTCACTGACAGCTTGCAGATTTTCTAAGCAGCCTCTAGGCAGTTCCAATGGAATGGAGGTCCAACCAGAGGTTCAGCTTCTTTTCTCCTCAGCACTATCCCTTCCTTCACTCACACCTTGCAGGTCCTCCAAGCAGCCTATAGGCAGTTCAAATACAATGGAGGCCCAACTAGAAGCTCAGCTACTTTTCTCCTCTGCACCACCCTCTCCTTCACTCACAGCTTGCAGCTCCTTCCAGCAGCCTCTGGGCGGTTCAAATGAAACGGAGGTCCAACAAGAAGCTCAGCTACTTTGCTCCTCAGCACTATCTCTTCCTTCACTCACAGCTTGCAGCTCGTCCCAGCTGCATTTAGGCAGTTGAAATACTACAGAGGTCCAACCAGAAGCTCAGCTACTTTTCTCCTTTGCACTCCCCCTTTCTTCACTCTCAGCCTGAAGCTCCTCCCAGCAGCCTCTATACAGTTCAAATACAATGGAGGTCCAACCAAAAAGTCAGCTACTTTTTTCCTCTGTGCCACCACCTCCTTCACTCACAGCTTGCAGCTCCTCCCAACAGCCTCTTGGCAGTTAAAATGCAACTGAGGTTAAAAAAGAAGCTGAGCTAGGTTTCTCCTCTGCCCAATCTCTTCCTTCACTCACAGCGTGGAGCTCCTCCAAGCAGTCCCTAGGCAGTTCAAATGCGATGGAAGCCAAACCAGAAGCTCAGCTACTTTGCTCCTCTGCACCAACCATTCCTTCACTCACAGCTTATAGCTCCTTCCAGCAGCCTCTGGGCAGTTCAAATGAAACGGAGGTCCAACAAGAAGCTCTGCTACTTTTCTCCTCTGCACTCCCCCTTTCTTCACTCTCAGCCTGAAGCTCCTCCCAGCAGCCTCTATACAGTTCAAATACAATGGAGGTCCAACCAAAAACTCAGCTACTTTTTTCCTCTGTGCCACCACCTCCTTCACTCACAGCTTGCAGCTCCTCCCAGCAGCCTCTTGGCAGTTAAAATGCAACTGAGGTTAAAAAAGAAGCTCAGCTACGTTTCTCCTCTGCCCTATCTCTTCCTTCACTCACAGCGTGGAGCTCCTCCAAGCAGTCCCTAGGCAGTTCAAATACAATGGAGGCCCAACCAGAAGCTCAGCTACTTTGCTCCTCTGCACCAATCATTCCTTCACTCACAGCTTGCAGCTCCTTCCAGCAGCCTCTGGGCAGTTCAAATGAAACGGAGGTCCAACAAGAAGCTCTGCTACATTTCTCCTCTGCACTCCCCCTTTCTTCACTCTCAGCCTGAAGCTCCTCCCAGCAGCCTCTATACAGTTCAAATACAATGGAGGCCCAACCAGAAACTCAGCTACTTTTCTCCTCTGCACTACCCATTCCTTCACTGACAGCTTGCAGCCTATAGGCAGTTCAAATACAATGGAGGTCCAAGCAAAAACTCAGCTACTTTTCTCCTCTGTGCCACAACCTCCTTCACTCACAGCTTGCAGCTCCTCCCAGCAGCCTCTTGGCAGTTAAAATGCAGCTGAGGTTAAAAAAGAAGCTCAGCTACATTACTCCTCTGCCCTATCCCTTCCTTCACTCACACCTTGCAGCTCCTCCAAGCAGCCTATAGGCAGTTCAAATACAATGGAGGCCCAACCAGAAACTCAGCTACTTTTCTCCTCTGCACTACCCATTCCTTCACTGACAGCTTGCAGCCTATAGGCAGTTCAAATACAATTGAGGTCCAACCAAAAACTCAGCTACTTTTCTCCTCTGTGCCACAACCTCCTTCACTCACAGCTTGCAGCTCCTTCCAGCAGCCTCTGGGCAGTTCAAATGAAACGGAGGTCCAACAAGAAGCTCAGCTACTTTTCTCCTCAGCACTATCTCTTCCTTCACTCACAGCTTGCAGGTCCTCCCAGCTGCATTTACGCAGTTCAAATACTACAGAGGCCCAACCAGAAGCTCTGCTACTTTTCTCCTCTGCACTCCCCCTATCTTCACTCTTAGCCTGAAGCTCCTCCCAGCAGCCTCTAGACAGTTCAAATACAGTGGAGGTCCAACCAGAAGCTCAGCTACTTTTCTCCTCAGCACGATCCCTTCCTTCACTCACACCTTGCAGCTCCTCCAAGCAGCCTATAAACAGTTCAAATGTAATGGAGGCCCAACTAGAAGCTCTGCTACTATTCTCCTCTGCACTCCCCTTTTCTTCACTCTTAGCCTGAAGTTCCTCCCAGCAAACTCTAGACAGTTCAAATACAATGGAGGTCCAACCAAAAACTCAGCTACTTTTCTCCTCTGTGCCACCACCTCCTTCACTCACAGCTTGCAGCTCCTCCCAGCAGCCTATTGGTAGTTAAAATGCAACTGAGGTTAAAAAAGAAGCTCAGCTACATTACTCCTCTGCCCTATCCCTTCCTTCACTCACAGCGTGGAGCTCCTCCAAGGAGTCCCTAGGCAGCTCAAAGGCAATGGAAGCCAGACAAGAAGCTCAGCTACTTTGCTCCTCTGCACCACCCATTCCTTCACTGACAGCTTGCAGATTTTCTAAGCAGCCTCTAGGCAGTTCCAATGGAATGGAGGTCCAACCAGAGGTTCAGCTTCTTTTCTCCTCAGCACTATCCCTTCCTTCACTCACACCTTGCAGGTCCACCAAGCAGCCTATAGGCAGTTCAAATACAATGGAGGCCCAACTAGAAGCTCAGCTACTTTTCTCCTCTGCACCACCCTCTCCTTCACTCACAGCTTGCAGCTCCTTCCAGCAGCCTCTGGGCGGTTCAAATGAAACGGAGGTCCAACAAGAAGCTCAGCTACTTTGCTCCTCAGCACTATCTCTTCCTTCACTCACAGCTTGCAGCTCCTCCCAGCTGCATTTAGATAGTTCAAATACTACAGAGGTCCAACAAGAAGCTCTGCTACTTTTCTCCTCTGCACTCCCCCTTTCTTCACTCTCAGCCTGAAGCTCTTCCCAGCATCCTCTAGACAGTTCAAATACAATGGAGGTCCAACCAGAAGCTCAGCTACTTTTCTCCTCAGCACTATCCCTTCCTTCACTCACACCTTGCAGCTCCTCCAAGAAGCCTATAAGCAGTTCAAATGTAATGGAGGCCCAACCAGAAGCTCAGCTAATTTTCTCCTCTGCACTCCCCCTGTCTTCAATCAAGAACAAGAAGCTAAGCTACTTTGCTCCTCTGCACCAACCATTCCTTCACTCACAGCTTATAGCTTATAGCTCCTTCCAGCAGCCTCTGGGCAGTTCAAATGAAACGGAGGTCCAACAAGAAGCTCTGCTACTTTTCTCCTCTGCACTCCCCCTTTCTTCACTCTCAGCCTGAAGCTCCTCCCAGCAGCCTCTAGACAGTTCAAATACAATGGAGGTCCAACCAAAAACTCAGCTACTTTTCTCCTCTGTGCCACCACCTCCTTCACTCACAGCTTGCAGCTCCTCCCAGCAGCCTCTTGGCAGTTAAAATGCAACTGAGGTTAAAAAAGAAGCTCAGCTACGTTTCTCCTCTGCCCTATCTCTTCCTTCACTCACAGCGTGGAGCTCCTCCAAGCAGTCCCTCGGCAGTTCAAATGCAATGGAAGCCAAACCAGAAGCTCAGCTACTTTGCTCCTCTGCACCAATCATTCCTTCACTCACAGCGTGCAGCTCCTTCCAGCAGCCTCTGGGCAGTTCAAATGAAACGGAGTTCCAACAAGAAGCTCTGCTACTTTTCTCCTGTGCACTCCCCCTTTCTTCACTCTCAGCCTGAAGCTCCTCCCAGCAGCCTCTATACAGTTCAAATACAATGGAGGTCCAACCAAAAACTCAGCTACTTTTTTCCTCTGTGCCACCACCTCCTTCACTCACAGCTTGCAGCTCCTCCCAGCAGCCTCTTGGCAGTTAAAATGCAACTGAGGTTAAAAAAGAAGCTCAGCTACGTTTCTCCTCTGCCCTATCCCTTCCTTCACTCACACCTTGCAGCTCCTCCAAGCAGCCTATAGACAGTTCAAATACAATGGAGGTCCAACCAAAAACTCAGCTACTTTTCTCCTCTGTGCCACAACCTCCTTCACTCACAGCTTGCAGCTCCTCCCAGCAGCCTCTTGGCAGTTAAAATGCAGCTGAGGTTAAAAAAGAAGCTCAGCTACATTACTCCTCTGCCCTATCCCTTCCTTCACTCACACCTTGCAGCTCCTCCAAGCAGCCTATAGGCAGTTCAAATACAATGGAGGCCCAACCAGAAACTCAGCTACTTTTCTCCTCTGCACTACCCATTCCTTCACTGACAGCTTGCAGCCTATAGGCAGTTCAAATACAATGGAGGTCCAACCAAAAACTCAGCTACTTTTCTCCTCTGTGCCACAACCTCCTTCACTCACAGCTTGCAGCTCCTCCCAGCAGCCTCTTGGCAGTTAAAATGCAACTGAGGTTAAAAAAGAAGCTCAGCTACATTACTCCTCTGCCCTATCCCTTCCTTCACTCACAGCGTGGACCTCCTCCAAGGAGTCCCTAGGCAGTTCAAATGCAATGGAAGCCAAACCAGAAGCTCAGCTACTTTGCCCCTCTGCACCACCCATTCCTTCACTGACAGCTTGCAGCTTTTCTAAGCAGCCTCCAGGCAGTTCAAATGGAATGGAGGTCCAACCAGAGGTTCAGCTTCTTTTCTCCTCAGCACTATCCCTTCCTTCACTCACACCTTGCAGCTCCTCCAAGCAGCCTATACGCAGTTCAAATACAATGGAGGCCCAACCAGAAGCTCAGCTACTTTTCTCCTCTGCACCACCCTCTCCTTCAGTCACAGCTTGCAGCTCCTTCCAGTAGCCTCTGGGCAGTTCAAATGAAACGGAGGTCCAACAAGAAGCTCAGCTACTTTTCTCCTCAGCACTATCTCTTCCTTCACTCACAGCTTGCAGCTCCTACCAGCTGCATTTAGGCAGTTCAAATACTACAGAGTTCCAACGAGAAGCTCAGCTACTTTTCTCATTTGCACTCCCCCTTTCTTCGCTCTCAGCCTGAAGCTCCTCCCAGCAGCCTTTAGACAGTTCAAATACAGTGGAGGTCCAACCAGAAGCTCAGCTACTTTTCTCCTCAGCACTATCCCTTCCTTCACTCACACCTTGCAGCTCCTCCAAGAAGCCTATAAGCAGTTCAAATGTAATGGAGGCCCAACCAGAAGCTCTGTTACTTTTCTCCTCTGCACCACCCTCTCCTTCACTCACAGCTTGCAGCTCCTTCCAGCAGCCTCTGGGCAGTTCAAATGAAACGGAGGTCCAACCAGAAGCTCAGCTACTTTTCTCCTCAGCACGATCCCTTCCTTCACTCACACCTTGCAGCTCCTCCAAGCAGCCTATAGGCAGTTCAAATACAATGGAGGCCCAACCAGAAGTTCAGCTACTTTTCTCCTCTGCACCACCCTCTCCTTCACTCACAGCTTGCAGCTCCTTCCAGCAGCCTCTGGGCAGTTCAAATGAAACGGAGGTCCAACAAGAAGCTCTGCTACTTTTCTCCTCTGCACTCCCCCTTTCTTCACTCTCAGCCTGAAGCTCCTCCCAGCAACCTATAGACAGTTCAAATACAATGGAGGTCCAACCAGAAGCTCGGCTACTTTTCTCCTTTGCACTCCCCCTTTCTTCGCTCTCAGCCTGAAGCTCCTCCCACCAGCTTCTCGACAGTTCAAATACAATGGAGGTCCAACCAGAAGCTCAGCTACTTTTCTCCTCTGCGCCACCCCCTCCTTCACTCACAGCTTGCAGCTCCTTCCAGCAGCCTCTAGGCAGTTCAAATGAAATGGAGGTCCAACAAGAAGCTCAGCTACTTTTCTCCTCAGTACTATCTCTTCCTTCACTCACAGCTTGCAGCTCCTCCCAGCTGTATTTAGGCAGTTCAAATACTACAGAGGTCCAACCAGAAGCTCAGCAACTTTTCTCCTTTGCACTCCCCCTTTCTTCGCTCTCAGCCTGAAGCTCCTCCAAGCAGCCTCTAGACAGTTCAAATACAATGGAGGTACAACCAGAAGCTGAGCTACTTTTCTCCTCAGCACTATCCCTTCCTTCACTCACACCTTGCAGCTCCTCCAAGCAGCCTATAGGCAGTTCAAATACAATGGAGGCCCAACCAGAAGCTCAGCTACTTTTCTCCTCTGCACCACCCTCTCCTTCACTCACAGCTTGCAGCTCCTTCCAGCAGCCTCTGGGCAGTTCAAATGAAACGGAGGTCCAACAAGAAGCTCAGCTACTTTTCTCCTCAGCACTATCTCTTCCTTCACTCACAGCTTGCAGCTCCTCCCAGCTGCATTTAGGCAGTTGAAATACTACAGAGGTCCAACCAGAAGCTCAGCTACTTTTCTCCTTTGCACTCCCCATTTCTTCACTCTCAGCCTGAAGCTCCTCCCAGCAGCCTCTAGACAGTTCAAATACAATGGAGGTCCAAACAAAAACTGAGCTAATTTTTTCCTCTGTGCCACCACCTCCTTCACTCACACCTTGCAGCTCCTCCCAGCAGCCTCTTGGCAGTAAAAATGCAACTGAGGATAAAAAAGAAGCTCAGCTACGTTTCTCCTCTGCCTTATCTCTTCCTTCACTCACAGCGTAGAGCTCCTCCAAGCAGTCCCTAGGCAGTTCAAATGCAATGGAAGCCAAACCAGAAGCTCAGCTACTTTGCTCTTCTGCACCACCCATTCCTTCACTGACAGCTTGCATATTTTCTAAGCAGCCTCTAGGCAGTTCAAATGGAATGGAGGTCCAACCAGAGGTTCAGCTTCTTTTCTCCTCAGCACTATCCCTTCGTTCACTCACACCTTGCAGCTCCTCCAAGGAGCCTATAGGCAGTTCAAATACAATGGAGGCCCAACCAGAAGCTCAGCTACTTTTCTCCTTTGCACTCCCCCTTTCTTCGCTCTCAGCCTCAAGCTCCTCCCACCAGCCTCTGGACAGTTCAAATACAGTGGAGGTCCAACCAGAAGCTCAGCTAATTTTCTCCTCAGCACTATCCCTTCCTTCACTCACACCTTGCAGCTCCTCCAAGAAGCCTATAAGCAGTTCAAATGTAATGGAGGCCGAACCAGAAGCTCTGCTACTTTTCTCCTCTGCACTCCCCCTTTCTTCACTCTTAGCCTGAAGCTCCTGCCAGCAGCCTCTAGACAGTTCAAATACAGTGGAGGTCCAACCAGAAGCTCAGCTACTTTTCTCCTCAGCACGATCCCTTCCTTCACTCACACCTTGCAGCTCCTCCAAGCAGCCTATAGGCAGTTCAAATACAATGGAGGCCCAACCAGAAGTTCAGCTACTTTTCTCCTCTGCACCACCCTCTCCTTCACTCACAGCTTGCAGCTCCTTCCAGCAGCCTCTGGGCAGTTCAAATGAAACGGAGGTCCAACAAGAAGCTCTGCTACTTTTCTCCTCTGCACTCCCCCTTTCTTCACTCTCAGCCTGAAGCTCCTCCCAGCAACCTATAGACAGTTCAAATACAATGGAGGTCCAACCAGAAGCTCGGCTACTTTTCTCCTTTGCACTCCCCCTTTCTTCGCTCTCAGCCTGAAGCTCCTCCCACCAGCTTCTCGACAGTTCAAATACAATGGAGGTCCAACCAGAAGCTCAGCTACTTTTCTCCTCAGCACTATCTCTTTCTTCACTCACAGCTTGCAGCTCCTTCCAGCAGCCTCTAGGCAGTTCAAATGAAATGGAGGTCCAACAAGAAGCTCAGCTACTTTTCTCCTCAGCACTATCTCTTTCTTCACTCACAGCTTGCAGCTCCTCCCAGCTGTATTTAGGCAGTTCAAATACTACAGAGTTCCAACCAGAAGCTCAGCTACTTTTCTCCTGTGCACCACCCTCTCCTTCACTCACAACTTGCAGCTCCTTCCAGCACCCTCTGGGCAGTTCAAATGAAACAGAGGTCCAACAAGAAGCTCTGCTACTTTTCTCCTCTGCACTCGCCCTTTCTTCACTCTCAGTCTGAAGCTCCTCCCAGCAACCTCTAGACAATTCAAATACAATGGAGGTCCAACCAAAAACTCAGCTACTTTTTTCCTCTGTGCCACCACCTCCTTCACTCACAGCTTGCAGCTCCTCCCAGCAGCCTCTTGGCAGTTAAAATGCAACTGAGGTTAAAAAAGAAGCTCAGCTACATTTCTCCTCTGCCCTATCCCTTCCTTCACTCACACCTTGCAGCTCCTCCAAGCAGCCTATAGGCAGTTCAAATACAATGGAGGTCCAACCAAAAACTCAGCTACTTTTCTCCTCTGTGCCACAACCTCCTTCACTCACAGCTTGCAGCTCCTCCCAGCAGCCTCTTGGCAGTTAAAATGCAGCTGAGGTTAAAAAAGAAGCTCAGCTACATTACTCCTCTGCCCTATCCCTTCCTTCACTCACAACTTGCAGCTCCTCCCAGCTGCATTTAGGCAGTTGAAATACTACAGAGGTCCAACCAGAATCTTAGCTACTTTTCTCCATTGCACTCCCCCTTTCTTCGCTCTCAGCCTGAAGCTCCTCCCAGCAGCCTCTACACAGTTCAAATACAATGGAGGTCCAACCAGAAGCTCAGCTACTTTTCTCCTCAGCACTATCCCTTCCTTAACTCACACCTTGCAGCTCCTCCAAGCAGCCTATAGGCAGTTCAAATACAATGGAGGCCCAACCAGAAGCTCAGCTACTTTTCTCCTGTGCACATCCCTCTCCTTCACTCACAGCTTGCAGCTCCCTCCAGCAGCCTCTGGGCAGTTCAAATGAAACGAAGGTCCAACAAGAAGCTCTGCTACTTTTCTCCTCTGCACTCGCCCTTTCTTCACTCTTAGCCTGAAGCTCCTCCCAGCAGCCTCTAGACAGTTCAAATACAATGGAGGTCCAACCAGAAGCTCAACTACTTTTCTCCTCAGCACTATCCCTTCCTTCACTCACACTTTGTAGCTCCTCCAAGCAGCCTATAGGCAGTTCAAATACAATGGAGGCCCAACCAGAAGCTCAGCTACTTTTCTCCTTTGCACTCCCCCTTTCTTCGGTCTCAGCCTGAAGCTCCTCCCAGCAGCCTCTAGACAGTTCAAATGAAACGGAGGTCCAACAAGAAGCTCAGCTACTTTTCTCGTCAGCACTATCTCTTCCTTCACTCACAGCTTGCAGCTCCTCCTAGCAGTATTTAGGCAGTTGAAATACTACAGAGGACCAACCAGAAGCTCAGCTACTTTTCTCCTTTGCACTCCCCATTTCTTCGCTCTCAGCCTGAAGCTCCTCCCAGCAGCCTCTAGACAGTTCAAATGTAATGGAGGCCCAAACAGAAGCTCTGCTACTTTTCTCCTCTACACTCCCCCTTTCTTCACTCTCAGCCTGAAGCTCCTCCCAGCAGCCTCTAGACAGTTCAAATACAATGGAGGTCCAACCAAAAACTGATCTACTTTTTTCCTCTGTGCCACCACCTCCTTCACTCACATCTTGCAGCTCCTCCCAGCAGCCTCTTGGCAGTTAAAATGCAACTGAGGTTAAAAAAGAAGCTCAGCTACGTTTCTCCTCTGCCCTATCTCTTCCTTCACTCACAGCGTGGAGCTCCTCCAAACAGTCCCTAGGCAGTTCAAATGCAATGGAAGCCAAACCAGAAGCTCAGCTACTTTGCTCCTCTGCACCACCCATTCCTTCACTGACAGCTTGCAGATTTTCTAAGCAGCCTCTAGGCAGTTCAAATGGAATGGAGGTCCAACCAGAGGTTCAGCTTCTTTTCTCCTCAGCACTATCCCTTCCTTCACTCAAACCTTGCAGCTCCTCCAAGCAGCCTATAGGCAGTTCAAATACAATGGAGGCCCAACCAGAAGCTCAGCTACTTTTCTCCTCTGCACCACCCTCTCCTTCACTCATAGCTTGCAGCTCCTTCCAGCAGCCTCTAGACAGTTCAAATACAATGGAGGTCCAACCAAAAACTCAGCTACTTTTCTCCTCAGCACTATCCCTTACTTCACTCACACCTTGCAGCTCCTACAAGAAGCCTATAAGCAGTTCAAATGTAATGGAAGTCCAACCAGAAGCTCACCTACTTTTCTCCTCAGCATCACCGTCTCCTTCCCTCACAGCTTGCAGCTCCTTCCAGCAGCCTCTGGGCAGTTCAAATGAATCGGAGGTCCAACAAGAAGCTCGGCTACTTTTCTCCTCAGCACTATCTCTTCCTTCACTCACAGCTTGCAGCTCCTCCCAGCTGTATTTAGGCAGTTCAAATAGTACAGAGGTCCAACCAGAAGCTCAGCTACTTTTCTCCTTTGCACTCCCCGTTTCTTTGCTCTCAGCCTGAAGCTCCTCCCAGCAGCCTCTAGACAGTTCAAATACAATGGAGGTCCAACCAGAAGCTCAGCTACTTTTCTCCTCAGCACTATCCCTTCCTTCACTCATACCTTGCAGCTCCTCCAAGCAGCCTATAGGCAGTTCAAATACAATGGAGGCCCAACCAGAAGCTCAGCTACTTTTCTCCTGTGCACATCCCTCTCCTTCACTCACAGCTTGCAGCTCCCTCCAGCAGCCTCTGGGCAGTTCAAATGAAACGAAGGTCCAACAAGAAGCTCTGCTACTTTTCTCCTCTGCACTCGCCCTTTCTTCACTCTTAGCCTGAAGCTCCTCCCAGCAGCCTCTAGACAGTTCAAATACAATGGAGGTCCAACCAGAAGCTCAACTACTTTTCTCCTCAGCACTATCCCTTCCTTCACTCACACTTTGTAGCTCCTCCAAGCAGCCTATAGGCAGTTCAAATACAATGGAGGCCCAACCAGAAGCTCAGCTACTTTTCTCCTTTGCACTCCCCCTTTCTTCGGTCTCAGCCTGAAGCTCCTCCCAGCAGCCTCTAGACAGTTCAAATGAAACGGAGGTCCAACAAGAAGCTCAGCTACTTTTCTCGTCAGCACTATCTCTTCCTTCACTCACAGCTTGCAGCTCCTCCTAGCAGTATTTAGGCAGTTGAAATACTACAGAGGACCAACCAGAAGCTCAGCTACTTTTCTCCTTTGCACTCCCCATTTCTTCGCTCTCAGCCTGAAGCTCCTCCCAGCAGCCTCTAGACAGTTCAAATGTAATGGAGGCCCAAACAGAAGCTCTGCTACTTTTCTCCTCTACACTCCCCCTTTCTTCACTCTCAGCCTGAAGCTCCTCCCAGCAGCCTCTAGACAGTTCAAATACAATGGAGGTCCAACCAAAAACTGATCTACTTTTTTCCTCTGTGCCACCACCTCCTTCACTCACATCTTGCAGCTCCTCCCAGCAGCCTCTTGGCAGTTAAAATGCAACTGAGGTTAAAAAAGAAGCTCAGCTACGTTTCTCCTCTGCCCTATCTCTTCCTTCACTCACAGCGTGGAGCTCCTCCAAACAGTCCCTAGGCAGTTCAAATGCAATGGAAGCCAAACCAGAAGCTCAGCTACTTTGCTCCTCTGCACCACCCATTCCTTCACTGACAGCTTGCAGATTTTCTAAGCAGCCTCTAGGCAGTTCAAATGGAATGGAGGTCCAACCAGAGGTTCAGCTTCTTTTCTCCTCAGCACTATCCCTTCCTTCACTCAAACCTTGCAGCTCCTCCAAGCAGCCTATAGGCAGTTCAAATACAATGGAGGCCCAACCAGAAGCTCAGCTACTTTTCTCCTCTGCACCACCCTCTCCTTCACTCATAGCTTGCAGCTCCTTCCAGCAGCCTCTAGACAGTTCAAATACAATGGAGGTCCAACCAAAAACTCAGCTACTTTTCTCCTCAGCACTATCCCTTACTTCACTCACACCTTGCAGCTCCTACAAGAAGCCTATAAGCAGTTCAAATGTAATGGAAGTCCAACCAGAAGCTCACCTACTTTTCTCCTCAGCATCACCGTCTCCTTCCCTCACAGCTTGCAGCTCCTTCCAGCAGCCTCTGGGCAGTTCAAATGAATCGGAGGTCCAACAAGAAGCTCGGCTACTTTTCTCCTCAGCACTATCTCTTCCTTCACTCACAGCTTGCAGCTCCTCCCAGCTGTATTTAGGCAGTTCAAATAGTACAGAGGTCCAACCAGAAGCTCAGCTACTTTTCTCCTTTGCACTCCCCGTTTCTTTGCTCTCAGCCTGAAGCTCCTCCCAGCAGCCTCTAGACAGTTCAAATACAATGGAGGTCCAACCAGAAGCTCAGCTACTTTTCTCCTCAGCACTATCCCTTCCTTCACTCATACCTTGCAGCTCCTCCAAGCAGCCTATAGGCAGTTCAAATACAATGGAGGCCCAACCAGAAGCTCAGCTACTTTTCTCCTCTGCACCACCCTCTCCTTCACTCACAGCTTGCAGCTCCTTCCAGCAGCCTCTGGGCAGTTCAAATGAAACGGAGGTCCAACAAGAAACTCAGCTACTTTTCTCCTCAGCACTATCTCTTCCTTTACTCACAGCTTGCAGCTCCTCCCAGCTGCATTTAGGCAGTTCAAATACTACAGAGGTCCAACCAGAAGCTCAGCTACTTTTCTCCTTTGCACTCCCCGTTTCTTCGCTCTCAGCCGGAAGCTCCTCCCAGCAGCCTCTAGACAGTTCAAATACAATGGATGTCCAAAAAAAAAAAAACTCAGCTACTTTTCTCCTCAGCACTATCCCTTCCTTCACTCACAACTTGCAGCTCCTCCAAGAAGCCTATAAGCAGTTCAAATGTAATGGAGGTCCAACCAGAAGCTCACCTACTTTTCTCCTCAGCAGTATCTCTTCCTTCACTCACAGCTTGCAGCTCCTCCCAGCTGTATTTAGGCAGTTCAGATACTACAGAGGTCCAACCAGAAGCTCAGCTACTTTTCTCCTTTGCACTCCCTCTTTCTTCGCTCTCAGCCTGAAGCTCCTCCCAGCAGCCTCTACACAGTTCAAATACAATGGAGGTCCAACCAGAAGCTCAGCTACTTTTTTCCTCTGCCCTATCCCTTCCTTCATTCACACCTTGCAGCTCCTCCAAGCAGCCTGTAGGCAGTTCAAATACAATGGAGGCCCAACCAGAAACTCAGCTACTTTTCTCCTCTGCACCACCCTCTCCTTCACTCACAGCTTGCAGCTCCTTCCAGCAGCCTCTGGGCAGTTCAAATGAAACAGAGGTCCAACAAGAAGCTCAGCTACTTTTCTCCTCAGCACTATCTCTTCCTTCACTCACAGCTTGCAGCTCCTCCCAGCTGCATTTAGGCAGTTCAAATACTACAGAGGTCCAACCAGAATCTCAGCTACTTTTCTCCTTTGCACTCCCTGTTTCTTCGCTCTCAGCCTGAAGCTCCTCCCAGCAGCCTCTAGACAGTTCAAATACAATGGAGGTCCAACCAAAAACTCAGCTACTTTTCTCCTCAGCACTATCCCTTCCTTCACTCACACCTTGCAGCTCCTCCAAGAAGCCTATAAGCAGTTCAAATGTAATGGACGTCCAACAAGAAGCTCTGCTACTTTTCTCCTCTGCACTCCCCCTTTCTTCACTCTCAGCCTGAAGCTCCTCCCAGCAACCTCTAGACAGTTCAAATACAATGGAGGTCCAACCAAAAACTCAGCTACTTTTCTCCTCCGTGCCACCAGCTCTTTCACTCACAGCTTGCAGCTCCTCCGAGCAGCCTATTGGCAGTTAAAATGCAACTGAGGTTAAAAAAGAAGCTCAGCTACATTACTCCTCTGCCCTATCCCTTCCTTCACTCACAGCGTGGAGCTGCTCCAAGGAGTCCCTAGGCAGTTCAAATGCAATGGAAGCCAGACAAGAAGCTCAGCTACTTTGCTCCTCCGCACCACCCATTCCTTCACTGACAGCTTGCAGATTTTCTAAGCAGCCTCTAGGCAGTTCCAATGGAATGGAGGTCCAACCAGAGGTTCAGCTTCTTTTCTCCTCAGCACTATCCCTTCCTTCACTCACACCTTGCAGGTCCTCCAAGCAGCCTATAGGCAGTTCAAATACAATGGAGGCCCAACTAGAAGCTCAGCTACTTTTCTCCTCTGCACCACCCTCTCCTTCACTCACAGCTTGCAGCTCCTTCCAGCAGCCTCTGGGCGGTTCAAATGAAACGGAGGTCCAACAAGAAGCTCAGCTACTTTGCTCCTCAGCACTATCTCTTCCTTCACTCACAGCTTGCAGCTCGTCCCAGCTGCATTTACACAGTTCAAATACTACAGAGGCCCAACCAGAAGCTCTGCTACTTTTCTCCTCTGCACTCCCCCTTTCTTCACTCTTAGCCTGAAGCTCCTCCCAGCAGCCTCTAGAAAGTTCAAATACAGTGGAGGTCCAACCAGAAGCTCAGCTACTTTTCTCCTCAGCACGATCCCTTCCTTCACTCACACCTTGCAGCTCCTCCAAGCAGCCTATAGGCAGCTCAAATGCAATGGAAGCCAAACCAGAAGCTCAGCTACTTTGCTCCTCTGCACCAACCATTCCTTCACTCACAGCTTGCAGCTCCTTCCAGCATACTCTGGGCAGTTCAAATGAAACCGAGGTCCAACAAGAAGCTCTGCTACTTTTCTCCTCTGCACTCCCCCTTTCATCACTCTCAGCCTGAAGCTCCTCCCAGCAGCCTCTATACAGTTCAAATACAATGGAGGTCCAACCAAAAACTCAGCTACTTTTTTCCTCTGTGCCACCACCTCCTTCACTCACAGCTTGCAGCTCCTCCCAGCAGCCTCTTGGCAGTTAAAATGCAACTGAGGTTAAAAAAGAACCTCAGCTACGTTTCTCCTCTGCCCTATCTCTTCCTTCACTCACATCGTGGAGCTCCTCCAAGCAGTCCCTAGGCAGTTCAAATGCAATGGAAGCCAAACCAGAAGCTCAGCTACTTTGCTCCTCTGCACAACCCATTCCTTCACTGACAGCTTGCAGCCTATAGGCAGTTCAAATACAATGGAGGTCAAACCAAAAACTCAGCTTCTTTTCTCCTCTGTGCCACAACCTCCTTCACTCACAGCTTGCAGCTCCTCCCAGCAGACTCTTGGCAGTTAAAATGCAGCTGAGGTTAAAAAAGAAGCTCAGCTACATTACTCCTCTGCCCTATCCCTTCCTTCACTCACACCTTGCAGCTCCTCCAAGCAGCCTATAGGCAGTTCAAATACAATGGAGGCCCAACAAGAAACTCAGCTACTTTTCTCCTCTGCACTACCCATTCCTTCACTGACAGCTTGCAGCCTATAGGCAGTTCAAATACAATGGAGGTCCAACCAAAAACTCAGCTACTTTTCTCCTCTGTGCCACAACCTCCTTCACTCACAGCTTGCAGCTCCTCCCAGCAGCCTCTTAAGCAGTTAAAATGCAACTGAGGTTAAAAAAGAAGCTCAGCTACATTACTCCTCTGCCCTATCCCTTCCTTCACTCACAGCGTGGAGCTCCTCCAAGGAGTCCCTAGGCAGTTCAAATGCAATGAAAGCCAAACCAGAAGGTCAGCTACTTTGCTCCTCTGCACCACCCATTCCTTCACTGACAGCTTGCAGCTTTTCTAAGCAGCCTCCAGGCAGTTCAAATGGAATGGAGGTCCAACCAGAGGTTCAGCCTCTTTTCTCCTCAGCACTAACCCTTCCTTCACTCACACCTTGCAGGTCCTCCAAGCAGCCTATACGCAGTTCAAATAAAATGGAGGCCCAACCAGAAGCTCAGCTACTTTTCTCCTCTGCACCACCCTCTCCTTCACTCACAGCTTGCAGCTCCTTCCAGCAGCCTCTGGGCAGTTCAAATGAAACGGAGGTCCAACAAGAAGCTCAGCTACTTTTCTCCTAAGCACTATCTCTTCCTTCACTCACAGCTTGCAGCTCCTCCCAGCTGCATTTAGGCAGTTCAAATACTACAGAAGTCCAACCAGAAGCTCAGCTACTTTTCTCCTTTGCACTCCCCCTTTCTTCGCTCTCAGCCTGAAGCTCCTCCCAGCAGCCTCTAGACAGTTCAAATACAATGGATGTCCAACCAAATCTCAGCTACTTTTCTCCTCAGCACTATCCCTTCCTTCACTCACACCTTTCAGCTCCTCCAAGCAGCCTATAGGCAGTTCAAATACAATGGAGGCCCAACCAGAATCTCAGCTACTTTTCTCCTCAGCACTATCCCTTCCTTCACTCACACCTTGCAGCTCCTCCAAGCAGCCTATAGGCAGTTCAAATACAATGGAGGCCCAACCAGAAGCTCAGCTACTTTTCTCCTCTGCACCACCCTCTCCTTCACTCACAGCTTGCAGCTCCTTCCAGAATCCTCTGGGCAGTTCAAATGAAACAGAGGTCCAACAAGAAGCTCAGCTACTTTTCTCCTCAGCACTATCTCTTCCTTCACTCACAGCTTGCAGCTCCTCCCAGCTGCATTTAGGCAGTTCAAATACTACAGAGGTCCAACCAGAATCTCAGCTACTTTTCTCCTTTGCACTCCCTGTTTCTTCGCTCTCAGCCTGAAGCTCCTCCCAGCAGCCTCTAGACAGTTCAAATACAATGGAGGTCCAACCAAAAACTCAGCTACTTTTCTCCTTTGCACTCCCCCTTTCTTCGCTCTCAGCCTGAAGCTCCTCCCAGCAGCCTCTATACAGTTCAAATACAATGGAGGTCCAACCAAAATGTCAGCTACTTTTTTCCTCTGTGCCACCACCTCCTTCACTCACAGCTTGCAGCTCCTCCCAGCAGCCTCTTGGCAGTTAAAATGCAACTGAGGTTAAAAAAGAAGCTGAGCTACGTTTCTCCTCTGACCTATCTCTTCCTTCACTCACAGCGTGGAGCTCCTCGAAGCAGTCCCTAGGCAGTTCAAATGCAATGGAAGCCAAACCAGAAGCTCAGCTACTTTGCTCTCTGCACCAACCATTCCTTCACTCACAGCTTGCAGCTCCTTCCAGCATCCTCTGGGCAGTTCAAATGAAACCGAGGTCCAACAAGAAGCTCTGCTACTTTTCTCCTCTGCACTCCCCCTTTCATCACTCTCAGCCTGAAGCTCCTCCCAGCAGCCTCTATACAGTTCAAATACAATGGAGGTCCAACCAAAAACTCAGCTACTTTTTTCCTCTGTGCCACCACCTCCTTCACTCACAGCTTGCAGCTCCTCCCAGCAGCCTCTTGGCAGTTAAAATGCAGCTGAGGTTAAAAAAGAAGCTCAGCTACATTACTCCTCTGCCCTATCCCTTCCTTCACTCACACCTTGCAGCTCCTCCAAGCAGCCTATAGGCAGTTCAAATACAATGGAGGCCCAACCAGAAACTCAGCTACTTTTCTCCTCTCCACTACCCATTCCTTCACTGACAGCTTGCAGCCTATAGGCAGTTCAAATACAATGGAGGTCCAACCAAAAACTCAGCTACTTTTCTCCTCTGTGCCACAACCTCCTTCACTCACAGCTTGCAGCTCCTCCCAGCAGCCTCTTGGCAGTTAAAATGCAACTGAGGTTAAAAAAGAAGCTCAGCTACATTACTCCTCTGCCCTATCCCTTCCTTCACTCACAGCGTGGAGCTCCTCCAAGGAGTCCCTAGGCAGTTCAAATGCAATGGAAGCCAAACCAGAAGGTCAGCTACTTTGCTCCTCTGCACCACCCATTCCTTCACTGACAGCTTGCAGCTTTTCTAAGCAGCCTCCAGGCAGTTCAAATGGAATGGAGGTCCAACCAGAGGTTCAGCTTCTTTTCTCCTCAGCACTATCCCTTCCTTCACTCACACATTGCAGGTCCTCCAAGCAGCCTATACGCAGTTCAAATAAAATGGAGGCCCAACCAGAAGCTCAGCTACTTTTCTCCTCTGCACCACCCTCTCCTTCAGTCACAGCTTGCAGCTCCTTCCAGCAGCCTCTGGGCGGTTCAAATGAAAAGGAGGTCCAACAAGAAGCTCAGCTACTTTTCTCCTCAGCACTATCTCTTCCTTCACTCACAGCTTGCAGCTCCTCCCATCTGCATTTAGGCAGTTCAAATACTACAGAGGTCCAACCAGAATCTCAGCTACTTTTCTCCTTTGCACTCCCTGTTTCTTCGCTCTCAGCCTGAAGCTCCTCCCAGCAGCCTCTAGACAGTTCATATACAATGGAGGTCCAACCAAAAACTCAGCTACTTTTCTCCTCAGCACTATCCCTTCCTTCACTCCCACCTTGCAGGTCCTCCAAGAAGCCTATAAGCAGTTCAAATGTAATGGACGTCCAACAAGAAGCTCTGCTACTTTTCTCCTCTGCACTCCCCCTTTCTTCACTCTCAGCCTGAAGCTCCTCCCAGCAACCTCTAGACAGTTCAAATACAATGGATGTCCAACCAAAAACTCAGCTACTTTTCTCCTCTGTGCCACCACCGCCTTCACTCACAGCTTGCAGCTCCTCCGAGCAGCCTATTGGCAGTTAAAATGCAACTGAGGTTAAAAAAGAAGCTCAGCTACATTACTCCTCTGCCCTATCCCTTCCTTCACTCACAGCGTGGGGCTCCTCCAAGGAGTCCCTAGGCAGTTCAAATGCAATGGAAGCCAGACAAGAAGCTCAGCTACTTTGCTCCTCTGCACCACCCATTCCTTCACTGACAGCTTGCAGATTTTCTAAGCAGCCTCTAGGCAGTTCCAATGGAATGGAGGTCCAACCAGAGGTTCAGCTTCTTTTCTCCTCAGCACTATCTCTTCCTTCACTCACACCTTGCAGGTCCTCCAAGCAGCCTATAGGCAGTTCAAATACAATGGAGGCCCAACCAGAAGCTCAGCTACTTTTCTCCTCTGCACCACCCTCTCCTTCACTGACAGCTTGCAGCCTATAGGCAGTTCAAATACAATGGAGGTCCAACCCAAAACGCAGCTTCTTTTCTCCTCTGTGCCACAACCTCCTTCACTCACAGCTTGCAGCTCCTCCCAGCAGCCTCTTGGTAGTTAAAATGCAGCTGAGGTTAAAAAAGAAGCTGAGCTACGTTTCTCCTCTGCCCTATCTCTTCCTTCACTCACAGCGTGGAGCTCCTCCAAGCAGTCCCTAGGCAGTTCAAATGCAATGGAAGCCAAACCAGAAGCTCAGCTACTTTGCTCCTCTGCACCAACCATTCCTTCACTCACAGCTTGCAGCTCCTTCCAGCAGCCTCTGGGCAGTTCAAATGAAACGGAGGTCCAACAAGAAGCTCTGCTACTTTTCTCCTCTGCACTCCCCCTTTCATCAGTCTCAGCCTGAAGCTCCTCCCAGCAGCCTCTATACAGTTCAAATACAATGGAGGTCCAACCAAAAACTCAGCTACTTTTCTCCTCCGTGCCACCAGCTCTTTCACTCACAGCTTGCAGCTCCTCCGAGCAGCCTATTGGCAGTTAAAATGCAACTGAGGTTAAAAAAGAAGCTCAGCTACATTACTCCTCTGCCCTATCCCTTCCTTCACTCACAGCGTGGAGCTGCTCCAAGGAGTCCCTAGGCAGTTCAAATGCAATGGAAGCCAGACAAGAAGCTCAGCTACTTTGCTCCTCCGCACCACCCATTCCTTCACTGACAGCTTGCAGATTTTCTAAGCAGCCTCTAGGCAGTTCCAATGGAATGGAGGTCCAACCAGAGGTTCAGCTTCTTTTCTCCTCAGCACTATCCCTTCCTTCACTCACACCTTGCAGGTCCTCCAAGCAGCCTATAGGCAGTTCAAATACAATGGAGGCCCAACTAGAAGCTCAGCTACTTTTCTCCTCTGCACCACCCTCTCCTTCACTCACAGCTTGCAGCTCCTTCCAGCAGCCTCTGGGCGGTTCAAATGAAACGGAGGTCCAACAAGAAGCTCAGCTACTTTGCTCCTCAGCACTATCTCTTCCTTCACTCACAGCTTGCAGCTCGTCCCAGCTGCATTTACACAGTTCAAATACTACAGAGGCCCAACCAGAAGCTCTGCTACTTTTCTCCTCTGCACTCCCCCTTTCTTCACTCTTAGCCTGAAGCTCCTCCCAGCAGCCTCTAGACAGTTCAAATACAGTGGAGGTCCAACCAGAACCTCAGCTACTTTTCTCCTCAGCACTATCCCTTCCTTCACTCACACCTTGCAGCTCCTCCAAGAAACCTATAAGCAGTTCAAATGTAATGGAGGCCCAACCAGAAGCTCTTCTACTTTTCTCCTGTGCACTCCCCCTTTCTTCACTCTTAGCCTGAAGCTCCTCCCAGCAGCCTCTAGACAGTTCAAATACAGTGGAGGTCCAACCAGAAGCTCAGCTACTTTTCTCCTCAGCACGATCCCTTCCTTCACTCACACCTTGCAGCTCCTCCAAGCAGCCTATAGGCAGTTCAAATACAATGGAGGCCCAACCAGAAGCTCAGCTACTTTTCTCCTCTGCACCACCCTCTCCTTCACTCACAGCTTGCAGCTCCTTCCAGCATCCTCTGGGCAGTTCAAATGAAATGGAGGTCCAACAAGAAGATGTGCTACTTTTCTCCTCTGCACTCCCCCTTTCTTCACTCTCAGCCTGAAGCTCCTCCCAGCAACCTCTAGACAGTTCAAATACAATGCAGGTCCAACCAAAAACTCAGCTACTTTTCTCCTCTGTGCCACCACCTCCTTCACTCACAGCTTGCAGCTCCTCCCAGCAGCCTATTGGTAGTTAAAATGCAACTGAGGTTAAAAAAGAAGCTCAGCGACATTACTCCTCTGCCCTATCCCTTCCTTCACTCACAGCGTGGAGCTCCTCCAAGGAGTCCCTAGGCAGCTCAAAGGCAATGGAAGCCAGACAAGAAGCTCAGCTACTTTGCTCCTCTGCACCACCCATTCCTTCACTGACAGCTTGCAGATTTTCTAAGCAGCCTCTAGGCAGTTCCAATGGAATGGAGGTCCAACCAGAGGTTCAGCTTCTTTTCTCCTCAGCACTATCCCTTCCTTCACTCACACCTTGCAGGTCCTCCAAGCAGCCTATAGGCAGTTCAAATACAATGGAGGCCCAACTAGAAGCTCAGCTACTTTTCTCCTCTGCACCACCCTCTCCTTCACTCACAGATTGCAGCTCCTTCCAGCAGCCTCTGGGCGGTTCAAATGAAACGGAGGTCCAACAAGAAGCTCAGCTACTTTGCTCCTCAGCACTATCTCTTCCTTCACTCACAGCTTGCAGCTCCTCCCAGCTGCATTTAGGCAGTTCAAATACTACAGAGGTCCAACCAGAAGCTCAGCTACTTTTCTCCTCTGCACTCCCCCTTTCTTCACTCTCAGCCTGAAGCTCTTCCCAGCAGCGTCTATACAGTTCAAATACAATGGAGGTCCAACCAGAAGCTCAGCTACTTTTCTCCTCAGCACTATCCCTTCCTTCACTCACACCTTGCAGCTCCTCCAAGAAGCCTATAAGCAGTTCAAATGTAATGGAGGCCCAACCAGAAGCTCAGCTACTTTTCTCCTCTGCACTCCCCCTGTCTTCACTCTCAGCCTGAAGCTCCTCCCAGCAGCCTCTAGACAGTTCAAATACAATGGAGGTCCAACCAAAAACTCAGCTACTTTTTTCCTCTGTGCCACCACCTCCTTCACTCACAGCTTGCAGCTCCTCCCAGCAGCCTCTTGGCAGTTAAAATGCAACTGAGGTTAAAAAAGAAGCTCTGCTACGTTTCTCCTCTGCCCTATCTCTTCCTTCACTCACAGCGTGGAGCTCCTCCAAGCAGTCCCTAGGCACTTCAAATACAATGGAGGCCCAACCAGAAACTCAGCTACTTTTCTCCTCTGCACTACCCATTCCTTCACTGACAGCTTGCAGCCTATAGGCAGTTCACATACAATGGAGGTCCAACCAAAAACTCAGCTACTTTTCTCCTCTGTGCCACAACCTCCTTCACTCACAGCTTGCAGCTCCTCCCAGCAGCCTCTTGGCAGTTAAAATGCAGCTGAGGTTAAAAAAGAAGCTCAGCTACATTACTCCTCTGCCCTATCCCTTCCTTCACTCACACCTTGCAGCTCCTCCAAGCAGCCTATAGGCAGTTCAAATACAATGGAGGCCCAACCAGAAACTCAGCTACTTTTCTGCTCTGCACTACCCATTCCTTCACTGACAGCTTGCAGCCTATAGGCAGTTCAAATACAATGGAGGTCCAACCAAAAACTCAGCTACTTTTCTCCTCTGTGCCACCCTCTCCTTCACTCAGAGCTTGCAGCTCCTTCCAGCAGCCTCTGGGCGGTTCAAATGAAACGGAGGTCCGACAAGAAGCTCAGCTACTTTGCTCCTCAGCACTATCTCTTCCTTCACTCACAGCTTGCAGCTAGTCCCAGCTGCATTTAGGCAGTTCAAATACTACAGAGGTCCAACCAGAAGCTCAGCTACTTTTCTCCTTTGCACTCCCCCTTTCTTCACTCTCAGCCTGAAGCTCCTCCCAGCAGCCTCTATACAGTTCAAATACAATGGAGGTCCAACCAAAAACTCAGCTACTTTTTTCCTCTGTGCCACCACCTCCTTCACTCACAGCTTGCAGCTCCTCCCAGCAGCCTCTTGGCAGTTAAAATGCAACTGAGGTTAAAAAAGAAGCTCAGCTACGTTTCTCCTCTGCCCTATCTCTTCCTTCACTCACAGCGTGGAGCTCCTCCAAGCAGTCCCTAGGCAGTTCAAATGCAATGGAAGCCAAACCAGAAGGTCAGCTACTTTGCCCCTCTGCACCACCCATTCCTTCACTGACAGCTTGCAGCTTTTTTAAGCAGCCTCCAGGCAGTTCAAATGGAATGGAGGTCCAACCAGAGGTTCAGCTTCTTTTCTCCTCAGCACTATCCCTTCCTTCACTCACACCTTGCAGGTCCTCCAAGCAGCCTATACGCAGTTCAAATACAATGGAGGCCCAACCAGAAGCTCAGCTACTTTTCTCCTCTGCACCACCCTCTCCTTCAGTCACAGCTTGCAGCTCCTTCCAGTAGCCTCTGGGCAGTTCAAATGAAACGGAGGTCCAACAAGAAGCTCAGCTACTTTTCTCCTCAGCACTATCTCTTCCTTCACTCACAGCTTGCAGCTCCTCCAAGCAGCCTATAGGCAGTTCAAATACAATGGAGGCCCAACCAGAAACTCAGCTACTTTTTTCCTCTGCACCACCCTCTCCTTCACTCACAGCTTGCAGCTCCTTCCAGCAGCCTCTGGGCAGTTCAAATACAATGGAGGTCCAACCAGAAGCTCAGCTACTTTTCTCCTCAGCACTATCCCTTCCTTCACTCACACCTTGCAGCTCCTCCAAGCAGCCTATAGGCAGTTCAAATACAATGGAGGCCCAACCAGAAGCTCAGCTACTTTTCTCTTTGCACCACCCTCTCCTTCACTCACAGCTTGCAGCTCCTTCCAGCAGCCTCTGGGCAGTTCAAATGAAACGGAGGTCCAACAAGAAGCTCTGCTACTTTTCTCCTCTGCACTCGCCCTTTCTTCACTCTTAGCCTGAAGCTCCTCCCAGCAGCCTCTAGACAGTTCAAATACAATGGAGGTCCAACCAGAAGCTCAGCTACTTTTCTCCTCAGCACTATCCCTTCCTTCACTCACACCTTGCAGCTCCTCCAAGCAGCCTATAGGCAGTTCAAATACAATGGAGGCCCAACCAGAAGCTCAGCTACATTTCTCCTCTGCACCACCCTCTCCTTCACTCACAGCTTGCAGCTCCTCCCAGCTGCATTTAGGCAGTTCAAATACTACAGAGGTCCAACCAGAAGCTCAGCTACTTTTCTCCTTTGCCCTCCCCGTTTCTTCGCTCTCAGCCTGAAGCTCCTCCCAGCAGCCTCTAGACAGTTCAAATGTAATGGAGGCCCAAACAGAAGCTCTGCTACTTTTCTCCTCTACACTCCCCCTTTCTTCACTCTCAGCCTGAAGCTCCTCCCAGCAGCCTCTAGACAGTTCAAATACAATGGAGGTCCAACCAAAAACTGATCTACTTTTTTCCTCTGTGCCACCACCTCCTTCACTCACAGCTTGCAGCTCCTCCCAGCAGCCTCTTGGCAGTTAAAATGCAACTGAGGTTAAAAAAGAAGCTCAGCTACGTTTCTCCTCTGCCCTATCTCTTCCTTCACTCACAGCGTGGAGCTCCTCCAAGCAGTCCCTAGGCAGTTCAAATGCAATGGAAGCCAAACCAGAAGCTCAGCTACTTTGCTCCTCTGCACCACCCATTCCTTCACTGACAGCTTGCAGATTTTCTAAGCAGCCTCTAGGCAGTTCAAATGGAATGGAGGTCCAACTAGAGGTTCAGCTTCTTTTCTCCTCAGCACTATCCCTTCCTTCACTCACACCTTGCAGCTCCTGCAAGCAGCCTATAGGCAGTTCAAATACAATGGAGGCCCAACCAGAAGCTCAGCTACTTTTCTCCTCTGCACCACCCTCTCCTTCACTCACAGCTTGCAGCTCCTTCCAGCAGCCTCTGGGCAGTTCAAATGAAACGGAGGTCCAACAAAAAACTCAGCTACTTTTCTCCTCAGCACTATCTCTTCCTTTACTCACAGCTTGCAGCTCCTCCCAACTGCATTTAGGCAGTTGAAATACTACAGAGGTCCAACCAGAATCTCAGCTACTTTTCTCCTTTGCACTCCCCGTTTCTTCGCTCTCAGCCTGAAGCTCCTCCCAGCAGCCTCTAGACAGTTCAAATACAATGGATGTCCAAAAAAAACCTCAGCTACTTTTCTCCTCAGCACTATCCCTTCCTTCACTGATACCTTGCAGCTCCTCCAAGAAGCCTATAAGCAGTTCAAATGTAATGGAGGTCGAACCAGAAGCTCACCTACTTTTCTTCTCAGCAGTATCTCTTCCTTCACTCACAGCTTGCAGCTCCTCCCAGCTGTATTTAGGCAGTTCAGATACTACAGAGGTCCAACCAGAAGGTCAGCTACTTTTCTCCTTTGCACTCCCCCTTTCTTCGCTCTCAGCCTGAAGCTCCTCCCAGCAGCCTCTACACAGTTGAAATACAATGGAGGTCCAACCAGAAGCTCAGCTACTTTTTTCCTCTGTGCCACCACCTCCTTCACTCACAGCTTGCAGCTCCTCCCAGCAGCCTCTTGGCAGTTAAAATGCAACTGAGGTTAAAAAAGAAGCTCAGCTACGTTTCTCCTCTGCCCTATCCCTTCCTTCATTCACACCTTGCAGCTCCTCCAAGCAGCCTATAGGCAGTTCAAATACAATGGAGGTCCAACCAAAAACTCAGCTACTTTTCTCCTCTGTGCCACAACCTCCTTCACTCACAGCTTGCAGCTCCTCCCAGCAGCCTCTTGGCAGTTAAAATGCAGCTGAGGTTAAAAAAGAAGCTCAGCTACATTACTCCTCTGCCCTATCCCTTTCTTCACTCACACCTTGCAGCTCCTCCAAGCAGCCTGTAGGCAGTTCAAATACAATGGAGGCCCAAGCAGAAACTCAGCTACTTTTCTCCTCTGCACCACCCTCTCCTTCACTCACAGCTTGCAGCTCCTTCCAGCAGCCTCTGGGCAGTTCAAATGAAACAGAGGTCCAACAAGAAGCTCAGCTACTTTTCTCCTCAGCACTATCTCTTCCTTCACTCACAGCTTGCAGCTCCTCCCAGCTGCATTTAGGCAGTTGAAATACTACAGAGGTCCAACGAGAAGCTCAGCTACTTTTCTCCTTTGCACTCCCCCTTTCTTCGCTCTCAGCCTGAAGCTCCTCCCAGCAGCCTCTAGACAGTTCAAATACAATGGAGGTCCAACCAAAAACTCAGCTACTTTTCTCCTCAGCACTATCCCTTCCTTCACTCACACCTTGCAGCTCCTCCAAAAACCTATAAGCAGTTCAAATGTAATGGAGGTCCAACCAGAATCTCAGCTACTTTTCTCCTTTGCACTCCCTGTTTCTTCGCTCTCAGCCTGAAGCTCCTCCCAGCAGCCTCTAGACAGTTCAAATACAATGGAGGTCCAACCAAAAACTCAGCTACTTTTCTCCTCAGCACTATCCCTTCCTTCACTCACACCTTGCAGCTCCTCCAAGAAGCCTATAAGCAGTTCAAATGTAATGGACGTCCAACAAGAAGCTCTGCTACTTTTCTCCTCTGCACTCCCCCTTTCTTCACTCTCAGCCTGAAGCTCCTCCCAGCTACCTCTAGACAGTTCAAATACAATGGAGGTCCAACCAAAAACTCAGCTACTTTTCTCCTCTGTGCCACCACCTCCTTCACTCACAGCTTGCAGCTCCTCCGAGCAGCCTATTGGCAGTTAAAATGCAACTGAGGTTAAAAAAGAAGCTCAGCTACATTACTCCTCTGCCCTATCCCTTCCTTCACTGACAGTGTGGAGCTCCTCCAAGGAGTTCCTAGGCAGTTCAAATGCAATGGAAGCCAGACAAGAAGCTCAGCTACTTTGCTCCTCTGCACCACCCATTCCTTCACTGACAGCTTGCAGATTTTCTAAGCAGCCTCTAGGCAGTTCCAATGGAATGGAGGTCCAACCAGAGGTTCAGCTTCTTTTCTCCTCAGCACTATCCCTTCCTTCACTGACACCTTGCAGGTCCTCCAAGCAGCCTATAGGCAGTTCAAATACAATGGAGGCCCAACTAGAAGCTCAGCTACTTTTCTCCTCTGCACCACCCTCTCCTTCACTCACAGCTTGCAGCTCCTTCCAGCAGCCTCTGGGCGGTTCAAATGAAACGGAGGTCCAACAAGAAGCTCAGCTACTTTGCTCCTCAGCACTATCTCTTCCTTCACTCACAGCTTGCAGCTCGTCCCAGCTGCATTTAGGCAGTTCAAATACTACAGAGGTCCAACCAGAAGCTCAGCTACTTTTCTCCTTTGCCCTCCCCCTTTCTTCACTCTCAGCCTGAAGCTCCTCCCAGCAGCCTCTATACAGTTCAAATACAATGGAGGTCCAACCAAAAAGTCAGCTACTTTTTTCCTCTGTGCCACCACCTCCTTCACTCACAGCTTGCAGCTCCTCCCAACAGCCTCTTGGCAGTTAAAATGCAACTGAGATTAAAAAAGAAGCTCAGCTACATTACTCCTCTGCCCTATCCCTTCCTTCACTGACAGTGTGGAGCTCCTCCAAGGAGTCCCTAGGCAGTTCAAATGCAATGGAAGCCAGACAAGAAGCTCAGCTACTTTGCTCCTCCGCACCACCCATTCCTTCACTGACAGCTTGCAGATTTTCTAAGCAGCCTCTAGGCAGTTCCAATGGAATGGAGGTCCAACCAGAGGTTCAGCTTCTTTTCTCCTCAGCACTATCCCTTCCTTCACTGACACCTTGCAGGTCCTCCAAGCAGCCTATAGGCAGTTCAAATACAATGGAGGCCCAACTAGAAGCTCAGCTACTTTTCTCCTCTGCACCACCCTCTCCTTCACTCACAGCTTGCAGCTCCTTCCAGCAGCCTCTGGGTGGTTCAAATGAAACGGAGGTCCAACAAGAAGCTCAGCTACTTTGCTCCTCAGCACTATCTCTTCCTTCACTCACAGCTTGCAGCTCGTCCCAGCTGCATTTAGGCAGTTCAAATACTACAGAGGTCCAACCAGAAGCTCAGCTACTTTTCTCCTTTGCACTCCCCCTTTCTTCACTCTCAGCCTGAAGCTCCTCCCAGCAGCCTCTATACAGTTCAAATACAATGGAGGTCCAACCAAAAAGTCAGCTACTTTTTTCCTCTGTGCCACCACCTCCTTCACTCACAGCTTGCAGCTCCTCCCAACAGCCTCTTGGCAGTTAAAATGCAACTGAGGTTAAAAAAGAAGCTGAGCTACGTTTCTCCTCTGCCCTATCTCTTCCTTCACTCACAGCGTGGAGCTCCTCCAAGCAGTCCCTAGGCAGTTCAAATGCAATGGAAGCCAAACCAGAAGCTCAGCTACTTTGCTCCTCTGCACCACCCATTCCTTCACTGCCAGCTTGCAGCCTATAGGCAGTTCAAATACAATGGAGGTCCAACCCAAAACTCAGCTTCTTTTCTCCTCTGTGCCACAACCTCCTTCACTCACAGCTTGCAGCTCCTCCCAGCAGCCTCTTGGTAGTTAAAATGCAGCTGAGGTTAAAAAAGAAGCTCAGCTACATTACTCCTCTGCCCTATCCCTTCCTTCACTCACACCTTGCAGCTCCTCCAAGCAGTCCCTAGGCAGTTCAAATGCAATGGAAGCCAAACCAGAAGCTCAGCTACTTTGCTCCTCTGCACCACCCATTCCTTCACTGACAGCTTGCAGCCTATAGGCAGTTCAAATACAATGGAGGTCCAACCAAAAACTCAGCTACTTTTCTCCTCTGTCCCACAACCTCCTTCACTCACAGCTTGCAGCTCCTCTCAGCAGCCTCTGGGCAGTTAAAATGCAGCTGAGGTTAAAAAAGAAGCTCAGCTACTTTGCTCCTCAGCACTATCTCTTCCTTCACTCACAGCTTGCAGCTCGTCCCAGCTGCATTTAGGCAGTTCAAATACTACAGAGGTCCAACCAGAAGCTCAGCTACTTTTCTCCTTTGCACTCCCCCTTTCTTCACTCTCAGCCTCAAGCTACTCCCAGCAGCCTCTATACAGTTCAAATACAATGGAGGTCCAACCAAAAAGTCAGATACTTTTTTCCTCTGTGCCACCACCTCCTTCACTCACAGCTTGCAGCTCCTCCCAGCAGCCTCTTGGCAGTTAAAATGCAACTGAGGTTAAAAAAGAAGCTCAGCTACGTTTCTCCTCTGCCCTATCTCTTCCTTCACTCACAGCGTGGAGCTCCTCCAAGCAGTCCCTAGGCAGTTCAAATGCAATGGAAGCCAAACCAGAAGCTCAGCTACTTTGCTCCTCTGCACCACCCATTCCTTCACTGACAGCTTGCAGCCTATAGGCAGTTCAAATACAATGGAGGTCCAACCAAAAACTCAGCTTCTTTTCTCCTCTGTGCCACAACCTCCTTCACTCACAGCTTGCAGCTCCTCCCAGCAGCCTCTTGGCAGTTAAAATGCAACTGAGGTTAAAAAAGAAGCTCAGCTACATTACTCCTCTGCCGTATCCCTTCCTTCACTCACAGCGTGGAGCTTGTTATGTCCCGAGCCTTGCAAACGGCTCGGGCGTTTGCAGGCAGTCCCGGGCAGGTGCAAAGCTGTCCGGGACCAGACAGGCTGTCGCCAGCGCCGTGCGCATGCGCGGGCGCTGGCGCGGGAAAAGTATCGCATTTACCCGGGAAATGTCTATATAAGAAGCTGGGAGGTTTTGGGAGCTGCTGAAGCCATCTACTTGTAAGCTGAACGCAGAATAAAGAAAACTGAGAACTTCAACTGCTTCTCGTGTCTGCTTTCCGCCAAGGACTCAACACTGGCGACGAGGATGGGATTGCCTTACACCGCCTGGAAAGGAAGAAGTGTAAGCTTACACAAGTGAGTCCTGAGCGGCGGAACGGCGTCGACTCGGCAGCTACCCGCCAATCCAGTGTGCATTCGGGGGTAGGCTGGCTGATAGACCCGTCTCCTGAAGCTGGCGAAAATCGGAAGGCTTTCGGAATTCGACGTCTTACATCCAGAGCGGTGGGAGTCATACGTAGCCAGGGTGGAGAACTACTTCAAGGCAAACCAAGTGAGGGAAGAGAGCTTGAAGGCTGCCACCCTGCTTTGTGTTTGCGGCCAAGACACCTTCGACATCGCAGAAAACCTTGCAGCACCTGTTCCAGTAGAGTCTGTAAGCTACGCAGATCTGAAGAAGCTACTGAAGGAGCACTTCCACCCCAAGATGTCCGTCATCGCATGGCGCCACACCTTCGAGCAGAGGGATCAACGGCCCGGTGAGTCGGCCAGAGAATTCATCGCCGCATTACGGAAGGCCGCCAAGCACTGCGAGTTCAAAGACCTCGAAGAACGACTGAGGGACCGATTCATGTGCGGGTTAAGGCATCGAGATCTACAACAGAGACTTTTCGCTAAAGAAGAATTGTCCTACCAAGATGCCTTAAGGGAAGTCACCGCAGAAGAAGCAGCAGGCAGCGCTGTCAAGAACATGCGGCCGATCAGAAACAGTCCAGAGGTTGCATCCGTGCACCAGGAAGACGCCCAAGGAAACTCCGAGGAGGATCCGGACGAGGAAGTCGACCGTCTCCACCCCACGAAGGAAGAAAAACAGAAGGGAAGCTCTTCAGCTCCACTCAAGTGCATCGGCTGTGGAGGTCGCCACAGGAGAACCGACTGCAAGTTTCGCTCCGCTACCTGCCGGGCATGCGGCAAACAAGGACACATTGCAGCTGTGTGTCTGGGCCAACGAAAGGTACAACCTCAGGAAGAACTGTGCCTGAAAGGTACCAGATTCCCCAGCCAGAATAGGGTAGGGTTTTGCGCTTCGCGAAGAAGCATCCTTAGGACAGGCACACACAAGCCCATTAAGAAAAAGCTGTCACTCAAGGTGAAGCTACAAGGGGTTCCATTATCTATGGAACTAGACACAGGGTCTGCCTTTTCAATTATCTCCTTGCATACATTTAGGAAGATTTGTTCCGGTAGTGGAACTCAGGCCAAGTTAAGGCCTTCTGACATTGTGTTAACAGATTTTCAAAATTCAAGAGTGTGTGTTAAGGGGGAGGCCACCCTTAACGTGCAATACAAGAGTCTTGAAGGTCCACTAGACTTATTAGTAGTAGGGGGTGAACGAACGAGTCTCATAGGACTCGATTGGTTTGAGGCCCTGGGGATACACGTCACAGGACTCAACAGTTTACAAACACTCGACCTACAGGAAGTCTGCAAAGAATTTGCAGATGTTTTCAGCCCACAGCTGGGCACATTCAAAGGACCCCCTGTGTCCTTAAAGCTAGACCCCACTGTCACTCCCATTAGAATTAAAGCAAGAAGGGTCCCTTTTGCTTTAAAGAGTAAAATTGACACTGAGTTAGACAAACTGATTCAACAGGGAATCCTAGAACCTGTTGATTCCAGTCCTTGGGAGACCCCCATTGTCACGCCTCTAAAGGCAAATGGGGACATTCGCATTTGTGCTGACTACAAATGCACTCTGAATAAGGCATTGCAGCAACATGCCTATCCTGTTCCTGTGGTCAGTCATATTCTGGCCTCCCTCAAGGGGGGGCGCGTTTTTGCAAAGCTTGACCTAGCTCAAGCGTATCAACAGCTGCCTGTTGATGATGATGCTGCTATAGCTCAGACTATTGTGACCCACAGGGGAGCCTTTAAGGTAAAAAGGCTGCAGTTTGGAGTGAATGTCGCTCCTGGGATTTTCCAAAGCGTAATGGAAAACACTGCGGGGCATACCGGGGGTTTGCCCCTACTTTGATGATGTCTTAATTGCAGGAGACTCCACACACATTCTAGCTGAAAGGCTAAGGGCTGTTCTGTTAAGGTTCAGGAAATCAGGCCTCAAGCTCAAAAAAGACAAATGCAAGATTGGGGTGCCTTCTACTGAATTTCTGGGGTTCAAAATTGATGCTGCTGGGATTCACCCTGCTGAATCCAAACTAACTGCTATTTTAGAAGCACCTAGGCCAAGGTCCAAGGCTGAACTTCAGGCCTTCCTGGGCCTCCTGAATTTCTACAATTCTTTTCTTCCACAAAAAGCTAGTGTAGCTGAGCCTCTTCACAGGCTACTAGACAAGCAAGCAGTGTGGCAGTGGTCACAAACGCATGAGGGTTGTTTTAACAAAGTCAAGGCTTTGCTCACTTCTAACAGTGTACTTGCACATGTCAACGAGTCCCTTCCTGTGTGCATCGCTTGTGATGCGTCCCCTTACGGGGTTGGAGCTGTCCTGAGCCACCTCAGGTCTGATGGAACTCAGGTTCCTGTTGCATATTACTCCAGAACATTGTCTTCTGCTGAGCGCAACTACGCTCAGATAGACAGGGAGGCTCTGGCTGTTGTTGCTGGAATTAAAAAATTCCATGACTTTCTATATGGCAGGCACTTCACGGTCTTCACTGACCATAAGCCTCTGCTGGGACTGTTTACCACACGTAAGCAGACTCCCCAAATCATTTCCCCTAGAATGCTTAGGTGGTCTATTTTTTTGTCTGCATATGATTTTTCTTTACTCCACAAGCCTGGAAAAGAAATGGGCCATGCTGATGGCCTCAGTAGATTGCCTCTGCCAGTAGTGGAAGCTGACCCTGCGCCAGCTGTCAACATTCTATCAATCCAAGCCTTGCCCGAGCTCCCTCTTAGTGCCAGGGATGTTGCCGCTGAAACAGGTACAGATCACACACTTTCACGTGTCCGTTCCTGGGTTTTGTCTGGTTGGCCTGAGCACTGCCCTAGTCCTGAGTTTCAGAGTTTCTGGTCCAAAAGGAACGAGCTGTCCCTTTCTCAGGGTTGTCTGCTTTGGGGAAACAGAGTTGTCATTCCCACCTCAATGAGGACTAGGGTCTTAGAATCCCTCCACGAGGGTCATCCTGGCATTGTTCGTATGAAGGCTCTTGCGCGCAGCCACTTGTGGTGGCCTGGTTTAGATAAAGATATTGAGGCTAAGGTGCATGCATGCCACCTGTGCCAACGATCTCGCCCAGAGATGCCCCAAGCTCCCGTGCATAGATGGGAGGAAACACAGTCCCCATGGTCTAGGGTGCACATTGACTACGCTGGACCCTTTCAGGGCCAGTTCTTCTTGGTCCTTGTTGACAGCCATTCGAAATGGCTTGAGGTTGTACCTGTCTCATCCACCACCACTGCAAAGACTATTCAGGTACTGAGGGGAATTTTTGCTGCACACGGGCTGCCAGATGTCATTGTGTCCGACAACGGCCCTCAATTCACTTCCTCCGAATTCCAAGCTTTCTTACAGGCAAACATGATTCGTCATGCCACGTCTGCACCCTTCCACCCGTCCACCAACGGTATGGCTGAACGTATGGTGCGCATCACAAAGGACGCATTGAAAAGACTCACCTACGGGGACTGGCATCACAGGTTGGCTGACTTTCTCCTTTCTTATCGCACCACACCGTCCACTTCTACAGGGAGAAGCCCAGCTGAACTTCGTTGGGGGCGTCAACTTACTACTAAACTTGACCGGTTGCATCCGGACAGACTGCCTTCATCTACCTCACATCCTAGGGCGCCTAGACAACTACTTGTGGGTGCCCCGGTTTGGGCTCGCAATTACGGGCCTGGTCATACATGGGTCCTCGCTTCTATTTCCAGGGTCACAGGTCCTCTCTCCTACGAGGTAGCCCTGGACAACGGTCGTGTCCTGCGTCGGCACATCGACCAACTCCGCCATAGGCGGGCCCTTTCAGATGAGACTCCTGGGTTTTTTCCAGGGGGGGAGGGGGACCCTTTGGAGCAAAGGGAAGGGCACGAGCTGCTGCCCATCTCCACTGATGGAGCCACAAACGGCCCATCCCAGGGTTTCGCGAGAGCTCCGAACAAGAATTCTATGAGCCTACCTAACTACCAGGCATCCACGCCTACTCCAGTCACGGAGGATACCCGGGGGCATCCCAACAAATCATTCCCCGCAAGAGAGCTGGCACACAATCCCCAAGGTTGGCCTGACCTTACCCCAAATCCTACAGGGGGTCAAACATACAGGGAGGTGGTCGAGGAACCAAGTCCCGACTACAACACCTCTAGCCCAAATCAGGGAGTAACTGAGTTTTGGGAAAGTACAGAAACCCACACAAGCCCGGACACTGAACGGGGTTCAGGGAATGGACAACCTCCTGACAGGTCTTGGACGGACCTAGGAGGTTCAACAGAGACGCCCAGCAGTGGCTATCACTTCAAGGGGCCCGAGGGTCTACAGCTAGGCAGGTCAACCAGGTCACAAAGTGACAGAAGCCCTGGTCTGACGAGCCCGGTGGGCGAGCAAGCAGGCCAGGCATAGGGGCACAGTCCTTGGAAGGCACCAAGGCAAAATAAGGAGAACAGGCTCACATCTCCCTCCAGTCAGGGAACTCATGCTAGTAACCCAGAGCTGAGAAGGTCACAGAGAGCAAAGAAGTCTCCTAAATACTTAGAGGATCACATAACATTGCTGGCTAAACAAAAGCCAGGTAACGATAGGAGCACTGAGAAGCAGAACACTGCATAAAATAAATGATTATATGTTGGTAGTAGTTTTAGCCCGGGGGAAAGGGGTGTTATGTCCCGAGCCTTGCAAACGGCTCGGGCGTTTGCAGGCAGTCCCGGGCAGGTGCAAAGCTGCCCGGGACCAGACAGGCTGTCACCAGCGCCGTGCGCATGCGCGGGTGCTGGCGCGGGAAAAGTATCGCATTTACCCGGGAAATGTCTATATAAGAAGCTGGGAGGTTTTGGGAGCTGCTGAAGCCATCTACATGTAAGCTGAACGCAGAATAAAGAAAACTGAGAACTTCAACGGCTTCTCGTGTCTGCTTTCCGCCAAGGACTCAACAGAGCTCCTCCAAGGAGTCCCTAGGCAGTTCAAATGCAATGAAAGCCAAACCAGAAGGTCAGCTACTTTGCTCCTCTGCACCACCCATTCCTTCACTGACAGCTTGCAGCTTTTCTAAGCAGCCTCCAGGCAGTTCAAATGGAATGGAGGTCCAACCAGAGGTTCAGCTTCTTTTCTCCTCAGCACTATCCCTTCCTTCACTCACACCTTGCAGGTCCTCCAAGCAGCCTATAGGCAGTTCAAATACAATGGAGGCCCAACCAGAAGCTCAGCTACTTTTCTCCTCTGCACTCCCCCTTTCTTCACTCTTAGCCTGAAGCTCCTCCCAGCAGCCTCTAGACAGTTGAAATACAGTGGAGGTCCAACCAGAAGCTCAGCTACTTTTCTCCGCAGCACGATCCCTTCCTTCACTCACACCTTGCAGCTCCTCCAAGCAGCCTATAGGCAGTTCAAATGTAATGGAGGCCCAACCAGAAGCTCTGCTACTTTTCTCCTCTGCACTCCCCCTTTCTTCACTCTTAGCCTGAAGTTCCTCCCAGCAACCTCTAGACAGTTCAAATACAATGGAGGTCCAACCAAAAACTCAGCTACTTTTCTCCTCTGTGCCACCACCTCCTTCACTCACAGCTTGCAGCTCCTCCCAGCAGCCTATTGGTAGTTAAAATGCAACTGAGGTTAAAAAAGAAGCTCAGCTACATTACTCCTCTGCCCTATCCCTTCCTTCACTCACAGCGTGGAGCTCCTCCAAGGAGTCCCTAGGCAGCTCAAAGGCAATTGAAGCCAGACAAGAAGCTCAGCAACTTTGCTTCTCTGCACCACCCATTCCTTCACTGACAGCTTGCAGATTTTCTAAGCAGCCTCTAGGCAGTTCCAATGGAATGGAGGTCCAACCAGAGGTTCAGCTTCTTTTCTCCTCAGCACTATCCCTTCCTTCACTCACACCTTGCAGGTCCTCCAAGCAGCCTATAGGCAGTTCAAATACAATGGAGGCCCAACTAGAAGCTCAGCTACTTTTCTCCTCTGCACCACCCTCTCCTTCACTCACAGCTTGCAGCTCCTTCCAGCAACCTCTGGGCGGTTCAAATGAAACGGAGGTCCAACAAGAAGCTCAGCTACTTTGCTCCTCAGCACTATCTCTTCCTTCACTCACAGCTTGGAGCTCCTCCCAGCTGCATTTAGGCAGTTCAAATACTACAGAGGTCCAACAAGAAGCTCTGCTACTTTTCTCCTCTGCACTCCCCCTTTCTTCACTCTCAGCCTGAAGCTCTTTCCAGCAGCCTCTAGACAGTTCAAATACAATGGAGGTCCAACCAGAAGCTCAGCTACTTTTCTCCTCAGCACTATCCCTTCCTTCACTCACACCTTGCAGCTCCTCCAAGAAGCCTATATGCAGTTCAAATGTAATGGAGGCCCAACCAGAAGCTCAGCTACTTTTCTCCTCTGCACTCCCCCTGTCTTCACTCTCAGCCTGAAGCTCCTCCCAGCAGCCTCTAGACAGTTCAAATACAATGGAGGTCCAACCAAAAACTCAGCTACTTTTCTCCTCTGTGCCACCACCTCCTTCACTCACAGCTTGCAGCTCCTCCCAGCAGCCTCTTGGCAGTTAAAATGCAACTGAGGTTAAAAAAGAAGCTCAGCTACGTTTCTCCTCTGCCCTATCTCTTCCTTCACTCACAGCGTGGAGCTCCTCCAAGCAGTCCCTAGGCAGTTCAAATGCAATGGAAGCCAAACCAGAAGCTCAGCTACTTTGCTCCTCTGCACCAATCATTCCTTCACTCACAGCTTGCAGCTCCTTCCAGCAGCCTCTGGGCAGTTCAAATGAAACGGAGTTCCAACAAGAAGCTCTGCTACTTTTCTCCTCTGCACTCCCCCTTTCTTCACTCTCAGCCTGAAGCTCCTCCCAGCAGCCTCTATACAGTTCAAATACAATGGAGGTCCAACCAAAAACTCAGCTACTTTTTTCCTCTGTGCCACCACCTCCTTCACTCACAGCTTGCAGCTCCTCCCAGCAGCCTCTCGGCAGTTAAAATGCAACTGAGGTTAAAAAAGAAGCTCAGCTACGTTTCTCCTCTGCCCTATCTCTTCCTTCACTCACAGCGTGGAGCTCCTCCAAGCAGTCCCTAGGCAGTTCAAATACAATGGAGGCCCAACCAGAAAGTCAGCTACTTTTCTCCTCTGTGCCACAACCTCCTTCACTCACAGCTTGCAGCTCCTCCCGGCAGCCTCTTGGCAGTTAAAATGCAGCTGAGGTTAAAAAAGAAGCTCAGCTACATTACTCCTCTGCCCTATCCCTTCCTTCACTCACACCTTGCAGCTCCTCCAAGCAGCCTATAGGCAGTTCAAATACAATGGAGGCCCAACCAGAAACTCAGCTACTTTTCTCCTCTGCACTACCCATTCCTTCACTGACAGCTTGCAGCCTATAGGCAGTTCAAATACAATGGAGGTCCAACCAAAAACTCAGCTACTTTTCTCCTCTGTGCCACAACCTCCTTCACTCACAGCTTGCAGCTCCTCCCAGCAGCCTCTTGGCAGTTAAAATGCAACTGAGGTTAAAAAAGAAGCTCAGCTACATTACTCCTCTGCCCTATCCCTTCCTTCACTCATAGCGTGGACCTCCTCCAAGGAGTCCCTAGGAAGTTCAAATGCAATGGAAGCCAAACCAGAAGGTCAGCTACTTTGCCCCTCTGAACCACCCATTCCTTCACTGACAGCTTGCAGCTTTTCTAAGCAGCCTCCAGGCAGTTCAAATGGAATAGAGGTCCAACCAGAGGTTCAGCTTCTTTTCTCCTCAGCACTATCCCTTCCTTCACTCACACCTTCCAGGTCCTCCAAGCAGCCTATACGCAGTTCAGTTACAATGGAGGCCCAACCAGAAGCTCAGCTACTTTTCTCCTCTGCACCACCCTCTCCTTCACTCACAGCTTGCAGCTCCTACCAGCTGCATTTAGGCAGTTCAAATACTACAGAGTTCCAACGAGAAGCTCAGCTACTTTTCTCATTTGCACTCCCCCTTTCTTCGCTCTCAGACTGAAGCTCCTCCCAGCAGCCTCTAGACAGTTCAAATACAGTGGAGGTCCAACCAGAAGCTCAGCTACTTTTCTCCTCAGCACTATCCCTTCCTTCACTCACACCTTGCAGCTCCTCCAAGAAGCCTATAAGCAGTTCAAATGTAATGGAGGCCCAACCAGAAGCTCTGCTACTTTTCTCCTCTGCACCACCCTCTCCTTCACTCACAGCTTGCAGCTCCTTCCAGCAGCATCTGGGCAGTTCAAATGAAACGGAGGTCCAACCAGAAGCTCAGCTACTTTTCTCCTCAGCACGATCCCTTCCTTCACTCACACCTTGCAGCTCCTCCAAGAAGCCTATAAGCAGTTCAAATGTAATGGAGGCCCAACCAGAAGCTCTGCTACTTTTCTCCTCTGCACTCCCCCTTTCTTCACTCTCAGCCTGAACCTCCTCCCAGCAACCTGTAGACAGTTCAAATACAATGGAGGTCCAACCAGAAGCTCGGCTACTTTTCTCCTTTGCACTCCCCCTTTCTTCGCTCTCAGCCTGAAGCTCCTCCCACCAGCTTCTCGACAGTTCAAATACAATGGAGGCCCAACCAGAAGCTCAGCTACTTTTCTCCTCTGCGCCACCCTCTCCTTCACTCACAGCTTGCAGCTCCTTCCAGCAGCCTCTGGGCAGTTCAAATGAAACGGAGGTCCAACCAGAAGCTCAGCTACTTTTCTCCTTTGCACTCCCCATTTCTTCGCTCTCAGCCTGAAGTTCCTCCCAGCAGCCTCTAGACAGTTCAAATGTAATGGAGGCCCAACCAGAAGCTCTGCTACTTTTCTCCTCTACACTCCCCCTTTCTTCACTCTCAGCCTGATGCTCCTCCCAGCAGCCTCTACACAGTTCAAATACAATGGACGTCCAAACAAAAACTGAGCTAATTTTTTCCTCTGTGCCACCACCTCCTTCACTCACACCTTGCAGCTCCTCCCAGCAGCCTCTTGGCAGTTAAAATGCAACTGAGGTTAATAAAGAAGCTCAGCTACGTTTCTCCTCTGCCTTATCTCTTCCTTCACTCACAGCGTAGAGCTCCTCCAAGCAGTCCCTAGGCAGTTCAAATGCAATGGAAGCCAAACCAGAAGCTCAGCTACTTTGCTCCTCTGCACCACCCATTCCTTCACTGACAGCTTGCAGCTTTTCTAAGCAGCCTCTAGGCAGTTCAAATGGAATGGAGGTCCAACCAGAGGTTCAGCTTCTTTTCTCCTCAGCACTATCCCTTCGTTCACTCACACCTTGCAGCTCCTCCAAGCAGCCTATAGGCAGTTCAAATACAATGGAGGCCCAACCAGAAGCTCAGCTACTTTTCTCCTTTGCACTGCCCCTTTCTTCGCTCTCAGCCTGAAGCTCCTCCCACCAGCCTCTAGACAGTTCAAATACAGTGGAGGTCCAACCAGAAGCTCAGCTACTTTTCTCCTCAGCACTATCCCTTCCTTCACTCACACCTTGCAGCTCCTCCAAGAAGCCTATAAGCAGTTCAAATGTAATGGAGGCCCAACCAGAAGCTCTGCTACTTTTCTCCTCTGCACTCCCCCTTTCTTCACTCTTAGCCTGAAGCTCCTGCCAGCAGCCTCTAGACAGTTCAAATACAGTGGAGGTCCAACCAGAAGCTCAGCTACTTTTCTCCTCAGCACGATCCCTTCCGTCACTCACACCTTGCAGCTCCTCCAAGCAGCCTATAGGCAGTTCAAATACAATGGAGGCCCAACCAGAAGTTCAGCTACTTTTCTCCTCTGCACCACCCTCTCCTTCACTCACAGCTTGCAGCTCCTTCCAGCAGCCTCTGGGCAGTTCAAATGAAACGGAGGTCCAACAAGAAGCTCTGCTACTTTTCTCCTCTGCACTCCCCCTTTCTTCACTCTCAGCCTGAAGCTCCTCCCACCAGCTTCTCGACAGTTCAAATACAATGGAGGTCCAACCAAAAACTCAGCTACTTTTTTCCTCTGTGCCACCACCTCCTTCACTCACAGCTTGCAGCTCCTCCGAGCAGCCTATTGGCAGTTAAAATGCAACTGAGGTTAAAAAAGAAGCTCAGCTACATTACTCCTCTGCCCTATCCCTTCCTTCACTCACAGCGTGGAGCTCCTCCAAGGAGTCCCTAGGCAGTTCAAATGCAATGGAAGCCAGACAAGAAGCTCAGCTACTTTGCTCCTCTGCACCACCCATTCCTTCACTGACAGCTTGCAGATTTTCTAAGCAGCCTCTAGGCAGTTCCAATGGAATGGAGGTCCAACCAGAGGTTCAGCTTCTTATCTCCTCAGCACTATCCCTTCCTTCACTCACACCTTGCAGGTCCTCCAAGCAGCCTATAGGCAGTTCAAATACAATGGAGGCCCAACTAGAAGCTCAGCTACTTTTCTCCTCTGCACCACCCTCTCCTTCACTGACAGCTTGCAGCCTATAGGCAGTTCAAATACAATGGAGGTCCAACCCAAAACGCAGCTTCTTTTCTCCTCTGTGCCACAACCTCCTTCACTCACAGCTTGCAGCTCCTCCCAGCAGCCTCTTGGTAGTTAAAATGCAGCTGAGGTTAAAAAAGAAGCTCAGCTACATTACTCCTCTGTCCTATCCGTTCCTTCACTCACACCTTGCAGCTCCTCCAAGCAGTCCCTAGGCAGTTCAAATGCAATGGAAGCCAAACCAGAAGTTCAGCTACTTTGCTCCTCTGCACCACCCATTCCTTCACTGACAGCTTGCAGCCTATAGGCAGTTCAAAAACAATGGAGGTCCAACCAAAAACTAAGCTACTTTTCTCCTCTGTCCCACAACCTCCTTCACTCACACCTTGCAGCTCCTCCCAGCAGCCTCTGGGCAGTTAAAATGCAGCTGAAGTTAAAAAAGAAGCTCAGCTACTTTGCTCCTCAGCACTATCTCTTCCTTCACACACAGCTTGCAGCTCGTCCCAGCTGCATTTAGGCAGTTCAAATACTACAGAGGTCCAACCAGAAGCTCAGCTACTTTTGTCCTTTGCACTCCCCCTTTCTTCACTCTCAGCCTGAAGCTCCTCCCAGCAGCCTCTATACAGTTCAAATATAATGGAGGTCCAACCAAAAAGTCAGCTACTTTTTTCCTCTGTGCCACCACCTCCTTCACTCACAGCTTGCAGCTACTCCCAGCAGCTTCTTGGCAGTTAAAATGCAACTGAGTTTAAAAAAGAAGCTCAGCTACATTACTCCTCTGCCCTATCCCTTCCTTCACTCACAGCGTGGACCTCCTCCAAGGAGTCCCTAGGCAGTTCAAATGCAATGGAAGCCAAACCAGAAGGTCAGCTACTTTGCCCCTCTGCACCACCCATTCCTTCACTGACAGCTTGCAGCTTTTCTAAGCAGCCTCCAGGCAGTTCAAATGGAATGGAGGTCCAACCAGAGGTTCAGCTTCTTTTCTCCTCAGCACTATCCCTTCCTTCACTCACACCTTGCAGGTCCTCCAAGCAGTCTATACGCAGTTCAAATACAATGGAGGCCCAACCAGAAGCTCAGCTACTTTTCTCCTCTGCGCCACCACCTCCTTCACTCACAGCTTGCAGCTCCTCCCAGCAGCCTCTTGGCAGTTAAAATGCAACTGAGGTTAAAAAAGAAGCTCAGCTACATTACTTCTCTGCCCTCTCCCTTCCTTCACTCACAGCGTGGACCTCCTCCAAGGAGTCCCTAGGCAGTTCAAATGCAATGGAAGCCAAACCAGAAGGTCAGCTACTTTGCCCCTCTGCACCAACCATTCCTTCACTGACAGCTTGCAGCTTTTCTAAGCAGCCTCCAGGCAGTTCAAATGGAATGGAGGTCCAACCAGAGTTTCAGCTTCTTTTCTCCTCAGCACTATCCCTTCCTTCACTCACACCTTGCAGCTCCTCCAAGCAGCCTATAGGCAGTTCAAATACAATGGAGGCCCAACCAGAAGCTCAGCTACTTTTTTCCTCTGCACCACCCTCTCCTTCACTCACAGCTTGCAGCTCCTTCCAGCAGCCTCTGGGCAGTTCAAATACAATGGAGGTCCAACCAGAAGCTCAGCTACTTTTCTCCTCAGCACGATCCCTTCCTTCACTCACACATTGCAGCTCCTGCAAGCAGCCTATAGGCAGTTCAAATACAATGGAGGCCCAACCAGAAGCTCAGCTACTTTTCTCCTCTGCACCCCCCTCTCCTTCACTCACAGCTTGCAGCTCCTTCCAGCAGCCTCTGGGCAGTTCAAATGAAACGGAGGTCCAACAAGAAGCTCTGCTACTTTTCTCTTCTGCACTCGCCCTTTCTTCACTCTTAGCCTGAAGCTCCTCCCAGCAGCCTCTAGACAGTTCAAATACAATGGAGGTCCAACCAGAAGCTCGGCTACTTTTCTCCTCAGCACTATCCCTTCCTTCACTCACACCTTGCAGCTCCTCCAAGCAGCCTATAGGCAGTTCAAATACAATGGAGGCCCAACCAGAAGCTCAGCTACATTTCTCCTCTGCACCACCCTCTCCTTCACTCACAGCTTGCAGCTCCTCCCAGCTGCATTTAGGCAGTTCAAATACAACAGAGGTCCAACCAGAAGCTCAGCTACTTTTCTCCTCAGCACCACCGTCTCCTTCCCTCACAGCTTGCAGCTCCTTCCAGCAGCCTCTGGGCAGTTCAAATGAAGCGGAGGTCCAACAAGAAGCTCAGCTACTTTTCTCCTCAGCACTATCTCTTCCTTCACTCACAGCTTGCAGCTCCTCCCAGCTGTATTTAGGCAGCTGATATACTAGAGAGGTCCAACCTGAAGCTCAGCTACTTTTCTCCTTTGCACTCCCCCTTTCTTCGCTCTCAGCCTGAAGCTCCTCCCAGCAGCCTCTAGACAGTTCAAATACAATGGAGGTCCAACCAGAAGCTCAGCTACTTTTCTCCTCAGCACTATCCCTTCCTTCACTCACACCTTGCAGCTCCTCCAAGCAGCCTATAGGCAGTTCAAATACAATGGAGGCCCAACCAGAAGCTCAGCTACTTTTCTCCTTTGCACTCCCCGTTTCTTCGCTCTCAGCCTGAAGCTCCTCCCAGCAGCCTCTAGACAGTTCAAATACAATGGAGGTCCACCCAAAAACTCAGCTACTTTTCTCCTCAGCACTATCCCTTCCTTCACTCATACCTTGCAGCTCCTCCAAGAAGCCTATAAGCAGTTCAAATGTAATGGAGGTCGAACCAGAAGCTCACCTACTTTTCTTCTCAGCAGTATCTCTTCCTTCACTCACAGCTTGCAGCTCCTCCCAGCTGTATTTAGGCAGTTCAGATACTACAGAGGTCCAACCAGAAGGTCAGCTACTTTTCTCCTTTGCACTCCCCCTTTCTTCGCTCTCAGCCTGAAGCTCCTCCCAGCAGCATCTACACAGTTCAAATACAATGGAGGTCCAACCAGAAGCTCAGCTACTTTTTTCCTCTGTGCCACCACCTCCTTCACTCACAGCTTGCAGCTCCTCCGAGCAGCCTCTTGGCAGTTAAAATGCAACTGAGGTTAAAAAAGAAGCTCAGCTACGTTTCTCCTCTGCCCTATCCCTTCCTTCACTCACACCTTGCAGCTCCTCCAAGCAGCCTATAGGCAGTTCAAATACAATGGAGGTCCAACCAAAAACTCAGCTACTTTTCTCCTCTGTGCCACAACCTCCTTCACTCACAGCTTGCAGCTCCTTCCAGCAGCCTCTTGGCAGTTAAAATGCAGCTAAGGTTAAAAAAGAAGCTCAGCTACATTACTCCTCTGCCCTATCCCTTTCTTCACTCACACCTTGCAGCTCCTCCAAGCAGCCTGTAGGCAGTTCAAATACAATGGAGGCCCAACCAGAAACTCAGCTACTTTTCTCCTCTGCACCACCCTCTCCTTCACTCACAGCTTGCAGCTCCTTCCAGCAGCCTCTGGGCAGTTCAAATGAAACGGAGGTCCAACAAGAAGCTCAGCTACTTTTCTCCTCAGCACTATCTCTTCCTTCACTCACAGCTTGCAGCTCCTCCCAGCTGCATTTAGGCAGTTGAAATACTACAGAGGTCCAACGAGAAGCTCAGCTACTTTTCTCCTTTGCACTCCCCCTTTCTTCGCTCTCAGCCTGAAGCTCCTCCCAGCAGCCTCTAGACAGTTCAAATACAATGGAGGTCCAACCAGAAGCTCAGGTACTTTTCTCCTCAGCACTATCCCTTCCTTCACTCACACCTTGCAGCTCCTCCAAGAAGCCTATAAGCAGTTCAAATGTAATGGAGGTCCAACCAGAAGCTCAGCTACTTTTCTCCTTTGCACTCCCCCTTTCTTCCCTCTCAGCCTGAAGCTCCTCCCAGCAGCCTCTAGACAGTTCAAATACAATGGAGGTCCAACCAGAAGCTCAGCTACTTTTCTCCTCAGCACTATCACTTCCTTCACTCACACCTTGCAGCTCCTCCAAGCAGCCTATAGGCAGTTCAAATACAATGGAGGCCCAACTAGAAGCTCAGCTACTTTTCTCCTCTGCACCACCCTCTCCTTCACTCACAGCTTGCAGCTCCTTCCAGCAGCCTCTGGGTGGTTCAAATGAAACGGAGGTCCAACAAGAAGCTCAGCTACTTTGCTCCTCAGCACTATCTCTTCCTTCACTCACAGCTTGCAGCTCGTCCCAGCTGCATTTAGGCAGTTCAAATACTACAGAGGTCCAACCAGAAGCTCAGCTACTTTTCTCCTTTGCACTCCCCCTTTCTTCACTCTCAGCCTGAAGCTCCTCCCAGCAGCCTCTATACAGTTCAAATACAATGGAGGTCCAACCAAAAAGTCAGCTACTTTTTTCCTCTGTGCCACCACCTCCTTCACTCACAGCTTGCAGCTCCTCCCAACAGCCTCTTGGCAGTTAAAATGCAACTGAGGTTAAAAAAGAAGCTGAGCTACGTTTCTCCTCTGCCCTATCTCTTCCTTCACTCACAGCGTGGAGCTCCTCCAAGCAGTCCCTAGGCAGTTCAAATGCAATGGAAGCCAAACCAGAAGCTCAGCTACTTTGCTCCTCTGCACCAACCATTCCTTCACTCACAGCTTATAGCTCCTCCCAGCAGCCTCTTGGCAGTTAAAATGCAGCTGAGGTTAAAAAAGAAGCTCAGCTACATTACTCCTCTGCCCTATCCCTTCCTTCACTCACACCTTGCAGCTCCTCCAAGCAGTCCCTAGGCAGTTCAAATGCAATGGAAGCCAAACCAGAAGCTCAGCTACTTTGCTCCTCTGCACCACCCATTCCTTCACTGACAGCTTGCAGCCTATACGCAGTTCAAATACAATGGAGGTCCAACCAAAAACTCAGCTACTTTTCTCCTCTGTCCCACAACCTCCTTCACTCACAGCTTGCAGCTCCTCCCAGCAGCCTCTGGGCAGTTAAAATGCAGCTGAGGTTAAAAAAGAAGCTCAGCTACTTTGCTCCTCAGCACTATCTCTTCCTTCACTCACAGCTTGCAGCTCGTCCCAGCTGCATTTAGGCAGTTCAAGTACTACAGAGGTCCAACCAGAAGCTCAGCTACTTTTCTCCTTTGCACTCCCCCTTTCTTCACTCTCAGCCTCAAGCTCCTCCCAGCAGCCTCTATACAGTTCAAATACAATGGAGGTCCAACCAAAAAGTCAGCTACTTTTTTCCTCTGTGCCACCACCTCCTTCACTCACAGCTTGCAGCTCCTCCCAGCAGCCTCTTGGCAGTTAAAATGCAACTGAGGTTAAAAAAGAAGCTGAGCTACGTTTCTCCTCTGCCCTATCTCTTCCTTCACTCACAGCGTGGAGCTCCTCCAAGCAGTCCCTAGGCAGTTCAAATGCAATGGAAGCCAAACCAGAAGCTCAGCTACTTTGCTCCTCTGCACAACCCATTCCTTCACTGACAGCTTGCAGCCTATAGGCAGTTCAAATACAATGGAGGTCCAACCAAAAACTAAGCTTCTTTTCTCCTCTGTGCCACAACCTCCTTCACTCACAGCTTGCAGCTCCTCCCAGCAGCCTCTTGGCAGTTAAAATGCAACTGAGGTTAAAAAAGAAGCTCAGCTACTTTGCTCCTCAGCACTATCTCTTCCTTCACTCACAGCTTGCAGCTCGTCCCAGCTGCATTTAGGCAGTTCAAGTACTACAGAGGTCCAACCAGAAGCTCAGCTACTTTTCTCCTTTGCACTCCCCCTTTCTTCACTCTCAGCCTCAAGCTCCTCCCAGCAGCCTCTATACAGTTCAAATACAATGGAGGTCCAACCAAAAAGTCCTCTACTTTTTTCCTCTGTGCCACCACCTCCTTCACTCACAGCTTGCAGCTCCTCCCAGCAGCCTCTTGGCAGTTAAAATGCAACTGAGGTTAAAAAAGAAGCTGAGCTACGTTTCTCCTCTGCCCTATCTCTTCCTTCACTCACAGCGTGGAGCTCCTCCAAGCAGTCCCTAGGCAGTTCAAATGCAATGGAAGCCAAACCAGAAGCTCAGCTACTTTGCTCCTCTGCACAACCCATTCCTTCACTGACAGCTTGCAGCCTATAGGCAGTTCAAATACAATGGCGGTCCAACCAAAAACTAAGCTTCTTTTCTCCTCTGTGCCACAACCTCCTTCACTCACAGCTTGCAGCTCCTCCCAGCAGCCTCTTGGCAGTTAAAATGCAACTGAGGTTAAAAAAGAAGCTCAGCTACTTTGCTCCTCAGCACTATCTCTTCCTTCACTCACAGCTTGCAGCTCGTCCCAGCTGCATTTAGGCAGTTCAAATACTACAGAGGTCCAACCAGAAGCTCAGCTACTTTTCTCCTTTGCACTCCCCCTTTCTTCACTCTCAGCCTCAAGCTCCTCCCAGCAGCCTCTATAGAGTTCAAATACAATGGAGGTCCAACCAAAAAGTCAGCTACTTTTTTCCTCTGTGCCACCACCTCCTTCACTCACAGCTTGCAGCTCCTCCCAGCAGCCTCTTGGCAGTTAAAATGCAACTGAGGTTAAAAAAGGAGCTGAGCTACGTTTCTCCTCTGCCCTATCTCTTCCTTCACTCACAGCGTGGAGGTCCTCCAAGCAGTCCCTAGGCAGTTCAAATGCAATGGAAGCCAAACCAGAAGCTCAGCTACTTTGCTCCTCTGCACAACCCATTCCTTCACTGAGAGCTTGCAGCCTATAGGCAGTTCAAATACAATGGAGGTCCAACCAAAAACTCAGCTTCTTTTCTCCTCTGTGCCACAACCTCCTTCACTCACAGCTTGCAGCTCCTCCCAGCAGCCTCTTGGCAGTTAAAATGCAACTGAGGTTAAAAAAGCAGCTCAGCTACATTACTCCTCTGCCCTATCCCTTCCTTCACTCACAGCGTGGAGCTTGTTATGTCCCGAGCCTTGCAAACGGCTCGGGCGTTTGCAGGCAGTCCCGGGCAGGTGCAAAGCTGCCCGGGACCAGACAGGCTGTCGCCAGCGCTGTGCGCATGCGCGGGTGCTGGCGCGGGAAAAGTATCGCATTTACCCGGGAAATGTCTATATAAGAAGCTGGGAGGTTTTGGGAGCTGCTGAAGCCATCTACTTGTAAGCTGAACGCAGAATAAAGAAAACTGAGAACTTCAACTGCTCCTCGTGTCTGCTTTCCGCCTAGGACTCAACACTGGCGACGAGGATGGGATTGCCTTACACCGCCTGGAAAGGAAGAAGTGTAAGCTTACCCAAGTGAGTCCTGAGCGGCGGAACGGCGTCGACTCAGCAGCTACCCGCCAATCCAGTGTGCATTCGCGGGTAGGCTGGCTGATAGACCCGTCTCCTGAAGCTGGCGAAAATCGGAAGGCTTTCGGAATTCGAGGTCTTACATCCAGAGCGGTGGGAGTCATACGTAGCCAGGGTGGAGAACTACTTCAAGGCAAACCAAGTGAGGGAAGAGAGCTTGAAGGCTGTCACCCTGCTTTGTGTTTGCGGCCAAGACACGTTCGACATCGCAGAAAACCTTGCAGCACCTGTTCCAGTAGAGTCTGTAAGCTACGCAGATCTGAAGAAGCTACTGAAGGAGCACTTCCACCCCAAGATGTCCGTCATCGCATGGCGCCACACCTTCGAGCAGAGGGATCAACGGCCCGGTGAGTCGGCCAGAGAATTCATCGCCGCATTACGGAAGGCCGCCAAGCACTGCGAGTTCAAAGACCTCGAAGAACGACTGAGGGACCGATTCGTGTGCGGGTTACGGCATCGAGATCTACAACAGAGACTTTTCGCTAAAGAAGAATTGTCCTACCAAGATGCCTTAAGGGAAGTCACCGCAGAAGAAGCAGCAGGCAGCGCTGTCAAGAACATGCGGCCGATCAGAAACAGTCCAGAGGTTGCATCCGTGCACCAGGAAGACGCCCAAGGAAACTCCGAGGAGGATCCGGACGAGGAAGTCGACCGTCTCCACCCCACGAAGGAAGAAAAACAGAAGGGAAGCTCTTCAGCTCCACTCAAGTGCATCGGCTGTGGAGGTCGCCACAGGAGAACCGACTGCAAGTTTCGCTCCGCTACCTGCCGGGCATGCGGCAAACAAGGACACATTGCAGCTGTGTGTCTGGGCCAACGAAAGGTACAACCTCAGGAAGAACTGTGCCTGAAAGGTACCAGATTCCCCAGCCAGAATAGGGTAGGGGTTTGCACTTCGCGAAGAAGCATCCTTAGGACAGGCACACACAAGCCCATTAAGAAAAAGCTGTCACTCAAGGTGAAGCTACAAGGGGTTCCATTATCTATGGAACTAGACACAGGGTCTGCCTTTTCAATTATCTCCTTGCATACATTTAGGAAGATTTGTTCCGGTAGTGGAACTCAGGCCAAGTTAAGGCCTTCTGACATTGTGTTAACAGATTTTCAAAATTCAAGAGTGTGTGTTAAGGGGGAGGCCACCCTTAACGTGCAATACAAGAGTTTTGAAGGTCCACTAGACTTATTAGTAGTAGGGGGTGAACGAACGAGTCTCATAGGACTCGATTGGTTTGAGGCCCTGGGGATACACGTCACAGGACTCAACAGTTTACAAACACTCGACCTACAGGAAGTCTGCAAAGAATTTGCAGATGTTTTCAGCCCACAGCTGGGCACATTCAAAGGACCCCCTGTGTCCTTAAAGCTAGACCCCACTGTCACTCCCATTAGAATTAAAGCAAGAAGGGTCCCTTTTGCTTTAAAGAGTAAAATTGACACTGAGTTAGACAAACTGATTCAACAGGGAATCCTAGAACCTGTTGATTCCAGTCCTTGGGAGACCCCCATTGTCACGCCTCTAAAGGCAAATGGGGACATTTGCATTTGTGCTGACTACAAATGCACTCTGAATAAGGCATTGCAGCAACATGCCTATCCTGTTCCTGTGGTCAGTCATATTCTGGCCTCCCTCAAGGGGGGGCGCGTTTTTGCAAAGCTTGACCTAGCTCAAGCGTATCAACAGCTGCCTGTTGATGATGATGCTGCTATAGCTCAGACTATTGTGACCCACAGGGGAGCCTTTAAGGTAAAAAGGCTGCAGTTTGGAGTGAATGTCGCTCCTGGGATTTTCCAAAGCGTAATGGAAAACACACTGCGGGGCATACCGGGGGTTTGCCCCTACTTTGATGATGTCTTAATTGCAGGAGACTCCACACACATTCTAGCTGAAAGGCTAAGGGCTGTTCTGTTAAGGTTCAGGAAATCAGGCCTCAAGCTCAAAAAAGACAAATGCAAGATTGGGGTGCCTTCTACTGAATTTCTGGGGTTCAAAATTGATGCTGCTGGGATTCACCCTGCTGAATCCAAACTAACTGCTATTTTAGAAGCACCTAGGCCAAGGTCCAAGGCTGAACTTCAGGCCTTCCTGGGCCTCCTGAATTTCTACAATTCTTTTCTTCCACAAAAAGCTAGTGTAGCTGAGCCTCTTCACAGGCTACTAGACAAGCAAGCAGTGTGGCAGTGGTCACAAACGCATGAGGGTTGTTTTAACAAAGTCAAGGCTTTGCTCACTTCTAACAGTGTACTTGCACATGTCAACGAGTCCCTTCCTGTGTGCATCGCTTGTGATGCGTCCCCTTACGGGGTTGGAGCTGTCCTGAGCCACCTCAGGTCTGATGGAACTCAGGTTCCTGTTGCATATTACTCCAGAACATTGTCTTCTGCTGAGCGCAGCTACGCTCAGATAGACAGGGAGGCTCTGGCTGTTGTTGCTGGAATTAAAAAATTCCATGACTTTCTATATGGCAGGCACTTCACGGTCTTCACTGACCATAAGCCTCTGCTGGGACTGTTTACCACACGTAAGCAGACTCCCCAAATCATTTCCCCTAGAATGCTTAGGTGGTCTATTTTTTTGTCTGCATATGATTTTTCTTTACTCCACAAGCCTGGAAAAGAAATGGGCCATGCTGATGGCCTCAGTAGATTGCCTCTGCCAGTAGTGGAAGCTGACCCTGCGCCAGCTGTCAACATTCTATCAATCCAAGCCTTGCCCGAGCTCCCTCTTAGTGCCAGGGATGTTGCCGCTGAAACAGGTACAGATCACACACTTTCACGTGTCCGTTCCTGGGTTTTGTCTGGTTGGCCTGAGCACTGCCCTAGTCCTGAGTTTCAGAGTTTCTGGTCCAAAAGGAACGAGCTGTCCCTTTCTCAGGGTTGTCTGCTTTGGGGAAACAGAGTTGTCATTCCCACCTCAACGAGGACTAGGGTCTTAGAATCCCTCCACGAGGGTCATCCTGGCATTGTTCGTATGAAGGCTCTTGCGCGCAGCCACTTGTGGTGGCCTGGTTTAGATAAAGATATTGAGGCTAAGGTGCATGCATGCCACCTGTGCCAACGATCTCGCCCAGAGATGCCCCAAGCTCCCGTGCATAGATGGGAGGAAACACAGTCCCCATGGTCTAGGGTGCACATTGACTACGCTGGACCCTTTCAGGGCCAGTTCTTCTTGGTCCTTGTTGACAGCCATTCGAAATGGCTTGAGGTTGTACCTGTCTCATCCACCACCACTGCAAAGACTATTCAGGTACTGAGGGGAATTTTTGCTGCACACGGGCTGCCAGATGTCATTGTGTCCGACAACGGCCCTCAATTCACTTCCTCCGAATTCCAAGCTTTCTTACAGGCAAACATGATTCGTCATGCCACGTCTGCACCCTTCCACCCGTCCACCAACGGTATGGCTGAACGTATGGTGCGCATCACAAAGGACGCATTGAAAAGACTCACCTACGGGGACTGGCATCACAGGTTGGCTGACTTTCTCCTTTCTTATCGCACCACACCGTCCACTTCTACAGGGAGAAGCCCAGCTGAACTTCGTTGGGGGCGTCAACTTACTACTAAACTTGACCGGTTGCATCCGGACAGACTGCCTTCATCTACCTCACATCCTAGGGCGCCTAGACAACTACTTGTGGGTGCCCCGGTTTGGGCTCGCAATTACGGGCCTGGTCATACATGGGTCCTCGCTTCTATTTCCAGGGTCACAGGTCCTCTCTCCTACGAGGTAGCCCTGGACAACGGTCGTGTCCTGCGTCGGCACATCAACCAACTCCGCCATAGGCGGGCCCTTTCAGATGAGACTCCTGGGTCTTTTCCAGGGGGGGAGGGGGACCCTTTGGAGCAAAGGGAAGGGCACGAGCTGCTGCCCATCTCCACTGATGGAGCCACAAACGGCCCATCCCAGGGTTTCGCGAGAGCTCCGAACAAGAATTCTATGAGCCTACCTAACTACCAGGCATCCACGCCTACTCCAGTCACGGAGGATACCCGGGGGCATCCCAACAAATCATTCCCTGCAAGAGAGCTGGCACACAATCCCCAAGGTTGGCCTGACCTTACCCCAAATCCTACAGGGGGTCAAACATACAGGGAGGTGGTCGAGGAACCAAGTTTTAAGACTTGCTTCTATTTTTATTCTCTCTTTTTATTTTTTTTTTTTCTTTGTTGAAAGGGAAAGTAAAATGGCGATCGGCAAATCTCTCGGTGTTTTTTTTTTTTGAGGTTAGAATGCTGACCGGCAGGTTTTTTGGTGTTTCTCTTTCTTTTCTTTCCCTTTCCCTTTTTATTTTCTTATGATTGGAATGGTTGTTTTTTGGTATCTCTAAGTATTCTTTTGGGAACGGACTTTTTCTATTTAATTATTTTATTTTATTTTTTTTTTTTTCCTTTTTATTGTAATGACCCTTTTTTGAAGGACTTTTTTCTGTTTAATTTTTTGCAATTTTTAAGAAGGAGTAAAGCTTTTTTTTAAACTCTTTTTCTCTTCCTTTTTTTTTCCCTTTTTTCTTTTTATTATAATGACCTTCTTTGGAGGGAGTTATGATTTTTGAAGGAATTTTTATAATTTTTTAAGAAGGGCTAAAGGTTTTTTTTTTAAGATGGCTCCAAAGCGTCCAGGGATTTCTACAGCTTCTAAATCAACAGTTTCACCCTCTTCTGGGGGTCAGCTAATAACTATGAAGGATTTGCAAAACATGATGGGAGATGTTATAATTCAAATTAGGGCAGAAATGAAAAAGATTTTAGAGGAAAATAATAAGATCTTGAGACAAGATTTTGTTTTGGCTTTAGAAGGAGTTGCTTCTGTTCTTGAAAAGGTGAACTCCCATGTGGAAGAGGTAGCTGAAAAAGTGGATATAATGGAGGGGAAAATTGAAAGTATGGAAAAAGAAATGGAAAATGAGATTCTTATGCTTCAATATGGACAAATGGAATATGCCTTAAGAATCAGAGGCCTGGAAGAGTCTTTGCAAGGAGATTTGAAAGAGATGGTTGCAAAGGATTTTGCATTGATTTTGAATAAAGAAAAAGAGGGAATACTTAGTGAAATTGAAAAATTATTTAGGGTTAATTCTGTGGTGGCAGTACAGAAGAATCTGCCAAGAGATGTGGTAATTTACTTTGGTAAAAGATCTTTACGCAATGAAATTGTGCAAGCCTATTATAAGAAGAGATTTCAAATTGCTTCACAAGATGTCATAATTTTTAAGGAGATCCCATCTAAAATTTTAAGAAGAAGAAAGGAGTTTGCTTTTCTAGTAAATGAACTTAAAAAGAGAAAAATTCTATTCAGATGGGATGTTCCGACTGGAATGGTGGTGAACTACCTGGGGACATGTCATAGACTTAATACTGTTTCTCAGGCAAAAGATTTTTATACTTCGGTCCTGGGGGTATGTGCATCGCCATCTATTAGGTCTCAACAAGTCCAGATTGAGGAGCAGAAGACAACTTGTGTAGCACATCATTCCAAAGAAAAGCAGCAACAGAAGAAGCTTAAGGAAGTTTCATATTCAGTGGTTTCTGAATCTCTGGGAGATGTTGGACCTACAAAGTCTTTGGAGCAATCTTCAAGGGTGGAATTGCTGCCTGAAATGGAAATTGGGAAATCTCAGTTTGAGGGGCATCAACAAGAGAGGAACGGGCAGAGGATAACTTGTATAACTTATAATTGTAAAGATCAACACAAGGAGGAATTTAAGGAATCCTTACCTGTATTGGCTTCGGAAGTTAGACCTACAAAGTCTTTGGAGCAATCTTCAGAAATGGAAATTGGGAAATTTCAGCTTGAGGGGCACCAACAAGAGAGGAATGGGCAGAGGATAACTTGTACAACTTTTAATTGTGAAGATCAACACAAGGGGGAATTCACTGAGGAAGTTTTACAGGTATCGGTCCCTGAGACTTGTGCAACATACAAATGTAAAGAAAAAGTAACATATAAATGTAAAGAGAGAGACCAACAGAAGAAGGAGGTTGAGGAAGTTTCACAGGTACTGATTCCTGAGCTTGTGGGTCAACCAGGATTTACAAACTCTTTGGAGCGATCTTCAAGGGCAGAATTCCACGCATTCTTTGCGATGCTTGCGGGCAAGAGAGACTGATATGGATTGTGCTTATAGTAGATGCAACTGGCTATTAGACAGAAGATTATGGATATTGAATGAAAATTTTAGATAAGAAGTTCGTGTTTATAGTGGGTGTAACTGGTTATTGGACAGAAAATTATGGACATTGAATGAGAACTTTAGATAAGAAGTTTACTATTGAGATTGTGGGAGAGGTAAAACTTATATCGTTTTTGGAAAATGTCTTATGTAATGTCTAAACATGTGTTTTGGGATAATAATATATTTCAGCTTTAAGTTTTAAACCTTTAATGATAATATTGTTTAAACTTGTGTCTTGAAGGGATTACAATTTGTTTATTTCAGTGAGGGGATTCTAATAAATTTGTGTTTCGAAGGGAGTATAACTTGTTTAAGTTTCAAGTAATGTTTAAATTTGGTTTTTAAATATTATAATTAATATTTCTAAGAGAAAATAATTTGTTTAATTAAATGTCTAGATTTGTTTAGGAAAGAAAGTAATGTTTAAAGATGATTGTATTTAGATTTGTTTAGGATTCAAAAGTGTTTTAAGTTTTTAAATATTATTATTAATATTTTTAAGAGAAAATAATTTACTTAACTAAATGTGTCTAGATTTGTTTAGGATTTTTAAGTTTTTTTTTTTTTTTTTTTTGGGATAGGTGAGAAGATTATGAAGATTGAAGGAAATATGTATTTATTTTAAGTTTTCTAAGAGTATTTAGTTTTAATGGTATAACAAAGGTTTATATGTTTATTTTTTTGTATTAGGATAAAGAAAGAGGGAGAAATTAGATTTTATATTATAGGCATAGATATTCAAAGAAAGTAATGTTTAAATTTGTGTTTTTGGAGGGAGTTTATATAGAATGATGATTGTATTCAAATTTGTTTAAGTTTTAAAAGTGTTTTAAGTTTTTTTTCTTAATTAAGCCTGTACTTAGCTCTGGGAAGTCCAGGGGAGGGGTTGGGAGGTTGGGGAGGAGGGGGGTGAGGTAGGGTTGGGGGGGGTATGGGAAGGGGATTTGTTTTTGTAAAAATTTAAAAATTTTCAATAAAAATATATATATAAAAAAAAAAAAAATCATTCCCCGCAAGAGAGCTGGCACACAATCCCCAAGGTTGGCCTGACCTTACCCCAAATCCTACAGGGGGTCAAACATACAGGGAGGTGGTCGAGGAACCAAGTCCCGACTACAACACCTCTAGCCCAAATCAGGGAGTAACTGAGTTTTGGGAAAGTACAGAAACCCACACAAGCCCGGACACTGAACGGGGTTCAGGGAATGGACAACCTCCTGACAGGTCTTGGACGGACCTAGGAGGTTCAACAGAGACGCCCAGCAGTGGCTATCACTTCAAGGGGCCCGAGGGTCTACAGCTAGGCAGGTCAACCAGGTCACAAAGTGACAGAAGCCCTGGCCTGACGAGCCCGGTGGGCGAGCAAGCAGGCCAGGCATCGGGGCACAGTCCTTGGAAGGCACCAAGGCAAAATAAGGAGAACAGGCTCACATCTCCCTCCAGTCAGGGAACTCATGCTAGTAACCCAGAGCTGAGAAGGTCACAGAGAGCAAAGAAGTCTCCTAAATACTTAGAGGATCACATAACATTGCTGGCTAAACAAAAGCCAGGTAACGATAGGAGCACTGAGAAGCAGAACACTGCATAAAATAAATGATTATACGTTGGTAGTAGTTTTAGCCCGGGGGAAAGGGGTGTTATCTCCCGAGCCTTGCAAACGGCTCGGGCGTTTGCAGGCAGTCCCGGGCAGGTGCAAAGCTGCCCGGGACCAGACAGGCTGTCGCCAGCGCCGTGCGCATGCGCGGGTGCTGGCGCGGGAAAAGTATCGCATTTACCCGGGAAATGTCTATATAAGAAGCTGGGAGGTTTTGGGAGCTGCTGAAGCCATCTACATGTAAGCTGAACGCAGAATAAAGAAAACTGAGAACTTCAACTGCTTCTCGTGTCTGCTTTCCGCCAAGGACTCAACAGAGCTCCTCCAAGGAGTCCCTAGGCAGTTCAAATGCAATGAAAGCCAAACCAGAAGGTCAGCTACTTTGCTCCTCTGCACCACCCATTCCTTCACTGACAGCTTGCAGCTTTTCTAAGCAGCCTCCAGGCAGTTCAAATGGAATGGAGGTCCAACCAGAGGTTCAGCTTCTTTTCTCCTCAGCACTATCCCTTCCTTCACTCATACCTTGCAGGTCCTCCAAGCAGCCTATACGCAGTTCAAATACAATGGAGGCCCAACCAGAAGCTCAGCTACTTTTCTCCTCTGCACCACCCTCTCCTTCAGTCACAGCTTGCAGCTCCTTCCAGCAGCCTCTGGGCAGTTCAAATGAAACGGAGGTCCAACAAGGAGCTCAGCTACTTTGCTCCTCAGCACTATCTCTTCCTTCACTCACAGCTTGCAGCTCCTCCCAGCTGCATTTACGCAGTTCAAATACTACAGAGGTCCAACCAGAAGCTCAGCTACTTTTCTCATTTGCACTCCCCCTTTCTTCGCTCTCAGCCTGAAGCTCCTCCCAGCAGCCTCTAGACAGTTCAAATACAGTGGAGGTCCAACCAGAAGCTCAGCTACTTTTCTCCTCAGCACTATCCCTTCCTTCACTCACACCTTGCAGCTCCTCCAAGAAGCCTATAAGCAGTTCAAATCTAATGGAGGCCCAACCAGAAGCTCTGCTACTTTTCTCCTCAGCACGATCCCTTCCTTCACTCACACCTTGCAGCTCCTCCAAGCAGCCTATAGGCAGTTCAAATACAATGGAGGCCCAACCAGAAGCTCAGCTACTTTTCTCCTCTGCACCACCCTCTCCTTCACTCACAGCTTGCAGCTCCTTCCAGCATCCTCTGGGCAGTTCAAATGAAACGGAGGTCCAACAAGAAGATGTGCTACTTTTCTCCTCTGCACTCCCCCTTTCTTCACTCTCAGCCAGAAGCTCCTCCCAGCAACCTCTAGACAGTTCAAATACAATGGAGGCCAAACCAGAAACTCAGCTACTTTTCTCCTCTGCACTACACATTCCTTCACTGACAGCTTGCAGCCTATAGGCAGTTCAAATACAATAGAGGTCCAACCAAAAACTCAGCTACTTTTCTCCTCTGTGCCACAACCTCCTTCACTCACAGCTTGCAGCTCCTTCCAGCAGCCTCTGGGCAGTTCAAATGAAACGGAGGTCCAACAAGAAGCTCAGCTACTTTTCTCCTCAGCACTATCTCTTCCTTCACTCACAGCTTGCAGCTCCTCCCAGCTGCATTTACGCAGATCAAATACTACAGAGGCCCAACCAGAAGCTCTGCTACTTTTCTCCTCTGCACTCCCCCTTTCTTCACTCTTAGCCTGAAGCTCCTCCCAGCAGCCTCTAGACAGTTCAAATACAGTGGAGGTCCAACCAGAAGCTCAGCTACTTTTCTCCTCAGCACGATCCCTTCCTTCACTCACACCTTGCAGCTCCTCCAAGCAGCCTATAGGCAGTTCAAATGTAATGGAGGCCCAACCAGAAGCTCTGCTACTTTTCTCCTCTGCACTCCCCCTTTCTTCACTCTTAGCCTGAAGTTCCTCCCAGCAACCTCTAGACAGTTCAAATACAATGGAGGTCCAACCAAAAAGTCAGCTACTTTTCTCCTCAGCACTATCCCTTCCTTAACTCACACCTTGCAGCTCCTCCAAGCAGCCTATAGGCAGTTCAAATGCAACTGAGGTTAAAAAAGAAGCTCAGCTACATTACTCCTCTGCCCTATCCCTTCCTTCACTCACAGCGTGGAGCTCCTCCAAGGAGTCCCTCGGCAGCTCAAAGGCAATTTAAGCCAGACAAGAAGCTCAGCTACTTTGCTCCTCTGCACCACCCATTCCTTCACTGACAGCTTGCAGATTTTCTAAGCAGCCTCTAGGCAGTTCCAATGGAATGGAGGTCCAACCAGAGGTTCAGCTTCTTTTCTCCTCAGCACTATCCCTTCCTTCACTCACACCTTGCAGGTCCTCCAAGCAGCCTATAGGCAGTTCAAATACAATGGAGGCCCAACTAGAAGCTCAGCTACTTTTCTCCTCTGCACCACCCTCTCCTTCACTCACAGCTTGCAGCTCCTTCCAGCAGTCTCTGGGCGGTTCAACTGAAACGGAGGTCCAACAAGAAGCTCAGCTACTTTGCTCCTCAGCACTATCTCTTCCTTCACTCACAGCTTGCAGCTCCTCCCAGCTGCATTTAGGCAGTTCAAATACTACAGAGGTCCAACAAGAAGCTCTGCTACTTTTCTCCTCTGCACTCCCCCTTTCTTCACTCTCAGCCTGAAGCTCTTCCCAGCAGCCTCTAGACAGTTCAAATACAATGGAGGTCCAACCAGAAGCTCAGCTACTTTTCTCCTCAGCACTATCCCTTCCTTCACTCACACCTTGCAGCTCCTCCAAGAAGCCTATAAGCAGTTCAAATGTAATGGAGGCCCAACCAGAAGCTCAGCTACTTTTCTCCTCTGCACTCCCCCTGTCTTCACTCTCAGCCTGAAGCTCCTCCCAGCAGCCTCTAGACAGTTCAAATACAATGGAGGTCCAACCAAAAACTCAGCTACTTTTCTCCTCTGTGCCACCACCTCCTTCACTCACAGCTTGCAGCTCCTCCCAGCAGCCTCTTGGCAGTTAAAATGCAACTGAGGTTAAAAAAGAAGCTCAGCTACGTTTCTCCTCTGCCCTATCTCTTCCTTCACTCACAGCGTGGAGCTCCTCCAAGCAGTCCCTAGGCAGTTCAAATGCAATGGAAGCCAAACCAGAAGCTCAGCTACTTTGCTCCTCTGCACCAATCATTCCTTCACTCACAGCTTGCAGCTCCTTCCAGCAGCCTCTGGGCAGTTCAAATGAAACGGAGTTCCAACAAGAAGCTGTGCTACTTTTCTCCTCTGCACTCCCCCTTTCTTCACTCTCAGCCTGAAGCTCCTCCCAGCAGCCTCTATACAGTTCAAATACAATGGAGGTCCAACCAAAAACTCAGCTACTTTTTTCCTCTGTGCCACCACCTCCTTCACTCACAGCTTGCAGCTCCTCCCAGCAGCCTCTTGGCAGTTAAAATGCAACTGAGGTTAAAAAAGAAGCTGAGCTACGTTTCTCCTCTGCCCTATCTCTTCCTTCACTCACAGCGTGGAGCTCCTCCAAGCAGTCCCTCGGCAGTTCAAATACAATGGAGGCCCAACCAGAAAGTCAGCTACTTTTCTCCTCTGTGCCACAACCTCCTTCACTCACAGCTTGCAGCTCCTCCCAGCAGCCTCTTGGCAGTTAAAATGCAGCTGAGGTTAAAAAAGAAGCTCAGCTACATTACTCCTCTGCCCTATCCCTTCCTTCACTCACACCTTGCAGCTCCTCCAAGCAGCCTATAGGCAGTTCAAATACAATGGAGGCCCAACCAGAAACTCAGCTACTTTTCTCCTCTGCACTACCCATTCCTTCACTGACAGCTTGCAGCCTATAGGCAGTTCAAATACAATGGAGGTCCAACCAAAAACTCAGCTACTTTTCTCCTCAGCACTATCCCTTCCTTAACTCACACCTTGCAGCTCCTCCAAGCAGCCTCTTGGCAGTTAAAATGCAACTGAGGTTAAAAAAGAAGCTCAGCAACATTACTCCTCTGCCCTATCCCTTCCTTCACTCACAGCGTGGACCTCCTCCAAGGAGTCCCTAGGCAGTTCAAATGCAATGGAAGCCAAACCAGAAGGTCAGCTACTTTGCCCCTCTGCACCACCCATTCCTTCACTGACAGCTTGCAGCTTTTCTAAGCAGCCTCCAGGCAGTTCAAATGGAATGGAGGTCCAACCAGAGGTTCAGCTTCTTTTCTCTTCAGCACTATCCCTTCCTTCACTCACACCTTCCAGGTCCTCCAAGCAGCCTATACGCAGTTCAAATACAATGGAGGCCCAACCAGAAGCTCTGCTACTTTTCTCCTCTGCACCACCCTCTCCTTCACTCACAGCTTGCAGCTCCTACCAGCTGCATTTAGGCAGTTCAAATACTACAGAGTTCCAACGAGAAGCTCAGCTACTTTTCTCATTTGCACTCCCCCTTTCTTCGCTCTCAGCCTGAAGCTCCTCCCAGCAGCCTCTAGACAGTTCAAATACAGTGGAGGTCCAACCAGAAGCTCAGCTACTTTTCTCCTCAGCACTATCCCTTCCTTCACTCACACCTTGCAGCTCCTCCAAGAAGCCTATAAGCAGTTCAAATGTAATGGAGGCCCAACCAGAAGCTCTGCTACTTTTCTCCTCTGCACCACCCTCTCCTTCACTCACAGCTTGCAGCTCCTTCCAGCAGCCTCTGGGCAGTTCAAATGAAACGGAGGTCCAACCAGAAGCTCAGCTACTTTTCTCCTCAGCACGATCCCTTCTTTCACTCACACCTTGCAGCTCCTCCAAGCAGCCTATAGGCAGTTCAAATACAATGGAGGCCCAACCAGAAGTTCAGCTACTTTTCTCCTCTGCACCACCCTCTCCTTCACTCACAGCTTGCAGCTCCTTCCAGCAGCCTCTGGGCAGTTCAAATGAAATCGAGGTCCAACAAGAAGCTCTGCTACTTTTCTCCTCTGCACTCCCCCTTTCTTCACTCTCAGCCTGAACCTCCTCCCAGCAACCTCTAGACAGTTCAAATACAATGGAGGTCCAACCAGAAGCTCGGCTACTTTTCTCCTTTGCACTCCCCCTTTCTTCGCTCTCAGCCTGAAGCTCCTCCCACCAGCTTCTCGACAGGTCAAATACAATGGAGGTCCAACCAGAAGCTTAGTTACTTTTCTCCTCTGCGCCACCCCCTCCTTCACTCACAGCTTGCAGCTCCTTCCAGCAGCCTCTGGGCAGTTCAAATGAAATGGAGGTCCAACAAGAAGCTCAGCTACTTTTCTCCTCAGCACTATCTCTTCCTTCACTCACAGCTTGCAGCTCCTCCCAGCTGTATTTAGGCAGTTCAAATACTACAGAGGTCCAACCAGAAGCTCAGCAACTTTTCTCCTTTGCACTCCCCCTTTCTTCGCTCTCAGCCTGAAGCTCCTCCAAGCAGCCTCTAGACAGTTCAAATACAATGGAGGTCCAACCAGAAGCTGAGCTACTTTTCTCCTCAGCACTATCCCTTCCTTCACTCACACCTTGCAGCTCCTCCAAGCAGCCTATAGGCAGTTCAAATACAATGGAGGCCCAACCAGAAGCTCTGCTACTTTTCTCCTCTACACTCCCCCTTTCTTCACTCTCAGCCTGATGCTCCTCCCAGCAGCCTCTAGACAGTTCAAATACAATGGAGGTCCAAACAAAAACTGAGCTAATTTTTTCCTCTGTGCCACCACCTCCTTCACTCACACCTTGCAGCTCCTCCCAGCAGCCTCTTGGCAGTTAAAATGCAACTGAGGTTAAAAAAGAAGCTCAGCTACGTTTCTCCTCTGCTTTATCTCTTCCTTCACTCACAGCGTAGAGCTCCTCCAAGCAGTCCCTAGGCAGTTCAAATGCAATGGAAGCCAAACCAGAAGCTCAGCTACTTTGCTCCTCTGCACCACCCATTCCTTCACTGACAGCTTGCAGCTTTTCTAACCAGCCTCTAGGCAGTTCAAATGGAATGGAGGTCCAACCAGAGGTTCAGCTTCTTTTCTCCTCAGCACTATCCCTTCGTTCACTCACACCTTGCAGCTCCTCCAAGCAGCCTATAGGCAGTTCAAATACAATGGAGGCCCAACCAGAAGCTCAGCTACTTTTCTCCTTTGCACTCCCCCTTTCTTCGCTCTCAGCCTGAAGCTCCTCCCACCAGCCTCTAGACAGTTCAAATACAGTGGAGGTCCAACCAGAAGCTCAGCTACTTTTCTCCTCAGCACTAACCCTTCCTTCACTCACACCTTGCAGCTCCTCCAAGAAGCCTATAAGCAGTTCAAATGTAATGGAGGCCCAACCAGAAGCTCTGCTACTTTTCTCCTCTGCACTCCCCCTTTCTTCACTCTTAGCCTGAAGATCCTGCCAGCAGCCTCTAGACAGTTCAAATACAGTGGAGGTCCAACCAGAAGCTCAGCTACTTTTCTCCTCAGCACGATCCCTTCCTTCACTCACACCTTGCAGCTCCTCCAAGCAGCCTATAGGCAGTTCAAATACAATGGAGGCCCAACCAGAAGCTCGGCTACTTTTCTCCTTTGCACTCCCCCTTTCTTCGCTCTCAGCCTGAAGCTCCTCCCACCAGCTTCTCGACAGGTCAAATACAATGGAGGTCCAACCAGAAGCTTAGTTACTTTTCTCCTCTGCGCCACCCCCTCCTTCACTCACAGCTTGCAGCTCCTTCCAGCAGCCTCTGGGCAGTTCAAATGAAATGGAGGTCCAACCAGAAGCTTGGCTACTTTTCTCCTCAGCACTATCCCTTCCTTCACTCACACTTTGTAGCTCCTCCAAGCAGCCTATAGGCAGTTCAAATACAATGGAGGCCCAACCAGAAGCTCAGCTACTTTTCTCCTTTGCACTCCCCCTTTCTTCGGTCTCAGCTTGAAGCTCCTCCCAGCAGCCTCTAGACAGTTCAAATGAAACGGAGGTCCAACAAGAAGCTCAGCTACTTTTCTCGTCAGCACTATCTCTTCCTTCACTCAAAGCTTGCAGCTCCTCCCAGCAGTATTTAGGCAGTTGAAATACTACAGAGGACCAACCAGAAGCTCAGCTACTTTTCTCCTTTGCACTCCCCATTTCTTCGCTCTCAGCCTGAAGCTCCTCCCAGCAGCCTCTAGACAGTTCAAATGTAATGGAGGCCCAAACAGAAGCTCTGCTACTTTTCTCCTCTACACTCCCCCTTTCTTCACTCTCAGCCTGAAGCTCCTCCCAGCAGCCTCTAGACAGTTCAAATACAATGGAGGTCCAACCAAAAACTGATCTACTTTTTTCCTCTGTGCCACCAACTCCTTCACTCACAGCTTGCAGCTCCTCCCAGCAGCCTCTTGGCAGTTAAAATGCAACTGAGGTTAAAAAAGAAGCTCAGCTACGTTTCTCCTCTGCCCTATCTCTACCTTCACTCACAGTGTGGAGCTCCTCCAAACAGTCCCTAGGCAGTTCAAATGCAATGGAAGCCAAACCAGAAGCTCAGCTACTTTGCTCCTCTGCACCACCCATTCCTTCACTGACAGCTTGCAGATTTTCTAAGCAGCCTCTAGGCAGTTCAAATGGAATGGAGGTCCAACCAGAGGTTCAGCTTCTTTTCTCCTCAGCACTATCCCTTCCTTCACTCAAACCTTGCAGCTCCTCCAAGCAGCCTATAGGCAGTTCAAATACAATGGAGGCCCAACCAGAAGCTCAGCTACTTTTCTCCTCTGCACCACCCTCTCCTTCACTCATAGCTTGCAGATCCTTCCAGCAGCCTCTAGACAGTTCAAATACAATGGAGGTCCAACCAAAAACTCAGCTACTTTTCTCCTCAGCACTATCCCTTCCTTCACTCACACCTTGCAGCTCCTCCCAGCTGCATTTAGGCAGTTGAAATACTACAGAGGTCCAACCAGAATCTTAGCTACTTTTCTCCTTTGCACTCCCCGTTTCTTCGCTCTCAGCCTGAAGCTCCTCCCAGCAGCCTCTAGACAGTTCAAATACAATGGAGGTCCAACCAAAAACTCAGCTACTTTTCTCCTCAGCACTATCCCTTACTTCACTCACACCTTGCAGCTCCTACAAGAAGCCTATAAGCAGTTCAAATGTAATGGAGGTCCAACCAGAAGCTCACCTACTTTTCTCCTTTGCACTCCCCCTTTCTTCGATCTCAGCCTGAAGCTCCTCCCAGCAGCCTCTAGACAGTTCAAATACAATGGAGGCCCAACCAGAAACTCAGCTACTTTTCTCCTCAGCACTATCCCTTCCTTCACTCACACCTTGCAGCTCCTCCAAGAAGCCTATAAGCAGTTCAAATGTAATGGAGGTCCAACCAGAAGCTCAGCTACTTTTCTCCTTTGCACTCCCCCTTTCTTCGCTCTCAGCCTGAAGCTCCTCCCAGCAGCCTCTAGACAGTTCAAATACAATGGAGGTCCAACCAGAAGCTCAGCTACTTTTCTCCTCAGCACTATCCCTTCCTTCACTCACACCTTGCAGCTCCTCCAAGCAGCCTATAGGCAGTTCAAATACAATGGAGGCCCAATCAGAAGCTCAGCTACTTTTCTCCTCTGCACCACCCTCTCCTTCACTCATAGCTTGCAGCTCCTTCCAGCAGCCTCTGGGCAGTTCAAATGAAACAGAGGTCCAACAAGAAGCTCAGCTACTTTTCTCCTCAGCACTATCTCTTCGTTCACTCACAGCTTGCAGCTCCTCCCAGCTGCATTTAGGCAGTTCAAATACTACAGAAGTCCAACCAGAATCTCAGCTACTTTTCTCCTTTGCACTCCCTGTTTCTTCGCTCTCATCCTGAAGCTCCTCCCAGCAGCCTCTAGACAGTTCAAATACAATGGAGGTCCAACCAAAAACTCAGCTACTTTTCTCCTCAGCACTATCCCTTCCTTCACTCACACCTTGCAGCTCCTCCAAGAAGCCTATAAGCAGTTCAAATGTAATGGACGTCCAACAAGAAGCTCTGCTACTTTTTTCCTCTGCACTCCCCCTTTCTTCACTCTCAGCCTGAAGCTCCTCCCAGCAACCTCTAGACAGTTCAAATACAATGGAGGTCCAACCAAAAACTCAGCTACTTTTCTCCTCTGTGCCACCACCTCCTTCACTCACAGCTTGCAGCTCCTCCGAGCAGCCTATTGGCAGTTAAAATGCAACTGAGGTTAAAAAAGAAGCTCAGCTACATTACTCCTCTGCCCTATCCCTTCCTTCACTCACAGCGTGGAGCTCCTCCAAGGAGTCCCTAGGCAGTTCAAATGCAATGGAAGCCAGACAAGAAGCTCAGCTACTTTGCTCCTCCGCACCACCCATTCCTTCACTTACAGCTGGCAGATTTTCTAAGCAGCCTCTAGGCAGTTCCAATGGAATGGAGGTCCAACCAGAGGTTCAGCTTCTTTTCTCCTCAGCACTATCCCTTCCTTCACTCACACCTTGCAGGTCCTCCAAGCAGCCTATAGGCAGTTCAAATACAATGGAGGCCCAACTAGAAGCTCAGCTACTTTTCTCCTCTGCACCACCCTCTCCTTCACTCACAGCTTGCAGCTCCTTCCAGCAGCCTCTGGGCGGTTCAAATGAAAGGGAGGTCCAACAAGAAGCTCAGCTACTTTGCTCCTCAGCACTATCTCTTCCTTCACTCACAGCTTGCAGCTCGTCCCAGCTGCATTTAGGCAGTTCAAATACTACAGAGGTGCAACCAGAAGCTCAGCTACTTTTCTCCTTTGCACTCCCCCTTTCTTCACTCTCAGCCTGAAGCTCCTCCCAGCAGCCTCTATACAGTTCAAATACAATGGAGGGCCAACCAAAAAGTCAGCTACTTTTTTCCTCTGTGCCACCACTTCCTTCACTCACAGCTTGCAGCTCCTCCCAGCAGCCTCTTGGCAGTTAAAATGCAACTGAGGTTAAAAAAGAAGCTGAGCTACGTTTCTCCTCTGGCCTATCTCTTCCTTCACTCACAGCGTGGAGCTCCTCCAAGCAGTCCCTAGGCAGTTTAAAATCAATGGAAGCCAAACCAGAAGCTCAGCTACTTTGCTCCTCTGCACCAACCATTCCTTCACTCACAGCTTGCAGCTCCTTCCAGCAGCCTCTGGGCAGTTCAAATGAAACGGAGGTCCAACAAGAAGCTCTGCTACTTTTCTCCTCTGCACTCCCCCTTTCATCACTCTCAACCTGAAGCTCCTCCCAGCAGCCTCTATACAGTTCAAATACAATGGAGGTCCAACCAAAAAGTCAGCTACTTTTTTCCTCTGTGCCACCACCTCCTTCACTCACAGCTTGCAGCTCCTCCCAGCAGCCTCTTGGCAGTTAAAATGCAACTGAGGTTAAAAAAGAAGCTCAGCTACGTTTCTCCTCTGCCCTATCTCTTCCTTCACTCACAGCGTGGAGCTCCTCCAAGCAGTCCCTAGGCAGTTCAAATGCAATGGAAGCCAAACCAGAAGCTCAGCTACTTTGCTCCTCTGCACAACCCATTCCTTCACTGAGAGCTTGCAGCCTATAGAGAGTTCAAATACAATGGAGGTCCAACCAAAAACTCAGCTTCTTTTCTCCTCTGTGCCACAACCTCCTTCACTCACAGCTTGCAGCTCCTCCCAGCAGCCTCTTGGCAGTTAAAATGCAGCTGAGGTTAAAAAAGAAGCTCAGCTACATTACTCCTCTGCCCTATCCCTTCCTTCACTCACACCTTGCAGCTCCTCCAAGCAGCCTATAGGCAGTTCAAATACAATGGAGGCCCAACCAGAAACTCAGCTACTTTTCTCCTCTGCAATACCCATTCCTTCACTGACAGCTTGCAGCCTATAGGCAGTTCAAATACAATGGAGGTCCAACCAAAAACTCAGCTACTTTTCTCCTCTGTGCCACAACCTCCTTCACTCATAGCTTGCAGCTCCTCCCAGCAGCCTCCTGGCAGTTAAAATGCAACTGAGGTTAAAAAAGAAGCTCAGCTACATTACTCCTCTGCCCTATCCCTTCCTTCACTCACAGCGTGGACCTCCTCCAAGGAGTCCCTAGGCAGTTCAAATGCAATGGAAGCCAAACCAGAAGGTCAGCTACTTTGCCCCTCTGCACCACCCATTCCTTCACTGACAGCTTGCAGCTTTTCTAAGCAGCCTCCAGGCAGTTCAAATGGAATGGAGGTCCAACCAGAGGTTCAGCTTCTTTTCTCCTCAGCACTATCCCTTCCTTCACTCACACCTTGCAGGTCCTCCAAGCAGCCTATACGCAGTTCAAATACAATGGAGGCCCAACCAGAAGCTCAGCTACTTTTCTCCTCTGCACCACCCTCTCCTTCACTCACACCTTGCAGCTCCTTCCAGCATCCTCTGGGCAGTTCAAATGAAACGGAGGTCCAACAAGAAGATGTGCTACTTTTCTCCTCTGCACTCCCCCTTTCTTCACTCTCAGCCTGAACCTCCTCCCAGCAACCTCTAGACAGTTCAAATACAATGGAGGTCCAACCAAAAACTCAGCTACTTTTCTCCTCTGTGCCACTACCTCCTTCACTCACAGCTTGCAGCTCCTCCCAGCAGCCTATTGGTAGTTAAAATGCAACTGAGGTTAAAAAAGAAGCTCAGCTACATTACACCTCTGCCCTATCCCTTCCTTCACTCACAGCATGGAGCTCCTCCAAGGAGTACCTAGGCAGCTCAAAGGCAATGGAAGCCAGACAAGAAGCTCAGCTACTTTGCTCCTCTGCACCACCCATTCCTTCACTGACAGCTTGCAGATTTTCTAAGCAGCCTCTAGGCAGTTCCAATGGAATGGAGGTCCAACCAGAGGTTCAGCTTCTTTTCTCCTCAGCACTATCCCTTCCTTCACTCACACCTTGCAGGTCCTCCAAGCAGCCTATAGGCAGTTCAAATACAATGGAGGCCCAACTAGAAGCTCAGCTACTTTTCTCCTCTGCACCACCCTCTCCTTCACTCACAGCTTGCAGCACCTTCCAGCAGCCTCTGGGCGGTTCAAATGAAACGGAGGTCCAACAAGAAGCTCAGCTACTTTGCTCCTCAGCACTATCTCTTCCTTCACTCACAGCTTGCAGCTCCTCCCAGCTGCATTTAGGCAGTTCAAATACTACAGAGGTCCAACAAGAAGCTCTGCTACTTTTCTCCTCTGCACTCCCCCTTTCTTCACTCACAGCCTGAAGCTCTTCCCAGCAGCCTCTAGACAGTTCAAATACAATGGAGGTCCAACCAGAAGCTCAGCTACTTTTCTCCTCAGCAGTATCCCTTCCTTCACTCACACCTTGCAGCTCCTCCAAGAAGCCTATAAGCAGTTCAAATGTAATGGAGGCCCAACCAGAAGCTCAGCTACTTTTCTCCTCTGCACTCCCCCTGTCTTCACTCTCAGCCTGAAGCTCCTCCCAGCAGCCTCTAGACAGTTCAAATACAATGGAGGTCCAACCAAAAACTCAGCTACTTTTTTCCTCTGTGCCACCACCTCCTTCACTCACAGCTTGCAGCTCCTCCCAGCAGCCTCTTGGCAGTTAAAATGCAGCTGAGGTTAAAAAAGAAGCTCAGCTACATTACTCCTCTGCCCTATCCCTTCCTTCACTCACACCTTGCAGCTCCTCCAAGCAGCCTATAGGCAGTTCAAATACAATGGAGGCCCAACCAGAAACTCAGCTACTTTTCTCCTCTGCACTACCCATTCCTTCACTGACAGCTTGCAGCCTATAGGCAGTTAAATACAATAGAGGTCCAACCAAAAACTCAGCTACTTTTCTCCTCTGTGCCACAACCTCCTTCACTCACAGCTTGCAGCTCCTCCCAGCAGCCTCTTGGCAGTTAAAATGCAACTGAGGTTAAAAAAGAAGCTCAGCTACATTACTCCTCTGCCCTATCCCTTCCTTCACTCACAGCGTGGACCTCCTCCAAGGAGTCCCTAGGCAGTTCAAATGCAATGGAAGCCAAACCAGAAGCTCAGCTACTTTTCTCGTCAGCACTATCTCTTCCTTCACTCACAGCTTGCAGCTCCTCCCAGCAGTATTTAGGCAGTTGAAATACTACAGAGGTCCAACCAGAAGCTCAGCTACTTTTCTCCTTTGCACTCCCCATTTCTTCGCTCTCAGCCTGAAGCTCCTCCCAGCAGCCTCTAGACAGTTCAAATGTAATGGAGGCCCAAACAGAAGCTCTGCTACTTTTCTCCTCTACACTCCCCCTTTCTTCACTCTCAGCCTGAAGCTCCTCCCAGCAGCCTCTAGACAGTTCAAATACAATGGAGGTCCAACCAAAAACTGAGCTACTTTTTTCCTCTGTGCCACCACCTCCTTCACTCACAGCTTGCAGTTAAAAAAGGTTAAAAAAGAAGCTCAGCTACGTTTCTCCTCTGCCCTATCTCTTCCTTCACTCACAGCGTGGAGGTCCTCCAAGCAGTCCCTAGGCAGTTCAAATGCAATGGAAGCCAAACCAGAAGCTCAGCTACTTTGCTCCTCTGCACCACCCATTCCTTCACTGACAGCTTGCAGATTTTCTAAGCAGCCTCTAGGCAGATCAAATGGAATGGAGGCCCAACCAGAAGCTCAGCTACTTTTCTCCTCTGCACCACCCTCTCCTTCACTCATAGCTTGCAGCTCCTTCCAGCAGCCTCTAGACAGTTCAAATACAATGGAGGTCCAACCAAAAACTCAGCTACTTTTCTCTTCAGCACTATCCCTTCCTTCACTCACAGCTTGCAGCTCCTCCCATCTGCATTTAGGCAGTTGAAATACTACAGAGGTCCAACCAGAAGCTCAGCTACTTTTCTCCTCTGCACCACCCTCTCCTTCGCTCTCAGCCTGAAGCTCCTCCCAGCAGCCTCTAGACAGTTCAAATACAATGGAGGTCCAACCAAAAACTCAGCTACTTTTCTCCTCAGCACTATCCCTTCCTTCACTCACACCTTGCAGCTCCTCCAAGAAGCCTATAAGCAGTTCAAATGTAATGGAGGTCCAACCAGAAGCTCACCTACTTTTCTCCTCAGCACCACCGTCTCCTTCCCTCACAGCTTCCAGCTCCTTCCAGCAGCCTCTGGGCAGTTCAAATGAAGCGGAGGTCCAACAAGAAGCTCAGCTACTTTTCTCCTCAGCACTATCTCTTCCTTCACTCACAGCTTGCAGCTCCTCCCAGCTGTATTTAGGCAGTTCAAATACTACAGAGGTCCAACCAGAAGCTCAGCTACTTTTCTCCTTTGCACTCCCCCTTTCTTCGCTCTCAGCCTGAAGCTCCTCCCAGCAGCCTCTAGACAGTTCAAATACAATGGAGGTCCAACCAGAAGCTCAGCTACTTTTCTCCTCAGCACTATCCCTTCCTTCACTCACACCTTGCAGCTCTTCCAAGCAGCTTATAGGCAGTTCAAATACAATGGAGGCCCAACCAGAAGCTCAGCTACTTTTCTCCTCTGCACCACCCTCTCCTTCACTCACAGCTTGCAGCTCCTTCCAGCAGCCTCTGGGCAGTTCAAATGAAACGGAGGTCCAACAAGAAACTCAGCTACTTTTCTCCTCAGCACTATCTCTTCCTTTACTCACAGCTTGCAGCTCCTCCCAGCTGCATTTAGGCAGTTGAAATACTAAAGAGGTCCAACCAGAATCTCAGCTACTTTTCTCCTTTGCACTCCCCGTTTCTTCGCTCTCAGCCTGAAGCTCCTCCCAGCAGCCTCTAGACAGTTCAAATAGAATGGATGTCCCAAAAAAAACTCAGCTACTTTTCTCCTCAACACTATCCCTTCCTTCACTCACACCTTGCAGCTCCTACAAGAAGCCTATAAGCAGTTCAAATGTAATGGAGGTCCAACCAGAAGCTCACCTACTTTTCTCCTCAGCAGTATCTCTTCCTTCACTCACAGCTTGCAGCTCCTCCCAGCTGTATTTAGGCAGTTCAGATACTACAGAGGTCCAACCAGAAGCTCAGCTACTTTTCTCCTTTGCACTCCCCCTTTCTTCGCTCTCAGCCTGAAGCTCCTCCCAGCAGCCTCTACACAGTTCAAATACAATGGAGGTCCAACCAGACGCTCACCTACTTTTTTCCTCTGTGCCACCACCTCTTTCACTCACAGCTTGCAGTTCCTCCCAGCAGCCTCTTGGCAGTTAAAATGCAGCTGAGGTTAAAAAAGAAGCTCATCTACGTTTCTCCTCTGCCCTATCCCTTCCTTCACTCACACCTTGCAGCTCCTCCAAGCAGCCTATAGGAAGTTCAAATACAATGGAGGCCCAACCAGAAACTCAGCTACTTTTCTCCTCTGCACCACCCTCTCCTTCACTCACAGCTTGCAGCTCCTTCCAGCAGCCTCTGGGCAGTTCAAATGAAACGGAGGTCCAACAAGAAGCTCAGCTACTTTTCTCCTCAGCACTATCTCTTCCTTCACTCACAGCTTGCAGCTCCTCCCAGCTGCATTTAGGCAGTTCAAATACAATGGAGGTCCAACCAAAAACTCAGCTACTTTTCTCCTTTGCACTCCCCCTTTCTTCGCTCTCAGCCTGAAGCTCCTCCAAGAAGCCTATAAGCAGTTCAAATGTAATGGACGTCCAACAAGAAGCTCTGCTACTTTTCTCCTCTGCACTCCCCCTTTCTTCACTCTCAGCCTGAAGCTCCTCCCAGCAACCTCTAGACAGTTCAAATACAATGGAGGTCCAACCAAAAACTCAGCTACTTTTCTCCTCTGTGCCACCACCTCCTTCACTCACAGCTGGCAGCTCCTCCGAGCAGCCTATTGGCAGTTAAAATGCAACTGAGGTTAAAAAAGAAGCTCAGCTACATTACTCCTCTGCCCTATCCCTTCCTTCACTCACAGCGTGGAGCTCCTCCAAGGAGTCCCTAGGCAGTTCAAATGCAATGGAAGCCAGACAAGAAGCTCAGCTACTTTGCTCCTCCGCACCACCCATTCCTTCACTGACAGCTTGCAGATTTTCTAAGCAGCCTCTAGGCAGTTTCAATGGAATGGAGGTCCAACCAGAGGTTCAGCTTCTTTTCTCCTCAGCACTATCCCTTCCTTCACTCACACCTTGCAGGTCCTCCAAGCAGCCTATAGGCAGTTCAAATACAATGGAGGCCCAACTAGAAGCTCAGCTACTTTTCTCCTCTGCACCACCCTCTCCTTCACTCACAGCTTGCAGCTCCTTCCAGCAGCCTCTGGGCGGTTCAAATGAAACGGAGGTCCAACCAGAAGCTCAGCTACTTTTCTCCTTTGCACTCCCACTTTCATCACTCTCAGCCTGAAGCTCCTCCCAGCAGCCTCTATACAGTTCAAATACAATGGAGGTCCAACCAAAAACTCAGCTACTTTTTTCCTCTGTGCCACCACCTCCTTCACTCACAGCTTGCAGCTCCTCCAAGCAGTCCCTAGGCAGTTCAAATACACTGGAGGCCCAACCAGAAGCTCAGCTACTTTTCTCCTCTGCACCCCCCCCCCTCCTTCACTCACAGCTTGCAGCTCCTTCCAGCAGCCTCTGGGAAGTTCAAATGAAACGGAGGTCCAACCAGAAGCTCAGCTACTTTTCTCCTTTGCACTCCCCCTTTGTTCGCTCTCAGCCTGAAGCTCCTCCCAGCAGCCTCTACACAGTTCAAATACAATGGAGGTCCAACCAGAAGCTCAGCTACTTTTTTCCTCTGTGCCACCACCTCCTTCACTCACAGCTTGCAGCTCCTCCCAGCAGCCTCTTGGCAGTTAAAATGCAGCTGAGGTTAAAAAAGAAGCTCAGCTACGTTTCTCCACTGCCCTATCCCTTCCTTCACTCACACCTTGCAGCTCCTCCAAGCAGCCTATAGGAAGTTCAAATACAATGGAGGCCGAACCAGAAGCTCAGCTACTTTTCTCCTCTGCACCACCCTCTCCTTCACTCACAGCTTGCAGCTCCTTCCAGCAGCCTCTGGGCAGTTCAAATGAAACGGAGGTCCAACAAGAAACTCAGCTACTTTTCTCCTCAGCACTATCTCTTCCTTTACTCACAGCTTGCAGCTCCTCCCAGCTGCATTTAGGCAGTTGAAATACTAAAGAGGTCCAACCAGAATCTCAGCTACTTTTCTCCTTTGCACTCCCCGTTTCTTCGCTCTCAGCCTGAAGCTCCTCCAAGCAGCCTCTAGACAGTTCAAATAGAATGGATGTCCCAAAAAAAACTCAGCTACTTTTCTCCTCAACACTATCCCTTCCTTCACTCACACCTTGCAGCTCCTCCAAGAAGCCTATAAGCAGTTCAAATGTAATTGAGGTCCAACCAGAAGCTCACCTACTTTTCTCCTCAGCAGTATCTCTTCCTTCACTCACAGCTTGCAGCTCCTCCCAGCTGTATTTAGGCAGTTCAGATACTACAGAGGTCCAACCAGAAGCTCAGCTACTTTTCTCCTTTGCACTCCCCCTTTCTTCGCTCTCAGCCTGAAGCTCCTCCCAGCAGCCTCTACACAGTTCAAATACAATGGAGGTCCAACCAGACGCTCAGCTACTTTTTTCCTCTGTGCCACCACCTCTTTCACTCACAGCTTGCAGTTCCTCCCAGCAGCCTCTTGGCAGTTAAAATGCAGCTGAGGTTAAAAAAGAAGCTCATCTACGTTTCTCCTCTGCCCTATCCCTTCCTTCACTCACACCTTGCAGCTCCTCCAAGCAGCCTATAGGAAGTTCAAATACAATGGAGGCCCAACCAGAAACTCAGCTACTTTTCTCCTCTGCACCACCCTCTCCTTCACTCACAGCTTGCAGCTCCTTCCAGCAGCCTCTGGGCAGTTCAAATGAAACGGAGGTCCAACAAGAAGCTCAGCTACTTTTCTCCTCAGCACTATCTCTTCCTTCACTCACAGCTTGCAGCTCCTCCCAGCTGCATTTAGGCAGTTCAAATACAATGGAGGTCCAACCAAAAACTCAGCTACTTTTCTCCTTTGCACTCCCCCTTTCTTCGCTCTCAGCCTGAAGATCCTCCAAGAAGCCTATAAGCAGTTCAAATGTAATGGACGTCCAACAAGAAGCTCTGCTACTTTTCTCCTCTGCACTCCCCCTTTCTTCACTCTCAGCCTGAAGCTCCTCCCAGCAACCTCTAGACAGTTCAAATACAATGGAGGTCCAACCAAAAACTCAGCTACTTTTCTCCTCTGTGCCACCACCTCCTTCACTCACAGCTGGCAGCTCCTCCGAGCAGCCTATTGGCAGTTAAAATGCAACTGAGGTTAAAAAAGAAGCTCAGCTACATTACTCCTCTGCCCTATCCCTTCCTTCACTCACAGCGTGGAGCTCCTCCAAGGAGTCCCTAGGCAGTTCAAATGCAATGGAAGCCAGACAAGAAGCTCAGCTACTTTGCTCCTCCGCACCACCCATTCCTTCACTGACAGCTTGCAGATTTTCTAAGCAGCCTCTAGGCAGTTTCAATGGAATGGAGGTCCAACCAGAGGTTCAGCTTCTTTTCTCCTCAGCACTATCCCTTCCTTCACTCACACCTTGCAGGTCCTCCAAGCAGCCTATAGGCAGTTCAAAAACAATGGAGGCCCAACTAGAAGCTCAGCTACTTTTCTCCTCTGCACCACCCTCTCCTTCACTCACAGCTTGCAGCTCCTTCCAGCAGCCTCTGGGCGGTTCAAATGAAAAAGAGGTCAAACCAGAAGCTCAGCTACTTTTCTCCTTTGCACTCCCCCTTTCATCACTCTCAGCCTGAAGCTCCTCCCAGCAGCCTCTATACAGTTCAAATACAATGGAGGTCCAACCAAAAACTCAGCTACTTTTTTCCTCTGTGCCACCACCTCCTTCACTCACAGCTTGCAGCTCCTCCAAGCAGTCCCTAGGCAGTTCAAATACACTGGAGGCCCAACCAGAAGCTCAGCTACTTTTCTCCTCTGCACCCCCCCCCCTCCTTCACTCACAGCTTGCAGCTCCTTCCAGCAGCCTCTGGGAAGTTCAAATGAAACGGAGGTCCAACCAGAAGCTCAGCTACTTTTCTCCTTTGCACTCCCCCTTTGTTCGCTCTCAGCCTGAAGCTCCTCCCAGCAGCCTCTACACAGTTCAAATACAATGGAGGTCCAACCAGAAGCTCAGCTACTTTTTTCCTCTGTGCCACCACCTCCTTCACTCACAGCTTGCAGCTCCTCCCAGCAGCCTCTTGGCAGTTAAAATGCAGCTGAGGTTAAAAAAGAAGCTCAGCTACGTTTCTCCACTGCCCTATCCCTTCCTTCACTCACACCTTGCAGCTCCTCCAAGCAGCCTATAGGAAGTTCAAATACAATGGAGGCCCAACCAGAAACTCAGCTACTTTTCTCCTCTGCACCACCCTCTCCTTCACTCACAGCTTGCAGCTCCTTCCAGCAGCCTCTATACAGTTCAAATACAATGGAGGTCCAACCAAAAACTCAGCTACTTTTTTCCTCTGTGCCACCACCTCCTTCACTCACAGCTTGCAGCTCCTCCAAGCAGTCCCTAGGCAGTTCAAATACACTGGAGGCCAAACCAGAAGCTCAGCTACTTTTCTCCTCTACACCCCCCCCCCTCCTTCACTCACAGCTTGCAGCTCCTTCCAGCAGCCTCTGGGCAGTTCAAATGAAACGGAGGTCCAACAAGAAGCTCTGCTACTTTTCTCCTTTGCACTCCCCCTTTCTTCGCTCTCAGACTGAAGCTCCTCCAAGCAGCCTCTAGACAGTTCAAATACAATGGAGGTCCAACCAGAAGCTGAGCTACTTTTCTCCTCAGCACTATCCCTTCCTTCACTCACACCTTGCAGCTCCTCCAAGCAGCCTATAGGCAGTTCAAATACAATGGAGGCCCAACCAGAAGCTCAGCTACTTTTCTCCTCTGCACCACCCTCTCCTTCACTCACAGCTTGCAGCTCCTTCCAGCAGCCTCTGGGCAGTTCAAATGAAACGGAGGTCCAACAAGAAGCTCAGCTACTTTTCTCCTCAGCACTATCTCTTCCTTCACTCACAGCTTGCAGCTCCTCCCAGCTGCATTTAGGCAGTTGAAATACTACAGAGGTCCAACCAGAAGCTCAGCTACTTTTCTCCTTTGCACTCCCCATTTCTTCGCTCTCAGCCTGAAGCTCCTCCCAGCAGCCTCTAGACAGTTCAAATGTAATGGAGGCCCAACCAGAAGCTCTGCTACTTTTCTCCTCTACACTCCCCCTTTCTTCACTCTCAGCCTGAAGCTCCTCCCAGCAGCCTCTAGACAGTTCAAATACAATGGAGGTCCAACCAAAAACTGAGCTAATTTTTTCCTCTGTGCCACCACCTCCTTCACTCACACCTTGCAGCTCCTCCCAGCAGCCTCTTTGCAGTTAAAATGCAACTGAGGTTAAAAAAGAAGCTCAGCTACGTTTCTCCTCTGCCTTATCTCTTCCTTCACTCACAGCGTAGAGCTCCTCCAAGCAGTCCCTAGCCAGTTCAAATGCAATGGAAGCCAAACCAGAAGCTCAGCTACTTTTCTCCTTTGCACTCCCCCTTTCTTCGCTCTCAGCCTGAAGCTCCTCCCACCAGCCTCTAGACAGTTCAAATACAATGGAGGTCCAACCAGAAGCTCAGCTACTTTTCTCCTCTGCGCCACCCCCTCCTTCACTCACAGCTTGCAGCTCCTTCCAGCAGCCTCTAGGCAGTTCAAATGAAATGGAGGTCCAACAAGAAGCTCAGCTACTTTTCTCCTCAGCACTATCTCTTCCTTCACTCACAGCTTGCAGCTCCTCCCAGCTGTATTTAAGAAGTTCAAATACTACAGAGGTCCAACCAGAAGCTCAGCTACTTTTCTCCTGTGCACCACCCTCTCCTTCACTCACAGCTTGCAGCTCCTTCCAGCAGCCTCTGGGCAGTACAAATGAAACAGAGGTCCAACAAGAAGCTCTGCTACTTTTCTCCTCTGCACCACCCTCTCCTTCACTCACAGCTTGCAGCTCCTTCCAGCAGCCTCTGGGCAGTTCAAATACAATGGAGGTCCAACCAGAAGCTCAGCTACTTTTCTCCTCAGCACTATCCCTTCCTTCACTCACACCTTGCAGCTCCTCCAAGCAGCCTAAAAGCAGTTCAAATGTAATGGAGGCCCAACCAGAAGCTCAGCTACTTTTCTCCTCTGCACTCCCCCTGTCTTCACTCTCAGCCTGAAGCTCCTCCCAGCAGCCTCTAGACAGTTGAAATACAATGGAGGTCCAACCAAAAACTCAGCTACTTTTCTCCTCTGTGCCACCACCTCCTTCACTCACAGCTTGCAGCTCCTCCCAGCAGCCTCTTGGCAGTTAAAATGCAACTGAGGTTAAAAAAGAAGCTCAGCTACGTTTCTCCTCTGCCCTATCTCTTCCTTCACTCACAGCGTGGAGCTCCTCCAAGCAGTCCCTAGGCAGTTCAAATGCAATGGAAGCCAACCAGATTCTTAGCTAATTTGCTCCTCTGCACCAATCATTCCTTCACTCACAGCTTGCAGCTCCTTCCAGCAGCCTCTGGGCAGTTCAAATGAAACGGAGGTCCAACAAGAAGCTCTGCTACTTTTCTCCTCTGCACTCCCCCTTTCTTCACTCTCAGCCTGAAGCTCCTCCCAGCAGCCTCTATACAGTTCAAATACAATGGAGGTCCAACCAAAAACTCAGCTACTTTTTTCCTCTGTGCCACCACCTCCTTCACTCACAGCTTGCAGCTCCTCCCAGCAGCCTCTTGGCAGTTAAAATGCAACTGAGGTTAAAAAAGAAGCTCAGCTACGTTTCTCCTCTGCCCTATCTCTTCCTTCACTCACAGCGTGGAGCTCCTCCAAGTAGTCCCTAGGCAGTTCAAATACAATGGAGGCCCAACCAGAAACTCAGCTACTTTTCTCCTCTGAACTACCCATTCCTTCACTGACAGCTTGCAGCCTATAGGCAGTTCAAATACAATGGAGGTCCAACCAAAAACTCAGCTACTTTTCTCCTCTGTGCCACAACCTGCTTCACTCACAGCTTGCAGCTCCTCCCAGCAGCCTCTTGGCAGTTAAAATGCAGCTGAGGTGAAAAAAGAAGCTCAGCTACATTACTCCTCTGCCCTATCCCTTCCTTCACTCACACCTTGCAGCTCCTCCAAGCAGCCTATAGGCAGTTCAAATACAATGGAGGCCCAACCAGAAACTCAGCTACTTTTCTCCTCTGCACTACCCATTCCTTCACTGACAGCTTGCGGCCTATAGGCAGTTCAAATACAATAGAGGTCCAACCAAAAACTCAGCTACTTTTCTCCTCTGTGCCACAACCTCCTTCACTCACAGCTTGCAGCTCCTCCCAGCAGCCTCTTGGCAGTTAAAATGCAACTGAGGTTAAAAAAGAAGCTCAGCTACATTACTCCTCTGCCCTATCCCTTCCTTCACTCACAGCGTGGACCTCCTCCAAGGAGTCCCTAGGCAGTTCAAATGCAATGGAAGCCAAACCAGAAGGTCAGCTACTTTGCCCCTCTGCACCACCCATTCCTTCACTGACAGCTTGCAGCTTTTCTAAGCAGCCTCCAGGCAGTTCAAATGGAATGGAGGTCCAACCAGAGGTTCAGCTTCTTTTCTCCTCAGCACTATCCCTTCCTTCACTCACACCTTGCAGGTCCTCCAAGCAGCCTATACGCAGTTCAAATACAATGGAGGCCCAACCAGAAGCTCAGCTACTTTTCTCCTCTGCACCACTCTCTCCTTCAGTCACAGCTTGCAGCTCCTTCCAGTAGCCTCTGGGCAGTTCAAATGAAACAGAGGTCCAACAAGAAGCTCAGCTACTTTTCTGCTCAGCACTATCTCTTCCTTCACTCACAGCTTGCAGCTAGTCCCAGCTGCATTTAGGCAGTTCAAATACTACAGAGGTCCAACCAGAAGCTCAGCTACTTTTCTCCTTTGCACTCCCCCTTTCTTCACTCTCAGCCTGAAGCTCCTCCCAGCAGCCTCTATACAGTTCAAATACAATGGAGGTCCAACTAAAAAGTCAGCTACTTTTTTCCTCTGCGCCACCACCTCCTTCACTCACAGCTTGCAGTTCCTCCCAGCAGCCTCTTGGCAGTTAAAATGCAACTGAGGTTAAAAAAGAAGCTCAGCTACATTACTCCTCTGCCCTATCCCTTCCTTCACTCACAGCGTGGACCTCCTCCAAGGAGTCCCTAGGCAGTTCAAATGCAATGGAAGCCAAACCAGAAGGTCAGCTACTTTGCCCCTCTGCACCACCCATTCCTTCACTGACAGCTTGCAGCTTTTCTAAGCAGCCTCCAGGCAGTTCAAATGGAATGGAGGTCCAACCAGAGGTTCAGCTTCTTTTCTCCTCAGCACTATCCCTTCCTTCACTCACACCTTGCAAGTCCTCCAAGCAGCCTATACGGAGTTCAAATACAATGGAGGCCCAACTAGAAGCTCAGCTACTTTTCTCCTCTGCACCACCCTCTCCTTCAGTCACAGCTTGCAGCTCCTTCCAGTAGCCTCTGGGCAGTTCAAATGAAACGGAGGTCCAACAAGAAGCTCAGCTACTTTTCTCCTCAGCACTATCTCTTCCTTCACTCACAGCTTGCAGCTCCTACCAGCTGCATTTAGGCAGTTCAAATACTAGAGTTCCAACCAGAAGCTCAGCTACTTTTCTTATTTGCACTCCCCCTTTCTTCACTCTCAGCCTGAAGCTCCTCCCAGCAGCCTCTAGACAGTTCAAATACAGTGGAGGTCCAACCAGAAGCTCAGCTACTTTTCTCCTCAGCACTATCCCTTCCTTCACTCACACCTTGCAGCTCCTCCAAGCAGCCTATAGGCAGTTCAAATACAATGGAGGCCCAACCAGAAGCTCAGCTACTTTTCTCCTCTGCACTATCCCTTCCTTCACTCACACCTTGCAGCTCCTCCAAGCAGCCTATAGGCAGTTCAAATACAATGGAGGCCCAACCAGAAGCTCAGCTACTTTTCTCCTCTGCACCACCCTCTCCTTCACTCACAGCTTGCAGCTCCTCCCAGCTGCATTTAGGCAGTTCAAATACTACAGAGGTCCAACCAGAAGCTCTGCTACTTTTCTCCTTTGCACTCCCCCTTTCTTCGGTCTCAGCCTGAAGCTCCTCCGAGCAGCCTCTAGACAGTTCAAATGAAACGGAGGTCCAACAAGAAGCTCAGCTACTTTTCTCGTCAGCACTATCTCTTCCTTCACTCACAGCTTGCAGCTCCTCCCAGCAGTATTTAGGCAGTTGAAATACTACAGAGGTCCAACCAGAAGCTCAGCTACTTTTCTCCTTTGCACTCCCCATTTCTTCGCTCTCAGCCTGAAGCTCCTCCCAGCAGCCTCTAGACAGTTCAAATGTAATGGAGGCCCAAACAGAAGCTCTGCTACTTTTCTCCTCTACACTCCCCCTTTCTTCACTCTCAGCCTGAAGCTCCTCCCAGCAGCCTCTAGACAGTTCAAATACAATGGAGGTCCAACCAAAAACTGAGCTACTTTTTTCCTCTGTGCCACCACCTCCTTCACTCACAGCTTGCAGTTAAAAAAGGTTAAAAAAGAAGCTCAGCTACGTTTCTCCTCTGCCCTATCTCTTCCTTCACTCACAGCGTGGAGCTCCTCCAAGCAGTCCCTTGGCAGTTCAAATGCAATGGAAGCAAAACCAGAAGCTCAGCTACTTTGCTCCTCTGCACCACCCATTCCTTCACTGACAGCTTGCAGATTTTCTAAGCAGCCTCTAGGCAGATCAAATGGAATGGAGGCCCAACCAGAAGCTCAGCTACTTTTCTCCTCTGCACCACCCTCTCCTTCACTCATAGCTTGCAGCTCCTTCCAGCAGCCTCTAGACAGTTCAAATACAATGGAGGTCCAACCAAAAACTCAGCTACTTTTCTCCTGTGCACAACACTCTCCTTCACTCACAGCTTGCAGCTCCCTCCAGCAGCCTCTGGGCAGTTCAAATGAAACGGAGGTCCAACAAGAAGCTCTGCTACTTTTCTCCTCTGCACTCGCCCTTTCTTCACTCTTAGCCTGAAGCTCCTCCCAGCAGCCTCTAGACAGTTCAAATACAATGGAGGTCCAACCAGAAGCTCGGCTACTTTTCTCCTCAGCACTATCCCTTCCTTCACTCACACCTTGCAGCTCCTCCAAGCAGCCTATAGGCAGTTCAAATACAATGGAGGCCCAACCAGAAGCTCAGCTACTTTTCTCCTCTGCACCACCCTCTCCTTCACTCACAGCTTGCAGCTCCTCCCAGCTGCATTTAGGCAGTTCAAATACTACAGAGGTCCAACCAGAAGCTCTGCTACTTTTCTCCTTTGCACTCCCCCTTTCTTCGGTCTCAGCCTGAAGCTCCTCCCAGCAGCCTCTAGACAGTTCAAATGAAACGGAGGTCCAACAAGAAGCTCAGCTACTTTTCTCGTCAGCACTATCTCTTCCTTCACTCACAGCTTGCAGCTCCTCCCAGCAGTATTTAGGCAGTTGAAATACTACAGAGGTCCAACCAGAAGCTCAGCTACTTTTCTCCTTTGCACTCCCCATTTCTTCGCTCTCAGCCTGAAGCTCCTCCCAGCAGCCTCTAGACAGTTCAAATGTAATGGAGGCCCAAACAGAAGCTCTGCTACTTTTCTCCTCTACACTCCCCCTTTCTTCACTCTCAGCCTGAAGCTCCTCCCAGCAGCCTCTAGACAGTTCAAATACAATGGCGGTCCAACCAAAAACTGAGCTACTTTTTTCCTCTGTGCCACCACCTCCTTCACTCACAGCTTGCAGTTAAAAAAGGTTAAAAAAGAAGCTCAGCTACGTTTCTCCTCTGCCCTATCTCTTCCTTCACTCACAGCGTGGAGCTCCTCCAAGCAGTCCCTAGGCAGTTCAAATGCAATGGAAGCCAAACCAGAAGCTCAGCTACTTTGCTCCTCTGCACCACCCATTCCTTCACTGACAGCTTGCAGATTTTCTAAGCAGCCTCTAGGCAGATCAAATGGAATGGAGGCCCAACCAGAAGCTCAGCTACTTTTCTCCTCTGCACCACCCTCTCCTTCACTCATAGCTTGCAGCTCCTTCCAGCAGCCTCTAGACAGTTCAAATACAATGGAGGTCCAACCAAAAACTCAGCTACTTTTCTCCTCAGCACTATCCCTTCCTTCACTCACAGCTTGCAGCTCCTCCCATCTGCATTTAGGCAGTTGAAATACTACAGAGGTCCAACCAGAAGCTCAGCTACTTTTCTCCTCTGCACCACCCTCTCCTTCGCTCTCAGCCTGAAGCTCCTCCCAGCAGCCTCTAGACAGTTCAAATACAATGGAGGTCCAACCAAAAACTCAGCTACTTTTCTCCTCAGCACTATCCCTTCCTTCACTCACACCTTGCAGCTCCTCCAAGCAGCCTATAGGCAGTTCAAATACAATGAAGGCCCAACCAGAAGCTCACCTACTTTTCTACTCAGCACCACCGTCTCCTTCCCTCACAGCTTCCAGCTCCTTCCAGCAGCCTCTGGGCAGTTCAAATGAAGCGGAGGTCCAACAAGAAGCTCAGCTACTTTTCTCCTCAGCACTATGTCTTCCTTCACTCACAGCTTGCAGCTCCTCCCAGCTGTATTTAGGCAGTTCAAATACTACAGAGGTCCAACCAGAAGCTCAGCTACTTTTCTCCTTTGCACTCCCCCTTTCTTCGCTCTCAGCCTGAAGCTCCTCCCAGCAGCCTCTAGACAGTTCAAATACAATGGAGGTCCAACCAGAAGCTCAGCTACTTTTCTCCTCAGCACTATCCCTTCCTTCACTCACACCTTGCAGCTCCTCCAAGCAGCCTATAGGCAGTTCAAATACAATGGAGGCCCAACCAGAAGCTCAGCTACTTTTCTCCTCTGCACTACCCTCTCCTTCACTCACAGCTTGCAGCTCCTTCCAGCAGCCTCTGGGCAGTTCAAATGAAACGGAGGTCCAACAAGAAACTCAGCTACTTTTCTCCTCAGCACTATCTCTTCGTTTACTCACAGCTTGCAGCTCCTCCCAGCTGCATTTAGGCAGTTGAAATACTAAAGAGGTCCAACCAGAATCTCAGCTACTTTTCTCCTTTGCACTCCCCGTTTCTTCGCTCTTAGCCTGAAGCTCCTCCCAGCAGCCTCTAGACAGTTCAAATACAATGGATGTCCCAAAAGAAACTCAGCTACTTTTCTCCTCAACACTATCCCTTCCTTCACTCACACCTTGCAGCTCCTCCAAGAAGCCTATAAGTAGTTCAAATGTAACGGAGGTCCAACCAGAAGCTCACCTACTTTTCTCCTCAGCAGTATCTCTTCCTTCACTCACAGCTTGCAGCTCCTCCCAGCTGTATTTAGGCAGTTCAGATACTACAGAGGTCCAACCAGAAGCTCAGCTACTTTTCTCCTTTGCACTCCCCCTTTCTTCGCTCTCAGCCTGAAGCTCCTCCCAGCAGCCTCTACACAGTTCAAATACAATGGAGGTCCAACCAGACGCTCAGCTACTTTTTTCCTCTGTGCCACCACCTCTTTCACTCACAGCTTGCAGCTCCTCCCAGCAGCCTCTTGGCAGTTAAAATGCAGCTGAGGTTAAAAAAGAAGCTCAGCTACGTTTCTCCTCTGCCCTATCCCTTCCTTCACTCACAACTTGCAGCTCCTCCAAGCAGCCTATAGGAAGTTCAAATACAATGGAGGCCCAACCAGAAACTCAGCTACTTTTCTCCTCTGCACCACCCTCTCCTTCACTCACAGCTTGCAGCTCCTTCCAGCAGCCTCTGGGCAGTTCAAATGAAACGGAGGTCCAACAAGAAGCTCAGCTACTTTTCTCCTCAGCACTATCTCTTCCTTCACTCACAGCTTGCAGCTCCTCCCAGCTGCATTTAGGCAGTTCAAATACAATGGAGGTCCAACCAAAAACTCAGCTACTTTTCTCCTTTGCACTCCCCCTTTCTTCGCTCTCAGCCTGAAGCTCCTCCAAGAAGCCTATAAGCAGTTCAAATGTAATGGACGTCCAACAAGAAGCTCTGCTACTTTTCTCCTCTGCACTCCCCCTTTCTTCACTCTCAGCCTGAAGCTCCTCCCAGCAACCTCTAGACAGTTCAAATACAATGGAGGTCCAACCAAAAACTCAGCTACTTTTCTCCTCTGTGCCACCACATCCTTCACTCACAGCTTGCAGCTCCTCCGAGCAGCCTATTGGCAGTTAAAATGCAACTGAGGTTAAAAAAGAAGCTCAGCTACATTACTCCTCTGCCCTATCCCTTCCTTCACTCACAGCGTGGAGCTCCTCCAAGGAGTCCCTAGGCAGTTCAAATGCAATGGAAGCTAGACAAGAAGCTCAGCTACTTTGCTCCTCCGCACCACCCATTCCTTCACTGACAGCTTGCAGATTTTCTAAGCAGCCTCTAGGCAGTTTCAATGGAATGGAGGTCCAACCAGAGGTTCAGCTTCTTTTCTCCTCAGCACTATCCCTTCCTTCACTCACACCTTGCAGGTCCTCCAAGCGGGCCTATAGGCAGTTCAAATACAATGGAGGCCCAACTAGAAGCTCAGCTACTTTTCTCCTCTGCACCACCCTCTCCTTCACTCACATCTTGCAGCTCCTTCCAGCAGCCTCTGGGCAGTTCAAATGAAACGGAGGTCCAACCAGAAGCTCAGCTACTTTTCTCCTTTGCACTCCCCCTTTCATCACTCTCAGCCTGAAGCTCCTCCCAGCAGCCTCTATACAGTTCAAATACAATGGAGGTCCAACCAAAAACTCAGCTACTTTTTTCCTCTGTGCCACCACCTCCTTCACTCACAGCTTGCAGCTCCTCCAAGCAGTCCCTAGGCAGTTCAAATACACTGGAGGCCCAACCAGAAGCTCAGCTACTTTTCTCCTCTGCACCCCCCCCCCTCCTTCACTCACAGCTTGCAGCTCCTTCCAGCAGCCTCTGGGAAGTTCAAATGAAACGGAGGTCCAACCAGAAGCTCAGCTACTTTTCTCCTTTGCACTCCCCCTTTCTTCGCTCTCAGCCTGAAGCTCCTCCCAGCAGCCTCTACACAGTTCAAATACAATGGAGGTCCAACCAGAAGCTCAGCTACTTTTTTCCTCTGTGCCACCACCTCCTTCACTCACAGCTTGCAGCTCCTCCCAGCAGCCTCTTGGCAGTTAAAATGCAGCTGAGGTTAAAAAAGAAGCTCAGCTACGTTTCTCCACTTCCCTATCCCTTCCTTCACTCACACCTTGCAGCTCCTCCAAGCAGCCTATAGGCAGTTCAAATACAATGGAGGCCCAACCAGAAGCTCAGCTACTTTTCTCCTCTGCACCACCCTCTCCTTCACTCACAGCTTGCAGCTCCTTCCAGCAGCCTCTGGGCAGTTCAAATGAAACGGAGGTCCAACAAGAAGCTCAGCTACTTTTCTCCTCAGCACTATCTCTTCCTTCACTCACAGCTTGCAGCTCCTCCCAGCTGCATTTAGGCAGTTGAAATACTACAGAGGTCCAACCAGAAGCTCAGCTACTTTTCTCCTTTGCACTCCCCATTTCTTTGCTCTCAGCCTCAAGCTCCTCCCAGCAGCCTCTAGACAGTTCACATGTAATGGAGGCCCAACCAGAAGCTCTGCTACTTTTCTCCTCTACACTCCCCCTTTCTTCACTCTCAGCCTGAAGCTCCTCCCAGCAGCCTCTAGACAGTTCAAATACAATGGAGGTCCAACCAAAAACTGAGCTAATTTTTTCCTCTGTGCCACCACCTCCTTCACTCACACCTTGCAGCTCCTCCCAGCAGCCTCTTGGCAGTTAAAATGGAACTGAGGTTAAAAAAGAAGCTCAGGTACGTTTCTCCTCTGCCTTATCTCTTCCTTCACTCACAGCGTAGAGCTCCTCCAAGCAGTCCCTAGGCAGTTCAAATGCAATGGAAGCCAAACCAGAAGCTCAGCTACTTTTCTCCTTTGCACTCCCCCTTTCTTCGCTCTCAGCCTGAAGCTCCTCCCACCAGCCTCTAGACAGTTCAAATACAGTGGAGGTCCAACCAGAAGCTCAGCTACTTTTCTCCTCAGCACTATCCCTTCATTCACTCACACCTTGCAGCTCCTCCAAGCAGCCTATAAGCAGTTCAAATGTAATGGAGGTCCAACGAGAAGCTCAGCTACTTTTCTCCTTTGCACTCCCCCTTTCTTCGCTCTCAGCCTGAAGCTCCTCCCAGCAGCCTCTAGACAGTTCAAATACAATGGAGGTCCAACCAAAAACTGAGCTACTTTTTCCCTCTGTACCACCACCTCCTTCACTCACAGCTTGCAGCTCCTCCCAGCAGCCTCTTGGCAGTTAAAATGCAACTGAGGTTAAAAAAGAAGCTCAGCTACGTTTCTCCTCTGCCCTATCTCTTCCTTCACTCACAGCGTGGAGCTCCTCCAAGCAGTCCCTAGGAAGTTCAAATGCAATGGAAACCAAACCAGAAGCTCAGCTACTTTGATCCTCTGCACCACCCATTCTTTCACTGACAGCTTGCAGATTTTCTAAGCAGCCTCTAGGCAGTTCAAATGGAATGGAGGCCCAACCAGAAGCTCAGCTACTTTTCTCCTATGCACCACCCTCTCCTTCACTCATAGCTTGCAGCTCCTTCCAGCAGCCTCTAGACAGTTTAAATACAATGGAGGTCCAACCAAAAACTCAGCTACTTTTCTCCTCAGCACTATCCCTTCCTTCACTCACACCTTGCAGCTCCTCCCAGCTGCATTTAGGCAGTTCAAATACTACAGAGGTCCAACCAGAAGCTCAGCTACTTTTCTCCTTTGCACTCCCCCTTTCTTCGCTCTCAGCCTGAAGCTCCTCCCAGCAGCCTCTAGACAGTTCAAATAAAATGGAGGTCCAACCAAAAACTGAGCTAATTTTTTCCTCTGTGCCACCACCTCCTTCACTCACACCTTGCAGCTCCTCCCAGCAGCCTCTTGGCAGTTAAAATGCAACTGAGGTTAAAAAAGAAGCTCAGCTACGTTTCTCCTCTGCCTTATCTCTTCCTTCACTCACAGCGTAGAGCTCCTCCAAGCAGTCCCTAGGCAGTTCAAATGCAATGGAAGCCAAACCAGAAGCTCAGCTACTTTGCTCCTCTGCACCACCCATTCCTTCACTGACAGCTTGCAGATTTTCTAAGCAGCCTCTAGGCAGTTCAAATGGAATGGAGGTCCAACCAGAGGTTCAGCTTCTTTTCTCCTCAGCACTATCCCTTCATTCACTCACACCTTGCAGCTCCTCCAAGCAGCCTATAGGCAGTTCAAATACAATGGAGGCCCAACCAGAAGCTCAGCTACTTTTCTCCTTTGCACTCCCCCTTTCTTCGCTCTCAGCCTGAAGCTCCTCCCACCAGCATCTAGACAGTTCAAATACAATGGAGGTCCAACCAGAAGCTCAGCTACTTTTCTCCTCTGCGCCACCCCCTCCTTCACTCACAGCTTGCAGCTCCTTCCAGCAGCCTCTAGGCAGTTCAAATGAAATGGAGGTCCAACAAGAAGCTCAGCTACTTTTCTCCTCAGCACTATCTCTTCCTTCACTCACAGCTTGCAGCTCCTCCCAGCTGTATTTAGGCAGTTCAAATACTACAGAGGTCCAACCAGAAGCTCAGCTACTTTTCTCCTGTGCACCACCCTCTCCTTCACTCACAGCTTGCAGCTCCTTCCAGCAGCCTCTGGGCAGTTCAAATGAAACAGAGGTCCAACAAGAAGCTCTGCTACTTTTCTCCTCTGTACTCGCCCTTTCTTCACTCTCAGCCTGAAGCTCCTCCCAGCAACCTCTAGACAGTTCAAATACAATGGAGGTCCAACCAAAAACTCAGCTACTTTTTTCCTCTGTGCCACCACCTCCTTCACTCACAGCTTGCAGCTCCTCCCAGCAGCCTCTTGGCAGTTAAAATGCAGCTGAGGTTAAAAAAGAAGCTCAGCTACATTACTCCTCTGCCCTATCCCTTCCTTCACTCACACCTTGCAGCTCCTCCAAGCAGCCTATAGGCAGTTCAAATACAATGGAGGCCCAACCAGAAGCTCAGCTACTTTTCTCCTCTGCACCACCCTCTCCTTCACTCACAGCTTGCAGCTCCTTCCAGCAGCCTCTGGGCAGTTCAAATACAATGGAGGTCCAACCAGAAGCTCAGCTACTTTTCTCCTCAGCACTATCCCTTCCTTCACTCACACCTTTCAGCTCCTCCAAGCAGCCTATAGGCAGTTCAAATACAATGGAGGCCCAAACAGAAGCTCAGCTACTTTTCTCCTCTGCACCACCCTCTCCTTCACTCACAGCTTGCAGCTCCTTCCAGCAGCCTCTGGGCAGCTCAAATGAAACGGAGGTCCAACAAGAAGCTCAGCTACTTTTCTCCTCAGCACTATCTCTTCCTTCACTCACAGCTTGCAGCTCCTCCCAGCTGCATTTAGGCAGTTGAAATACTACAGAGGTCCAACCAGAATCTTAGCTACATTTCTCCATTGCACTCCCCCTTTCTTCGCTCTCAGCCTGAAGCTCCTCCCAGCAGCCTCTACACAGTTCAAATACAATGGAGGTCCAACCAGAAGCTCGGCTACTTTTCTCCTCAGCACTATCCCTTCCTTCACTCACACCTTGCAGCTCCTCCAAGCAGCCTATAGGCAGTTCAAATACAATGGAGGCCCAACCAGAACCTCAGCTACTTTTCTCCTCTGCACCACCCTCTCCTTCACTCACAGCTTGCAGCTCCTCCCAGCTGCACTTAGGCAGTTCAAATACTAAAGAGGTCCAACCAGAAGCTCAGCTACTTTTCTCCTTTGCACTCCCCATTTCTTCGCTCTCAGCCTGAAGCTCCTCCCAACAGCCTCTAGACAGTTCAAATGTAATGGAGGCCCAAACAGAAGCTCTGCTACTTTTCTCCTCTACACTCCCCCTTTCTTCACTCTCAGCCTGAAGCTCCTCCCAGCAGCCTCTGGGCAGCTCAAATGAAACGGAGGTCCAACAAGAAGCTCAGCTACTTTTCTCCTCAGCACTATCTCTTCCTTCACTCACAGCTTGCAGCTCCTCCCAGCTGCATTTAGGCAGTTCAAATACTACACGGGTCCAACCAGAAGCTCAGCTACTTTTCCCCTTTGCACTCCTCCTTTCTTCGCTCTCAGCCTGAAGCTCCTCCCACCAGCCTCTAGACAGTTCAAATACAATGGAGGTCCAACAAGAAGCTCAGCTACTTTTCTCCTCTGCGCCACCCCCTCCTTCACTGACAGCTTGCAGCTCCTCCAAGAAGCCTATAAGCAGTTCAAATGTAATGGAGGCCCAACCAGAAGCTCTGCTACTTTTCTCCTCTGCACTCCCCCTTTCTTCACTCTTAGCCTGAAGCTCCTCCCAGCAGCCTCTAGACAGTTCAAATACAATGGAGGTCCAACCAGAAGCTCAGCTACTTTTCTCCTCAGCACTATCCCTTCCTTCATTCACACCTTGCAGCTCCTCCAAGCAGCCTATAGGCAGTTCAAATACAATGGAGGCCCAACCAGAAGCTCAGCTACTTTTCTCCTCTGCACCACCCTCTCCTTCACTCACAGCTTGCAGCTCCTTCCAGCAGCCTCTGGGCAGCTCAAATGAAACGGAGGTCCAACAAGAAGCTCAGCTACTTTTCTCCTCAGCACTATCTCTTCCTTCACTCACAGCTTGCAGCTCCTCCCAGCTGCATTTAGGCAGTTGAAATACTACAGAGGTCCAACCAGAATCTTAGCTACTTTTCTCCATTGCACTCCCCCTTTCTTCGCTCTCAGCCTGAAGCTCCTCCCAGCAGCCTCTACACAGTTCAAATACAATGGAGGTCCAACCAGAAGCTCAGCTACTTTTCTCCTCAGCACTATCCCTTCCTTAACTCACACCTTGCAGCTCCTCCAAGCAGCCTATAGGCAGTTCAAATACAATGGAGGCCCAACCAGAAGCTCAGCTACTTTTCTCCTGTGCACAACCCTCTCCTTCACTCACAGCTTGCAGCTCCCTCCAGCAGCCTCTGGGCAGTTCAAATGAAACGGAGGTCCAACAAGAAGCTCTGCTACTTTTCTCCTCTGCACTCGCCCTTTCTTCTCTCTTAGCCTGAAGCTCCTCCCAGCAGCCTCTAGACAGTTCAAATACAATGGAGGTCCAACCAGAAGCTCGGCTACTTTTCTCCTCAGCACTATCCCTTCCTTCACTCACACCTTGCAGCTCCTCCAAGCAGCCTATAGGCAGTTCAAATACAATGGAGGCCCAACCAGAAGCTCAGCTACTTTTCTCCTCTGCACCACCCTCTCCTTCACTCACAGCTTGCAGCTCCTCCCAGCTGCATTTAGGCAGTTCAAATACTACAGAGGTCCAACCAGAAGCTCAGCTACTTTTCTCCTTTGCACTCCCCCTTTCTTCGGTCTCAGCCTGAAGCTCCTCCCAGCAGCCTCTAGACAGTTCAAATGAAACGGAGGTCCAACAAGAAGCTCAGCTACTTTTCTCGTCAGCACTATCTCTTCCTTCACTCACAGCTTGCAGCTCCTCCCAGCAGTATTTAGGCAGTTGAAATACTACAGAGGTCCAACAAGAAGCTCAGCTACTTTTCTCCTTTGCACTCCCCATTTCTTCGCTCTCAGCCTGAAGCTCCTCCCAGCAGCCTCTAGACAGTTCAAATGTAATGGAGGCCCAAACAGAAGCTCTGCTACTTTTCTCCTCTACACTCCCCCTTTCTTCACTCTCAGCCTGAAGCTCCTCCCAGCAGCCTCTAGACAGTTCAAATACAATGGAGGCCCAACCAAAAGCTCAGCTACTTTTCTCCTCTGTACCACCCTCTCCTTCACTCACAGCTTGCAGCTCCTTCCAGCAGCCTCTGGGCAGTTCAAATGAAACGGAGGTCCAACAAGAAGCTCAGCTACTTTTCTCCTCTGCGCCACCCCCTCCTTCACTCACAGCTTGCAGCTCCTCCAAGAAGCCTATAAGCAGTTCAAATGTAATGGAGGCCCAACCAGAAGCTCTGCTACTTTTCTCCTCTGCACTCCCCCTTTCTTCACTCTTAGCCTGAAGCTCCTCCCAGCAGCCTCTAGACAGTTCAAATACAATGGAGGTCCAACCAGAAGCTCAGCTACTTTTCTCCTCAGCACTATCCCTTCCTTCATTCACACCTTGCAGCTCCTCCAAGCAGCCTATAGGCAGTTCAAATACAATGGAGGCCCAACAAGAAGCTCAGCTACTTTTCTCCTCATCACTATCTCTTCCTTCACTCACAGCTTGCAGCTCCTTCCAGCAGCCTCTGGGCAGTTCAAATGAAACAGAGGTCCAACAAGAAGCTCAGCTACTTTTCTCCTCAGCACTATCTCTTCCTTCACTCACAGCTTGCAGCTCCTCCCAGCTGCATTTAGGCAGTTCAAATACTACAGAGGTCCAACCAGAATCTCAGCTACTTTTCTCCTTTGCACTCCCTGTTTCTTCGCTCTCAGCCTGAAGCTCCTCCCAGCAGCCTCTATACAGTTCAAATACAATGGAGGTCCAACCAAAAACTCAGCTACTTTTTTCCACTGTGCCACCACCTCCTTCACTCACAGCTTGCAGCTCCTCCCAGCAGCCTCTTGGCAGTTAAAATGCAACTGAGGTTAAAAAAGAAGCTCTGCTACGTTTCTCCTCTGCCCTATCTCTTCCTTCACTCACAGCGTGGAGCTCCTCCAAGCAGTCCCTAGGCAGTTCAAATACAATGGAGGCCCAACCAGAAACTCAGCTACTTTTCTCGTCTGCACTACCCATTCCTTCACTGACAGCTTGCAGCCTATAGGCAGTTCACATACAATGGAGGTCCAACCAAAAACTCAGCTACTTTTCTCCTCATCACTATCTCTTCCTTCACTCACAGCTTGCAGCTCCTTCCAGCAGCCTCTGGGCAGTTCAAATGAAACAGAGGTCCAACAAGAAGCTCAGCTACTTTTCTCCTCAGCACTATCTCTTCCTTCACTCACAGCTTGCAGCTAGTCCCAGCTGCATTTAGGCAGTTCAAATACTACAGAGGTCCAACCAGACGCTCAGCTACTTTTCTCCTTTGCACTCCCCCTTTCTTCACTCTCAGCCTGAAGCTCCTCCCAGCAGCCTCTATACAGTTCAAATACAATGGAGGTCCAACCAAAAAGTCAGCTACTTTTTTCCTCTGCGCCACCACCTCCTTCACTCACAGCTTGCAGCTCCTCCCAGCAGCCTCTTGGCAGTTAAAATGCAACTGAGGTTAAAAAAGAAGCTCAGCTACATTACTCCTCTGCCCTCTCCCTTCCTTCACTCACAGCGTGGACCTCCTCCAAGGAGGCCCTAGGCAGTTCAAATGCAATGGAAGCCAAACCAGAAGGTCAGCTACTTTGCCCCTCTGCACCACCCATTCCTTCACTGACAGCTTGCAGCTTTTCTAAGCAGCCTCCAGGCAGTTCAAATGGAATGGAGGTCCAACCAGAGGTTCAGCTTCTTTTCTCCTCAGCACTATCCCTTCCTTCACTCACACCTTGCAGGTCCTCCAAGCAGCCTATACGCAGTTCAAATACAATGGAGGCCCAACCAGAAGCTCAGCTACTTTTCTCCTCTGCACCACCCTCTCCTTCAGTCACAGCTTGCAGCTCCTTCCAGTAGCCTATAAGCAATTTAAATGTAATGGACGCCCAACCAGAAGCTCAGCTACTTTTCTCCTCAGCACTATCTCTTCCTTCACTCACAGCTTGCAACTCCTACCAGCTGCATTTAGGCAGTTCAAATACTACAGAGTTCCAACCAGAAGCTCAGCTACTTTTCTCATTTGCACTCCCCCTTTCTTCGCTCTCAGCCTGAAGCTCCTCCCAGCAGCCTCTAGACAGTTCAAATACAGTGGAGGTCCAACCAGAAGCTCAGGTACTTTTCTCCTCAGCACTATCCCTTCCTTCACTCACACCTTGCAGCTCCTCCAAGAAGCCTATAAGCAGTTCAAATGTAATGGAGGCCCAACTAGAAGCTCTGCTTCTTTTCTCCTCTGCACTCCCCCTTTCTTCACTCTTAGCCTGAAGCTCCTGCCAGCAGACTCTAGACAGTTCAAATACAGTGGAGGTCCAACCAGAAGCTCAGGTACTTTTCTCCTCAGCACGATCCCTTCCTTCACTCACACCTTGCAGCTCCTCCAAGCAGCCTATAGGCAGTTCAAATACACTGGAGGCCCAACCAGAAGCTCAGCTACTTTTCTCCTCTGCACCCCCCCCCCCTCCTTCACTCACAGCTTGCAGCTCCTTCCAGCAGCCTCTGGGCAGTTCAAATGAAACGGAGGTCCAACAAGAAGCTCTGCTACTTTTCTCCTCTGCACTCCCCCTTTCTTTACTCTCAGCCTGAAGCTCCTCCCAGCAGCCTCTATACAGTTCAAATACAATGGAGGTCCAACCAAAAACTCAGCTACTTTTTTCCTCTGTGCCACCACCTCCTTCACTCACAGCTTGCAGCTCCTCCCAGCAGCCTCTTGGCAGTTAAAATGCAACTGAGGTTAAAAAAGAAGCTCAGCTACGTTTCTCCTCTGCCCTATCTCTTCCTTCACTAACAGCGTGGAGCTCCTCCAAGCAGTCCCTAGGCAGTTCAAATGCAATGGAAGCCAAACCAGAAGCTCAGCTAGTTTTCTCCTCTGCACCACCCTCTCCTTCACTCACAGCTTGCAGCTCCTTCCAGCAGCCTCTGGGCAGTTCAAATGAAAAGGAGGTCCAACAAGAAGCTCAGCTACTTTTCTCCTCAGCACTATCTCTTCCTTCACTCACAGCTTGCAGCTCCTCCCAGCTTCATTTAGGCAGTTCAAATACTACAGAGGTCCAACTAGAAGCTCAGGTACTTTTCTCCTTTGCACTCCCTCTTTCTTCACTCTCAGCCTGAAGCTCCTCCCAGCAGCCTCTATACAGTTCATATACAATGGAGGTCCAACCAAAAACTCAGCTACTTTTTTCCTCTGTGTCACCACCTCCTTCACTCACAGCTTGCAGCTCCTCCCAGCAGCCTCTTGGCAGTTAAAATGCAACTGAGGTTAAAAAAGAAGCTCAGCTACATTACTCCTCTGCCCTATCCCTTCCTTCACTCACAGCGTGGAGCTCCTCCAAGGAGTACCTAGGCAGCTCAAAGGCAATGGAAGCCAGACAAGAAGCTCAGCTACTTTGCTCCTCTGCACCACCCATTCCTTCATTGACAGCTTGCAGATTTTCTAAGCAGCCTCTAGGCAGTTCCAATGGAATGGAGGTCCAACCAGAGGTTCAGTTTCTTTTCTCCTCAGCACTATCCCTTCCTTCACTCACAGCTTTCAGCTCCTCCCAGCTGCATTTAGGCAGTTCAAATACTTCAGAGGTCCAACCAGAAGCTCAGCTACTTTTCTCCTTTGCACTCCCCCTTTCTTCGCTCTCAGCCTGAAGCTCCTCCCACCAGCCTCTGGACAGTTCAAATACAATGGAGGCCCAACCAGAAGCTCAGCTACTTTTCTCCTCTGCACCACACTCTCCTTCACTCACAGCTTGCAGCTCCTTCCAGCAGCCTCTGGGCAGTTCAAATGAAGCGGAGGTCCAACAAGAAGCTCAGCTACTTTTCTCCTCAGCACTATCTCTTCCTTCACTCACAGCTTGCAGCTTCTCCCAGCTGCATTTTGTTATGTTGTTAATTGCGAAGTCGTTTCCGACCCATCGCGACCCCATGGACAACATTCCTGCAGGTCTTCCTGTCCTCTACCATCTTCTGGAGTCCATTTAAATTCACACCTACTGCTTCAGTGACTCCATCCAGCCATCTCATTCTCTGTCGTCCCCTTCTTCTATTGCCCTCAATCTTTCCCAGCATTAGCTGCATTTAGGCAGTTCAAATACTACAGAGGTCCAACCAGAAGCTCAGCTACTTTTCTCCTTTGCACTCCCCCTTTCTTCGCTCTCAGCCTGAAGCTCCTCCCAGCAGCCTCTAGACAGTTCAAATACAATGGAGGTCCAACCAGAAGCTCAGCTACTTTTCTCCTCAGCACTATCCCTTCCTTCACTCACACCTTGCAGCTCCTCCAAGCAGACTATAGGCAGTTCAAATACAATGGAGGCCCAACCAGAAGCTCAGCTACTTTTCTCCTCTGCACTCCCCCTTTCTTCACTCTCAGCCTGAAGCTCCTCCCAGCAGCCTCTAGACAGTTCAAATACAATGGAGGTCCAACCAAAAACTCAGCTACTTTTCTCCTCTGTGCCACCACCTCCTTCACTCACAGCTTGCAGCTCCTCCCAGCAGCCTCTGGGCAGTTAAAATGCAACTGAGGTTAAAAAAGAAGCTCAGCTACATTACTCTTCTGCCCTATCCCTTCCTTCACTCACACCTTGCAGCTCCTCCAAGCAGCCTATAGGAAGTTCAAATACAATGGAGGCCCAACCAGAAGCTCAGCTACTTTTCTCCTCTGCACCACCCTCTCCTTCACTCACAGCTTGCAGCTCCTTCCAGCAGCCTCTGGGCAGTTCAAATGAAACGGAGGTCCAACAAGAAGCTCAGCTACTTTAATCCTCAGCACTGTCTCTTCCTTCACTCACAGCTTGCAGCTCCTCCCAGCTGCATTTAGGCAGTTCAAATGAAATGGAGGTCCAACAAGAAGCTAAGCTACTTTTCTCCTCTGCGCCTCCCCCTCCTTCACTCACAGCTTGCAGCTCCTTCCAGCAGCCTCTAGGCAGTTCAAATGAAACAGAGGTCCAACAAGAAGCTCAGCTACTTTTCTCCTCAGCATTATCTCTTCCTTCACTCACAGCTTGCAGCTCCTCCCAGCTGCATTTAGGCAGTTCAAATACTACAGAGGTCCAACCAGAAGCTCAGCTACTTTTCTCCTTTGCACTCCCCCTTTCTTCGCTCTCAGCCTGAAGCTCCTCCCAGCAGCCTCTAGACAGTTCAAATAAAATGGAGGTCCAACCAGAAGCTCAGCTACTTTTCTCCTCAGCACTATCCCTTCCTTCACTCACACCTTGAGGCTCCTCCAAGAAGCCTATAAGCAGTTCAAATGTAATGGAGGCCCAACCAGAAGCTATGCTACTTTTTTCCTCTGAACTCCCCCTTTCTTCACTCTCAGTCTGAAGCTCCTCCCAGCAGCCTCTAGACAGTTCAAATACAATGGAGGTCCAACCAAAAACTGAGCTACTTTTCTCCTCTGTGCCACCACCTCCTTCACTCACAGCTTGCAGCTCCTCCCAGCAGCCTCTTGGCTGTTAAAATGCAACTGAGGTTAAAAAAGAAGCTCAGCTATATTACTCCTCTGCCCTATCCCTTCCTTCACTCACACCTTGCAGCTTCTCCAAGCAGCCTATAGGCAGTTCAAATACAATGGAGGCCCAACCAGAAGCTCAGCTACTTTTCTCCTCTGCGCCACCCTCTCCTTCACTCACAGCTTGCAGCTCCTTCCAGCAGCCTCTGGGCAGTTCAAATGAAACGGAGGTCCAACGAGAAGCTCAGCTACTTTTCTCCTCAGCACTATGTCTTCCTTCACTCACAGCTTGCAGCTCCTCCCAGCTGCATTTAGGCAGTTCAAATTCTACAGAGGTCCAACCAGAAGCTCAGCTACTTTTCTCCTTTGCACTCCCCCTTTCTTCACTCTCAGCCTGAAGCTTCTCCCAGCAGCCTCTAGACAGTTCAAATACAATGGAGGTCCAACCAAAAACTCAGCTACTTTTCTCCTTTGCACTCCCCCTTTCTTCGCTCTCAGCCTGAAGCTCCTCCCAGCAGCCTCTAGACAGTTCAAATACAATGGAGGTCCAACTAGAAGCTCACCTACATTTCTCCTCTGCGCCCCCCCCCTCCTTCACTCACAGCTTGCAGCTCCTTCCAGCAGCCTCTGGGCAGTTCAAATGAAACTGAGGTCCAACAAGAAGCTCAGCTACTTTTCTCCTCTGCACTCCCCCTTTCTTCACTCTCAGCCTGAAGCTCCTCCCAGCAGCCTCTAGACAGTTCAAATACAATGGAGGTCCAACCAAAAGCTCAGCTACTTTTCTCCTTTGCACTCCCCCTTTCTTCACTCTCAGCCTGAAGCTTTTCCCAGCAGCCTCTAGACAGTTCAAATACAATGGAGGTCCAACCAAAAACTCAGCTACTTTTCTCCTTTGCACTCCCCCTTTCTTCGCTCTCAGCCTGAAGCTCCTCCCAGCAGCCTCTAGACAGTTCAAACACAATGGAGGTCCAACCAGAAGCTCACCTACTTTTCTCCTCTGCGCCACACCCTCCTTCACTCACAGCTTGCAGCTCCTTCCAGCAGCCTATAAGTAATTTAAATGTAATGGATGCCCAACCAGAAGCTCTGCTACTTTTCTCCTCTGCACTCCCCCTTTCTTCACTCTCAGCCTGAAGCTCTTCCCAGCAGCCTCTAGACAGTTCAATTACAATGGAGGTCCAATCAGAAGCTCAGCTACTTTTCTCCTCAGCACTATCCCTTCCTTGACTCACACCTTGCAGCTCCTCCAAGAAGCCTATAAGCAGTTCAAATGTAATGGAGGCCCAACCAGAAGCTCTGCTACTTTTCTCCTCTGCACTCCCCCTTTCTTCACTCTTAGCCTGAAGCTCCTCCCAGCAGCCTCTAGACAGTTCAAATACAATGGAGGTCCAACCAGAAGCTCAGCTACTTTTCTCCTCAGCACTATCCCTTCCTTCACTCACACCTTGTAGCTCCTCCAAGCAGCCTATAGGCAGTTCAAATACAATGGAGGCCCAACCAGAAGCTCAGCTACTTTTCTCCTCTGCACCACCCTCTCCTTCACTCACAGCTTGCAGCTCCTTCCAGCAGCCTCTGGGCAGTTCAAATGAAACGGAGGTCCAACAAGAAGCTCAGCTACTTTTCTCCTCAGCACTATCTCTTCCTTCACTCACAGCTTGCAGCTCCTCCCAGCTGCATTTAGGCACTTGAAATACTACAGAGGTCCAACCAGAAGCTCAGCTACTTTTCTCCTTTGCACTCCCCCTTTCTTCGCTCTCAGCCTGAAGCTCCTCCCAGCAGCCTCTAGACAGTTCAAATAAAATGGAGGTCCAACCAGAAGCTCAGCTACTTTTCTCCTCAGCACTATCCCTTCCGTCACTCACACCTTGAGGCTCCTCCAAGAAGCCTATAAGCAGTTCAAATGTAATGGAGGCCCAACCAGAAGCTTTGCTACTTTTTTCCTCTGCACTCCCCCTTTCTTCACTCTCAGCCTGAAGCTCCTCCCAGCAGCCTCTAGACAGTTCAAATACAATGGAGGTCCAACCAAAAACTCAGCTACTTTTCTCCTCTGTGCCACCACCTCCTTCACTCACAGATTGCAGCTCCTCCCAGCAGCCTCTTGGCTGTTAAAATGCAACTGAGGTTAAAAAAGAAGCTCAGCTATATTACTCCTCTGCCCTATCCCTTCCTTCACTCACACTTTGCAGCTTCTCCAAGCAGCCTATAGGTTGTTCAAATACAATGGAGGCCCAACCAGAAGCTCAGCTACTTTTCTCCTCTGCACCACCCTCTCCTTCACTCACAGCTTGCAGCTCCTTCCAGCAGCCTCTGGGCAGTTCAAATGAAACGGAGGTCCAACGAGAAGCTCAGATACTTTTCTCCTCAGCACTATGTCTTCCTTCACTCACAGCTTGCAGCTCCTCCCAGCTGCATTTAGGCAGTTCAAATTCTACAGAGGTCCAACCAGAAGCTCAGCTACTTTTCTCCTTTGCACTCCCCCTTTCTTCACTCTCAGCCTGAAGCTCCTACCAGCAGCCTCTAGACAGTTCAAATACAATGGAGGTCCAACCAAAAACTCAGCTACTTTTCTCCTTTGCACTCCCCCTTTCTTCGCTCTCAGCCTGAAGCTCCTCCCATCAGCCTCTAGACAGTTCAAATACAATGGAGGTCCAACCAGAAGCTCACCTACTTTTCTCCTCTGCGCCCCCCCCCCCTCCTGCACTCACAGCTTGCAGCTCCTTCCAGCAGCCTCTGGGCAGTTCAAATGAAACTGAGGTCCAACAAGAAGCTCAGCTACTTTTCTCCTCTGCACTCTCCCTTTCTTCACTCTCAGCCTGAAGCTCCTCCCAGCAGCCTCTAGACAGTTCAAATACAATTGAGGTACAGCCAAAAACTCAGCTACTTTTCTCCTTTGCACTCCCCCTTTCTTCGCTCTCAGCCTGAAGCTCCTCCCAGCAGCCTCTAGACAGTTGAAATAAAATTGAGGTCCAACCAGAAGCTCTCCTACTTTTCTCCTCTGCGCCACCCCTTCCTTCACTCACAGCTTGCAGCTCCTTCCAGCAGCCTCTGGGCAGTTCAAATGAAACGGAGGTCCAACAAGAAGCTCAGCTACTTTTCTCCTCAGCACTGTCTCTTCCTTCACTCACAGCTTGCAGCTCCTGCCAGCTGCATTTAGGCAGTTCAAATTCTACAGAGGTCCAACCAGAAGCTCAGCTACTTTTCTCCTTTGCACTCCCCCTTTCTTCACTCTCAGCCTGAAGCTCTTCCCAGCAGCCTCTAGACAGTTCAAATACAATGGAGGTCCAGCCAGAAGCTCAGCTACTTTTCTCCTCAGCACTATCCCTTCCTTCACTCACACCTTGTAGCTCCTCCAAGAAGCCTATAAGCAGTTCAAATGTAATGGAGGCCCAACCAGAAGCTCAGCTACTTTTCTCCTCTGCACTCCCCCTGTCTTCACTCTCAGCCTGAAGCTCCTCCCAGCAGCCTCTAGACAGTTCAATTACAATGGAGGTCCAACCAAAAACTAAGCTACTTTTCTCCTCTGTGCCACCACCTCCTTCACTCACAGCTTGCAGCTCCTCCCAGCAGCCTCTTGGCAGTTAAAATGCAACTGAGGTTAAAAAAGAAGCTCAGCTACGTTTCTCCTCTGCCCTATCTCTTCCTTCATTCACAGCGTGGAGCTCCTCCAAGCAGTCCCTAGGCAGTTCAAATGCAATGGAAGCCAAACCAGAAGCTCAGCTACTTTGCTCCTCTGCACCACCCATTCCTTCACTGACAGCTTGCAGATTTTCTAAGCAGCCTCTAGGCAGTTCAAATGGAATGGAGGTCCAACCAGAGGTTCAGCTTATTTTCTGCTCAGCACTATCCCTTCCTTCACTCACACCTTGCAGCTCCTCCAAGCAGCCTATAGGCAGTTCAAATACAATGGAGGCCCAACCAGAAGCTCAGCTACTTTTCTCCTCTGCACCACCCTCTCCTTCACTCACAGCTTGCAGCTCCTTCCAGCAGCCTCTGGGCAGTTCATATGAAACAGAGGTCCAACAAGAAGCTCAGCTACTTTTCTCCTCAGCACTATCTCTTCCTTCACTCACAGCTTGCAGCTCCTCCCAGTTGCATTTAGGCAGTTGAAATAATATAGAGGTCCAACCAGAATCTCAGCTACTTTTCTCCTTTGCACTCCCTGTTTCTTCGCTCTCAGCCTGAAGCTCCTCCCAGCAGCCTCTAGACAGTTCAAATACAATGGAGGTCCTACCAAAAACTCAGCTACTTTTCTCCTCAGCACTATCCCTTTCTTCACTCACACCTTGCAGCTCCTCCAAGCAGCCTATAGGCAGTTTAAATACAATGGAGTCCCAACCAAAAGCTCAGCTACTTTTCTCCTCTGTACCACCCTCTCCTTCACTCACAGCTTGCAGCTCCTTCCAGCAGCCTCTGGGCAGTTCAAATGAAACGTAGGTCCAACAAGAAGCTCAGCTACTTTTCTCCTCAGCACTGTCTCTTCCTTCACTCACAGCTTGCAGCTCCTCCCAGCTGCATTTAGGCAGTTCAAATACTACAGGGGTCCAACCAGAAGCTCAGCTACTTTTCCCCTTTGCACTCCTCCTTTCTTCGCTCTCAGCCTGAAGCTCCTCCCACCAGCCTCTAGACAGTTCAAATACAATGGAGGTCCAACTAGAAGCTCAGCTACTTTTCTCCTCTGCGCCACCCCCTCCTTCACTCACAGCTTGCAGCTCCTCCAAGAAGCCTATAAGCAGTTCAAATGTAATGGAGGCCCAACCAGAAGCTCTGCTACTTTTCTCCTCTGCACTCCCCCTTTCTTCACTCTTAGCCTGAAGCTCCTCCCAGCAGCCTCTAGACAGTTCAAATACAATGGAGGTCCAACCAGAAGCTCAGCTACTTTTCTCCTCAGCACTATCCCTTCCTTCATTCACACCTTGCAGCTCCTCCAAGCAGCCTATAGGCAGTTCAAATACAATGGAGGCCCAACCAGAAGCTCAGCTACTTTTCTCCTCTTTACCACCCTCTCCTTCACTCACAGCTTGCAGCTCCTTCCAGCAGCCTCTGGGCAGTTCAAATGAAACGGAGGTCCAACAAGAAGCTCAGCTACTTTTCTCCTCAGCACTATCTCTTCCTTCACTCACAGCTTGCAGCTCCTCCCAGCTGCATTTAGGCAGTTCAAATACTACAGAGGTCCAACCAGAAGCTCAGCTACTTTTCTCCTTTGCGCTCCCCCTTCTTCGCTGTCAGCCTGAAGCTCCTCCCACCAGCCTCTAGACAGTTCAAATACAATGGAGGTCCAACTAGAAGCTCAGCTACTTTTCTCCTCTGCGCCACCCCCTCCTTCACTCACAGCTTGCAGCTCCTCCAAGAAGCCTATAAGCAGTTCAAATGTAATGGAGGCCCAACCAGAAGCTCTGCTACTTTTCTCCTCTGCACTCCCCCTTTCTTCACTCTTAGCCTGAAGCTCCTCCCAGCAGCCTCTAGACAGTTCAAATACAATGGAGGTCCAACCAGAAGCTCAGCTACTTTTCTCCTCAGCACTATCCCTTCCTTCATTCACACCTTGCAGCTCCTCCAAGCAGCCTATAGGCAGTTCAAATACAATGAAGGCCCAACCAGAAGCTCAGCTACTTTTCTCCTCTTTACCACCCTCTCCTTTACTCACAGCTTGCAGCTCCTTCCAGCAGCCTCTGGGCAGTTCAAATGAAACGGAGGTCCAACAAGAAGCTCAGCTACTTTTCTCCTCAGCACTATCTCTTCCTTCACTCACAGCTTGCAGCTCCTCCCAGCTGCATTTAGGCAGTTCAAATACTACAGAGGTCCAACCAGAAGCTCAGCTACTTTTCTCCTTTGCGCTCCCTGTTGAGTCCTTGGCGAAAAGCAGACGCGAGAAGCAGTTGTAGTTCTCAAGTTTCTTTTATTCTGTGTTCAACTTACAGGTGAAGGCTTCAGCAACGCCCAAAAGCTCCCAGCCTCTTATATAGGCAGTTCCCGGGTCAATGTGTTACTTTTCCCGCGCCAGCACCCGCGCATGCGCACAGGCGCTGGCGACAGCCTGTCTGGTCCCGGGCAGCTTGCACCTGCCCGGGACTGCCTGCAAACGCCCCGAGCCCGTTTGCAAGGCTCGGGACATAACACCCCTTTCCCCCGGGCTAAGACTACTACCAACATACAATTATTTCTTGATGCAATGTTCTACTCCCCAGTGCGCCTACTGTTTACTGGCTTTTGTTTGGCCAGCAATGTTATGTAATCCTCTAAGTATTTAGGAGATTTCGTTGCTCTCTGTGACCTTCTCAGCTCTGGGTTTCTGACAGGTGTTCCCTGACTGAGGGGAGACGTGAGCCTGTTCTCCTTATCATGCCTTGGTGCCTTCCAAGGACTGTGCCCCAATGCCTGGCCTGCTTGCTCGCCCACCAGGCTTGTCAGGCCAGGGCTTCTGTCACTTTGTGACCTGGTTGACCTGCCTAGCTGTAGGCCCTCGGGCCCCTTGAAGTGATAGCCACTGCTGGGCATCTCTGTAGAACCTCCTAGGTCCGTCCAAGACCTGTCAGGAGGCTGTCCATTCCCTAAACCCCGTTCTGTGTCCGGGCTCGTGTGGGTTTCTGTACCTTCCCAAAACTCAGTTACTCCCTGATTTGGGCTAGAGGTGTTGCGGTCGGGACTTGGTTCCTCAACCACCTCCCTGTATGTTTGACCCCCTGTAGGACCTGGGGTAAGGTCAGGCCAACTCTGGGGATTATGTGCCAGCTCTCTTGCGGGGTATGATTTATTGGGATGCTCCCGGGTATCCTCCCTGACTGGAGTACTGTGCTGTGCAGGTGAATAGTGATTGTACCCCTGGGGTGACTCCCTGGCTGGAGTAGGCGTGAATGCCTGGTAGTTGGATAGGCTCTTAGAATTCCTGTTTGGGGTACTCGTGGAATCCTGGAATGGGCCGTTTGTGGCTCCATCGTTGGAGGTGGGCAGCAGCTCGTGCCCCTCCCTTTGCTCCAAAGGGTCCCCCTCCCCCCCTGGAAAAGACCCAGGAGTCTCATCTGAAAGATCCCGCCTAGGGCGGAGTTGGTCGATGTGCCGACGCAGGACACGACCGTTGTCCAGGGCTACCTCGTAGGATAGAGGACCTGTGACCCTGGAAATAGAAGCAGGGACCCATGTATGACCAGGCCCGTAATTGCGAGTCCAAACCGGGGCACCCACAAGTAGTTGTCTAGGTGCCCTAGGATGTGAGGTAGATGAAGGCAGTCTGTCCGGATGCAACCGGTCAAGCTTCGTAGTAAGTTTGCGCCCCCAGCGAAGTTCAGCTGGGCTTCTCCCTGTAGAAGTGGACGGTGTGGTGCGGTAAGAAAGGAGAAAGTCAGCCAACCTGTGATGCCAGTCCCCATAGGTGAGTCTTTTCAAGGCGTCCTTTGTGATGCGGACCATGCATTCAGCCATACCGTTGGTGGACGGGTGGAAGGGTGCAGACATGGCATGACGAATCATGTTAGCCTGTAAGAAAGCTTGGAATTCGGAGGAAGTAAATTGCGGGCCGTTGTCAGACACGATGACATCTGGGAGCCCGTGTGCAGCAAAAATCCCCCTCAGTACCTGAATAGTCTTTGCAGTGGTGGTGGATGAGACAGGTACAACCTCAAGCCATTTTGAATGACTGTCAACAAGGACCAAGAAGAACTGGCCCTGAAAGGGCCCAGCGTAATCAATGTGCACCCTAGACCATGGGGACTGTGTTTCCTCCCATCTATGCACAGGAGCTTGGGGCATCTCTGGGCGAGAGCGCTGGCACAGGTGGCATGCATGCACCTTAGCCTCAATGTCCTTATCTAAACCAGGCCACCACAAGTGGCTGCGCGCAAGGGCCTTCATGCGAACAATGCCAGGATGACCCTCGTGGAGGGACTCTAAGATCCTAGTCCTCATTGAGGTGGGAATGACAACTCTGTTTCCCCAAAGCAGACAACCCTGAGAAGTGGACAACTCGTTCCTTTTGGACCAGAAACTCTGAAACTCAGGACTAGGGCAGTGCTCAGGCCATCCAGACAAAACCCAAGAAAGGACACGTGAAAGTGTGTGATCTGTGCCTGTTTCAGCGGCAACATCCCTGGCATTCAGAGGGGACTCGGGCAATGCTTCGATGGATAGAATGTTGACAGCTGGCACAAGGTCAGCTTCTACTACTGGCAGGGGCAATCTACTGAGGCCATCAGCATGGCCCATTTCTTTCCCAGGCTTGTGGAGTAAGGAAAAATCATATGCAGACAGAAAAATAGACCACCTAAGCATTCTAGGGGAAATGATTTGGGGAGTTTGTTTACGTGTGGTAAACAATCCCAGCAGAGGCTTATGGTCAGTGAAGACCGTGAATTGCCTGCCATACAAAAAATCATGGAATTTTTTAATTCCAGCAACAACAGCCAGAGCCTCCCTGTCTATCTGAGCGTAGTTGCACTCAGCAGAAGACAGTGTTCTGGAGTAATATGCAACAGGAACCTGAGTTCCATCAGACCTGAGGTGGCTCAGGACAGCTCCAACCCCGTAAGGGGACGCATCACAAGCGATGCACACAGGAAGGGACTCGTTGAAGTGTGCAAGTACACTGTTAGAAGTGAGTAAAGCCTTGACCTCATTGAAACTAGCCTCATGTGTTTGTGACCATTGCCACACTGCTTGTTTGTCTAATAGCCTGTGAAGAGGCTCAGCTACACTAGCTTTATGTGGAAGAAGGGAATTGTAGAAATTCAGGAGGCCCAGAAAGGCCTGAAGTTCGGCCTTAGACTTTGGCCTAGGTGCTTCTAAAATGGCAGTTAGTTTGGATTCAGCAGGGTGAATCCCAGCAGCATCAATTTTGAATCCCAGAAATTCAGTAGAAGGCACCCCAATTTTGTATTTGTCTTTTTTGAGCTTGAGGCCTGTTTTCCTGAATCTTAACAGAACAGCCCTTAGCCTTTCAGCTAGAATGTGTGTGGAGTCTCCTGCAATTAAGACATCATCAAAGTAGGGGCAAACCCCCGGTATGCCCCGTAGTGTGTTTTCCATTACGCTTTGGAAAATCCCAGGAGCAACATTCAGTCCAAACTGTAGCCTTTTTACCTTAAAGGCTCCCCTGTGGGTCACAATAGTCTGAGCTATAGCAGCATCATCATCAACAGGCAGCTGTTGATACGCTTGAGCTAGGTCAAGCTTTGCAAAAACGTGCCCCCCCTTGAGGGAGGCCAGAATATGACTGACCACAGGAACAGGATAGGCATGTTGCTGCAATGCCTTATTAAGAGTGCATTTGTAGTCAGCACAAATGCGAATGTCCCCATTTGCCTTTAGAGGCGTGACAATGGGGGTCTCCCAAGGGCTGGAATCAACAGGTTCTAGGATTCCCTGTTGGATCAGTTTGTCTAACTCAGTGTCAATTTTACTCTTTAAAGCAAAAGGGACCCTTCTTGCTTTAATTCTAATGGGTGTGACAGCGGGGTCTAGTTTTAAGGACACAGGCGGTCCCTTGAATGTGCCCAGCTGGGGGCTGAAGACATCTGCAAATTCTTTGCAGACTTCCTGTAGGTCGAGTGTTTGTGAGCCCCGTGACGTGTATCCCCAAGGCTTCAAACCAATCGAGTCCTATGAGACTCGTTCGTTCACCCCCTACTACTAATATGTCTAGTGGACCTTCAAAATTCTTATACTGTACGTTAAGGGTGGCCTCCCCCTTAACACACACTCTCGAATTTTGAAAGTCTGTTAACACAATGTCAGAAGGCCTTAATTTAGCCTGAGTTCCACTGCCGGAACAAATCTTCCTAAATGTATGTAAGGATATGATTGAAAGGGCAGACCCTGTGTCTAGTTCCATAGTTAATGGAACCCCTTGTAGCTTCACCTTGAGTGACAGCTTTTTCTTGATGGGCTTGTGTGTGCCTGTCCTGAAGATGCTTCTTCGCGAAGCGCAAAAACCTACCCTATTCTGGCTGGGGACCCTGGTACCTTTCAGGCGCAGTTCTTCCTGAGGTTGTACCTTTCGTCGGCCCAGACACACAGCTGCAATATGTCCTTGTTTCCCGCACGCCCGGCAGATAGCGGAGCTGAACTTGCAGTCGGTTCTCCTGTGGCGACCTCCACAGCCGATGCACTTAAGGGGAACTGCAGAGCTTCCTTTCTGATTCCCTTCCTTCGTGGGGTGGAGATTGTCGACTTCCTCGTCCGGATCCTCCTCGGAGTTCCCTTGGACGTCCTCTTGGTGCACGGATGCAACATCTGGACTGTTCCTGATCGGCCGCATGTTTTTGACGGCGCCGCCTGCTGCTTCTTCTGCAGTGACCTCTCTTAAGGCATCTTGGAAGGACAATTCTTCTTTGGCGAAAAGCCTCTGTTGTAGATCTCGATGCCTTAAGCCGCACACGAATCGGTCCCTCAGTCATTCTTCGAGGTCCTTGAACTCGCAGTGCTTGGCGGCCTTCCTCAATGCGGTGATGTATTCTTTGGCCGACTCTCCGGATCGTTGATCCCTCTGCTCGAAGGTGTGGCGCCATGCGATGACGGACATCTTGGGCTGGAAGTGCTCCTTCAATAGCTTCTTTAGATCTGCGTAGCTGACAGACTCTAATGGGACAGGTGCTGCAAGGTTCTCTGCGATTTCGAAGGCGTCTTGACCGCAGACACAAAGCAGGGTGGCAGCCTTCAAGCTATCTTCCCTCACTTGGTTTACCTTGAGGTAATTTTCCACCCTGGCTACGTAGGACTCCCACCGCTCTGGATGTGAGACGTCGAATTCCGAAAGCCTTCCGACTTTTGCCATTTTCAGGAGATGGGTCTATCAGCCAGCCTACCCCCGAATGTGCACTGGATTGGCGGGTAGCTGCCGAGTCAACGCCGTTCCGCCGCTCAGGACTCACTTGGGTAAGCTTACACCTCTTCCTTTCTAGGCGATGTAAGGCATCCCATCCTCGTCGCCAGTGTTGTGTCCTTGGCGAAAAGCAGACACGAGAAGCAGTTGTAGTTCTCAAGTTTCTTTTATTCTGTGTTCAACTTACAGGTGAAGGCTTCAGCAACGCCCAAAAGCTCCCAGCCTCTTATATAGGCAGTTCCCGGGTCAATGTGTTACTTTTCCCGCGCCAGCACCCGCGCATGCGCACAGGCGCTGGCGACAGCCTGTCTGGTCCCGGGCAGCTTGCACCTGCCCAGGACTGCCTGCAAACGCCCCGAGCCCGTTTGCAAGGCTCAGGACATAACACTCCCCCTTTCTTCGCTCTCAGCCTGAAGGAGCCTCTGGGCAGTTCAAATGAAACGGAGGTCCAAGAAGAAGCTCAGCTACTTTTCTCCTCTGCACTCCCCCTTTCTTCACTCTCAGCCTGAAGCTCCTCCCAGCAGCCTCTAGACAGTTCAAATACAATGGAGGTCCAACCAGAAGCTCAGCTACTTTTCTCCTCTGTGCCACCCTCTCCTTTACTCACAGCTTGCAGCTCCTTCCAGCAGCCTATCAGCAGTTTAAATGTAATGGACGCCCAACCAGAAGCTCTGCTACTTTTCTCCTCTGCACTCCCCCTTTCTTCACTCTCAGCCTGAAGCTCTTCCCAGTAGCCTCTAGACAGTTCAAATACAATGGAGGTACAACCAAAAACTCAGCTACTTTTCTCCTTTGCACTCCCCCTTTCTTCGCTCTCAGCCTGAAGCTCCTCCCAGCAGCCTCTAGACAGTTCACGTACAATGGAGGTCCAACCAGAAGCTCAGCTACTTTTCTCCTCCGTGCCACCCCCTCCTTCACTCACAGCTTGCAGCTCCTTCCAGCAGCCTCTAGGCAGTTCAAATGAAATGGAGCTCCAACAAGAAGCTTAGCTACGTTACTCCTCTGCCCTAACCCTTCCTTCACTCACAGTGTGGAGCTGCTCCAAGCAGTCCCTAGGCAGTTGAAATGCAATGGAAGCCAAACCAGAAGCTCAGCTACTTTGCTCCTCTGCACCACCCAGTCCTTCACTGACAGCTTGCAGCTTTTCTAAGCAGCCTATAGTTAGTTCAAATGGAATGGAGGTCCAACCAGAGGTTCAGCTTCTTTTCTCCTCAGCACTATCCCTTCCTTCACTCACACCTTGCAGCTCCTCCAAGCAGCCTATAGGCAGTTTAAATACAATGGAGGCCCAACCAGAGGTTCAGCTACTTTTCTCCTCTGCGCCACCCTCTCCTTCACTCACAGCTTGCAGCTCCTTCCAGCAGCCTCTGGGCAGTTCAAATGAAACGGAGGTCCAACAAGAAGCTCAGCTACTTTTCTCCTCAGCACTATCTCTTCCTTCACTCAGAACTTGTAGCTCCTCCCAGCTGCATTTAGGCAGTTCAAATACTACAGAGGTCCAACCAGAAGCTCAGCTATATTTCTCCTTTGCACTCCCACTTTCTTCGCTCTCAGCCTGAAGCTCCTCCCAGCAGCCTCTAGACAGTTCAAATACAATGGAGGTCCAACCTGAAGCTCAGCTACTTTTCTCCTCTGCGCCACCCCCTCCTTCACTCACAGCTTGCAGCTCCTTCCAGCAGCCTCTAGGCAGTTCAAATGAAATGGAGGTCCAACAAATGTGCCCTGCACAGAGCAAGGCCCTGCCCTCCCCAGGGACTCATTGTGCAGCGATCGGATTGACTTCTTCTTGTGCACGCAGGTCAGTGAAGGGGGGGCCGCAGCAGTACCCAACTGCTGCGCCCGTCAGCTGTTGACCCCTGAACTTGCGCTTGTCAGCCGGTTGGTCTGGCGACGGACGCCGGTCTCCTTTGCCACCCCGCCCGTCCTCGACTGCTCCTCTGCCCATTCATGTCGAGCCTTCTGCGGCTTGACAGGGAGAGAGGGAGGGAAGGAGGAAGGGACTTCTCCTCCTCCCTTAAGCTTCAAAGCACGATCAGCTTCCCAAGGGCGCAACAATCCTCATGAAAGGGGGGGGGAGAGAAGCAAAGGGGGAGAGAAAGAAGGAGCACCTGTCGGCGTTGGTGACGAGAAATTCCCCACAAACCCATGGAAGGGGTGGAGAAAAGGAGCCCCCTTTGGGAGGAAACCGCCACCTTCTTCTTGGCTTTGCGCTCTTCTGTTCCTCGGCAGCCGGGCTGGCAAGCCTCGCCTGGCTGGAACTTCCTTTCCTTCCCTCCCTCTTGGTCTCTTCCTCCTTCTTTCCCTCTCCCATTGTCCCTTCCTTCCTTCCTTCCCTTCCTTCCTTCCTTCCTTCCTTCCTTCCTTCCTTCCTTTCCTTTCACCTCCCTCTCCCCCTTGTCCCTTCCTTTCTTCCTTCCTTCCTTCTCCCTCTTTGTCCCTCCTTCCCTCCCTCTTTCCCCTTGTCCCTTCCGTCCGTCCTTCCTTCCCTCTTGTCCAGGATCTGGGCGAGCCTCTACAGCTGATCCGTGCTTCTGCAGCTGTAGCTGCTCTCCTTGGCTCCTGCCCAGCAAACTTGCTGGAGCTTTGCTAGAAAACAAGCCGCTTGCTAATTTAGCAGAAGCGCGAATCAGCTGTAGCCCGGCGTTGATCCTGGAGCTTCTGCTAACATAGCAAGTGAGCTGGGTGGAGCTTTCCTCTGCTTCTGGCAGCCTGTCCCCCTCCTCTTGTCCCTTCCTGGGCCCGGAGGGGGGGGAGGAAGGAAGGGACGAAGAGGGAGGGAAGTAAGGGACAATGAGAGAGGGAAGGAAGGAAGGAACAATGGAAGGGAGGGAAGGAAAGGACAAAAAGGAAATGAAGGAAGGAAGGAGGGGAGAGAGGGAGGGAAGGAGGAAGAGACTAACAGGGAGGGGAAGGAAGGAAGGAAGGGACAATGGGAGAGAGGGAGGGAAGGAGGAAGAGACTAAGAAGGAGGTGAAGGAAAGGAAGGAAAGAAGGAAGGAAGGGACAATGGGAGAGAGGGAGGGAAGGAAGGAGGAAGAGACTAAGGGAGGGGAAGGAAAGGAAGGAAACAAGGAAGGAAGGAAGGGACAATGGGAGAGAGTGGGAAGGAGGAAGAGACTAAGAAGGAGGTGAAGGAAAGGAAGGAAAGAAGGAAGGAAGGAAGGGACAATGGGAGAGAGGGAGGGAAGGAGGAAGACACTAAGGGAGGTGAAGGAAAGGAAGGAAAGTAGGAAGGAAGGGACAATGGGAGAGAGGGAGGAAAGGAGGAAGAGACTAAGAAGGAGGTGAAGGAAAGAAGGAAGGGACAATGGGAAAGGGAGGGAAGGAGGAAGAGACTAAGGGAGGGGAAGGAAAGGAAGGAAGGAAGGGAAAATGGGAGAGAGGGAGGGAAAGAGGAAGAGACTAAGAAGGAGGTGAAGGAAAGGAAGGAAAGAAGGAAAGAAGGGACAATGGGAGAGGGAGGGAAGGAGGAAGAGACTAAGATGGAGGTGAAGGAAAGGAAGGAAGGAAGGAAGGGACAATGGGAGAGAGGGAGGGAAGGAAGAAGAGACTAAGAAGGAGGTGAAGGAAAGGAAGGAAAGAAGGAAGGAAGGGACAATGGGAGAGAGGGAGGGAAGGAAGGAGGAAGAGACTAAGGGAGGGGAAGGAAAGGAAGGAAACAAGGAAGGAAGGAAGGGACAATGGGAGAGAGTGGGAAGGAGGAAGAGACTAAGAAGGAGGTAAAGGAAAGGAAGAAAAGAAGAAAGGAAGGGACAAGGGGACGGAAGGAAGGCAGGCACCCACCCCAGTCCCATCCTAGAGACTCACAGATTCCCACCCACAGGCACTCTGCAACCTGAGTGATCAGCTGGCCACGCCCCCTGGCCATTGATCACGTGACCCTGGGACAGTGTGAATGTCATAAGTATGAATCAGTTGTCAAGCATCCGAATGTAAATCACATGACCCTGGCGATGTTGCAACAATCATAAGCGTGAAAAATGATCATAATTCGCTTTTTCAGTGCTGTTGTAACTTCTAACAGTCACTAAGCGAATTGTTGTAAGTCGAGGACTACCTATACTTTCCCATTTTTTCCATTTTTTTTTTGGTCAAGTTTTTGATACCCCCCGGCCAGCTGGATGGGGGGTTGGGGGTCACCACAACAGGAGGAACTGTATTAAAGGGTCGCGGCATTAGGAAGGTTGAGAACCACTGCTCTAGGTAGTTCAAATGAAACGGAAGTACAACCAGAAGCTCAGCTACTTTTCTCCTCTTCACCACCCATTCCTTCACTCACAGCTTGCAGCTCCTCCAAGCAGCCTCTAGGCAGTTCAAATGTAATTGAAATCCAACCAGAGGTTGAGCTACTTTTCTCCTCTTCACTCTCCTTTCAATCACAGCTTACAGCTCCTCCAAGCAGCCTCTAGACAGCTCAACTGCAATGGAGGTCCAACCGGCAGCTCAGCTGCTTTTCTCCTCTGCACTCCTCTTTCACTCACAGCTTGCAGCTACTCGCAGCAGCCGCTAGGTAGTTCAAATGCGACGGAGGTCAAACTAGAGGCTCAATTACTTTTCTCTTCTGCTCTTTGCTTTCACTCACAGCTTGCAACTACTCTGAGCCACCTCTAGACAGTTCAAATGCAATGGAGGTCAAAAACAGCAGTTCAGCTAGTTTTCTCCTCTGCACTCCCATTTCACTCACAGCTTGCAGCTCCTCCAAGCAGCCTCTGGGCAGTTGAAATGCAATGGAGGTGCAACCAGAAGCTCAGCTACTTTTCTCCTCTGCACTCCACCTTCCTTCACTCACAGATTGGAGCTGCTCCCGGCACCCTCTGCGCATTTCAAAGGAAACGTAGGTACAACCATAGGCTCAGCTACTTTTCTCCTCTGCACTCCCCCTTTCTTCACTCACAGCTTGCACATCCTCCCAGCCGCCTCTAGGCAGCTCAAATGCAATGGAGGTCCAACCAGCAGTGTTCTGTTCTTTGCGTTGATAAGGCATTGAAATGAGGCAGGAGTAACAACAGATGCTTCTTTATTATTACTGTAGTGTCCCCAGTTTAACAATCCGCAGCTTTCCTACCCCAAAGACAGGAAGTTTCCAGCCCCTTGTTGCATTGTTCATGCTGAACATAAAAGCTCCTAAGGGTGTAGCTTCCATGACCAATCCATGTGTACCAGTGGGGCTATATGTGTGCAGATCCAGCAATTTGTTACATTCAAAAGCTTAACCCATGCTTGCATATTCTGTATATGGGTGTTGGAGCCCCAAATTCCTAAAGAGGTACTGGGAATTGGGGACCACCTCAGCCTTCTATGATGTCTGCAATTCCCCAAACAATTCAGGTACAGAATCAGAAGGAGGTGACTGTTGTGCCAAGATATGATCAATTGAAAATGGTAGGACCCCTTCCCTATGTCTGGTCTCCTAGAGGCAGCACATCAGAGGTCTTACTTTAGGCTTTATTGTGGAAAGTACCCCATTTAGGTACAACCTCAGCATTATGGGAAACATCTGGCTGAGATCCTGGTACTAACTTCCCAGGGTGAGCCTGGCCAGCATCTGGACCTACCCAACCATGTGTAAGAAGAAACCGTCCTTGCCGAGATATGTGGGGGGGGGGGCAAAGCAACAAGAGAGTTCATGCTTGGAGGGTGTGTTAGATTGAAAGCCTCTAGGCAGTTCAAATGAAACGGAGGTGCAACCAGAGGTTGAGCTACTTTTCTCCTCTGCACTCCCCTTTCACTCACAGCTTGCAGCTCCTCCAAGCAGCCTCTAGGAAGCTCAAATGAAACGGAGGTCCAACCAGCATCTCAGCTACTTTTCTCCTCTGCACCACCCATTCCTTCACTCACAGTTTGAAGCTCCTCCAAGCAGGCTCTAGGCAGCTCAAACGCAATGGAGGTCCAACCAGCAGCTCAGCAACTTTTCTCCTCTGCACTCCCCTTTCACTATCAGCTTGCAGCTCCTCCCAGCAGCCTTTAGGAAGTTCAAATGGAACGGAGGTCCAACCAGAAGCTCAAATACTTTTCTCCTATGCACTATCCCTTCCTTCACTCACAGCTTGCAGAACCTCCCAGTAGCCTGTAGGCAGTTCAAATGAAAAGGAGGTCCAACTAGAAGCTCAGCTACTTTTCTCGTCTGCACAGCCGCTTCCTTCAGTCACAGCTTGCAGCTCCTCCAAGCAGGCTCTAGTTGTTCAAATGAAATGGAAGTACAACTACACGGTCAGCTACTTTTCTTGTTTCCACTCCCCCTTTCTTCATTCATAGCATGCACCTCTTCGCAGCAGCCTCTAGGCAGTTCAAATGCGATGGAGGTCAAAACAGAAGCTCAGTAACATTTCTCCTCTGCACTCCATTTCACTCCCAGCTTGCAGCTACTCCAAGCAGCCTCTAGGTAGTTCAAATGAAACGGAGATACAACTAGAGGCTCAGCTACATTTGTCCTCTGCACTCACCTTTCACACAGAGCTTGTAGCATCTCCCAGCAGCTTCTAGGTAGTTCAAATGCGATGGAGGTCAAAACAGAAGCTCAGCAACATTTCTCCTCTGCACTCCCCTTTCACTCCCAGCTTGCAGCTACTCCAAGCAGCCTCTAGGTATTTCAAATGAAACGGAGGTACAACCAGAGGTTCCGCTACTTTTCTCCTCTGCACTCACCTTTCACTGACATCTTACAGCACCTCCGAGCAGCCTTTAGACAGTTCAAATACAATGGAGGTCCAACCATAAGCTCAGCTACTTTTCTCCTCTCCACTCCCCCTTTCTTCACTCACAGCTTGAAGCTCTTTCCAGAAGCCTCTAGGTAGCTCAAATGAAATTGAGGTACAACTACACGCTCAGCTATTTTTCTCGTCTGCACTCCCCCTTTCTTCACTCACAGCTTGCAGCTCTTTGCAGCAGCCTCTAGGCAGTTCAAATGCAATGGAGGTCAAAACAGAAGCTCAGCTTCTTTTCTCCTCTGCAGTCCCCCTTCACTCACAGCTTGCAGCTACTCCCAGCAGGGTCAAGGTAGTTTAAATGAAAAGGAGGTACAACCAGAGGCTCAGCTACTTTTCTCCTCTACACTCCCCTTTCACTGACAGCTTGCAGCACACCCCAGCAGGCTCTACGTAGTTCAAATGCGATGGAGGTCCAACCAGAAGCTCAGCAACTATTCCCCTCTGTACTCCCCTTACACTAACAGCTTGCAGCTACTCCCAGCAGCCTCTGGGTACTTTAAATGAAACGGAGGTACGACCAGACGCTCAACTACCTTTCTCCTCTACACTCCCCTTTCGCTCACAGCGTGCAGCTCTTCCAAGCAGCCTACAGGCAATTCAAATGCAATGGAGGTCAAACCAGGAGCTCACACTACTTTTCTCCTCTGCACTCCCCTTTCACTGAAAGCATACAGTACCTTCCAACATCCACTAGGCAGTTCAAATGTGGAAGATGTCAAACCAGAAGCTCATCTACTTTTCTCCTCTGCACTATCCCTTCCTTCTCTCATAGCTTTCCGCTCCTCGAAGCATCCTCTGGGTAGTTTTGATGAAATGGAGGTACAACCAGACACTCAGCTACATTTCTCATCTGCACTCCCCCTTCCTTCACTCACAGCTTGCAGCTCCTCCAAGCAGACTCTAGGAAGTTCAAATGCAACGGAGTTCAAACCAGCAGCTCACACTACTTTTCCCCTTTTCACTCACAGCTTGCAGCTAATCCCAGCAGCCTCTAGGCAGCTCAAATGCAATGGACGTCCAACCAGAAGCTCAGCTACTTTTCACCTCTGCACTCCCCCTTTCTTCACTCACAGCATGCGGCTCTACCCAGCAGCCTATAGCCAGTTCAAATTCAACGGAGGTCTAACCAGAAGCTCAGCAACATTTCTCCTCTGCACTCTCCTTTCAATCACAACTTGCAGCTCCTCCCAGGTGCATCTAGGCAGTTCAAGTGAAACGGAGGTAAAACCAGAGGCTCACCTACATTTCTCCTCTGCAATCACCTTTCACTGACAGCTTACATCACCTCCCAGCAGCCTTTATGCAGTTCAAATGCAACGGAGGTGCAACCAGAAGCTCAGCATCTTTTCTCCTCTGCACAGCCCCTTCCTTCACTCACAGCTTGCAGCTCCTTCCAGCTGCATCTAGGTAGTTTAAATGAAACGGAGGTACAACCAGACGCTCAGATATATTTCTCATCTGCACTCCCCCTTTCTTCACACACAGCTTGCAGCATCTCCCAGCAGCCTCTAGGCAGTTCAAATGCAATGGAGGTCAAAACAGAAGCTCAGAAACATTTCTCCTCTGCACTGCCCTTTCACTCCCAGCTTGCAGCTACTCCAAGCAGCCTCTCGGTAGTTCAAATGAAACAGAGGTTCAACCAGAAGCTCAGCTAGTTTTCTCCTCTGCACTCCCCCTTTCTTCACACACAGCTTGCAGCATCTCCGAGCAGCCTCTAGGCAGCTCAAATGCAATGGAGGTCAAAAAAGAAGCTCAGAAACATTTCTCCTCTGCACTGCCCTTTCACTCCCAGCTTGCAGCTACTCCAAGCAGCCTCTAGGTAGTTCAAATGAAACGGAGGTTCAACCAGAAGCTCAGCTACTTTTCTCCTCTGCACTCCCCTTTCACTCAAAGCGTGCAGATCTTCCAAGCAGCCTACAGGCAATTCAAATGCAATGGAGGTCAAACCAGGAGCTCACACTACTTTTCTCCTCTGCACTCCCCTTTCACTGAAAGCATCCAGTACCTTCCAGCATCCACTAGGCAGTTCAAATGTGGAAGATGTCGAACCGGAAGCTCATCTAATTTTCTCCTCTGCACTATCCCTTCCTTCACTCATAGCTTTCCGCTCCTCCAAGCATCCTCTGGGTAGTTTTAATGAAATGGAGGTACAACCAGACGCTCAGGTACATTTCTCATCTGCACTCCCCCTTCCTTCACTCACAGCTTACAGCTCCTCCAAGCAGACTCTAGGAAGTTCAAATGCAACGGAGTTCAAACCAGCGGCTATCACTACTTTTCCCCTTTTCACTCACAGCTTGCAGCTAATCCCAGCAGCCTCTAGGCAGCTCAAATGCAACGAAGTTCCAACCAGAGGTTCAGCTATTTTCTCCTCTGCACTCCCCTTTCAGTCACAGATTGCAGATATTCCCACCAGCCTCTAGGTAGTTTAAATGAAACGGAGGTACAACCAGACGCTCAGCCAATTTTATCGTCTGCACTCCCACTTTCACTCAAAGCTTGCAGCTACTCCCATCAGCCTCTAGCTAGCTCAAATGCTACGGAGGTCCAAGCAGCAGCTCAGCTACTTTTCTCTTCTGGACTTCCCTTTCACTCACAGCTTGCAGCTTCTCCCAGCTGTATCTATACAGTTCAAGTGAAACAGAGGTACAACTGGAGGCTCAGCTACTTTTCTCCTCTGCACTCCCCTTTCCCTGACAGCTTGCAGCTACTTTCAGCTGCATCTAGGCAGTTTAAATGCAATGAAGGTCCAACCAGAGGCTCAGCAACTTTTCTTCTCTTCACTCCCCATTTCTTCACTCACAGCATGCATCTCGTCCCAGTAGCCTCTATTCGGCTCAAATGCAACTGAGGTCCAACCAGAGGTTGAGCTACTTTTCTCCTCTGCACTTCTCTTTCAGTCAGAGCTTGCAGATCCTCCCAGCTGCACCTAGGCAATTAAAATGAAATGGAGGTACAACCAGAGGCTCAGCTTCTTTTCTCCTCTACACTTCCCTTTCACTGACAGCTTTCAGCACTTCTCAGCAGCCTCTCGGAAGTTCAAATACAGTGGAGGTCCAATCAGAAGCTCAGCAACTATTCTGCTCTGCACTCCTCTTTCACTCACAGCTTGAAGCTCCTCCCAGAAGCCTCTAGGTAGTTTAAATGAAATGGAGGTACAAGCAGACGCTCAGCTACTTTTCTCTTCTGAACCACCAATTCCTTCACTCACAGCTTGCAGCTCCTCCAAGCAGCCTCTAGGCCGTTAAATGCAATGAAGGTCCAACCAGAAGTTCAGCTAATTTTCTCATCTGCATTCCCCCTTTCACTCACAGCTTGCAGCTACTTCCAGCAGCCTCTAGGTAGTTTAAATGAAATGGAGGTACAAGCAGATGCTCAGCTACTTTTCTCCTCTGAACTCCCCTTTCACTGACAGCTTGCAGCTACTCTCAGCTGCATCTAGGCAATTCATGTGAAAAGGAGGTACGACCAGAAGCTCAGATACTTCTCTCCTCTGCCTTATCCCTTACTTAACTCAAATCTTTCACCTCCTACAAGTCGCCTCGAGGCAGTTCAAGTGCAACAGAGGTCCAACCAGAAGCTCAGCTACTTTTCTCCTCTGCACTCCCCTTCCTTCACTCACACCTTACAGCTCGTCTGAGCAGCATCTAGGCAGTTCAAATGGAACAGAGGTCAAAGCAGAAGCTTAGCTACTTTTCTCCTCTGCACTCCTCTTTCCTTCAATCACAGTCTGCACCTCCACCCAGCAGCCTCCAGGCAATTCAAATGTATCGGAGGTCCAACCAGAAGCTCAGCTACTTTTCTCCAGTGCATTCCGCTTTAACTCAAACCTTGCAGCTCCTCCAAGCAACCTCTAGGTAGTTCATATGAACTGGAGGTCCAACCAGCAGCTCAGCTACTTTTCTTCTCTGCATTCCCCCTTCTTTCATTCACACCCTGCAGCTCCACCCTGCAGCCCCCAAATATTTCAAATGTAACGTAGGTCCAAACAGAAGGTCAGCTACTTTTCTCCAGTGCACTCCCCTTTCACTCACAGCTTGCAGCTCCTCCAAGCAGGCTCTAGGCAGTTCAAATACAATGGAGGTGCAACTAGAGGTTGAGCTACTTTTCTCCTCTGCACTACCCTTTCACTCACAGCTAGCAGCTCCTCCCAGCAGCATCTAGGCAGCTCAGATGCAACGAAGGCCCAACCAGAAGCTCAGCTACTTTGTCCTGTGCACTTCCCCTACCTTCACTCAGAGCTTGCAGCTCCTCCAAGCAGCCTCTAGGCAGTTCAAATGGAACAGAGTTCAAAGCAGAACCTCAGCTACTTTTCTCCAGTGCCCTCCCCTTTCACTCGCAGCTTCCAGCTCCTCCAAGAAGCCTCTAGGCAGTTCAAATGCAATGAAGGTCCAATCAGAAGCTCAGCTACTTTCTCCTGTGCACTCCCCTTCCTTCACTCACACCTTGCTGCTCCTCTGAGCAGCATCTAGGCAGTTCAAATGGAACAGAGTTCAAAGCAGAAGCTAAGCTACATTTCTCCAGTACACTCTCCCTACCTTTACTCACAGCTTGCAGGTCCTCCATGCAGCCTCTAAGCAGCTCAAATGAAACGGATGTCCTACCAGCAGCACAACTACTTCTCTGCACTCCCCTTTCACTCACAGCTTGCAGCTCCTATCAGCTGCATCTAGGCAGTTCAAGTGAAATGGAGGTACAACCAAAGGCTCAGCTATGTTTCTCTTCTGCACTCCTCTTTTTTTCAGTCACAGTCTGCAGCTCCTCCCAGCAGCCTCCAGGCAGTTCAAATGGAACAGAGGTCAAACAAGCTCACCTACTTTTCTCCAGTGCTCTCCGCTTTAAGTCACAGCTTGTAGCTCCTCGAAGAAGCCTCTAGGTAGTTCAAATGAAACGGAGGTACAATCAGAGGCTCAACTACTTTTCTCCTCAGGACTCCCCCTTTCTTCACCAACAGCCTTCAGCTCCACCCTGCAGCCCCCAAGCATTCCAAATCCAATGGAGGTCCAAACAGAAGCTCAGCTACTTTTCTCCTCTGCACTCCCCTTCCTTCACTCACACATTGTAGCTCCTCGGAGCAGCATCTAGGCAGTTCAAATGCAACGGAGCTACAACCAGAAGCTCAGCTACTTTTCTCCTCTGGACCACCCATTCTTTCACTCACAGCTTGCAGCTCCTGCAAGCAGCCTCTAGGCAGTTAAAATGCAACGAAGGTCCAACCAGAGGTTCAGCTACTTTTCTCATCTGCACTCCCACTTTCACTAAAAGCTTGCAGCTCCTCCCAGCTGCATCTAGGCAATTCATGTGAAACGAAGGTACAACAAGAGGCTCAGCTACTTTTCTCCTCTGAACTGCCCTTTCAAAGACAGCTTGCAGCTCCTCCCAGCTGCATCTAGGCAATACATGTGAAAGGGAGGTACGACCAGAATCTCAGATACTTTTCTCCTCTGCACTATCCCTTCCTTAACTCACAGCTTGCACATCCTACAAGCACCCTCTAGGCAGTTCAAGTGCAATGGAGGTCCAAACAGAAGCTCAGCTACTTTTCTCCTCTGCACTATCCCTGCATTCACTCTCAGCTTGCAGCTCCTCTGAGTAGCATGTACGCAGTTCAAATGGAACAGAGTTCAAAGCAGAAGCTCAGCTACTTTTCTCCAGTGCACTCCACTTTCACTCACAGCTTGAAGCTCCTCCAAGCAGGCTCTAGGCAGCTCAAATGCAATGGAGGTCCAACCAGAGGCTTAACTACTTTTAACCTCTGGACTCCCTTTTTCTTCACTCATAGCCTTCACCTCCATCCTGCAGCTCCCAAACATTTCAAATGTAACGCAGGTCGAAACAGAAGCTCAGCTACTTTTCTCCAGTGCACTCCCCTTCAACTTACAGCCTGCAGCTCCTCCAAGCAGCCTCTGGGCAGTTCGAATGCAATGGAGGTGCAATCAGAAGCTCAGCTACTCTTCTCCTCCTCACTCCACTTCCTTCACTCATACCTTGCAGCTCCTCCGAGTTCACCTCCTTTTCTCCTCTACACTCCCCTTCAACTTACAGCTTGCAGCTCCTCAAAGCAGCCTCTTGGTAGTTCAAATGAAATGGAGGTACAACCAGAGGCTCAACTACTTTTCGTCTCTGGACTCACTTTTTATTCACTCAGAGCCTTCAGCTCTATCCTGCAGCTCCCAAACATTTCAAATGTAACGCAGGTGCAACCATCAGCTCAGCTACTTTTCTCCTCTTCATTCCCCTTTCTTTCATTCACAGCCTGCAGCTCCACCCTGCAGACACCAAACATTTCACATGTAATGTAGGTCCAACCAGAAGCTCATCTACTTTTCTCCTCCGAACTTTCACTGACAGCTTGCAGCTACTCTCAGCTGCATCTAGGCAATTCATGTGAAACGGAGGTGTGACCAGAAGCTCAGATATTTTTCTCCTCTGCACTATCCCTACCTTCACTCACAGCTTGCACCTTCTACAAGCAGCCTCTAGGCAGTTCAAATGGAACAGATGTCCAACCAGAAGCTCAACTACTTTTCTCCTGTGTACTCCGCTTTCACTCACAGCTTGAAGGTCCTCCAAGCAGCCTCTAGGTAGTTCCTATGAAACGGAGGTAGAACCAGAGGCTCAATTACTTTTCTCCTCTCCACTCCCCTTTCATTGACAACTTGCAGCACCCTCCCAGCAGCCTCTAGGCAGTTCAAATGCAACAGAGGTCCAACCAGAAGCTCAGCTACTTTTCTCCTCTTCACTCCACTTCCTTCACTCACAGCTTGAAGCTCCTTCCAGCTGCATCTAGGCAGTTTAAATGGAACAGAGGTCCAACCAGAAGCTCAGCTACTTTTCTCGTCTGCACTCCCCTTTCCTTCAGTAACAGTCTGGAGCTCTTCCCAGCAGTCTCCAGGCGGTTCAAATACAACAGACGTCCATCCAGAATCTAAGCGACTTTTCTCCTCTGTATTCCCGTTCTTTATCACTTAAATGTTGCAGCTCCTCCAAGCAGCCTGTAGGATGTTCAAATGCAACAGAGGTCCAACCAGAAGTTCAGCTACTTTTCTCCAGTGCACTCTGCTTTCACTCACAGCTTGAAGCTCCTCCAAGCAGGCTCTAGGCAGATCAAATGCAATGGAGGTCCAACCAGAAGCTCAGCTACTTTTCTCCCCTTCACTCCCCTTTAACTCACAGCTTGCAACTCCTCCAAGCAGCCTCTAGATAGTTCATATGAAACGGAGATCCAACCAGAGGCTCAACTACTTTTCTCTTCTCCACTCCCCTTTCCCTGACACCTTGCAGCACTCACCCAGCAGCCTCTAGGCAGTTCAAATGCAACGGAGGTCCAACAAGAAGCTCAGCTACATTTCTCCTCTGCACAGCCCCTTCCTTCACTCACAGCTTGCAGCTGCTCCAAGGAGCCTCTAGGTAGTTTAAATGAAATGGAAGTACAACAAGATGCTCAGCTACTTTTCTCATCTTCACTCCCCCTTTAACACAAAGATTGCAGCTCCTCCCAGCTGCATCTAGGCAATTCATGTGAAATGGAGGTACAACCAGAGGCTCAGCTACTTTTCTCCTCTGAACTCCCCTTTCACTGACAGCTTGCAGCTCCTCCCAGCTGCATCTAGGCAATTCATGTGAAACGGAGGTACGACCAGACGCTCAGATATTTTTCTCCTCTGCACTATCCCTTCCTTCACTCACAGCTTGCACGTCTTACAAGGAGCCTCTAGGCAGTTTAAGTGCAATGGAACTCCAACCAGAAGTTCAGCTACTTTTCTTCTCTGCACAGCCCCTTCCTTCTCTCAAAGCTTGCAGCTCCTTCCAGCTGCATCTAGGCAGTTCGAGTGAAATGGAGGTACAACCAAACGCTCAGCTACATTTCTCTTCTGCACTCCCCCTTTCTTGATTCACAGCTTGCAGCTCCTCCGAGCAGCATGTAGGCAGTTCAAATGGAATAGAGGTCAAAACAGTAGCTCAGCTAATTTTTTCCAGTGCACTCCGCTTTCACTGACAGCTTGAAGCTCCTCCAAGCAAGCTCTAGGCAGCTCAAAAGGTATGGATGTCTAACCAGCAGCTCAGCTGCTTTTCTCCTCTGCACTCCCCTTTAACTTATATCTTGAAGCTCCTCTAAGCAGCCTCTTGGAATTTCAAATGAAACGGAGGTACAACCGGAGGCTCAACTACTTTTCGCCTCTGGACTCACTTTTTATTCACTCAGAAGCTCAGCTACTTTTCTGCAGTGCACTCTGCTTTCACTCACAACTTGAAGCTCCTCCAAGCAGGCTCTAGGCAGCTCAAATGCAATGGAGGTTGAACCAGAGGCTCAGCTATTTTTCTCCTCTGAACTGCCCTTTCACTGACAGCTTGCAGCTCCTCCCAGCTGAATCTAGGCAATTCACGTGAAACGAAGGTACGACCAGAAGCTAAGAAGTTTTTCTCCTCTGCCTTATCCCTTCCTTAAATCACAGCTTGCACCTCCTACAAGCAGCATCTAGGTAGTTTGAGTGCAACAGAGGTCCAACCAGAAGCTCAGCTACTTTTCTCCTCTGCACTATCCCTTCATTCACTCTCATCTTTCAGCTCCTCCGAGCAGCATGTAGGCAGTTCAAATGGAACAGAGGTCAAAACAGATGCTCAGCTACTTTTCTCCAGTGCACTCCGCTTTCACTCACAGCTTGAAGCTCATCCAAGCAGGGTCTCGGCAGCTCAAATGCAATGGAGGTCCAACCAGCAGCTCAGCTATTTTTCTCCTCTACACTCCCCTTTCACTCCAAGCTTGCAGCTACTGCCAGCAGCCTCTAGGAAGTTCAAATGCAATGGAGGTCCAAGCAGCAGCTAAGCTACTTTTCTCCTCTGCATTCCCCCTTCTTTCATTCACAGCCTGCAGCTCCACCCTGTAGCCCCCAAACATTTGAAATGTAACGCAGGTCCAACCAGAAGCTCAGCTCCGTTTCTCATCTGCACCACCCATTCATTCACTCACAGCTCGTACCTCCTCCAAGCAGCCTCCAGGCAGTTCAAATGTAATGGAGGGCCAACCAGAAGCTCAGCTACTTCTCTCCTCTGCACTCCCTTTTCACTCACAGTTTGTAGCTCCTCCCAGGTGCATCTAGGCAATGAATGCAAAATGGAGATACAACAAGAGGCTCAACTAGTTTTCTTCTCTACACCACCCATTCCTTCACTCACAGCTTGCAGCACCTCTGAGCAGTCTTTAGTCTAGGCAGTTCAAATGCAACAAAGATCCAACCAGAAGTTCAGCTACTTTTCTGCTCTGCACTACCCTTTCTCTCACAGCTTGAAGCTCCTCCAAGCAGCCTCCATGCAGTTCAAATGTAATGGACGCCCAACCAGAAGCTCAGCTACTTTTCTCATCTGCACTCCCCATTTCACTCAAAGCTTGGAGCTCCTCCCAGCGGCATCTAGGAAATTCATGTGAAACAGAGGTAGCACCAGAGGCTCAGGTACTTTTCTCCTCTGAACTCCCCTTTCACTGACAGCTTGCAGCTCCTCCCAGCTGCATGTAGGCAATTCATGTGAAACGGAGATACGACCAGAAGCTCAAACACTTTTCACCTCTGCACTATCCCTTCCTTCACTCACAGCTTGCACCTCCTACAAGCAGCCTGTAGGCAGTTCAAGTGCAACGGAGGTCCAACCAGAACCTCAGTTGCTTTTCTCCTTTGGACGATCCCTTCATTCACTCACAGCTTGCAGCTCCTCCGAGCAGCATGTAGGCAGTTCAAATGGAACAGAGGTCAAAACAGAAGCTCAGCTACTTTTCTCCAGTGCACTACGCTTTCACTCACAGCTTGCAGCTCCTCCAAGCAGGATCTAGGCCAGGGGTATGCAACCCAAAACACTCAAAGAGCCACTTGGACCCGTTTCCCACCAAAAACAAAACACCAGGAGCCGCAAAACCCTTTTGATATGTAAAATGAAGATAACACTGCATATATCCTTTTTTACCTTTATTATAGGTGTGTGTGTGTTTGTGTGTGTGTATGTATGTGTGTGTGTATATATATATGTGTGTGTATGTGTATATATATATATATATATATATATATATATATATATATATATATATATATATATACATACATACATACATACATACATACACACACAGGTAAAAAAAGGATATATGCAGTGTTGTCTTCATTTTAGATGTCAAAAGTGTTTCTCTCTCTCTCTCCCTCCCTCTCTATCTGCCCTTGGTCTACCACTCCTCTTCCCCCACTCTTTCTTTCTCTCTCTCTCTCTCTCTCTCTCTCTCTCTCTCCCTCCCTCCCTCCCTCTCTTTCTCTCTTTCTCTTTCTCTCCCCCCCTCTCCTATCTGCTGCTCACCAGGCAAGCTTCAAGCTGTTGTCCAACAAGCTCAGGAGTAGGCAACCTCGTCTCTTTTATGACTCATGGACCTCAACTCCCAGAATTCCTGAGTCAGCCTAGCTGGGCTAGCTAGCTCTCTCCTGCCCTTCCTGCTTCCTGCAGAGACGAAGCAAAGGGAGGAGCTCTGCCCAGTAAGCTTTTCAGCTCCTCGGAGAACACTGTGAGTGCACTCTCTTTTACACATACACACACAAAAAACACAAACACACAGACACACACACAGAGAGAGAGAGAGAGAGAGAGAGAGAGAGAGAGAGAGGCAGGGAAGCACAATTGCCTCTCTCTGTCTCTGTCTCTCTCTGCAAAGGCAGAGGAGGCTGGGAGCCACAGGTTGCCGACCTGTGATCTTGGCAGTTCAAATGCAATGAAGGTCCAATCAAAAGCTCAGCTGAAACGGACGTCCAAAAAGCAGCCCAGCTACTTTTCTTCTCTGCACTCCCCTTTCACTCACAGCTTGCAGCTCCTATCAGCTGCATCTAGGCAGTTGAAGTGAAATGGAGGTACAACCAAAGGCTCAGCTACGTTTCTTTTCTGCACTCCCCTTTCCTTAAGTCACAGTCTGCAGCTCCTCCCATCAGCCTCTAGGCAGTTCAAATGCAACGAAGGTCCAATCAGAAGCTCAGCTACTTTCTCCTGTGCACTCCCCTTCCTTCACTCACACCTTGCTGCTCCTCCGAGCAGCATCTAGGCAGTTCAAATGGAACAGAGTTCAAAGCAGAAGCTCAGCTACTTTTCTCCAGTGCACTCTCCCTACCTTTACTCACAGCTTGCAGCTCCTCCATGTAGCCTCTAGGCAGCTCAAATGAAACGGAGGTCCAACCAGCAGCACAACTACTTCTCTGCACTCCCCTTTCACTCACAGCTTGCAGCTCCTATCAGCTGCATCTAGGCAGTTCAAGTGAAATGGAGATACAACCAAAGGCTCAGCTATGTTTCTCTTCTGCACTCCCCTTTCCTTCTGTCACAGTCTGCAGCTCCTCCCAGCAGCCTCCAGGCAGTTCAAATGGAACAGAGGTCAAACCAGAAGCTCAGCTACTTTTCTCCAGTGCTCTCCGCTTTAAGTCACAGCTTGTAGCTCCTCCAAGCAGACTCTAGGCAGCTCAAATGAAACGGAGGTACAACCAGAGGCTCAACTACTTTTCTCCTCAGGACTCCCCCTTTCTTCACCAACAGCCTTCAGCTCCACCCTGCAGCCCCCAAGCATTTCAAATCCAATGGAGGTCCAAACAGAAGCTCAGCTACTTTTCTCCTCTGCACTCCCCTTCCTTCACTCACACATTGCAGCTCCTCTGAGCAGAATCTAGGCAGTTCAAATGCATCGGAGCTACAACCAGAAGCTCAGCTACTTTTCTCCTCTGGACCACCCATTCCTTCACTCCTTCAAGCAGCCTCTAGGCAGTTCAAATGCAATGGAGGTGCAACTACAGGTTGAGCTACTTTTCTCCTCGCACTACCCTTTCACTCACAGCTTGCAGCTCCTTCCAGCAGCCTCTAGGTAGTTTAAATGAAATGGAGGTACAAGCAGACGCTCAGCTACTCTAATCATCTGCACTCCCCATTCACTCAAAGCTTGCAGCTCCTCCTAGCTGCATCTACGCAATTCATCTGAAACGGAGGTACAACCAGAGTCTCAGCTACATTTCTCCTCTGAACTCCCCTTTCACTGACAGCTTGCAGCTCCTTCCAGCTGCATCTAGGCAATTCATGTGAAACTCAGCTACGACCAGAAGCTCAGATACTTTTCTCCTCTTCCCTATCCTTTTCTTCACTCACAGCTTGCAGCTCCTCCAAGAAGCAGTCCCTAGGCAGTTAAAGTGAACTGAGGTTCAACCAAATGCTCAGATACTTTTCTCCTCTGCACTATCCCTTCCTTTACTCACAGCTTGCACCTCCTAGAGGCAGCCTCTAGGCAGTTCAAGTGCAACAGAGGTCCAACCAGAAGCTCAGCTACTTTTCTCCTCTGCACTCCCCTTCCTTCACTCACACCTTACAGCTCGTCTGAGAAGCATCTAGGCAGTTCAAATGGAACAGAGGTCAAAGGAGAAGCTTAGCTACTTTTCTCCTCTGCACTCCTCTTTCCTTCAATCACAGTCTGCACCTCCACCCAGCAGCCTCCAGGTAATTCAAATGGATCAGAGGTCCAACCAGAAGCTCAGCTACTTTTCTCCAGTGCATTCCGCTTTAACTCAAACCTTGCAGCTCCTCCAAGCAACCTCTAGGTAGTTCATATGAAACGGAGGTCCAACCAGCAGCTCAGCTAATTTTCTTCTCTGCATTCCCCCTTCTTTCATTCACACCCTGCAGCTCCACCCTGCAGCCCCCAAACATTTCAAATGTAATGTAGGTCCAAACAGAAGCTCAGCTACTTTTCTCCAGTGCACTCCCCTTTCACTCAAAGCTTGCAGCTCCTCCAAGCAGGCTCTAGGCAGTTCAAATGCAATGGAGTTGCAACTAGAGGTTGAGCTACTTTTCTCCTCTGCACTACCCTTTCACTCACAACTAGCAGCTCCTCCCAGCAGCATCTAGGCAGCTCAAATGCAACGGAAGCCCAACCAGAAGCTCAGCTACTTTCTCCTGTGCACTTCCCCTACCTTCACTCACAGCTTGCAGCTCCTCCAAGCAGCCTCTAGGCAGTTGAAATGCAACGAAGGTCCAACCACAGGTTCAGCTACTTTTCCCATCTGCACTCCCCCTTTCACTAAAAGCTTGCAGCTCCTCCCAGCTGCATCTAGACAATTCATGTGAAACAAAGGTACAACAAGAGGCTCAGCTTCTTTTCTCCTCTGAACTGCCATTTCAAAGACAGCTTGCAGCTCCTCCCAGCTTCATATAGGCAATTCATGTGAAATGGAGGTATGACCAGAAGCTCAGCTATTTTTCTCCTCTGCACTATCCCTTCCTTCACTCACAGCTTGCAGCTCCTTCTAGTAGCATGTAGGCAGTTCAAATGGAACAGAGTTGAAAGCAGAAGCTCAGCTACTTTTCTCCTCTGCACTATCCCTTCTTTCACTGTCAGCTTGCAGCTCCTTCTAGTAGCATGTAGGCAGTTCAAATGGAACAGAGTTCAAAGCAGAAGCTCAGCTACTTTTCTCCTCTGCACTCCCCTTTTACTTACAGCTTGCAGCTCCTCCAAGCAACCTCTAGGTAGTTCAAATGAAATGGAGGAACGACCAGAGGCTCAACTACTTTTCTCCTCGAGACTCCCTTTTTCTTCACTCACAGCCTTCAGCTCCACCCTGCAGCCCCAAAATATTTGAAATGTAACGCAGGTCCAAACAGAAACTTAGTTAGTTTTCTCCAGTGCACTCCCCTTTCACTCACTGCTTGCAGCTTCTCCAAGCAGGCTCTGGGCAGCTCAAATGCAAAGAAGGTCTAACTAGCAGCTCAGGTATTTTTCTCCTCTACACTCCCCTTTCACTCAAAGCTTGCAGCTACTGCCAGCAGCCTCTAGGAAGTTCAAATGCAATGGAGGTCCAACCAGCAGCTTAGCTACTTTTCTCCTCTGAATTCCCCTTTCCTTCAATCACAGTCTTCAGCTCCTCCCAGCAGCCTCCAGGCAGTTAAAATGCATCGGAGGTCCAACCAGAAGCTCAGCTACTTTTCTCCTCTGCACTCCCCTTTCTTTCAGTCACAGTCTGAAACTCTTCCCAGCAGCGTCCAGGCAGTTGAAATGCCACAGACGTCCATCCAGAATCTAAGCTACTTTTCTCAGAGGTCAGAGGTCAAAACAGAAGCTCAGCTACTTTTCTCCAGTACACCACGCTTTCACTCACAGCTTGAAGCTCCTCCAAACAGGCTCTTGGTAGTTTAAATGAAACGGAGGTACAACCAGACAGTCAGCTACTTTTCTCATCTGCACTCCCCCTTTCACTAAAAGCTTGCAGCTCACCCCAGCTACATCTAGGCAATTCATGTGAAACAGAGGTACAACCAGAGGCTCAGCTACTTTTCTCCTCTGAACTCCCCTTTCACTGACAGCTTGCAGCTACTCTCAGCTGCATCTAGGCAATTCATGTGAAACGGAGGTACGACCAGAAGCTCAGATACTTCTCTCCTCTGCACTATCCCTACCTTCACTCACAGCTTGCAGCTCCTCCGAGCAGTATGTAGGCAGCTCAAATGGAACAGAGTTCAAAACAGAAGCTCAGCTACTTTTCTTCAGTGCACTCCTCTTTCATTCATAGCTTGAGGCTCCTCCAAACAGGCTCTAGTCAGCTCAAATGCAATGGAGCTCCAATCAGCAGCTCAGCTAATTTTCTTCTTTGCACTCCCCTTTAACTTAGAGGTTGCAGTTCCTCCAAGTAGCCTCTAGGTAGTTCAAATGCAACAGAGGTCCAACCAGAAGCTCAGCTACTTTTCTCCTCCGTACTCCACTTCCTTCACTCACACCATGCAGCTCATCCAAGCAGCATCTAGGCAGTTTAAATGGAAAAGAGGTCAAACCAGAAGCTAAGCTACTTTTCTCCTCTGCACTCCCCTTTCCTTCAGTCAGAGTCTGCAACTACTCCCAGCAGCCTCCAGGCAGTTCAAATGCAACAGACGTCCATCCAGAATCTAAGCTACTTCCGTTTTTTATCACTTACAGCTGGCAGTTCCTCCCTGCAGCCTCTAGGCAGTTCAAATGCAATGGACATCCAACCACAAACTCGGCTACTTTTCACCTCTGCACTCCCCTTTCACTCACAGCTTGCAGCTCCTATCAGCTGCATCTAGGCAGTTCAAGTGAAATGGAGATACAACCAAAGGCTCAGGTACGTTTCTCTTCTACACTCCGCTTTCCTTCAGTCACAGTCTGCAGCTCTTCCCAGCAGCCTCCAGGCGGTTTAAATGCAACGGAGGTCCAACCAGAAGCTCAGCTACTTTTCTTCTCTTCACTCCACTTCCTTCACTCACACCTTGCAGCTCCTGCGAGCAGCATCTAGGCAGTTTAAATGGAACAGAGGTGAAACTAGAAGCTCAACTACTTTTCTCCAGTGCACTCTGCTTTCACTCACAGCTTGAAGCTCCTCCAAACAGGCTCTAGGCAGCTCAAATGCAATGGAGGTCCAACCAGCAGATCAGCTACTTTCACTCCCGTTTTTTATCACTTACAGCTTGCAGCTCCTCCAAGCAGCCTCTTGGTAGTTCAAATGAAACGGAGGTACAACCAGAGGCTCAACTACTTTTCGCCTCCGGACTCACTTTTTATTCACTCAGAGACTTCATCTCCACCCTGCAGTTCCCAAAAATTTCAAATGTAACGCAGGTCCAACCAGAAGCTCAGCTACTTTTCTCCAGTGCACTCCCCTTTCACTGACAGCTTGCAGCTCCTCCCAGTAGCCTCTAAGCAGTTCAAATGGAACAGAGGTCAAACCAGAAGTTCAGCTACTTTTCTCCAGTATACTCCTCTTTCACTGAAAGCTTGAAGCTCCTCCACGTAGCGACTAGGAAGCTCATATGTAATGGAGGTCCAACCAGCAGTTCAGCTACTTTTCTCCTCTTCACCACCCATTCTTTCACTCACAGCTTGTAGCTCCTCTCAGCCTCCTCTAGGCAGTTCAAATATAATGTCCAGACAGAGGTTGAGCTACTTTTCTCCTCCAGAGTACACTTTCACTCACAGCTTGTAGCTCCTCCAAGCAGCCTCTAGGCAGCTCAGATGCAATGGAGGTCCAACCATCAGCTCAGCTACTTTTCTCCTCTTCATTCCACCTTCTTTCATTCACAGCCTGCAGCTGCAACCTGCAGCCCCCAAACATTTCAAATGTAACGTAGGTCCAACCAGAAGCTCAGCTACTTTTCTCCAGTGCACTCCCCTTTCACTCACAGATTGCAGCTCCTCGAAGCAGGCTCTAGACAGTTCAAATACAATGAAGGTCCAACCAGAGGTTCAGCTACTTTTCTCCTCTGCACTCCTCTTTCACTCACAGCTTGCAGCTACTCCCAGCAGCCTCTAGGTAGTTTAAATGAAACGGAGGTACAACCAGACAGTCAGCTACTTTTCTCATCTGCACTCCCCCTTTCACTAAAAGCTTGCAGTTCATCCCAGGTGAATCTAAGCAATTCATGTGAAACGGAGGTACAACCAGAGGCTCAGCTACTTTTCTCCTCTGAACTCCCCTTTCACTGACAGCTTGCAGCTACTCTCAGCTGCATCTAGGCAATTCATGTGAAACGGAGGTACGACCAGAAGCTCAGATACTTTTCTCTTCTGCACTATCCCTTTATTCACTCACAGCTTGCAGCTCCTCCGAGCAGCATGTAGGCAGTTCAAATGGAACAGAGGTCAAAACAGAAGCTCAGCTACTTTTTTCCAGTGCACTACGCTTTCACTCAAAGCTTGAAGCTCCTCCAAGCAGGCTGTAGGCAGCTCAAATGCAATGGAGGTCCAACTAGCAGCTCAGCTACTTTTCTCCTCTGCACTCTGTGGTGGTCTCCCATGGAGAATGAGACACGCACGCAGGTATCTCAGGATGGGAGCCCAGAGCTGACTCCAAAACCCTATTTTATTGTTAGTATAGTTTTTACGTCACACAGTGTAATCAAAAGACGTATATAGGGGTGGTTACAATGTATCACATAACAAACACTCTCCAGATGCAAGGCTATGCAGGTGGGTAATGATTCATGCATCCTGCTTCCAGTGTTCTTATCAGACCCTGTCCAAATGGCTGATGAATGTGTTCCGTGTCTGGAGCAGTCCGTTTGTTATCTCAAGGACTTTGTGGGAGCATGTCTATGGGCATATTTATGCAATTAATTCCACATCTCCTCCTTTTGTGTTTTTTTAATGCTACTCACTTCCAGTTCCAGAAGGGATCTTGATTCACTGATTAAGGCGTCCTTCCTAGTGGAGGGCGTAACATTTTTGCACATTTGCAGGAGGGAGGGAATACATTGAATGCAACAACATAGCAATACAATTAATATCAAAATGGTTACTATAATAGAAATCAAAGATCGTAGACAGGATCCACCCGGTAGCCAGGACCAAAGGGCACCCCAGATATCCACTGTGCCTGATCCATCACTGCGTAAGGGATTATTTTGGATCATAGATTCCATTTTCCTTGCTGTAGCAGAAATATTAGGTTGAAAATCATGTATATACATACAACAATAAGAATGAATTAAAGCACATACACCGCCTTTTGCTGCTAAAATAATATCTAAAGCATACCGATTTTGCAAAACTACTTCCCTTATTTCCCCCATTTCTTGATTAATCATTTTAATGCTGTTGATTGTTTTATTAAACATATGAACAGTCCAATTGTTAAGCAAATGAAGGTCCCTATAGTTTATGGCAACTCCTAGATTGGGTAGTATTCCTCTGCTGATTTGAGTCTCTAAACTACCACCCAATGTTAGGGGTGGATCCGAGGAGCCAGTATCACGTTTGTTTCGCAGGCGTCCATCAGGGAGATGAGGCAAGGCATATACAGCAGGGGTCAAAAGGCCCAGTGTACAGGTGCTTTTTTAATTTTTAGGCACCTGGCGATAGGCTCTACGGCCACATAGTAGCCACATATTGGGTAACTCATAATAACCCTGGCGAGACTCATTAGCAAATGTTATTATGGATTCCATGTCAAGGCAAGCCATGTAGGTACTGACGTTTGTGCATTGATTGCTTCGATAAGTGTTGTTTATCTTAATAAGGTTGCTTTTGATGGATTTGCATTTTTTTGCTGAATTCCATATAATAACTTGTTGACAATTACTATAATTTCCCAAATAAGTGGCAGTACGGAATAGTCCTGTGCTATAAAAACAAAATCTGGCAGGTTCCATTATATGAGCGCCCACAGCATATGTCATATTCAAAGTCTCTGTAGTTATGTTCCACAGCTGCTTCCATCCTGTTTCATTGAACGGGATGGCATGGAAAATGAGGCCACCACGACTGTCACCAGGAATTTGCATGCAAATCCAACAGTTCGTGACGTTAAGTGTAAGAGCAGTGTGCCTGGCATCCCGTACAAAAGCATTAAAAGCCCATAGTCCCTGATCCTCATATGCCTGGCTGAGGTGGTGTACGTTGAGCTATATAAGGATGAATACAACGAGCTGGAGTCCAAATGATCTCGCCATGGTCGTCTATTGCAGCGTAGCCTCGACCCCAGGTAATGAGGGAGGCAGGCCCTTTCCAGGTGGGATCAGGCAAACGTCGATAGTATACCTGGGGTCGTGAAGAATCTGTGGGAGAAGCAGAAAAATGCCTGCTTGTGGCGGTTGAGCCAGGGGTGCCAGAAACATTCAAAAACTTTAAGGTAAAAAGTACAAGATTAAGAGTGTTTTGTATCCCAGGCAAGCTGGGGGTATTTTCCCCTTTCTTTTTTGCATGCATGTCTAGAGCCCTTTTTACGGTCTGATTGGCTCGTTCCACGATCGCTTGACCAGTGGAGTTATATGGAATGCCAAATTTATGAACAATAGACCAGCGAGAGCAAAACTGCGCAAAGGAGGTGCTGGTATAAGCAGGAGCATTGTCCGTTTTAATTTCTTTTGGTTTGCCCAGGGTAGAAAAGGTACGAATACAATGATTAATAACATGTTTAGCAGACTCACCCCTTTGAGGGGTGGCCATAATAAAACCTGAATAGGTGTCAATGGAAACATGCAAATATTTCCAGGGGGCAAATGGCAAATATTGCATAACATCCATTTGCCAAAGTTGACAGCTCTGCGTCCCTCTTGGGTTGACCCCTTGAGGAACAGAGTGTGCTTGGAGGCTGCAGGTGGGACATTGTTGTATGATAGCCGCAGCTTCCGTAGCCATTAAAGAAAATTGTTTCATTAAAGCCTTCTTATTTTGATGAAAATATGAATGGCTGTCCCATGGGGTTATGGGAGATAAAACAAGGACAGAGACGTCCTGGTGAGTGGAGGCGGCCGAAGCGGCAGCATCCGCCTTGGCATTGCCTTCGGAGATAATACCAGGGAAAGGTTGGTGACTTCTAATATGAGCAGGAAAAAAACAAGTAGAGCGGGAATGAAGAAGGGATTGGAGTGTGAGAAATAGACTGAGGAGAGAGTCATCCAGTGAGGGTGACACATATGAGTCAGATAAAGAGGTGAGAACTTTATATACATAAAGACTATCTAAAATAAGATTAAAAGGTTCAGAAGAAAAAGTTTGTAAAGCCAATATTGTAGCGGCAAGTTTAGCACGCTGAGCAGAAGTTTGAGGAGGAGTAATTTTGTGTGCCATTGTTCACCCTCCTTCCATACACATGAACCATAAGTCTTGCTGCCATCAACATACAGGGTGACAGCGTTAGGAATGGGAGAGGAGGAAATGGGAGAATGCAGAGAAATTGAAACATTATTAAGGAGTTGGAAGCGAGGGTCAGAGGGAATATGACAGGAAACAGATCCTGCCCAGTCAGCAAGAGAAAGTTGCAATATATCTGAAGAGGCAAATAAAGGTTTCCATATAGTAAGAGACATGGGGACATATAAAAAAACAATATCAAATCCAATTAAACATTTTGCTCGAAAACGGCCCTTCGTAATTAAAAGAGCAAACATATAAGGCAGTGGATTGATAGATTTGTGAGGGGTATTGGGGAGGTGAATCCATTTAACAATGGAGACCCTCCCCTTTTGATGTTGGAGAAGGGCAGCTGTAGGAATAGAGGGAGTATTAAATATGGCCAAAGACAAAGGCTCATTGGGAATGGCTCGGTCCACCCAGCGGGTGGAGAGGGCACTATTAATTAAGGCAAAAACATGTTTTTGAGTGGGGTTAAGAACAACAACAGAGGAGGGGGAAGTGTGGCCTCGCAAAGCCAAAAACAAGGGTGCCAATTGGGCAGTGGTGAGTGCAAGAAATGGACGCACAAAATTTATAGTGCCCAAGATTTGTTGTAAAGCAACTAAAGTGAGAGGAGAAGGAAGGTGGATGGCAAGGAGCACCGGAACAGAATGAGAGGCTAGGACTTTGTGTCCCAGATATAAAAAGGGAGATTGGGTCTGAACTTTTTCCGGGGCGACAATAAAGCCATAAGAAGCTAAAAGCTGAATGAGTTGGGGAAGGACAGTTTGTACTGTGCCAGGAGGACCCGGTGCAGCTAGGAGAATGTCATCCATATAGTGATAAAGCAAAAAGTTAGGATAGGATTTGCAAAAAGGCAACAAGGCAGCGTCCACAAAAGCTTGACATATGGTGGGGCTGTTAAGCATGCCTTGGGGAAGAACAGTCCATTGATAGCGAGGAGTAGGTCAGGACATGTTAGTTTGAGGCAAAAAAAGGAAAAAAGTTGTTTGTCATCAGGGTGTAGAGGAATGGTAAAAAACCAGTCTTTTAAATCAATAATTGCCAAATCATAGTCTTTGGGGATCATATTTGGGTTGGGCATTCCGCACTGTAGCAGACCCATGGGTTTAATTATTATGTTAATGAGGTGTAAATCATGAATAATTCTCTAATTGCCTGATTTTTTCTTGACTACAAATACTGGGGTGTTATAAGGACTGGTAGTTGGTTCCAAATGGCCAGATTGTATTTGCTGATATACCAGTTTCTGCAATGCTTCCTGTTTTTCTAAAGTGAGTGGCCATTGGTCTACCCACACGGGGGTGTCAGAAAGGAGCGTAAGCTTCATGGGTGAAGGAGGCATTATTAGTCTTCCAGAGTTAACTTCGCATTAAATTGAGAGAGTAAGTCTCTGCCCCATAAATTTGTGTGAAGAGGGAGGAAGACAGGTTTAAATTTAGCAGAAATGCCTTTTGTGATTCGTTGTGCAGTAAGCCAATTTTTACTGGAGCTTGCTTGTTGAAGTCCTCCCACTCCCCTGACTGCCGGTGAGGATTCGAGGGGCCAGTTAGAGGGCCATTCAGCTGTTCTTATGACTGAGACATCCGCACCAGAGTCTACAAGACCAGAGAAGAGAATGCCATTGATTAAAAAAGGCATCACCAGTTTTTGGGGAGTAATTTGCTTTGTTAGTGCCAATAAATCAGAGGAAGAATTCCCAGAGTGAGGTGCATATGCAGCCTCTGGAATGGATGGTGCTGCACGTGGTAATAAAACCAAGCGTGCCACCGTATCCCCCCGGTTCATTGTGACAGGGAGATTGGTATAAAATTGGACTTTTAGGGTGTCTCTATACGTGGGATCTATCATACCTGGAAGCACAAACACTCCTTGTTCCTGAGCAACAGGTGTGGGAAGGATTATTCCTTCCGTTTCCGGAGGCAAGGGTCCAGAATAAAGGGTTTTAGCAACCGTGAGTAGGTTAGGAAAGGTAACAGAAAGATCAGAAGCCAATTTTAAATCAATGCCAGAAAAATATTGCGAAGCAGAAGGAGTAAAGTCTGAAAAGGATGCAGCCTTTGGAGAGGGGTTAGCTGCAGACCCCTCTGTTAGTTTCCCCGATTGGACTGAGAGGAACGGCACTGATTGGCCCAATAAAAACCCTTTTTATATTTTGGGCACACAGTTTTGGGCTTGGCTCCGGGGATGGCAGCGGGTTGAGCTGCGCCGCCTCCTGGGGCTCTGCATTGCTTTTTAAAATGACCAGGTTTTCCACAATTGAAGCAAGTGCCTTGGGGTTGATTTCCCTTTTGGATTGCGGCTGCAAGAGTGTCCATTTGAAAAGCATTGGTTCCCACAATGCGGCAGGCTTTAAGAAAGTCCGCTAGAGTGGCCGTGGGACTGGAAACAAGTGGTTTAAGAATGGACTGGCAGTCCGCATTTGCATGTTCATAAGCCAATTTTATGAGGATTTTATTTGCTGCATCTCTGTTTGAAATTTGACGCTCAATGGCAACTTGTAGGCGATTCACAAAGTCTGCATAGGATTAAGTTGCAGTTTGGCGAATGGCAGAAAAAGATTGAATCGGGGTGCCAGACTCATCAACACGAGCCATGGCAGAAAGAACACAAATATTAATGATTGGAAATGCAAAGGGGGTGAAAGTTTGAGCCTGAGCATTAAGGGTAGCAAAATTGCCTTCTCCGAAGAGTTCTTCCGCTGTCCATTGTGAACCTGGGTGATTAGCTCTGTTTTGTGCCTCTCTCTTATATTCAGATTCAAAAACTATGTATTGCGTTCCGTTAAGAAGCATGCGGAACAGATCTTTCCAATCTTGAGGCAACATTCGATATGCACTAGCAACTGAGTGTATCAGTCCTCTAGTATAGGGACTGGTTATGCCATAATCTTTTGTAGCCTTTTTCAATTCTCGGATCATAGCCAGGGGAAGTGCTTCCCAATCAACCACTATGCCTGCTGCGGTCTGTTGATAAGTAACAGGGAACAACTCTGTCTCGGATAGTTCAGAAACGCTCAAATCACCATTGTTCAAAGCCTTTTGAAAAGCGCCACGGATGATTCCGGGCCGGGAGACAGGCGGCAACGTGGCAGGAACAGGAGAGGCTGTTTGTTGTTTATCAGGATCCATAGAATTTGCAGGGGCAAAAGGAGGGTTAAAACCTGCTCCAGGTGGCAAGGGAGTGGCCAACATAACAGACGGACTTTTGTACGGTGGAGGGTCTAATAAAGGCTGATGAGGCGAGTCAGCATGGGTTTGAATCAGGGTATAGGCAATGTTCCAAAGGGACAAAATCTCTGGGGGGTCTCTCGGAGACTGATGGAGGACGGCGCCGATTTTCCTCCTTGTATCTACTTTTAAAGATCCAGACTCCGGATAGGATGAGCAGTTAGCCCATACGTAAGCAAGCAATTTAACAGCCTCAGATTTAGAAAGGTGACGGGTTAATTTCTGTTCCTGATCAGTAAGATATTTTTTCCTGCCAAGTAGCCTCAGCTCTTCCACATGCTGCTTTTGAGCATGAGACATTCCACCCCCCATACTTACGAAGAGGAGTCAGTTGCCAGCAACTTCGTCGGGTGCACCAAGCCTATTCCAGGCGATAAGTAAAGGGTCAGCAGGGACGTATCCCTCAGTGGATCACGTCGGGGTCACCAGATGTGGTGGTCTCCCATGGAGAATGAGACACGCACGCAGGTATCTCGGGATGGGAGCCCAGAGCTGACTCCAACACCCTATTTTATTGTTACTATAGTTTTTACATCACACAGCGTAATCAAAAGACGTCTATAGGGGTGGTTACAATGTATCACATAACAGACAATCTCCAGAGGCAAGGCTATGCAGGTGGGTAATGATTCATGCATCCTGCTTCCAGTGTTCTTATCAGACCCTGTTCAAATGGCTGATGAATGTGTTCCGTGTCTGGAGCAGTCCGTTTGTTATCTCAAGGACTTTGTGGGAGCATGTCTATGGGCATATTTATGCAATTAATTCCACAGCACTCCCCTTTAACTTACACTTTGCAGCTCCTCCAAGAAGCCTCTAGGTAGTTTAAGTGAGATGTAGGTACAACCAGAGGCTCAACTACTTTTCTCCTCTGGACTCCCTTTTTTTTCACTCACAGCCTGTAGCTCCACCCTGCAGCCCCCAAACTTTTCAAATGTAATACAGGTCCAAGCAGAAGCTCAGCTCCTTTTCTCCAGTGCACTCCCCTTTCACTCACAGCTTGCAGCTCCTCCCAGCAGCCTCTAGGCAGTTCAAATGCAATGGAGGTTCAACCAGAAGCTCAGCTACTTTTCTCCTCTGCACTACACTTTCTTCACTCACACCTTGCAGCTCCTCTGAGCAGCATCTAGGAAGTTTAAAAGGAAAAGAGGTCAAACCAGAAGCTCCGCTACTTTTCTCCTCTTCACTCCCCTTTCCTTCAGTCACAGTCTGCAGCTCTACCCAGCAGCCTCTAGGCAGTTCAAATGAAATGGAGGTCCAACCAGAAGCTCAGCTACTTTTCTTCTCTGCACTCCCCCTTTCTTCACTCACAGCTTGCAGCTGCTCCAAGTAGCTTCTAGGTTGTTTAAATGAAACGGAGGTACAACCAGACGTTCAGCTAGTTTTCTCCTCTGCACTCCCCTTTCTTTCAGTCAGTCTGAAACTCTTCCCAGCAGCATCCAGGCAGTTGAAATGCAACAGACGTCAATCCAGAATCTAAGTTACTTTTCTCCTCTCAACTCCCCTTCTTTATCACTTACACCTTGCAGCTCCTCCGAGCAGCATCTAGGCAGTTCAAATGGAACAGAGGTCAAACCAGAAGCTCAGCTACTTTTCTCCAGTGCTCTCCACTTTCACTCACAGCTTGCAGCTCCTCCAAGCAGGGCCTAGGCAGCTGAAATGGAAGGGAGGTCCAACCAGAAGCTCAGCTACTTTTCTCCTCTGCACTCCCCTTTCCTTCAGTAACAGTCTGCAACTCCTACCAGCAGCCTCCAGATGATTCAAATGCAACAGACGTCCATCCAGAATCTAAGCTAATTTTTTCCTCTGCACTGCCCTTTTTTATCACTTACAGGTTGCAGCTCCTCCCCGCAGTTTCTAGGATGTTCAAATGCAATGGAGGTCCAACCAGAAGTTCAGCTACTTTTCTCCAGTGCACACCCCTTTCACTCAAAGTTTGAAGCTCCTCCAAGCAGCCTCTAGGCAGCTCAAATGCAATGGAGGTCCAACCAGAAGCTCAACTACTTTTCTCCAGTGCACTCCTCTTTCTTTCTTTTTTTCAAATATTTTTTTTTATTTTTCCAAACTCTCCCCCATACATATACCGTAATATTTATCAGATGTTAACATACATTCTTTTTACATTCATATATAAGATACTTTTAATAAAATGAAATAAATACATACACATGAGTTTTGGTGTTGCTCGCCCATTTCCCCTTTCACCCTATCCACAGTCCTTCTTCTCTACCTTCTTTCTCCCTTTCTTCTCTTCCCTACTTCCCTCTTCTTCCTCTCCTCTCCTTCACCTCTCTCCTCCCCTTTCTCCCCACTTCTCCTCTTCTCCTCCAACCTTCCTACTTCCTTCTCCCCTCCTTTACTCTTTTCTCTCTCCTCTCCTTTCTTCCCTCTCATCCCTCTTCAGATACAATTCAGGGGTAATGTCCGAGCAACTCCTCTCTCCAAATTTCCCTATCTGTATTATATACAATAAGATTAATACTTCTATTTATCTAACCTTCTCGGTATATACTTCTATAAACTTTTACATAACCTCCAGTTATTCAATACTGTGTTGCCTGGGTCTCCCTCCTTATCTGCTCCTTCTTCTTCCATCTAAATTGATGTTAACTATCTTTTAACCGTATTCTCTTTTCAGCCAATCATAAAAAGTTCCCCAGATTTCATAGTAGTCTGACTCTGTCTTATCTTTAATTGTCATTGTTAGTCTATTCATTTTTGCACATTCCAGTATTTTCCCAATCACCTCTCCCTCTGGGGGGGGGGGGGGGGGGCTTTCAGTGCTTTCCAATTTTGTGCAAATACAATCCTGGCTGCCGTAATTACATGAATAATTAAATATGTTTTTTCTTTATTGTATTTCTCTGGTAGAATACCCAACAGGAATATTTCTGGTCTTAGTTCTACACGTTGTTGTATCATCTTTTCTATCCATGTTCTAATTATATTCCAATAAGTTTTAGCTTCTACACACGTCCACCAAATATGGTAGAAGGAACCTGGTATCTGCTGACATTTCCAACATTTCAAAGACCTGTCCTTAAACATTTTAGCTAATCTTTCAGGAGACATGTGCCATCTGTAAAACATTTTGTACATATTTTCTTTATACGCAGTCGCCATTGTCAATTTATAGTTTCTTTCCCATAGTTGCTGCCATCTATCTAATTCAATTGTGTATCCAAAATTCCTTGTCCATTTTATCATTGTCTCTTTCACTTGTTCCTTCTCTAACTCCATAAGAGCCGAGGTGGCGCAGCAGTTAGAGTGCAGTACTGCAGGCCACTTTAGCTGACTGTGTTCAGCAGGTCAGCGGTTCAAATCTCACCGGCTCAAGGTTGACTCAGCCTTCCATCCTTCCGGGGTAGGTAAAATGAGGACCCAGATTGTTGGGGGCAATGTAAATATATATATATACATTGCTTACTGGTGTACACTGCTTAGAGAGTGCTTGCACTTAAAGCGGTATATAAGTCTCATAAAATAAAATAAAAATAAATATGTAGTAGATAACTGTACATTTTTTAAATCCATTTTTCTTCCGTTCCTGTGAGTATTTCATCTAACTCTGTTGTCCCCAAATTAACACCATCTATTTTAACATCTTTTTCATATCTAGATTGTATTTGCATTCTCATGAACCAATCCATCTTTATTCCTTGTTCCTCTAATTGTTGTTTGGTTTTCAACTCCCCCATATCTGTTAATAAGTCTTTATATCTTATAATGTTTCCCATGTTAAACATATTGGGGTGTATTAGCGCCTCCATAGTTGAGAGCCAATTTGGAATCTTCACATAATGATTTCTCTTTACTTTCTCCCAGACCACAAATAAAGAATTCCTTATATAGTGTCTCTGGAAATAGTTATGTATTCTGTTTTTTCCATACCATATGAAAGCATGCCATCCCAACTGTAAATCATGTCCCTCTAATGTCAATAATCTTGTATTCCTCAGTAAGATCCATTCTCTCATCCATGATAATGCTGCAGCCTGATAGTACAATTCCCAATTAGGTAGACCAAACCCACCTCTCAATCTTGTATCTTGTAACATTTTTAGATTAATTCTTGCCTTTTTTTCCCTGCCAAATATATTTCAAGATTATTTTATTAAGCCCTTCAAAATATTTCTTTTCTAATCTTATTGGTATTGTTGAAAACAAAAACAATAATCGTGGTAATATATTCATTTTGATTATTGCAATCCTTCCCATTAATGATAGTTGTACATTTTTCCATTTATCCAAATCTACTTCAATTTGTCTTTTCAATTTATGATAATTATCCTCTTTAATTGTTGTGCATCTTGCTGTCAGGTGGATCCCTAAATATTTTACCGTCTTTACAATCTTTATATCTAATTTTCCCACCAGTTCTTTTTTTTGTTTTTCAGTAATATTTTTCACTAACATTTTGGTTTTATCTTTTTTTATTATTATTAAAATTTTTATAAACATTTTACAATAAAATCCCTCCCCACCTCTCTCCCTCCCCCCCTCCCATTAGCCCTCCCCCCCTTCCCAGAGCTGAGTACAGAGCTAAAAACAACAAAAAAGAACATAAAAAATTAAATAAAGATCAATCAATTATACATAAATCCTAAAAAATTTTAAAACCCCTTTAACTCCATTACAATAAAATCAACAAATCTAACCATAACAACTTTATACAATAAGTTATTCAAAAGCTAAATAATACTTTCTAATCCCATATTTGTTCTGAACAAAATTTACCCATCTTTTCCATACAGAGTTGTATCTCTCTTGTGAATGGTCTTTCAGATAAGCCGATATTTTTGCCATTTCTGATAAATAAGAAACTTTAAAAAACCATTCCTTTAAAGTAGGCAAGGAGTCTTTTCTCCAATATTGCCCAATCAATAACCTTGCTGCCGTAATAAAATTCAACATTAAAATAATCTCTTTACTATCACAATCTTCAATAATACCTAACAAAAATAGTTGTGTAAATTTTATCCTTCTATTAAAATTTTTTTGAATATTCCACCAAATCTTAATCCAAAAAGCCTTTATATTTCTACAAGACCACCAAATATGATAATAGGTTGCATCCATACAACCACATCTCCAACATTTGGGCTGTAAATTAGAATACATACGAGACATCTTTTGTGGATCAAGGTGCCATCTGTAAAACATTTTATGAAAATTTTCTCTTAAATTTTGAGCTTGGGTAAACTTAACATTCCTAACCCAAATTATCTCCCATGTATCTAATAGGATCGGCTCTTCAAAATTTTGAGCCCACTTAACCATACAATCCTTAACTAATTCTGTTTCTGAATCCAATTCCACCAAGGCGTTATAAACTCTTTTTATATGGGCTCGATTTTGATCTCTAATTTGTTTCACCAAGTTGGCATCTTCCGCAATGAAACCCATTTTTTGATCTATACTCCATCTTTCTAATAACTGCCTATACTGAAACCAAGAATAAATAATGTTTTCTTGCGATAAATCCTCCATCGATTTTAATTGCCACTTATTCCCTTCCCACTTAGTCAATTGCTTATAAGAAATCCTATCCATTTTCACCCCTTTCCTTATCCCTTCTATAGCGTGCCCAGGAATTCCCCACAGTGGTATTCTAGAATTTAACCTATAATATTTCTTCCAGACATGCAGTAAAGCAATTCTTAAAACATGGGATTTAAAGGCCCTATCCACCTTTTTATTATAAATTAAATACGCATGCCATCCAAATAATAAATCCCATCCTTCCAAGGAAAGTATATCTAAATTTGTTAAGTTAACCCAATCACTGATCAAAGTCAAAACCACCGCATCATAATACAATTTTAAATTCGGCACCTTAAGTCCACCTCTCTCTCAAACATCTTGAATAATTTTGAGCTTAACTCTTGGTTTTTTCCCAGCCCAAATGAATCTATTAATCCCCCTCTGCCATTCTTCTAAATTTGCCTCTTTCTTTAAAATAGGTATCATTTGAAACAAAAAAAGAAATTTAGGCAGAAGATTCATTTTCACTGCAGCAATTCTCCCTAATAAAGATAATTGCAATTTCTTCCAATCATTCAAATCCTTTTGCATTTTAAGCCATAACACTTCATAATTATTTTTATAAAGTTTTGCATTAGAAGCAGTTATATAAACCCCCAAGTATTTTACCTTTTTTACAATTTCAAAACCTGTCAAATTAACTAACATTTCCTTATCCAAATTAGACATATTTTTTGTTAAAATTTTAGTCTTATTATTATTAACTTTAAAACCAGAAACTTGCCCATACTGATTTATAGTCTGCAACAATTCTACAACTGAATCAGCTGGTTGAGACAAAGTTACAACCAGATCATCTGCAAAAGCTTTTAATTTATATTCTCCCTTGTTAATCGTTATTCCCTTTATTTTAGATGATTCACGAATTTTAATCAGCAAAATCTCTAATGTTAAAACAAACAACAAAGGAGACAGAGGACACCCCTGTCTTGTACCCTTTTCAATTTGAAAAACCTCAGATAAGCCTCCATTAATTATAAGTTGCGCTGATTGTTTTTGATAAATACTTCTAAAAGCTTGCAAAAATTTTTCCCCAAAATTCATTTCTTCAACCAATCTCAGCATAAATTGCCAATTCAACTGATCAAAAGCTTTTTCCGCATCTAAAAAGATCAAACCCGCAGGGATCTGGTTGTTTTTGTCCAAATATTCAATTAAGTTAATAATTTGTCTAACATTATTCTTCATATACCTCCCAGTTATAAAACCAGTCTGGTCTGTATGTATAATTTGACTCAGTACAACCATAAGTCTATTCACCAAGATCTTTGAAAAAAATTTATAATCTGTATTCAAAAGAGATATAGGTCTATAATTCTTAGGTAGAGTAAGATCTTGATCCTCTTTTGGAATCAAAGATATAAAAGCCCTTCTCCAAGATGGAGGTACCTCCAAGCCTAATAAGATACTATTAAAAAGTTCCTTTAAAGGCTCAATCATCTCCTCATGTAAAGTTTTATAATAAATTGATGTCAATCCATCCGTGCCAGGTGCTTTACCAACTTTTAATTGTTTAATTGCCTTAACAATTTCCTGTGAAGTGATTAGCCCATTAATCTCTTCTCTTTGATCATTTGTTAGTCTAGGAAAATGAGCATCTTGTAGATATTTATCTATATCCAAACTCTGAACCTTCTGGCCCATATATAATTTTGTATAAAAATCTAAAAAAGATTTTTTTATCAATTCTTTCTGAAAAACCACTTTACCATTATAATTTATTTTATCTATAATTCTCGACCTCTGTTTTTTCCTTAACTGATAAGCTAACCACCTACCCGGTTTATTTGCATTACAAAATGTATTATGTTTCATAAAACTTAAGTTGGTTGCAACCTGGTCATCCATTAACATATTAAATTGTGATTTAAGCAAATTTATAGAAGCCTTAACATTCTTATCCAAAGGATTCATAATTAATATTTTTTCTTTTATTTTAATCTCCTCCTCCAATTCTTTACGTTTTTGCATTTGTTTTTGCCTATAAGAATTATTCATTTGAATCAAAACCCCCCGCATATAGGCCTTACTTGCATCCCAAACCATTGCCATTGAAGTTCCCTTAGACATGTTTAAAGTAAAAAATTCCTTTAGATATTCTCTAAGTTTCAATACATTCACTTCATATCTAAATAGATTTTCATTCAACCTCCATGATCTCCTTTCCTCCTTTTCAGGAGTTAGTTCCAACCATACAGGGCTGTGGTCAGTAAGTGTCGTTGGAAAAATTTTTACATTTTTAACACTCAAGTATAAGTCCGTGGTAATCAAGAAAAAGTCAATTCTTGAAAACGATTGGTGCCTATCAGAAAAGAAAGTAAAGTCCCTATCATCTATGTTGCGCTCCCGCCAAATATCTATCAATTCCAAATCTTCTTTCAGTTCAAAAAAGGCCTTTGGTAATTTAGCTTGCTTGAAGAAAGTGGAAGATCCTTTCTTATCTTTATATGTATCCAAAATACCATTCCAATCTCCCATCAAAATCACAGATTTATAATCCAATAAAATCAATTTTTGATATAAAAACTTATAAAACTGTTCTTGTTGATGATTAGGGGCATACAAACCCACTACAAGCAATTTCTTTCCATATAACATTACTTCAATCATAACATATCTTCCTTGAGAATCTGAATCTATTAATTTAGCTGACATGTTGTTCTTAACATACATAACAACACCCCCTTTTTTCTCTGGAGCAGAAGATGCAAAATGAGAGCCCAAACGGGCATTTATCAAATATTTTTGATCCTTCAAAGTAATATGAGTTTCCTGTAAACAAACAATGTCATTATTATGTTGCTTCAAATAGTGGAATATTTTCTTCCATTTCTGAGGAGAATTTAAGCCATTAACATTCCAGGTCAGGAGCTTTGCCATCTCCTCCAGCTGCAAGCCTGGAGAAGACTGCTTGAAGATCTAACATCGAGGATCGAATCGAAGATCTCTTAGGTCTTGCTCCTCCCACAGGCTCAGAAACCGATTCTTGAGTAGACTCTTTTGTATCCATCTCATGTTGCTCTTTTTCTCTTCATCTGTGAGCTGCTCAGGTCATTCTCTGCTCTTTCACCTCAACAGACTGCTGGACAGCCTGTGATTTTCCAGCTTTCATTAAAGCAGCATTTTCAACCAGTTGTTCTCCCTCTTTCACTTCATGAACTTTGAAACGTAAGGATGGTGGTGAGCGTGCTCCCAGGACCGACATATAAAACTCTTTAGCCTTTGCAACTGTATTAAGTCTATAACGTGTCCCCGCTTGGCTCACCACAATTCCAATTGGAATATCCCATCTGAATGGAATCTGCTGCTTTTTAAGCTCCTCTGATAAAAAGGCAAAATCTTTCCTTCTTAAAATTTTAGATGGAATCTCCTTTAAAATTATCACATCCTGAGCAGCAATCTGAAATCTCTGATTATAAAATGCTTGTATCACTTCATTACGTAGAGATCTTTTTCCAAAATAAACCACCACATCTCTTGGTAAGTTTCTCTGCTTTGCAATCCAGGAATTGACTCTAAATATTTTCTCTATTTCCCTCAATATGTCCTCTGGTTCCCTCTCAAGTATCACAGCAATATCATTTGCTACCACCTCCCTCAAGTTCTCTTGCATGTTTTCCCTCAAGCCTCTGATCCTCAAAGCAAGTTCCATCTCTCTATACTGAGACATAAGAATTTCATCCTGTGAAATCTCCACTGTTTTTTCAACATTTTCAACACGATCTTCTAATAAATCCACTTTATCAACAACATCATCAATACGGTTGTCCAGCTTTTCAACAACAGAGGCGAGTCCTTTCAGAGCCATTATGATATCCTCCCTCATAACTCTATTTCTCTCTTCCAAAAGTTCCTTCATTTCTTGTCTAATTTGACAAACAACATTCCCCATAACATCTTGAATGTCTTTTACCGTAAGTGTTGGTATCGGCGGGGAAGGTGGTGGTGATTTAGCTTTAGGTTGTTGCACTGTAAGTATTGCCGGAGAGGAAACCACCTTAGGCACTGCAGAAGTTGCTTGACGCTTTGAAGCCATTTTGGAAAAAACTTTTCTCCCCCCCAAAAAAAAATCCAAAAGACCAGAAAAAAAAACGGAAAAAAAGAAAAGACAAAAAACCCTCTTATAATTAAATATATATAAAAAAGGGAAGAAATAATATAATTACCCTTCTCATGTAACCACTAAAAATCCAAGAGTTCAATCAAAAAGAGTTACATGAGAAGAAAAAACAACTCATCGCCATTTTATTTCCCCCTTAAAACAAGAACAAAAGAAAAACTCTTCTTCCAGGAGTTAAAGCTCAAATTAAGCTGTAAATCCATTCCCCTGATCAGCTCTGTCCGCATTCAGGATTAACTCACCAATTAACATAACTAGCGGAGGTGGGGGCTGCGTCTTGCTTCGTCCCCAAAGAAAAAAAAGGAACAAAGGCGTCTGAGTCGCGGAGTTTGCCTAGGACTCCGTGGGAGCTCACCCTTCGATCCCGAAAAAAAACCCTCGGGATCTTAGTGGCTCCACCACTATCCTCAAGGCAAAAAACCTCACTTCTCTCCCTTTGCCCGGGAGAGAAGCTTGAAGCCGCGGAACAGCTGATGTTCGCTATCACAGTGGCTTTAACACGATCTCAGGCGGACGGCTACAATGTAGCCGCCATCGGCACAGGACGACACCACCGGAAATATTTTGGTTTTATCTTTATTAATTTTCAACCCAGCTACCTCACCATATTTTTCTTTTGTTCTATTAATACAGGTCCTGTCTCTAATGGTTCCTCCAAAATAAATACTAAATCGTCTGCGAATACTTGTAGCTTATATTCTTCCCTCTTAATTTTCATCCCTTTTATGTCATTATTCTGTCTTATACGTCTATTTAATACTTCTAATGTCAGAACAAACAACAGTGGAGATAGGGGACAGCCCTGTCTTGTTCCCTTCATAATGTTGATCTTCTCAGTCATATCTCCATTTATCATTACTTTGTTTGAATCTAAGAATCTAAGAATCTAAGCTAATTTTTTCCTCTGCACTGCCCTTTTTTATCACTTACAGGTTGCAGCTCCTCCCAGCAGTCTCTAGGATGATCAAATGCAATGGAGGTCCAACCAGAAGTTCAGCTACTTTTCTCCAGTGCACACCCCTTTCACTCAAAGTTTGAAGCTCCTCCAAGCAGGCTCTAGGCAGCTGAAATGCAATGGAGGTCCAACTAGCAGCTCAGCTATTTTTCACCTCTACACTCCCCTTTCACTTACAGCTTGCAGCTACAGCCAGCAGCCTCTAGGCAGTTCAAATACAACGGAGGTCCAACCAGAAGCTCAGCTACTTTTCTCCAGTGCACTCCCCTTTCACTCACAGCTTGCAGCTCCTCCCAGCTGCATCTAGGCAATTCATGTGAAACGGAGGTACAACTAAAGGCTCAGCTACATTTCTCTTCTGCACTCCCCCTTTCTTGACTCACAGCTTGCAGCTCCTCCAAGCAGCGTCTAGGTAGTTCAAATGAAATGGAGGTAAAACCAGAGGCTCAACTACTTTTCTCCTCTGGCCTCCCCCTTTCTTTACTCACAGCCTTCAGCTCCACCATGCAGCCCCCAAACATTTCAAATGTAATGCAGGTCCAACCAGAAGCTCATCTACTTTTCTCCTCTGCACTCCCCTTTAACATAAATCTTGAAGCTCCTCCAAGCAGCCTCTTGGTAGTTCAAATGAAACGGAGTTACAACCAGAGGCTCAACTACTTTTCGACTCTGGACTCACATTTTATGCACTCAGAAGCTCAGCTACTTTTCTCCAGTGCTCTCTGCTTTAAGTCACAGTTTGCAGCTCCTCCAAGCAGCCTCTAGGTAGTTCAAATAAAACGGAGGTAAAACCAGAGGCTCAACTACTTTTCTCCTCTGGACTTCCCTTTTCTTTACTCATAGCCTTCAGCTCCACCCTGCAACCCTCAAATATTTCAAATGTAATGCAGGTCCAACCAGAAGCTCAGCTATATTTCTCCTCTGCACTCCACTTTATCTCACAGCTTGCAGCTCCTCCAAGCAGCCTCTAGGTAGTTCAAATGAAACGGAGGTACAACCAGAGGCTCAACTACTTTTCTCCTCCGGTCTCCCCCTTTCTTCACTCACAGCCTTCAGCTCCACCGTGCAGCCCCAAAACATTTCAAATCCAATGGAGGTCCAAACAGAAGCTCACTACTTTTCTCCTCTGCACTCCCCTTTGTTCATTCAGACATTGCAGCTCCTCCGAGCAGCATCTAGGCAGTTCAAATGCAACGGAGCTCCAACCAGACGCTCAGCTACTTTTCTCCTCTGGACCACCCAGTCCTTCACTCACAGCTTGGAGCTCCTCCAAGCATCCTCTAGGCAGTTGAAATGCAATGGAGGTACAACCAGACGCTCAGGTACTCTAATCATCTGCACATCGCATTCACTCAAAGCTTGCAGCTCCTCCTAGCTGCATCTACGCAATTCATCTGAAACAGAGGCACAACCAGAGTCTCAGCTACATTTCTCCTCTGAACTCCCCTTTCACTCAGAGCTTGCAGCTCCTTCCAGCTCCATCTAGGCAATTCATGTGAAACTGAGGTACGACCAGAAGCTCAGATACTTTTCTCCTCTGCACTATCCCTACCTTCACTCACAGCTTGCACCTCCTAGAAGCAGCCTCAAGGCAGTTAAAGTGGAACTGAGGTCCAACCAGATGCTCAGATACTTTTCTCCTCTGCACTATCCCTTCCTTCACTCACAGCTTGCACCTCCTAGAGGCAGCCTCTAGGCAATTCATGTGAAATGGAGGCACAACCAGAAGCTCAGGTACTTTTCTCCTCTGCACTATCCCCTCCTTCACTCACAGCTTGCACCTCCTAGAAGCAGCTTCTAGGCAGTTCAAGTGCAATGGAGGTCCAACCAGAAGCTCAGCTACTTTTCTCCAGTGCACTGCCCTTCCTTCACTCACACCTTACTGCTCCTCTGAGCAGCATCTAGGCCATTCGAATGGAACAGAGTTCAAAGCAGAAGCTCAGCTACTTTTCTCCAGTGCACTCTCCCTACCTTACTCACAGCTTGCAGCTCCTCCATGTAGCCTCTAGGCAACTCAAATGAAACGGAGGTCCACTCAGCAGCTCAGCTACTTTTCTTCTCTGCACTCCCCTTTCACTCACAGCTTGCAGCTCCTATCAACTGCATCTAGGTAGTTCAAGTGAAATGGAGGTACAACCAAAGGCTCAGCTACATTTCTCTTCTGCACTCCCCTTTCCTTCAGTCAAAGTCTGCAGCTCCTCCCAGCAGCCTCCAGGCAGTTCAAATGCATCGGAGGTCCAACCTGAAGCTCAGCTACTTTTCTCCAGTGCACTCTCCCTACCTTACTCACAGCTTGCAGCTCCTCCATGTAGCCTCTAGGCAGCTCAAATGAAACGGAGGTCCACGCAGCAGCTCAGCTACTTTTCTTCTCTGCACTCCCCTTTCACTCACAGCTTGCAGCTCCTATCAACTGCATCTAGGTAGTTCAAGTGAAATGGAGGTACAACCAAAGGCTCAGCTACATTTCTCTTCTGCACTCCCCTTTCCTTCAGTCACAGTCTGCAGCTCCTCCCAGCAGCCTCCAGGCAGTTCAAATGCATCGGAGGTCCAACCTGAAGCTCAGCTACTTTTCTCCAGTGCTCTCCGCTTAAAGTCACAGCTTGCCACTCCTCCTAGCAGCCTCTAGGCAGTTCAAATGCAACAGAGTTCAAAGCAGAAGCTCAGCTACTTTTCTTCTGTGCACTCCCGTTTCACTCACAGCTTGCAGCTCCTCCAAGCAGCCTCTAGGCAATTCAAATGCAATGGAGGTCAAACCTGCAGCTCAGCTACTTTTATCCTCTGCATTCCCCTTTAACTTACAACTTGCAGCTCCTCCAAGCAGCCTCTAGGTAGTTCAAATGAAATGGAGGTACGACCAGAGGCTCAACTACTTTTCTCCTCTGGACTCCCCTTTTCTTTACTCACAGCCTTCAGCTCCACCCTGCAGCCCCCAAACATTTCAAATATAATGCAGGTCCAACCAGCAGCTCAGCTACTTTTCTCCTCTGTACTCCCCTTTAACTTAAAGCTTGCAGCTCCTCCAAGCAGCCTCTAGGTTGTTCAAATGAAATAGAGGTACGACCAGAGTCTCAACTAAATTTCTCCTCTGGACCCCCCCTTTCTTCACTCACAGCCTTCAGCTCCACCCTGCAGCCCCCAAACATTTCAAATGTAATGCAGGTCAGTAGAAGTAGTGTATACCTTTTTTTAATGAAAATTATCAGCACTTTTGATCAGTGACGTCATCAAAGTAAACAAACCCACGTGCTGATTATGTCAGCAGGTCATGGCCCTAAACGGAAGTGAAGTGCTCAGCCCCCACCCTCTGGATGTGACGTTTTGGCCTAATCCCATCAAGATTGGCAGTCAATCCTCTGGGTACATGATTAGGTTAACCTTAGACTAATTCTATGTACATTCAAAACCAAAAAGAGCTAAGTAAAGTGAATAATTAGCAGAGGCCTGTGTTTTTGGGAAACAAGCCCTACTTTGGGGAGCTGTGAACTAAAAAATAAAAAAGGCTTTTTATTTCTAATCATTCTAGCCTAACAATGCTTTTAATTTTGGGGGAGTTTTAAAAATCAGTGCCTCAAAAGCTGGGGAAAAAGAAGCCCCTGAAAGGCAGCCAGAGCCTGCATTTAACCCCTTTTTTCTAAAAGTATTTTTTTCTAAAAGGTATTTATTTCTAGGTGGCTTTAAAAGCATTTCCCTCGAATGCAGGGGAAAAAACAAACAAACCACAGCCCCTTTTAAAACCCACAGCTGGTTTTTACCTTTGTAAAAAATCTAAAGACACATATTTTGCCATTTGCACCCTGAATAAAATTTATTCTGCCCCCTCCCCCCTATAGCAAAAGACAAGGAATATTAACAGAAATTAAAATGCTCACAAGAGGCAAGCAGCCAACCAGGCTCACAAGAGGCAAGCAGCCTTGCAGTAGGGTTTTAAAACTTGTTCAGGCATGTCAGGACTGTGATTCCAGGCATGCGTGTTTCTGTCTGTCTGCTAGTAAAAAGGGGGGTTAGGCCTTGTTTGGGACATGCCCGGGCATGTCATGCTCCCCGTGATCTGGGCATGCACAATGCTCAAGGGCGTGTCATTGCAAGGGGCAGGGGAGTTTGTGTGGGCAGGCCTGAAAAGCTAGCGATTTAATCCCAGCAGTCTTTTGAAGATGGCAGCCTCTGATGGAGATTTGTTTGATGTAAATTTGACCCCCAAACCACCCAAGCGTGGGCGCAGAATAAGAAAAGGACCTGAGTTATACAGTTTCATTGAAGAGAACAAACTTATAAAGCCTTGTTATTGCAGATTCTGCAAAACATCAAATGGTAAGTATATATATATATATATATATATATATATATATATATATATATATATATATATATATATATATATATATATATATATATATATATGGTAAGAAATATAAAATGAACACCAGGGTAATAAAAACTATAAAAGTTTTTAATTAATTAAAACTATAAAAGTTTAATTAAAAAGCGCCAAGCTTTCGCCGTCACCTGCCGGCATCCTCAGGGCTAGCGCGCCAGGGAGTGAGAGAATCCTTTATAGGCGTGTCAAGATTTGCGCCCGGCTCCTTGATCTCGTCATCGGGCCTGATTGATTCAATTGCATACAGTTAACTTGTTCTTCCTTGCTCTTTTTGGTTACGTGTCTATCCTCATCCATCTCTATTTTTCTTAACCTTGGGGTGGGTGAGTGACAACTCCAGTTGTTTCGGTTGTCTCTATGTTTTGACTTCCCCCCAGGTTCAGGTGGCAATATACATCCCACGTTCCTTTCACAGCCATATCTTATCCAGTTGTTCTTTTTAAGGTAGCTTTCCCTTTTAATTCCAATACTTTCATTTTCAGTGCACTTGTCGTACGAATGGTCTTGCGAGCTGTTACAAGTCAAATATGACGTGGGGGTGATCTTGGGTTGGGAGGTGGATTGTTTGGCTGGGGGGAGGGGCAGTTTCCTAGCCGTCGTTGTACCCAGTTGTCTTGCGCGCGTCTTGCTTCGGGTGGAGACACACTGCAGGGTGGAGACACACTGCAGCACTGTCAGAGCTAAGAAGGAAGAGAGAAATTACCTCTTCTGGATGTGTAGACGTAATGGGTACCCGGTAAAGTTTATTCATCGGTTCAGCAAAACATCTGGAACCCGGAGTAACCTTACACCCCAAGAACCCATACCCCAGACAACCACACGGGTTACCCTCCCCTATATTCATAATGTATCAGAGGCCACAGCGAGGATCTTGGCACCATATAACATACAGGTGGCCCATAGACCGAATCAAACACTGCGGGCGGCTATAATGCGCCCCAAGGACCCGCTCCCCAGCACCGAAAGATCGGCAGCCGTCTATAGGATTGACTGCATGGACTGCCAGTGTAATTATGTTGGGGAGACTGCCAAACGAATTAAGACCAGGGTCCACGAACACAGGCTAGCAGTGAGAAGGGGAGATTGTTACTCCCAGATATGGGCACACATGGCAGAACTGGGCCATAGGTTCAACTTTAGTGGCGTTAGCGTACTGGCAAATGACAATACTAAAGGGGGCCGCCTACTTAGGGAGGCATGGCTCTCGGATAGTAGGTCTATTAATAGACATGTTGACCTGTGCCCGGCATATGTGGCTTTAAGATCATGGAGTGCCAATAATCAGTTGCAACACCCCCGATGACTTAATAACAATTCCAATGATATTAAGGAGGAAGGGCAAACTCTCCAACGGACTCGGCGCAATCCGGAGGAGGAAAGGCAATTGCGGAACGCCCCCACTACCCCAGCGACGCTACCACAATTCCAGAGGACAAAGGGGACGGTGGAAACCGGGACCCGGAGTTCTGACAGTATGAACGAGACGAAAGAGGATATAGCAGGTGGAGACGTGGGGGAATCGTCAAATATAACAGCTCGCCTATGCACAAAAAGAAACGCTGTGGCCGATCCGGAGAGGAGAAGAGGACCCTTTCGCGCAGCCAGGACGACCGGATCTGGGGGGTGTGGATTACAGGGCGCAACCAGTGACAAACTCTCGAGCACCGCCGGAGAGGAGGAAAAGAGGGGATTGGAGTGGAGGGGAAGACGGGAGGGGGAGACTCGTGAGAGCGGTGGAGTGCGAGAGACCGAACCATCGCGTCCTACGTTCGCCGATCTGGAAGACTCCCATGGGACACACATGGACACTAACAACGTGGAAAAAGGGAGAGCTAAAGAGGAGTATTGGGACAATCAGAAGGAATGTGATCCCCCCGGACCGATCACCCGAAGCAAGACGCGCGCAAGACAACTGGGTACAACGACGGCTAGGAAACTGCCCCTCCCCCCAGCCAAACAATCCACCTCCCAACCCAAGATCACCCCCACGTCATATTTGACTTGTAACAGCTCGCAAGACCATTCGTACGACAAGTGCACTGAAAATGAAAGTATTGGAATTAAAAGGGAAAGCTACCTTAAAAAGAACAACTGGATAAGATACGGCTGTGAAAGGAACGTGGGATGTATATTGCCACCTGAACCTGGGGGGAAGTCAAAACATAGAGACAACCGAAACAACTGGAGTTGTCACTCACCCACCCCAAGGTTAAGAGAAATAGAGATGGATGAGGATAGACACGTAACCAAAAAGAGCAAGGAAGAACAAGTTAACTGTATGCAATTGAATCAATCAGGCCCGATGACGAGATCAAGGAGCCGGGCGCAAATCTTGACACGCCTATAAAGGATTCTCTCACTGCCTGGCGCGCTAGCCCTGAGGATGCCGGCAGGTGACGGCGAAAGCTTGGCGCTTTTTAATTAAACTTTTATAGTTTTAATTAATTAAAAACTTTTATAGTTTTTATTACCCTGGTGTTCATTTTATATTTCTTACCATGAATACCCCCAGGGTTCACGTTTTTAACTTTCTTAATCATATATATATATATATATATATATATATATATATATATATATATATATATATATATATATATATATATATATATATATATATATATATATATATATATATATATATATATATATATATATATGTTTTCGCGGGTGTTTGTATGTAGGTCTTTGGTTGTTCGGGTTTTCTCCCGCGTAAAATTGGAAGTGTCTTGGAGATGTTTCGACGAAGTCCCATTCGTCATCTTCAGGCTGGTGTTTTCAGCTTTGTGCTCCGAGCAGCAATGTGTGGTCTTAGCTGTTTCTTCCTTTTAACTGCCAGTGGGGGTATGAACTGATTGGGTGGGAGCTTGGCTGTGTTCTGATTGGGTGGAGGTGTGTTCTGATTGGTTAGGAGCTTGGCTGTGCTCTGATTGGCTGGGGGGTTGGCTGTGCTCTGATTGGCTGGGGGGTTGGCTGTGCTCTGATTGGCTGGGGGAGTGTTCTGTTTGGTTGTGCTCAGGTTAGTCTGAGTTGCAGGGGGCTTTAAGATTTTGGGCTGCCTTGCTATTTTTTGGCTTCGCGTTCATGGTCATGCCTCATCTTCATGGAGGGTGTCAGTTTGCTTCATGTATGGATTGGAGGGGTTTAAAGTGGCTAATGATGCAGCTGTGGTCTGGCTTCTGGTTTGTGGTCGTGCCTCATCATCGGTGTGGCTTTGGGTTTGCTTTTTGCGTGGATGTGTGGTGGTGACATCCTGTGTGGTTTTTGTGAGTGTGGGTCTGGTATCATTTTTTGTGTTAGGGAGTCGTTTGTCAATAAGGGCGGGTTTCCAAATGGCTGGTAGGCGGGAGGTATCATCTCGCTTGTTCATGCTGTGTGGGCGTTTTTCTATCTCGATGGCTTCTCTGATTATTCTGTTATTAGAATGTTCACTTTTGGCAATGGTTCTGGTATTTTTAAAGTCAATTTCATGTCCTGTGGCTTTAAGGTGTTGGACCAGGGAAGATGTTGGTTCCTCTTTTTTGACTGAGTTCTTATGTTCTTCAATGCGTGCACTTATTCTTCTGTTGGTTTGTCCGATGTATGTGTTGGGACAAGCAGTGCATGGGATTTCATATACTCCTTGATTTTCTAACTCAATTTTATCTTTGGGGTTTCTAAGGATGGTGGATATTTTTCTGTTTGTGCAGAATGCTGTTTTGATGTTGTGTTTATGGAGGATTGCTATGCAGAGGCCCTAGCAAATCCCATTTACGACTACCGGCCGTGTGTCTTGCTCTCGCTTTGAAACCGGAGTTCCCAGCAGCTGTCAGTAGAGTACTCTCCATGAGGTCCAAGTCATCTCTGTAAAAACCCCCAGCTGTAAATTGGGTACCCAGTGCATCACTACCAAAGTTCAGAATCAGTTCAATCATGGCCCGATAAGAATAGCAATGATGGCTCTGTGTAATGAGCCGATCTCCCAAAGTAACATCCAGCTGGTTAAACAGTGATGCTATAGGGTAGTTGGTCAGGCCCACCCTTTCCCCATCATCAATATCCGTCCCATCTGCCTTTACAATCTTGCAACTCACATACAGCAGGGTGTTGTTTAAATCCATGTAATGCTCACCATGCCCCGTGATAAAAAATTCCAGGGGAGTGTTGGGTGTTAGCACTGATAAAGGAGGGATCTCGACATAGGTACTGTTTTCAATACTGGTCTATGTAGGTGCCAGTTGAAAAAGATCCAGTTCTGATTTAACACATTCCTCTGAAGCAGAATGAATAAATGACATATTGTATTAGAATATGTCTTCCTTGTCACAGGGCTTCCTCTTCTGCGCACGTCTCCTCTTGGTATGATGGGCCTTTTTCACAAGTCTTCTCTTTTTAAACAGAATAGGCAGGCCCGATGCATAATTCTTCCTGGCTATGAACAACCCTGATCCATCCTGCCCCCTTTCAACAACTTGGGATACAAGATTCCCCGCAACATCTCTGACAATGTTTTTGGCAGCAGATTTCACATGCGGCTTAATGATTTCTAATCCACACCTCAAAAAAGGCATTGCTTTTCGAAAAAGTCCACGGAACAGACCCCCTAACCCTGTCCCATACATAATGGGGGCTCCTCGGAAGCCTGGAAGGCCTCCACCGGCTTGTGCCCTGTAGTAAGACACGTAGTCTTGAGGGTTCCCATGCTCCTTGATTACAACCATCCTTCACTTTTCCGAGGCCTAAAATGAAGCTTGACAATCACCTTCCCATTATAAAAATGCACGTTTTTGTCCTGGTCAGTTTTGATTTCTATAGTAACGGTATCGATGTGATGTTTGCTGACTGATACATAATGTGGAAGGTCATAGGTTATTGTGATGAAATCATTGTCTTGCCCTTGCACAGGCACACAGCGCAGTAATGGCACATAGTAGTCAGCCACTATCTGGAGCTCTACAATGTCTGTGTAAACATATAAGGTGCTGAATCCAGGGAACATACTTAACAGATGTCCAAGTTCTCCGCTAACTAGAATGGTATGCGGTTCATCACCTTTAAGGTTAATTTTTCGACCCACTGCATCATACTGTAGGGTTGTCTTAGGGCCATCATTGGCGTTTGATATAAGCTTGTTCATATTTTCTAACAGTTGTCAGATGCTGCTATAGTATCCGCTTCTCAAAGAAAAATGCCATCTCTTTCTCTCATTAGCAATTTCAAAATGTCCAGGAGAAGTTAATGTGCGCCAACTATGCGGATACTGTATCTCTGCTAGCCCTACTTCCCATGACCCTGGAAGATCCAACGATCTTGCTAATTTTATAGTAAAATTAGAATTTCTGTTTTGGGGGAAATTTGCTGCTGACGCATTGCTGGGAAGGGTGATGTAAAACTCTGCCATATCAAAGATGTTGTACTTCAGTCTCCTTAACCCAACTGTTGAACTTCTCTGGCCATCCAGTCCATTTGACTAGAAATTCTCTTTGTCTGCCCCGCCCTCTTTTTTGGATAATTTTCTCTATTCTGTATATGTGCTGTGGGTCAGCAGGGACCTTTTGGAGCTCCTCAAAGTAAAAAGTCCCCTTTACAGGGTCACCAGTGTAATCATTTAATCTATACACCACTCTTTCCCCCCTTGTCTGCAGTTCTTTGACGATGAATATCTCATCCGTATAGGTTTGCTGATAGCCCTTTTCAAACTTACCCTTCAGTCTGGATACCCTGACATGATCTCCCACCTTAAGACATTTTTCCTTTCTTTTCCTCTTAAAGCTACCCCATAAAGACTCATCCACACACCCCTTTCGTTAGACCAGTGGTTCTCAACCTGTGGGTCGGGACCCCATTTGGGGTTGAATGACCATTTCACGGGGGTCGCCAAACAACACAGTCCGCCATTTTTCCCCCCTTTTCCTTAGCTGTGCTACTCCCTTTTATTCTATTGGCTTTTGAATAGAGTCTAATTCTATTGGCTTTCAAAAGCCAATAGGAATTGTCCAGGCTGTCTCTGCCCTGCTGAGCCCACCAAAAGTCCCATTCTGCAAATGGTGCTGCACCATTTGAGTAGTCCTCGACTTATGACCGGTTGGGGGTCGTGGCATTAAAAAGGTTGAGAACCACTGCGTTAGACAAATTTATGGTGTTAGGAGCAGTCCCAATGCTCAGATGGTAAGTGTTATTGTACCCCTGAATAGTATCTGCTAAAATGTCCACATACCGATGGGTATTTCTAGCTGTGAAATATCTCCAGAGTTTGTTTTTTAGGGTTCTATTAAACCTCTCTATAACAGCTGCTTTAGTTTCACTATGAGTGACAAAATGATGAATGCCGTAACGTGCTAAAAGTTTCTTCAGCGGAATATTCAAGAACTCTTTACCTGCATCTGTCTGTAATTTTTGGGGTGCACGTCCTGTTTGAAAGATATTCTGGAAGGCGGATGTAACTTCCCTCCCTGATTTATCAGATAAAGGGGAGGCCCAGGCATATTTAGATAACACATCGATAACTGCTAAGATGTACTTTTTTCCATGATTCTCCTTAGAAAATTTGGAGACATCTATGAGGTCAGCCTGCCATTGATGATCTAAGCCAGACACTACTGTTTTATTTCTAGGAAAATTAATTCTTGCAGGCTTATGAAGCGTATAAGCATCTTCCCCTGACAGCCACGTCTTGACTTGCTTCATGGTCAGGTTTTTATCATGTTTTCTAGCTTCCTGAAAAAGGGTATTCACACCTCCATAACTCCCTACACATCCCGGTGTATAATAAATACGGCTTAAAAGCTTTTCATGCATCGTTATACTGAAAGACCACTGAAAAATGATCAAGTGTTGACATTAACACAGTATTTTATTGGTTGTACAGAATTCAGAGGGTGCACGGCTCTGCCATCAGAAAAATATCCCTCATCACCACTATCAGAATCAGAAGATAAAGGACTATAACACGCTATTTTACAATACTCTGACCCGCCTGTGCCCCACAAATCATGTCCGCAGTCACAAGCAAACCAGTCTTTACACAAATTGCAGCTCTTTAACTCACAGGGTAGATAGCGTGGTCTCTGGGATAGCTCATAATCCCTGTTATAGTCTAGATCATAAAAATCTGCAGAAGCTTTGTGACCACGGCGATTACCACAGTAATATAAAACCGGGGTGTCTTGAAGTGTTTGCTGTCTAGGTGTTACTAATTCAGAGTTTGCAAAATATAAAGCACATTCTGTTACTCGGATATCCGCTCCAGCATCATTTACATTATCATAAATAAATACATATTTACTTACCATTGCTGGGAGATAATGTAGTATCATTCACCATTTCACAGGCTGTCCGGTAAGTACTCTGCATCTCATCGTTAAAGTTACAACACACCATGCTACAGCCATGCAACACAGGTCTGAATAAAAAATTTTCTTTATCATAACCCCTGAAACAGATTTTGTTGCATTCTGCTGACTGGGGCCTTGTATCAGAGTGTCCGACGCTAGCTTTTGCTGTTGGTGTAAAAACAGCTTTGGAATCAGAGGTTGACATCTTCAAAAGATTGCTGGGTTTAAATCACTAGCTGTTCAGGCCTGCCTGCACAAACTCCCCTGCCCCTTGCAATGACACGCCCTTGAGCACTGTGCATGCCCAGATCACGGGGAGCATGACATGCCCGGGCATGTCCCAAACAAGGCCTAACCCTCTTTTTTACTAGCAGACAGACAGAAACACGCATGCCCGGAATCGCGATCCTGACATGCCTGAACAAGTTTTAAAACCCTACTGCAAGGCTGCTTGCCTCTTGTGAGCCTGGTTGGCTGCTTGCCTCTTGTGAGCATTTTAATTTCTGTTAATATTCCTTGTCTTTTGCTATAGGGGGGAGGGGGCAGAATAAATTTTATTCAGGGTGCAAATGGCAAAATATGTGTCTTTAGATTTTTTACAAAGGTAAAAACCAGCTGTGGGTTTTAAAAGGGGTTGTGGTTTGTTTGTTTTTTCCCCTGCATTCGAGGAAATGCTTTTAAAGCCACCTAGAAATAAATACCTTTTAGAAAAAAAATACCTTTTAGAAAAAAGGGGTTAAATGCAGGCTCTGGCTGCCTTTCAGGGGCTTCTTTTTCCCCAGCTTTTGAGGCACTGATTTTTAAAACTCCCCCAAAATTAAAAGCATTGTTAGGCTAGAATGATTAGAAATAAAAAGCCTTTTTTATTTTTTAGTTCACAGCTCCCCAAAGTAGGGCTTGTTTCCTAAAAACACAGGCCTCTGCTAATTATTCACTTTACTTAGCTCTTTTTGGTTTTGAATGTACATAGAATTAGTCTAAGGTTAACCTAATCATGTACCCAGAGGATTGACTGCCAATCTTGATGGGATTAGGCCAAAACATCACATCTGGAGGGTGGGGGCTGAGCACTTCACTTCCGTTTAGGGCCATGACCTGCTGATGTAATCAGCATGTGGGTTTGTTTACTTTGATGACGTAACTGATCAAAAGTGCTGATAATTTTCATTAAAAAAAGGTATACACTACGTCTACTCAAGTCCAACCAGAAACTCAGGTATTTTTCTCCAGTGCACTCCCCTTTCACTCACAGCTTGCAGCTCCTCCCAGCAGCCTCTAGGCAGTTCAAATGGAACAGTGTAAGATGCTAAGAAAAAGACGCAGGCATGTCTTGAGCAGAGGTCCAACCAAAAGCTAAGCAACTTTTCTCCTCTACACTCCCCTTTCCTTCAGTCACAGTCTGCAGCTCTTCCCAGCAGCCTCCAGGCGGTTCAAATGCAACAGATGTCCATCCAGAATCTAAGCTACTTTTCTCCTCTGCACTTCCATTTTTTATCACTTACACGTTGCAGCTCCGCCCAGCAGCCACTAGGATGTTCAAATGCAATTGAGGTCCAACCAGAAGCTCAGCTACTTTTCTCCAGTGCACTCACCTTTCACTCACAAATTGCACCTCCTCCCAGCAGCCTCTGGGCAGTTCAAATGAAATGGAGGTCCAACCAGAAGCTCAGCTACTTTTCTCCTCTTCACTCCACTTCCTTCACTCACACTTTGCAGCTCCTCTGAGCAGCATCTAGGCAGTTTAAATGGAACAGAGGTCAAACCAGAAGCTTTCAATCACAGCTTGAAGCTCCTCCAAACAGGCTCTGGGCAGTTCAAATGAAATGGAGGTCCAACCAGCAGCTCAGCTACTTTTCTCCTCTGCACTCCACTTTAACTTATAGCTTGCAGCTCCTCCAGGCAACCTCTAGGTAGTTCAAATGAAACGGAGGTACGACCAGAGGCTCAACTACTTTTGTCCTCGGGACTCCCTTCTTCTTCACTCACAGCCTTCAGCTCCACCCTGCAGCCTCCAGGCAGTTCAAATGCATCGGAGGTCCAACCAGAAGCTCAGCTACTTTTCTCCTCTGAACTCCCCTTTCACTGACAGCTTGCAGCTCCTCCCAGCTGCATCAAGGCAATTCATGTGAAACGGAGGTAAGACCAGAAGCTCAGCTACTTTTCTCCACTGCACTCCCCTTCCTTCACTCACACCTTGCAGCTACTCCGAGCAGCCTCTAGGCAGTTCAAATGCGATGGAGGTCCAACCAAAAGCTAAGCAACTTTTCTCCTCTACACTCCCCTTTCACTCACCGCTTGCAGCTCCTCCCAGCAGCCTCTAGGTAGTTTATATGAAACGGAGGTCCAACCAAAAGCTAAGCAACTTTTCTCCTCTACACTCCCCTTTCCTTCAGTCACAGTCTGCAGCTCTTCCCAGCAGCCTCCAGGCGGTTCAAATGCAACAGATGTCCATTCAGAATCTAAGCTACTTTTCTCCTCTGCACTTCCATTTTTTATCACTTACACGTTGTAGCTCCGCCCAGCAGCCTCTAGGATGTTCAAATGCAATTGAGGTCCAACCAGAAGCTCAGCTACTTTTCTCCAGTGCACTCACCTTTCACTCACAAATTGCACCTCCTCCCAGCAGGCTCTAAGCAGCTCAAATGCAATGGAGGTCCAACCAGCAGCTCAGCTACTTTTCTGCTCTGAACTCAACTTTAACTTACATCTTGAAGCTCCTTCAAGCAGCCTCTTGTTAGTTCAAATGAAACGGAGGTACAACCAGTGGCTTTACTTTTCTCTTCTGGACTCCCTTTTTCTTCACTCACAGCCTTCAGCTCCACCCTGCAGCTCCCAAACATTTCAAATGTAACACAGGTCCAACCAGAAGCTCAGCTAGTTTTCTCCAGTGCACTCACCTTTCACTCACAAATTGCACCTCCTCCCAGCAGGCTCTGGGCAATTCAAATGAAATGGAGGTCCAACCAGAAGCTCAGCTACTTTTCTCCTCTTCACTCCACTTCCTTCACTCACACTTTGCAGCTCCTCTGAGCAGCTTCTAGGCAGTTTAAATGGAACAGAGGTCAAACCAGAAGCTTTCAATCACAGCTTGAAGCTCCTTCAAACAGGCTCTGGGCAGTTCAAATGAAATGGAGGTCCAACCAGCAGTTCGGCTACTTTTCTCCTCTGCACCCCCATTCAACTTACAGCTTGCAGCTCCTCCCAGCAGCCTCTAAGCAGTTCAAATGGAACAGAGGTCAAACCAGAAGTTCAGCTACTTTTCTCCAGTGCACTCCCCTTTCACTGAAAGCTTGAAGCTCCTCCACGTAGCGACTAGGAAGCTCAAATGTAATGGAGGTCCTACCAGCAGTTCAGCTACTTTTCTCCTCTGCAACACCCATTCCTTCAATCACAGCTTGTAGTTCCTCCCAGCAGCCTCTAGGCAGTTCAAATGTAATGGGTGTCCCGCCAGAGGTTGACCTACTTTTCTCCTCTAGACTCCAGGTTCACGCTCAGCTTGTAGCTCGTCCAAGCATCCTCTAGGCAGCTTATATGCAACGGAAGTCCAACCATCAGCTCAGCTACTTGTCTCCTCTTCATTCCCCCTTCTTTCATTCATAGCCCGCAGCTCCACCCTGCAGCCCCCACACATTTCAAATGTAATGTAGGTCCAACCAGAAGCTCAGCTACTTTTCTCCAGTGCACTCCCCTTTCACTCACAGCTTGCAGCTCCTCCAAGAAGGATCTAGAGAGTTCAGATGCAATGGAGGTGCAACTAGAGGTTGAGCTACTTTTCTCCTCTGCACTACCCTTTCACTCATAGCTTGCAGCTCCTCCCCGCAGCCTCTAGGTAGTTTAAATGAAACGGAGGTACAACCAGACAGTCGGCTACTTTTCTCATCTGCACTCCCCCTTTCACTCAAAGCTTGCAGCTCCTCCCAGCTGCATCTAGGCAATTCATGTGAAACGGAGGTATGACCAGAAGCTCAGATACTTCTCTCCTCTGCACTATCCCTACCTTCACTCACAGTTTGCACCTCCTACAAGCAGCCTCTAGGTACTTAAAGTGCAACGGAGGTCCAACGAGAAGCTCAGCTGCTTTTCTCCTCTGCACTATCCCTTCCTTCACTCACAGCTTGCAGCTCCTCCGAGCAGCATGTAGGCAGTTCAAATGGAACAGAGGTCAAAACAGAAGCTCAGCTCCTTTTCTCCAGTGCACTCCTCTTTCACTCACAGCTTGAGGCTCCTCCAAACAGGCTCTAGACAGCTCAAATGCAATGGAGCTCCAAGCAGCAGCTCAGCTAATTTTCTTCTCTGCACTACCCTTTAACTTGCAGGTTGCAGTTACTCCAAGGAGCCTCTAGGTACTTCAAATGCAATGGAGGTCCAAGCAGAAGTTAAGCCACTTTTCTCCTCTGCACTCCCCTTTCCTTCAGTCACAGTCTGCAACTCTTCCCAGCAGCCTTAAGGCAGTTCAAATGCAACAGACGTCCATCCAGAATCTAAGCTACTTTTCTCCTCTGCACTTCTCTTTTTTATCACTTACAGCTTGTTGCTCCTCCCAGAAGCCTCTAGGCAGTTCAAATGCAATGGAGGTCCAACCAGAAGCTCAGCTACTTTTCTCCAGTGCACTCCGCTTTCACTCACAGCTTGAAGCTCCTCCAAGCAGCCTCTAGGTACTTCATATGAAACGGAGGTACAACCAGAGGCTCAATTAGTTTTCTTCTCTGTACTCCCCTTTCCTTCACTAACAGTCTGCAGCTCTTCCCAGCAGCCTCCAGGCAGTTGAAATGCAACAGACGTCCATCCATAATCTAAGCTACTTTTTTCCTCTGCACTCCCCTTTTTTATCACTTACAGGTTGCAGCTCCTCCCAGCAGTCTCTAGGATGTTCAAATGCAACGGAGGTCCAACCAGAAGTTCAGCTACTTTTCTCCAGTGCACACCCCTTTCACTCACAGCTTGAAGCTCCTCCAAGCAGGCTCTAGGCAGCTCAAATATAATGGAGGTCAAACCAGAAGCTCAGCTACTTTTCTCCTCTGCACTCCTCTTTCACTCACAGCTTGCAGCTACTGCCAGCAGTCTCTAGGCAGTTCAAATGCAATGGAGGTCCAACCAGAAGCTCAGCTACTTTTCTCCAGTGCACTCCCTTTTCCTTCAGTCACAGTCTGCAGTTCTTCCCAGCAACCTCCAGGCAGTTCAAAAGCAACAGACGTCCATCCATAATCTAAGCTACATTTCTCCTCTGCACTCCCCTTTTTTATCACTTATATCTTGCAGCTCCTCCCAGCAACCTCTAGGCAGTTCAAATGGAACAGAGGTCAAACCAGAAGTTCAACTACTTTTCTCAAGTGCACTCCCCTTTCACTCAAAGCTTGAAGCTCCTCCACGTAGCGACTAGGCAACTCAAATGTAATGGAGGTCCAACCAGTAGCTCATCTACTTTTCTCCTCTTCACAACCCATTCCTTCTGTCAACGCTGCAAATATCGTATATTCTTGCTTTTGACAATATGCAGAATTGTCTGGGGTTAATAAAGAGTAGAAGGGGCATTGGGGGTAAAGCCTGGGAAAGAAAGAGGAAGAAAACATTTGACCTTCGCACTAATTGGATAGGGTGAGGTATGACGGCTAATTTAGGGAGGGAACACGCTGATAATTTAACTGCTCAGAGGAAGAGAACTTAGATCCTAGCATCCCTCCATTGTGCCTGTGCCGACATTTTGTAACAATAAAAGACTTTTAGGAAAATAAATGCCTGGAAGTTCTTTGGAATGTTTCATTAGCTGGAAAAACATCATCATGCTAGGATCTCACATTCTTTTCAAACGACCTGGTGTCCCGAGCCCCATCCACTCTCTCTATGCTTGAGAGGAGCTGGCAAAGATTCGGGGAAGATCTCATTATGGAGAAAGAAAGATTGCCTGAGCCCAGCCCCGTGGCTGCAATAGTTTCCCCCCAGGGGGGGGGGAAGCGACAGCCAGCAAGCCGGGGGAGAGAGGAATTTGGCAGATTTCCCAGCTGAGAGCGAAGACTTCAAAAGCAGAATGGACAGATTACACAGTTATGGGTGAGTCGTTGGAAAAATTTCAAAAGTTAGAAATGAAAACCAGAAATCAGTTCCTACAAAGTGAAAACTACAGCCCTTCTATTGCAAATGTTCCTGCCAGGGACTCCAGCCCTGAGAGAGAGAATCCCAGTCTGAATCCTCTGCAGCAAGGGGGAAATTGGGTTTCCCAGCAGGTGGCTGATCCATGTCCTCTGAACTTACCACAGCTAATAGAGGCCTTGCAATGCCTTGGGGTGGTACAGAAGCCAGGAGATCAGCAGCTGTTGGGAGAACAGCCACAGCAAGGAGGTTGGCCACAGCCCCCAAATATGCAACCCCTGGGCATAAATCTGCAGCCAGGTTGGGGCCTACAGCAACTGGGGGGGGGCACAAGAGCAGTGGGGAGCCCAGCAGGAAGCCTGTCAGACCCTGCCTTCACTGGCCAGAGACCCCAACCCTGAAGAGAGGGTGAGTTCCAGTCTGAGGCATCTGCAGCAATGGGTAGATGGGTTTCCCCAGCAGATGAATGATCAGCAGCAGCAGAGGGCGTCACCACCCCCTGCAGTCCAACAACAGAGAAGACCACTACAACCTCCACTTGCGCAGCCACCATTGGGAGGCCTACAGCAGCAAGGGGCACCATCCAACCCCACTGGCCAGCAGCAGAGGGCCCAGCAGCCATGGAACCAGCCCCAGTGGGGGCCACAGCAGCCTGTGTTCGCACCACCTTTCAATGCAACCTTTGATGGGGACCCAGAGAAGCTGATTTTTTTCCTCAACCAAGTGCGTTCTCACTTGAAACACTGGGCCTATCTGTATCCAGAACCAGGGGCCATGGTTGATGTCATTGCGTCCAACCTAGAGGGAGAAGCGTCTGAATGGCTGAACCATTTATATAGCGAGCAAGCCCCCGAATTGGAAGATCCCCACCGCTTTCTTTTAAGTCTGAAAGAATGATTTGAGGACCCATCCATTGGCCTCAAAGCAGCAGGACAAATTCACAAAATAAAACAAGCCGGGAGGCCTGCCCTGGAGTACGTGCGAGAATTCCGCAAGATAGCAGGTCGAATAGAGGGGTGGCCTGAGCAGTCCATCATCCATTACTTCATCGAGGGATTAGACGATCACCTCTCTCAGGCCTGCATCTATCGAGAAGTACCTGATCAGCTGCAGGAGTGGTACCAGACAGCCGTGAAGCTAGATGTTAAGTTCTCTCGCTATAAGAAGCCTCCCCCACATGAACCCAAGCAGCAACCAGAGCTACCTGGACAGCAATCACCCCCACGAAAGCCTTCAACTACTGCAAGGGCTGAGAGACCCAGGCCACCTACACGCCCTTCCTTCAAGTGTTTCCGGTGTGGACAAGGAGGACATCAAGCGGCCACCTGTCCAGTCCCCTACCCCCTACTGCAGAGCAAGCCAGAACCAGCAATGCGAAAGAAACCTGCTCAGCGGCCAACGAGAAAAAAATCCAACCAACTCACGCAGGAACCTGTCGCCCAGGTTACACCTCACACACAGGAGGACGCCGAGACTCCAGATGGACCCGCCCCTGCTCTACCCCTCTTTGACAGCGATGATGAAGGAGAAAACGACCCAATGGTGAGTCGACAAATCCTGCCTTTTTCACTGGCTGCCAAATTTATAATCCCTAAGTCTGGGGCACAAATAGACTTGAACGTACTAATTGATTCAGGATGCACCCACTGCATTATTAGTCTGGTGTTTGCCATGAAAATGGGCATAAGGGCAAAACAGCTTTCCAAACTGGTGAGATTTGAGCAAGCCAATGGCTCCCTGATGGGAGGGACTCTTATCACACAATTAACTGAGCCTTTACGCCTAGAAATAGGTGCACACTGGGAGTTTATTCGCTTCCTGGTGGTTCCAAAAATGACTGAGGCGGTGATCCTAGGACTAGCCTGGTTAGACAAATGGAAGCTGTTTATCTGGTGGGAGAAAGGAATGAGAATTGTGAGACTACCTATAGGGCCTGATCCCCCCATTGATTCAACAGATGTTACTGGGCATCTTAGGCCACCCAATGAGCGAGTGCATATGGCCGCCTCACTGCCTCCAGGTGAACCAGTCATCCCCAAGGAATACCGGGACCTGGCGGAGGCATTCAGTGAAAAAGAATGTGATGCCCTACCCCCTCACAGACCTAATGACTGCTCCATCGAACTGGTGCCCGGAGCCAAACTCCCACGTCCGAGGATGTATGCTATGTCCCCCCTCAAAATGGAGGAGATGCAGCGATACATGAACAAAAACCTAGCGAGGGGGTTTATCGAACGGGCCAAATCTTCCATGGAAGCCCCTGTGTTGTTCAAAGAGAAAAAAGATGGGTCTCTTCATCTCTGCGTAGACTACAAGGGACTCAATGCTGTAAGTGTGGAAAATAAATACCCACTCCCCCTCCTAAAGGATTTATTGACCCATCTGGCTAAGGAGAGTGTCTTCACTAAATTAGACCTGAGAGAGGCATACTACTGGGTGAGAATAAAAGAGGGAGACGGGTGGAAAACTGCCTTCAACTGTCATATGCGGAGCTATCAGTTCAAAGTCATGCCATTTGGACTACAGGGGGCCCCAGCTGTATTTATGCAGTTGATTAATGAGGTTCTACATGATCACTTGTACAAAGGGGTTTTGGAGTATCTTGATGATATCCTGATATACAGCACAAATATGACTGATCACATAAAGCTAGTGAGAGAAGTGTTAAACTATTGAATGCCAAGCTTTATGTCAAATTGTCAAAATGTGAATTTCACCAAACCCGACTAGACTATCTTGGCTACTGAATTTCCAGTGAGGGTATTGAAATGGATCCAGCCAAGATGAAAACTATAATCGAATGGCAGCCCCCAAGGACTCGCAAACAGCTCCAGAGCTTTCTGGGTTTTGCCAACTTTTATCGTCAATTCATCCCTTCTTTTGCGAGATTGCCCTACCTCTTACAGAACTACTCAAAACAGGCAAAGGAGGAGGGAAGCCACGACCGGGCCAACCACTAGCATGGCCAATGAGCTGTCAAACAGCTTTTGAGAATTTAAAGAGACTATTTGCTGCTGAACCAGTTCTAAAGCACCCCTGCCCAGGGGAACCCTTTGTGATTCAAGCCGGTGCCAGCGATGTGGCAGTTGGAACTGTGTTACTGCAAAAGAACAAAAGTGGGATCCTGCAACCCTGCGCCTACACCTCTAAGAAATTTACTGAGAGCGAGCGGAGATGGGCAATCTGGGAGAAAGAGGCCTTCGCGATTAGATGGGCACTATTAAACTGGTGACACTATCTGGAAGGGAGCAAAGTGCCATTTGAGGTATGGACAGATCACAAAAACCTAGAAGCACTGAAAACTCCCCGCAAATTGTCACCAAAGCAAGTACGGTGGGCACAGTACTTTAACCGCTTCAACTTCACTCTAAAGTACATAGCAGGAGGAAAGAACTTTCTAGCTGATGCGCTATCCCGGTTACCCCAGTACAAAAGCGAACGAGAGCAGGTTAACGAGGCGATTATTCCCAATCCACAAACTGCCGCTCAACTTACACCTTGCAGGGTCCCCAATCCTGATGACCCTGGAGTGAAGAAAATAAAACGAGAGCTCCTCACTGTCCAATGGTTCAAAGATAATCAAGCGTCCCTAACATGCAGGGATGGCTTGGCTTACAAAGGGGGGAGGCTATATTTGCCAGAAGCGCTCCGTCTTAATGCTCTCAAACACAGCCATGATGTAAAGCAGGCTGGACACTTTGGATATTTGAAAACCCTACACCTCACCCGCCAGCAATTCTGGTGGCCGGGGCTGAAAAAGGATTTTATTTATTTATTTATTTAATTTATTTATATGCTGCCCAATCCCAAAGGACTCAGGGCGGCGTACAAAATTAAAACAATCATCGAGAATAAGACAATAAAATAATTCAATCATACCGCAAGTCCGATCATGTCCCGCTCCCCCCCCCCGGGGACATCAGCCCCAGGCCTGCCGGAACAGGAGAGTTTTAACGGCTTTCTTAAAGGCCGGCAGGGTGGGAGTTGTTCGAACCTCAGGGGGAAGTTGATTCCACCAGGTCGGAGCCACCACAGAAAAGGCCCTTCCCCGAGGGCCTGCCAGCCGACATTGTCTGGCCGACGGGACCTGAAGGAGGCCCAATCTATGGGACCTCACCGGTCTCTGGGAACTGTGCGGCAGTATGCGGTCCTGTAAGTAACCTGGCCCTATGCCATGAAGGGCTTTAAAGGTGATAACCAACACCTTGAATTGCATCCGGAGACCCACAGGAAGCCAGTGCAGCTCGCAGAGGATAGGTGACACGTGGGCGTACCTTGGCGCGCCCACAATCGCTCTCGCGGCTGCATTCTGAACCAACTGCAGCCTCCGAACACTCTTCAAGGGTAGCCCCATGTAGAGCGCATTACAGTAATCCAGTCTTGAGGTGACGAGGGCATGAGTGACTGTGAGTAAAGCCTCTCGGTCCAGATAAGGCCGCAACTGGTGCACCAGGCGAACCTGGGCAAAGGTCCCCCTGGCCACAGCCGATAGATGTTGTTCCAAATTTAGCTGTGAGTCCAGGAGGACACCCAAGTTGCGTGCCTGCACTGAGGGAGGTAAATTTGCCCCCCCCAGGACTAATGATGGACCATCCAGTTGACCTTTGGGAGGCAAGACCCAGAGCCACTCGGTCTTGTCAGGGTTGAGTCTAAGCCTGTTCACCCCCATCCAGACCCTCACATCTTCCAGGCACCGGCACATCACATCGACTGCTTCACTGAAAGGACACGGGGTGGAGATATATAATTGGGTATCATCCGTGTACTGATGATGTGGAAAACTATGTAAAAAGTTGTACTGTATGTGCCACAATGAAAAGAATCCCGGGGAAAACTCCTGGGTTACTGCAACCCATGGCAGACTCTTCTCAACCCTGGGAAGAAATAGCTATGGACTTTATAGTAGACCTACCTAAAAGTAGGGGAAATACTGTCATCTGGACTGTAATAGACCTGTTCTCGAAACAGGCTCATTTCATCGCCTGCAAAGGACTCCCATCTGCCCAACAACTGGCTAAATTGTTCCTGAAACATATCTACCGGCTGCATGGTGCCCCTAAGCAAATAATTTCAGACAGGGGGGTGCAATTCACAGCGAAGTACTGGAGAAATTTCCTTACAATGATTGGATCATCTCAAGGGTTATCATCTGCTTTTCATCCGGCCACCAATGGGGCCGCAGAAGCTGCTAACAAAATGGTGGAGCAATATCTTAGATGCTACGTTTCTTACCAACAGACGAACTGGACTGATCTCCTCCCTTTTGCGGAGGTGGCGTACAATAATTCTGTGCACAGCACCACTGGCTACACGCCTTTCAAAGTAGCCACAGGGAAAGAATTTAACCCAATACCTGAATATCCTCAGTTGCCCTCTGCTTCACAGACACTTGATCAGTGGGTGAGAGGGTGGGAAGAAGTTTGGAAAAACACAAAAACTGCTTTAAAAAAGACTTTTGAAACCTATAAAAAACAGGCTGATAAAAAGAGGGCTCCCCAAAGAACATTCCAAGTTGGGGAAAAGGTATATCTGTCAACTAAATATCTACACCTCAAATTGCCAAGCAAGAAATTGGGACCAAAATTCTTGGGGCCTTTCCCCATAGTAAAGATCATCAACCCGGTCACAGTAAAACTAAAACTCCCTAGACTTTTAGGGAAAATTCACCCAGTTTTCCATTGTAGCTTGTTGAAGCCTTATCGGGGCTCCACTTTAAGACCTCCCCTGAAGAGAGCACCTGGGCCCCTCATAGTTGCAGGGCAGACCCACTATGAAGTAAAACGTATTCTTGATTCTAGAATTTTTAAAGGGAAATTGCAGTACCTAATCCAATGGAAGGGATACCCGTTGTCTGAAGCCACCTGGGTGAAATCCAGTGAAGTGAAAGCTGACAGATTGGTCAAAAGGTTTTATATGAAACACCCCAACAAACTGAAAGATAACCCTTAACATATGCTTTTGTTTACTTTACAGGATCCGTCCTTCCTGTAAGGGGGGCCGGATATCAACGCTGCAAATATTGTATATTCTTGCTTTTGACAATATGCAGAATTGTCTGGTAACTATGGGGTTAATAAAGAGCAGAAGGGGCGTTGGGGGTAAAGCCCAGGAAAGAAAGAGGAAGAAAACATTTGACCTTCACACTAATTGGATAGTGTGAGATATGACGGCTAATTTAGGGAGGGAACATGCTGATAATTTAACTGCTCAGAGGAAGAGAACTTAGATCCTAGCATCCCTCCGTTGTGCCTGTGCCGACATTTTGTAACAATAAAAGACTTTTAGGAAAATAAATGCCTGGAAGTTCTTTCGAATGTTTCATTAGCCGGAACCACATCAACTTCACTCCCAGTTTGTAGCTCCTCCCAACAGCCTCTAGGCAGTTCAAATGTAATGGGTATCCAGCCAGAGGTTGAGCTACTTTTCTCCTCTAGACTCCACTTTCACTTACAGCTTGCAGCTCCTCCAAGCAGGCTCTTGGCAGCTCAAATACAACGGAGGTCCTACCATCAGCTCAGCTACTTTTCTCCTCTTCATTCCCCCTTCTTTCATTCACAGCCTGCAGCTCCACCCTGCAGCCCCCAAACATTTCAAATGTAACGTAGGTCCAACCAGAAGCTCAGCTATTTTTCTCCAGTGCACTCCGCTTTCACTCACAGCTTGCTGCTCCTCCAAGCAGGCTCTAGACAGTTTAAATGCAATGGAGGTAAAAATAGAGGTTGAGCTACTTTTCTCCTCTGCACTACCCTTTCACTCACACCTTGCAGCTCCTCCAAGTAGCCTCTAGGCAGTTCAAATGCAATGAAGGTGCAACCAGAGGTTCAGCTACTTTTCTCCTCTGCACTCCCCTTTCACTCACAACTTGCAGCTACTCCTAGCAGCCTCTAGGTAGTTTAAATGAAATGGAGGTACAACCAGACAGTCAGCTACTTTTCTCATCTCCACTCCCCCTTTCACTAAAAGCTTGCATCTCCTCCCAGTTGTATTTAGGCAATTCATGTGAAACAGAGGTACAACTAGAGGCTCAGCTACTTTTCTCCTCTGAACTCCCCTTTCACTGACAGCTTGCAGCTACTCTCAGCTGCATCTAGGCAATTAATGTGAAACGGAGGTACGACCAGAAGCTCAGATACTTCTCTCCTCTGCACTATACCTACCTTCACTAACAGCTTGCACCTCCTACAAGCAGCCTCTGGGCAGTTCAAGTGCAACAGAGGTCCAACCAGAAGCTCACCTGCTTTTCTCCTCTTCACTATCCCTTCATTCACTCACAGCTTGCAGCTCCTCCGAGCAGCATGTAGGCAATTCAAATGGAACAGAGGTCAAAACAGAAGCTCAGCTACTTTTCTCCAGTGCACGCCACTTTCACTCACAGCTTGAGGCTCTTCCATACAGGCTCTAGACAGCTCAAATGCAATGGAGCTCCAAGCAGCAGCTCAGCTAATTTTCTTCTCTGCACTCCCCTTTAACTTACAGGTTGCAGTTCTTCCAAGAAGCCTCTAGGCCAGTGGTTCTCAACCTGTGGGTCGGGACCCCATTTGGGGTCGAACGACCATTTCACGGGGGTCGCCAAACAACGCAGTCCGCAATTTTCCCCCCTTTTCCTTAGCTGTGCTACTCTCTTTTATTCTATTGGCTTTTGAAAGCCAATAGAATAGACTCTCTTGAATAGAGTCTAATTCTATTGGCTTTCAAAAGCCAATAGGAATTGTCCAGGCTGTTTCTGCCCTACTTAGTCCACCAAAAGTCCCATTCTGCAAACGGTGCTGCACCAGTTGAGTAGTCCTCGACTTACGACCGGTTGAGTAGTCCTCGATGTACAACCGGTTGGGGGTCGCGGCATTAAAAAGGTTGAGAACCACTGCTCTAGGTAGTTCAAATGCAATGGAGGTCCAACCAGAAGCTCAGCTACTTTTCTCCTCTGTACTCCACTTCCTTCACCCACACCTTGCAGCTCATCCAAGCAGCATCTTGGCAGTTTAAATGGAAGAGAGGTCAAACCAGAAGCTAAGCTACTTTTCTCCTCTGCACTCCCCTTTCCTTCAGTCACAGTCTGCAACTCTTCCCAGCAGCCTCCAGGAAGTTCAAATGCAACAGACGTCCATCTAGAATCTAAGCTACTTTTCTCCTCTGCACTTCCCTTTTTTATCACTTACAACTTGCAGTTCAAATGCAATTGAGGTCCAAACAGACGTTCAGCTACCTTTCTCCAGTGTACTCCACTTTCACTCAAAGCTTAAAGCTCCTCTAAGCAGCCTCTAGGCACTTCAAATACAATTGAGGTCCAACCAGAAGCTCAGCTACTTTTCTCCAGTGCACTCTGCTTTAACTCACAGCTTGAAGCTCCTCCAAGAAGCCTCTAGGTAGTTCATATGAAACGGAGGTACAACCAGAGGCTCAATTACTTTTCTCCTCTCCACTCCCCTTTCATTGACACCTTGCAGCACCCTCCCAGCAGCCTCTAGGCAGTTTAAATCCAACGGAGGTCAAACCAGAAGCTCAACAACTTTTCCCCTCTGCACAGCCTCTTCCTTCACTCACAGCTTGCAGCTCCTTCCAGATGCATTTAGGCAGTTCAGGTGAGATGTATGTACAACCAAAGTCTCATTTCTCTTCTGCATGCCCGCTTTCCTCACTCACAGTTTGCAGCTCTTCCCAGCAGCCTCTAGGTACTTCAAATGAAACGGAGGTCCAACCAGAATCTAAGCTAATTTTCTCCTCTCCACTCCCCTTCCGTATCACTTACAGTTTGTAGCTCCTCCAAGCAGCATCTAGGCAGTTCAAAGGGAACAGAGGTCAAACCAGAAGCTCAGCTACTTTTCTCCAGTGCACTCCCCTTTCAGTGAAAGCTTGCAGCTACTGCCAGCGGCCTCTAGGAAGTTGAAATGCAATGGAGGTCCAACCAGCAGCTCAGCTACTTTTCTCCTCTGCGTTCCACCTTCTTTCATTTACAGCCTGTAGCTCCACCCTGCAGCCCCCAAACATTTCAAATGTAACACAAGTCCAACCAGCAGCTCAGCTGCTTTTCTCCAGTGTACTCCCCTTTCACTCACACCTTACAGCTCGTCTGAGCAGCATATAAGCAGTTCAAATGCAACAGAGGTCCAACCAGAAGCTCAGCTATTTTTCTCCTCTACGCTCCACTTCCTTCACTCACACCTTGCAGCTCCTCCCAGCAGCCTCTAGGCAGTTCAAATGCAATGGAGGTCCAACCAGAAATTCAGCAACTTTTCTCCTCTGCACTACCCTTTCACTCACAGCTTGTAGCTCCTACAAGCAGCCTCTAGGCAGTTCAAGTGCAGCAGAGGTCCAACCAGAACCTCAGCTTCTTTTCTCCTTTGCACTATCCCTTCATTCACTCACAGCTTGCAGCTCCTCCGAGCAGCATGTAGGCAGTTCAAATGGAACAGAGGTCAAAACAGAAGCTCAGCTACTTTTCTCCAGTGCACTACGCTTTCACTCAGAGCTTGCAGTCCCCCCAAGCAGCCTCTAGGCAGTTCAAATACAATGAAGGTCCAATCAAAAGCTCAGCTACTTTCTCCTGTGCACTCCCCGTCCTTCACTCACACCTTGCTGCTCCTCCGAGCATCATCTAGGCAGTTCAAATTGAACAGGGTTCATAGCAGAAGCTCAGCTACTTTTCTCCAGTGCACTCTCCCTACCTTCACTCACAGCTTGCAGGTCCTCCATGTAGCCTCTAGGCAGCTCAAATGAAACGGAGGTCCAACCAGCAGCACAACGACTTTTCTTCTCTGCACTCCCCTTTCACTCACAGCTTGCAGCTCCTATCAGCTGCATCTAGGCAGTTCAAGTGAAATGGAGGTACAACCAAAGGCTCAGCTATGTTTCTCTTCTGCACTCCCCTTTCCTTCAGTCACAGTCTGCAGCTCCTCCCATCAGCCTCCAGGCAGTACAAATGGAACAGAGGTCAAATCAGAGGCTCAGCTACTTTCCTCCAGTGCTCTCCGCTTTAAGTCACAGCTTGCAGCTCCTCCAAGCAGCCTCTAGGTGGTTCAAATGACACGGAGGTACAACCAGAGGCTCAACTACTTTTCTCCTCTGGACTCCCCCTTTCTTTACTCACAGCCTTCAGCTCCACCCTACGGCCCCCAAACATTTCAAATATAATGCAGGTCCAACCAGAAGCTCAGCTATTTTTCTCCAGTGCACTCCCCTTTCACTCACAGCTTGCAGCTCCTCTCAGCAGCCTCTGGGCAGTTCAAATGGAACAGTGTAAGATTCTAAGAAAAAGATGCAGGCATGTCTTGAGCAGAGGTTTGAAGTTGCAGGACACAGCTTGACAAATTCTGAGTTTATTGCTTCTTATATACTTGTTACATACACCAGTTTAACCATTAGATGCTGACAAAGGTTTCTTCATTGGAAAATGTCTTCATGTAAGCAACTATTTTCTAGTAACATATTACATGATCAAAGACCAGGTAAGAACAAATACAGGTAGATCAAAAGGAGAAAGTACTGACAAAGAAAAGAAGAGATAGGAAGGAACTTAAGCATATTATCTGTTTAGGTAGGTGAGGCATTAAGTCAAAAGTGGATGACCTTCTTGCTTCTTCATTAGGACAAAGGGTATGAAAAGGTTATGAGGTTTGTGGGGGGGAAAGCACGGCAGTTTGCTACACGTGCATTTTTCCCCACATCTCACTCTTCTCTATTTTATTAGTGAAGACATTATCCTAAGCTGGAGTAGTTAGTGGGTCTTAGTCAGGGGACATATAACTTTGCATTTGTTTATACAAAACATAACTTGTTCCTGAGGTAAGTTAATGACATGTATACAATGAGGTTGTTGTTTTTTTTAGATGAAGTAGTACATTTGACAATTTTTGCACAGGTAAGATTTGTAGGAACAGCTACAATTGGTGTGTGTAAAACAATAGCATCAAAGGGTAACATATAAGAGGCATGACCCCAGCTTGACATAGTTGCATAATGAAATTCTTTGTCTGATAGAAAATTGCTTAAACCAGTATAATTTTTTTAAAACTGAAGCTGGAACACACTAAGGTATAAGACAGGTAGAGAGTAGATTTTCCATATCATATGATTCAGAAAGACAAAAGTCTGTCACTTGTGTGACATTAGCTAATTGCACCCAAATATTATATTTCATCTGTGATTCTAAAGGATGAGGTGGGAGAGATTGAGCCCCCACACAGCAATTAAGAAGGAAAGAGAGGCAAAGAATGACTAAGGAATTTGCAGTCAAAACTACAAATATGGCAGCGCATAAATTCTCTGGTGTAGGTTCTTTTCCCTGTTGCCGCAAAACCATCTGTGCTTTGGATGTTAGGTTCTTCACATCACCCAAGGTCGTTGGCCGACTGCAATGGCGAGAGCGAAAGTGACGTTGTGCTGTCTGAGGAGTCACCTGCTTCATTTCCGGTATTGGGTTCTGGACTTGATGCCATGACATCTTTGGCTGGTCACACACACTGGGCTGGAATCCAGAGAGGGCCTGTAGGAGCAAGCACAGCAGCATAGCCTCGCCCCCAAGTTAGTAAGTGAATTGGACCTAACCAGGTTTTATCAGGCAATTGCCGATAACATACCAATGGATTAGGGAGCACAGCTTTCTGCTGAAAGTGACACTGGTAGGCAGTAGTTTTTTGAAAAGAAATAGTTAGCTGATTTAAAGTTATTAGGACTTTATTGACTTGACGAGTTATCCATGCTAAATTAGGTACCCTTGATCCCTCCTTTTTTTATCTGTTTGTGAAGGCAGTCCTTAAAGGACCGATACATATGTGAGAAACAAAGGATAGCTACTGTAAAGTTAAAAACAAAGCCATAAGATTGGGGTCGATCCTGGGCGTGATATAAGCACCTGGAAAATTAAAAATAAGTTGGCACACATAATGAGAGTCAGAGATTAAGTTAAAAGTCTGTTGAAAAAAGGTGTGGAAAGCTAAAATAGCAGCAGATAATTCTGAGCGTTGTGGTGAGGATTGCACTACAGTGTAGGCAGATGATATGAAATACAGCCTATATAGTCAGTTAAAGAGCACTGAAGAGATAAGTTTTTCTGAAAATAAAATTGAAAATCAAATTTTGGGATAGGAAGAATACTAATTAAATCAGTCCCATTTCAAGGACAAGCTCGATTGTGTCCTAAGGTTATTATTTCAGCAACAGCCTGGATAAAAGATAAAACATTTTGGGATGGGATAAGTAAAGCCATTCAATACAATATACTTTTTACATTTCTAACACAGTTAATACTCCTGTAAATAGCTTACTAGTAAGAAATATCAAAAAGTGTTAAGTGACAATTTTTATGTGGAATTCTGTCCACAAATTGAGTACTCAAGATATCATCAATTTGCCCAACAGTGGCAAATGCTGCAAGTGGAACTACAATGAGGTCTCCAGGTTGTTTTCTTTTGGTCAATAAGTTAAATTCCAAGTTAATCAAAGATGGAAACAAATTTCTATTAAGTAGGTTAAACATTTAAAAAACTTAAGTAAAACAATTCAGAGTCATTTCTTTTGGTTGATGAATATATAGGTCTAACTAAACAATTTAAACTCAACACTTTTTCCCCCCCAAAATTGTCCAACAATTACTGTCTCCTCTTTCGAGTAAAAAATTGCAATCTGAAACTGCAAGAGTGGGTATTAAATTTCATCTCCATTCTCAAACCGGAATTCTAAGCAGAGAGAAAAAAAAAGTTTAAAATGAACAGTCCCCCCCCCCCTCTTCTTTCTGTCTCTCTTGCTCTTAAAGCAACACAGCCAGTTGAAAAACAAAAGAGACAGGAAAAATTTTTGTTACAAACTTCTTACCACTAAAAAATAGTTTTCTGTCCTTCACATGCATTTTCCATAAATTCTCTCACACATTCTCCATGGGACTCTTCTCATGCAAACACTTACTATTGCTTTTCAATTTACTTTTACAACAATAAAATCTGCAGTTTACTATTACTTTCACAGCATGGAAGGGAGTGGATGGGGGTGGGGTTTGAGGGCTAACACAGGCCTCCCCTTTTAATTAAAAAGGAGGGGAACATTTATGGTTACTTCCAATTTATCCCAGCAACTTCAAAAGACATTGGGGAAAGACTAAAAGGAATACTGAAGGTGTGAAGGGTGAGGGAAAAGTAGCAGCCTCCTCTCCTCACCTCTGACAAAGGGGAATTGAATAGAGTGAGATTAAAAGGGGAAAAAGGGAAGAAAAAAAAACTTGCTTTCAGTTCTTTGAATTTTCTTTTCTTTTTCTTCCATGGCTTTAGTTGTTATCAGATAAACTAGCCAACCGGAGGTTTACAAAGTTTTTCAATGTTGTCTTGTTAAAGATTATTTATACTTCTACACATCAACACAAAGCACTACCAGACATTGTCTGTCAGGGTTATACTTAAAAGCTACTTGAAGTTTCAAAACATCCCAATTGTTCAAAACACATTGCAGAGGAGTACATTTTGATTTAATTTGTTTCTTTAAATTCCTCTGACGATTCCCTATATATATTTTTTCTACTTCAAGATTGTTCCTCTAATATTTTCCTTATGGGGGTGTATGATGGCCATAAGGAGGCAAAAGAATTAGCCTCTTCAGAAGGAGCTGAAAATCCAATTAAAGATGCTTTTGGAGGCACAGTTTTTACTTGATCCTAATCAGGTGTGGGGCTTGCAGTTAATTGTTGCCCTGCTGAAGCATCTGAGCCAAATTTTTCCACTGCTTGATGGCACTGATGCCATTGATGAAATACCTGTACTGGAGCTCGAGATTCAAGATGTAAAGTATGCCCTATCTTTTCCCAATCTCGTAACCTAAGTGTCCAGTGCTTAGGATATCAAGGGGAATGTTTCCCTACCTCATCCACTAGCTTCCTTATGTCTGCCTCAGGCGTTTTCACGCCTGATTTGTGTTACAGGAATCTGAGTTCCGGTACATGTTTATGCTGGTGCTGAGATAGATTGCAACCCTTACTTACCACTGAGGGGTCCCATAGGACGAAAGTGCACTTAGGGGTCTATTCCAAATGCTGGTAAGTATGTTGGCTGTTGCTCCCTCGGAAGGGGGGGCTGTCCCAGTTGCTCCACGGGGGGCTGTCCCTGTTCAGGGGCCAGATGTAAGACACTAAGAAAAAGACGCAGGCATGTCTTGAGCAGAGGTTTGAAGCTGCAGGACACAGCTTGACAAACTCTGAGTTTATTGCTTCTTATATACATGTTACATACACCAGCTTAACCATTAGATTCTGACAAAGGTTTCTTCACTGGAAAATGTCTTCATGTAAGCAACTATTTTCTAGTAACACATTACATGATCAAAGACCAGGTAAGAACAAATACAGGTAGATCAAAAGGAGAAAGAACTGACAAAGACAGGAAGAGATAGAAAGGAACTTAAGCATATTATCTGTTTAGGTAGGTAAGCAATTAAGTCAAAAGTGGATGACCTTCTGGCTGCTTCATTAGGACAAAGGGTATGAAAAGGTTATGAGGTTTGTGGGGGGGGGGAAGCACGGCAGTTTGCTGCGTGTGCATTTTCCCCACAGAAAAGAGTTCAAAGCAGAAGCTCAACTACTTTTTTCCAGTGCACTCCCCTTTCACTCACAGCTTGAAGCTCCTCCAACCAACCTCTAGGCAGTTCAAATGTAATGGAGGTCCAAACAGCAGCTCAGCTACTTTTCTCCTCTACATTCCCCCTTCTTTCATTCACAGCCTTCAGCTCCACCCTGCAACCCCCAAACATTTCAAATGTAAAGCAGGTCCAACCAGAAGCTCAGCTACTTTTCTCCTCTGCATTCCCCTTCCTTCACTCACACCTTACAGCTCATCTGAGCAGCATCTAGGCAGTTCAAATGGAACAGAGGTCAAAGCAAAAGCTTAGCTACTTTTCTCCTCTGCACTCCTCTTTCCTTCAATCACAGTCTGCACCTCCACCCAGCAGCCTCCAGGCAGTTCAAATTCATCAGAGGTCCAACCAGAAGCTCAGCCACTTTTCTCCAGTGGACTCCACTTTAACTCACACCTTGCAGCTCCTCCAAGCAGGCTCTAGGCAGTTCAAATGCAATGGAGGTGCAACTAGAGGTTGAGCTACTTTTCTCCTCTGCACTACCCTTTCACTCACAGCTAGCACCTCCTCCCAGCAGCCTCTAGGCAGCTCAAATGCAATGGAGGCCCAACAAGAAGCTCAGCTGCTTTCTCCTGTGCACTTCCCCTACCTTCACTCACAGTTTGCAGCTCCTCCAAGCAGCCTCTAGGCAGTTCAAATGCAACAAAGATCCAACCAGAGGTTCAGCTACTTTTCTCATCTGCACTCCCACTTTCACTAAAAGCTTGCAACTCCTCCCAGCTGCATCTAGGCAATTCATGTGAAACGAAGGTACAACAAGAGGCTCAGCTACTTTTCTCCTCTGAACTGCCCTTTCAAAGACAGCTTGCAGCTCCTCCCAGCTGCATCTAGGCAATTCATGTAAAACGGAGGTACGACCAGAAGCTCAGATACTTTTCTCTTCTGCACTATCCCTTCATTCACTCTCAGCTTGCAGCTCCTCCGAGCAGCATGTAGGTAGTTCAAATGGAACAGAGTTCAAAGCAGAAGCTCAGCTACTTTTCTCCAGTGCACTCCGCTTTCACTCACAGCTTGCAGCTCCTCCAAGCAGGCTTTGGGCAGCTCAAATGCAATGGAGATTCAACCAGCACCTCAGCTATTTTTCTCCTCTACACTCCCCTTTCACTCAAAGCTTGCAGCTACTTCCAGCAGCCTCTAGGAAGTTCAAATGCAATGGAGGTCCAACCAGCAGCTTAGGTACTTTTCTGCTCTGAATTCCCCTTTCCTTCAATCACAGTCTTCAGCTCCTCCCATCAGCCTCCAGGCAGCTCAAATGCAATGGAGGTCCAACCATCAGCTCAGCTACATTTCTCCTCTTCGTTCCCCCTTCTTTCATTTACAGCCCGCAGCTCCACCCTGCAGCCTCCAAACATTTCAGATGTAACGTAGGTCCAACCAGAAGCTCAGCTACTTTTCTCCTCTGCATTCCCCTTCCTTCACTCACACCTTACAGCTCATCTGAGCAGCATCTAGGCAGTTCAAATGGAACAGAGGTCAAAGCAAAAGCTTAGCTACTTTTCTCCTCTGCACTCCTCTTTCCTTCAATCACAGTCTGCACCTCCACCCAGCAGCCTCCAGGCAGTTCAAATTCATCAGAGGTCCAACCAGAAGCTCAGCCACTTTTCTCCAGTGGACTCCACTTTAACTCACACCTTGCAGCTCCTCCAAGCAGGCTCTAGACCGTTCAAATGCAATGGAGGTGCAACTAGAGGTTGAGCTACTTTTCTCCTCTGCACTACCCTTTCACTTACAGCTAGCAGCTCCTCCCAGCAGCCTCTAGGCAGCTCAAATGCAATGGAGGCCCAACAAGAAGCTCAGCTGCTTTCTCCTGTGCACTTCCCCTACCTTCACTCACAGTTTGCAGCTCCTCCAAGCAGCCTCCAGGCAGCTCAAATGCAATGGAGGTCCAACCATCAGCTCAGCTACATTTCTCCTCTTCGTTCCCCCTTCTTTCATTTACAGCCCGCAGCTCCACCCTGCAGCCTCCAAACATTTCAGATGTAACGTAGGTCCAACCAAAAGCTCAGCTACTTTTCTCCAGTGCACTCCCCTTTCACTCACAGCTTGCAGCTCCTCCAAGCAGGCTCTAGACCGTTCAAATGCAATGGAGGTGCAACTAGAGGTTGAGCTACTTTTCTCCTCTGCACTACCCTTTCACTTACAGCTAGCAGCTCCTCCCAGCAGCCTCTAGGCAGCTCAAATGCAATGGAGGCCCAACAAGAAGCTCAGCTGCTTTCTCCTGTGCACTTCCCCTACCTTCACTCACAGTTTGCAGCTCCTCCAAGCAGCCTCTAGGCAGTTCAAATGCAATGAAGGTCCAACCAGAGGTTCAGCTACTTTTCTCATCTGCACTTCCCTTTCACTCACAGCTTGCAGCTACTCCCAGCAGCCTCTAGGTAGTTTAAATGAAACGGAGGTACAACCAGACGGTTAGCTACTTTTCTCATCTGCACTCCCCCTTTCACTCAAACCCTCCAGCTCCTCCCAGCTGCATCTAGGCAATTCATGTGAAACGAAGGCACAACACAGCCTTAAGCTCCAACAAGAAGCTCAGCTGCTTTCTCCTGTGCACTTCCCGTACCTTCACTCACAGCTTGTAGCTCCTCCAAGCAGCCTCTAGGCAGTTCAAATGCAACAAAGGTCCAACCAGAGGTTCAGCTACTTTTCTCCTTTGCATTTCCCTTTCACTCACAGCTTGTTCTGGCCCATATAGCTCTATGACCCATATAGCTCTATGGCCCAGCTCTACGTTGGAGTGTCTGGCAGTTATTGGGTTAAATGCTAGGTATGTGGATGGGTCAGTGGGAGGAGTTCCAAAGGTCTTTGGGAGACTTCCTGGACACAAGCCACATGGGAAGCTCTTTGTCTGTAAGAAGCATGGGCCATGGAAGGTCTCCCTATAAGCATAAAGATGGTATAAAGAGCAATATCTTCTTACCTAAAGGAAAGATCTAAAAGATGAACAAACATGTATTCCCAGCAGCACCAATCTCAACGTGAATGCAAGTAATCTTTCTCATTAAAATATATTTGTTTATTATAAGATCGTTTCTTTTGAGTTAACTATCTGACTGGATTTGAAATGTAACACTTTGAAATTTGGGTCAGAATAGTAAGAAGATATACTCATAATTTATGCTATCTTTTGAAAGCAAATAGTAAATTGGCAAAGATTAATTCTTCTCTCAAAGCTGCAACAGTTTGAAGAAAGAGAATCAAATTGGTTAGCCCTTTCTCTACATTAACCTTCAAGGAAGTAAAGATTCTCTTGATGCTTGTAAAAGCCTGCAAAGCAAAGCCAGCGTGTCTGTGTAAAAGACAGCTTTCAAGGAGTGATTCAGAAGTTTTGTTATGCTAATTCGCTTGCTAGCTAACCTTCAAAGTGAAAAGTGCCTTGTATCTGATTCAAAATTACTTTGGACCTGTTCTCAAATTAATGTTTATAGCGGGGAGAAAGAAAAACAAAATCTACACTTTGTTCCTTGCATGAAAAGTTTGAATTCTAACACCAAAAGGAGCTTGGGCTTTTCCCCCTCCCCTCTTTGCCAGTGAATCACGCAGCCTGAAACAAAGAACTGTTTAATGACTGCCTCTAAAGTTCAGACAAAAGCAAGGTTTATTGCCTTTCAATAAACTCATCTGTTGCCATAGTGACAGCCCTAGGTATGCTCGGAATTTCAGCCAATGTTATAAGGAGGAATCATCGCACAAGCACCCCCTGGTGGTCATGCAATTTTTTTTTCTAGCTGAGTCACAACAGCCACAATTAATTCAGCACACAACAGAGCAAATCTGTTAGTTAAAGTGCAAGCTACTTAAAGTTATCCCAAGCTACCAACACCCCCAGAGGGCACAGAGTGATCTTACCAGAAGCATTCACTCACTCACCCAAGCTGAGCACTAAGCTGTTCCAGCTTGAGGGAACTTAGGCAGAAGAAATCAAAGCCAAGTCTCTTTGCTTATTATCACAGCTGATGACCCGGAGTTCCAGCCTGCAACTGACCAGGTGGGAGTTTGTACCTCTACATTCTCTCAGTGGCTCACTAGCAGTAACGTGGTAATAGGAAGAATTTGGCTAGCCTTTTTAACACCCCCTAGAGGGCACAGAGTGAACTTACCAAAAGTACTCACTCACTCACTCAAGCTGAAGGCTAAGCTGTCCCAGCTTGAGAGACAGGAAGCAAGAGCCAATTGCCTTCGCCTATTATCACAGCTGATGACCCGGAGTTCCAGCCTGCAACTGACCAGGTGGGAGTTTGTACCTCTACATTGTCTCAGTGGCTCACTAGCAGTAACGTGGCAATAGGAAGAATTTGGCTAGCCTTTCTCCAGACGCCCCCTAGTGGTTAAAGGAAGCTCTACACGCAAGCCTTTAACCGCACCCAGAGAAGCCCCTCTAGTGGACAAAGGGTGAACCTCGAAGCCAGAGCACCCTGGTAGCTGACCCACAGCAAGTGACCCCTAGTGGTGAAGGGGTGAACTGCACTGAAGTACCCACAAACACAGGAGAACGCACCCAGTGGCATCTCCACCCACAGACAGCACCTCAGAAGCTGATCTACAAGTAGCGACCCCTAGTGGTCAAAGAGAGAAGTTCTTCAAATTCTCTTCAAAATAGCTGAGAAGGACACTGAACCTATCCTAGCCATAGCTGAGCATCCTACTGGTCTAGCAGAAGGGGTTCAACCTATCAGCCTAGTTGAGATACATCAACCAGCCCACAGACGCCATGCATTCACATCTGATGGAGAAATGGCACATCATCCACAGACGCCATGAACGAAGCTGGGGGAGATTATACAAACTCTACCATGAACAGAAGGAGGAACTCTCCCCAGAACGGGCACACGCAGTGGAAGGAGATAAGGAAGACGCCTACGTCCAATGGATGGACTCTGAACGGCAACTCAAGGACATTCAAGAACAATTAAGAGACTCAAGAATCGATAGCAAGATGCACAACCTCAAGGTACTAAACAAGGAACGCAAGAAGTTTTTAGAGAGCTCACAGGGTTCCCCACAGCCCAAGCCTCGCCAGGAAAGCAGACTGGTCGACAGGGCCGAGTCCAAAGTCTCCCGCTATTCATATGCACCATCCCAATGGTCGCACGCAGATCCATCCCACGTGTCTGAAACAGCCTCATCTTTTCGCCACATATCCAAGACACATTCCAGCATGTCCCAACAACCGCACGTCACAGGACCCTCACGCCATTCAAAGGCATCTTCTCGCCAGAGCCATGCATCTCGAGCCTCAGGAGCAGAGAGCATCGCCGCCCGTCTCAGGGAAGCAGGGATCAATACCGCAATGGCTAACGTTGCTGCACAAGTAGCAGTAGACGACAAGCTACATAGAGAAGACTTGGCCAAAGCTCAGGCCAACTTTGAGATTTTCCAGCGACAACAGAAAGCAAAAGAGGCAGCCGCAATAGAAGTGATCCTGCAGAGAGAGTTAGAAGATGCCATGTCAACGCCCAATTTTGAAAGTCTAGGAAGGGAAAGTTCTCACAGCCGTGTACAGGCCTATGTGGACAACAAAAGCGCATTCCAGAATGCACAGATGAGAGCACCACAGCCAGCCACAAGCCCCCCAAGACCGAGTAGACAAACAGAGGAATCTCAACGACCTGATTCGCTGGTCAACCGCAGAGTTGATGTCACGACACCTAGGTTACGAGATCCTCCCGCCGTTGCTGCCACATTGAACCTGATGGGATTACCAGCAATGGCAATGACTGCACAGCGGGGAGTGCCACAAGATCTTTCCACCGTTATTACCCCATTGAACCCCATAAAACCACACCTACAACACTGCATGCTTGTGACAACCAAACCTGTTTTGGTAGCAACAGTGTTCCAACCGCGCCTAGAACAACACTGCACGCTTGTGACAACCAAACCTGTTTTGGTAGCAACAGTGTTTCAACCGCGCCTAGAACAACACTGCATGCATGTGACAACCAAACCTGTTTTGGTAGCAACAGTGTTCCAACCGTGCCTAGAACAACACTGCATGCTTGTGACAACCAAACCTGTTTTGATAGCAACAGTGTTCCAACCGCACCTAGAGCATCGCACGCTTGTAACAACCAAACCTGTTTTGGAAGCAACCGTGTTCCAGACAAGCAAGACTTACTACAATTTAGCTTTGTCCATAAAGGACAAACAAGACAAACAACGCCCCCAAGACTGGGAGTCATGGAGCATACTCCCAAAATGTCTCCAAAGCATGCAAGTGCAGTGCATGTATGTCTCCAGCTCACCTGCCCCAGTGCAGAAGAAAGAGTTGTACGCTTCCTTAGATGTGCCTACGAAGGTGTCTGCAGCCTTAAGATACGTCTCACTCTACAGCGGGGAGAGCCACACTTATGTTACCTTGTTTGCAACCATAAGATGCATCAGGGTCTACAGCGGGGAGCGCTGCAGTCTCAGTGTCTTCTTAGGAAAAGCGAGACTAACAACATAAGAAGGCCACACCGTACCAAGGTTACAGCTATATGGCACCACTTTGGCTGTAAAGCTGACCAGCTTGACAGCAAAGACGTTGTGCCTTGAACTACAGTCCACCACCTTCTATGCTGACAGCAAGGTGATGTCAAGCTACATCTGCAAACAAAGTGGACACTTCTACGTCCATGTAAGCAACAGAGAGAAAAGGATTGAAACATCCTTAAGCCCTGAACAATGGCAACATGTGCCAACAAATAAGAACTTTGTCAACCAAGTAAAGTGGCCCAACCTTGCCACACAGATAACAGAACTGATCTGGCTAGAAAGTCTTCAGCTCTTGGCCTGTCCAAATAGACAGATGCTACATAGACCAAAACGTTATGCACTTCCAGCTTCAGATCAAAGTGCCAACCTTCAACCTCAGACACCTGGTAAACGTCAACCAATCCGCTTAAAAACCCTGTCTAAGCGCAGACAACTGAAGTTAGGCATAGTTTTGATCGTCTTGATCACTTGTCTCAGCACCCCAAGAATTAGCCTTGTAGAAGCCTGCAAAGACTTACTGCCTTTCATGGACTCCATGTCATTAAATACACTGACACCCACACATGAAGTCCTCACCCTGACGACAACAGTAGCAGCCCTCTTCAGTACTCCACCGGTGGCTCCAGACCCTTCGGTTCTTGAGTATCCTGAGTCTTCTGCTCAAGCTGTTGTTCCTGATTCTTCAGCTCCGGCTGTTCCTGAGTTTCCAGATGTTCCTGATCCTGAGTTTCCAGCTCCGGCTGTTCCTGAGTTTCCAGATGTTCCTAATCCTGAGTTTCCAGCTCCAGCTGTTCCTGAGTTTCCTGATGTTCCTGATCTTGATTCTTCAGCCCCAGCTGTTCCTGAGTTTCCAGATCCAGCTGTTTATGTCTTTCCAGGTTTTTCAGTTCCTGAGTATCCTGTGAATCCAGTTCCCCTCATTCCCGAGAAGCTTGGGTTCCAGTTTTTTCTGTTCCAGATTTGGTTCCAGTTTCCTGCACAGGAAGAAGACCTTGTCTCATTGGGAGACAAGACTGCATACCAGAACTATTGGCCCACGGTTCTTGCACACCGGGCCCACCCACTTGATGAACTAGTTTACCCAGCTGAGATCCAGATTGTGAAGCTGCATCTAGGCAATTCATGTGAAATGGAGGTACGACCAGAAGCTCAGATACTTCTCTCCTCTGCACTATCCCTACCTTCACTCACAGCTTGCACCTCGTACAAGCAGCCTCTAGGCAGTTCAATTGCAACGGAGGTCCAACCAGAAGCTCAGCTGCTTTTCTCCTCTGCACTATCCCTTTATTCACTCACAGCTTGCAGCTCCTCCGAGCAGCATGTAGGCAGTTCAAATGGAACAGAGGTCAAAACAGAAGCTCAGCTCCTTTTCTCCAGTGCACTCCGCTTTCACTCACAGCTTGAGTCTCCTCCAAACAGGCTCTAGGCAGCTCAAATGCAATGGAGGTCCAACCAGCAGCTCAGCTACTTTTCTCCTCTGCACTCCTCTTTAACTTATAGCTTGCAGCTCCTCCAAGAAGCCTCTAGGTCGGTGGTTCTCAACCTTTCTAATGCCGCGACCCCTGAATACAGTTCCTCATGTTGTGGTGACCCCCAACCATAAAATTATTTTCGTTGCTACTTCATAACTGTAATTTTGCTACTGTTTTGAATATTAATGTAAATATCTGATATGCAGGGTGTATTTTCATTGTTACGAAGTGAACATAATTAAAGCATAGTGATTAATCACAAAAACAATATAGCAATTCTTCCTGGAGAAGCTTACTCTTCCTTGCTCAAAAATGTTGGGAGGGAGGGAAGGGGAAGGAAGAAAGGAAGATTGAAGGGCAAAGGAAGGAGATGGAGAAGGAAGGAGATTGAAGGGGAAAGGAAGGAAGGAAGATTGGAGGGCAAAGGAAGGAGATTGGAGGGGAAAGGAAGGAAGGAAGGAAGGAAGATTGAAGGGGAAAGGAAGGAGATGGAGAAGGAAGGAGATTGAAGGGGAAAGGAAGGAAGGAAGGAAGGAAGGAAGGAAGGAAGGAAGGAAGGAAGGAAGGAAGGAGAGATTGAAGGGGAAGGGATGGAGATGGAAGGAAGGAAGATTGAAGGGGAAAGGAAGGAGATGGAGAAGGAAGGAGATTGAGGTGGAAAGGAAGGAAGGAAGGAAGGAAGGAAGGAAGGAAGGAAAGAAGGAAGGAAGGAAGGAAGGAAGGAAGGAAGGAAGGAAGGAAGGAAGGAAGGAGAGATTGAAGGGGAAGGGAAGGAGATGGATGGAAGGAAGGAAGGATTGATCGATCTTTGGAGAGTCATGTTTTTCCAGATGGTGATGAACTGCAACTCCCAGCATTCCCCACTCTTCCACAGTGCTTTTTAGGGCTGCTGGGGATGGTAGTGCAGTAAGGTCTGGAGACACACACAGATGCCCTCCGACAGCGAGGGAGGCAGGCCGGGCGACGCGGGGGAGGCTCCGGCCTGGCGCGGAGGGCGGCCGGGGGCAGAGCACGGCCAGGCAACCAGGAGGCATGGGGATCAGCTCAGTGCCGCAGCTCAGCTCAGCTCAGCCAGCAGCAGCAGCAGCAGCGCGTTGCCTGAGCAGGGCGGGAAGAGAGGGGGTGGTGGTGGCAAATCATGAAAGCAGCATCCACACATTCAGGGTGCAAACGCCTTGGACCGTTTGGCTCCCCCACCCCTTTATTTACTGATCTGCCACAAGCTCATGCAAACAAGCCCCAAGGAGTTCTGAACAAGTGGTCGTTTAAAAAAAAAAAAGCTTTCAGCAACGAGGCAGAAAGGGGAACTCGCTCACAGCTCTTTTTTTTCCCTTTCTCGGCGACTGGGAAGGCAGTCTCTTTCCTCTCTCTCTCTCTCTCTTTCCTCTTTCTCTTTCTCTGTTTCCTCCCTCTTTCTCTTTCTCTCTCTCTTTCCTCTTTGTTTTCCTCTGTTTCTCTCTTTCCTCTCTCTCTTTCTCTCTCTTACGGCAGTATCGTCGGGGGTCCCCACTGCCCCTGGCCTCTGCGCGTCCTCAGCCGAACGGGCAGGGAGGGGGAGCAGGACGGGAGGCAGCGGCTCCGACAGCAGCGGCAGCGACAGGGCAGCATCGTTGGGGTCCCTGCCACCCCCAGCGCAGCTGCCGCCCCTGCTGGGACTCCGCACTGCCCGGCCTTGCCCTCTGCCCATCTATGGAGCCACGGTGGAGGCAGCGCCCACCCAAGCCGCCGGGGGGGGGGCAGCAGGAGGAAGAAGAGGAGGGCGAGGAAGCAGTCACCCTAGCCGGGACTCCGCACTGCCCGGCCTCGCCCTTCGCCCATCCAATGGAGCCACGGTGGGGGCTGGTGCTGCACGGCCCCTGCCAGCCCCTCGTCCAGCCCAGCTGTTCCCCCCCAGGCACCCCTCTTGTCCCGGCGCCTGCCCAAGCTGCTTTGGGGGCAGCAAGAGGAAGAAGGGGAGGAGGAAGGGGAGGGCAAGGAAGCCGCCGCCAGCACTGGGCCCCAGGAGGAGGCTCTCCTCTCCTACCTTTGTTGCATCTCCTTCTTCCTTCCCAGCAGCCTGGATTCCGGCGTGCCTTCCTGGCCAGCAGGTCCAATGGTCGGTCTGGCTGGGAATTACAGGGGCTGGTATCCCTTGGGCCGCAGCTTGCGGGAGGGCTGCCCCGCTCAGCGGAGCCTCCAGCGGGCCGCTCCCAGCAGGAATCCCAGGGCTTTCCCAGGTGGCTCCAAGCCACGAGGCCCTGGCCGCGCTTCTCCCAGGGGGTGGGGCACTCGGGCGCAGGGCCAATCAGGAGCCCTGCAGGAGGTAAGTCTGCCTGAGAGGGAGAGAGAGAGAAGGGAAGCGAAAGTGCCTCTCTCTCTCTCTCTCTCTGCAAGTGGCAGAGGAGGCCATGCGGAGACAGATGCGGAGCGGTGTCTCGGTTCCTAAGACCATCGGAAATATGTGTTTTACAATGGTCTTAGGCAACCCCTGTGAAACGGTCGTTCGACCCCAAAAGGGGTCGCGACCCACAGGTTGAGAACCTCTGCTCTAGGTAGTTGAAATGAAATGGAGGTACGACCAGAGGCTCAACTACTTTTCTCATTTGGACTCCCTTTTTTTTCACTCACAGCCTTCAGCTCCACCCTGCAGCCCCCAAACATTTCAAATGTAACGCAGGTCCAAGCAGAAGCTCAGCTCCTTTTCTCCAGTGCACTCCACTTCCTTCACTCACACCTTGCAGCTCCTCTGAGCAGCATCTAGGCAGTTTAAAAGGAAAAGAGGTCAAACCAGAAGCTCAGCTACTTTTCTCCTCTGCACTCCCCTTTTCTTCAGTCACAGTCTGCAGTTCCTCCCAGCAGCCTCTAGGCAGTTCAAATGAAATGGAGGTCCAACCAGAAGCTCAGCTACTTTTATTCTCTGCACTCCCCCTTTCTTCACTCACAGATTTTTTTTATTATTATTATTAATTTTTTTTGCAATTTTACAATAAAATCCCTCTCCCACTACCTCCCTACCCTCCCAGAAACCCTCCCCCCATCTTCCCAGAGCTGAATACAGGGTTAACTAAAACTAAAAATACAAAACATTTAAACTTAAATAAGCCTCAAGCAAATATTACATTAAAAAACAACAACAAATTTTTAAGTACTTTACGTTCAATATATATATATAATAAAAAATACTTATTATCTTAAACTTTAAACATAAATTATTCAAAAGCTAAATAATATCTTTTAATATCATACTTATACTGTATAAAGTTTATCCATCTTTTCCACACCAAGAGATATTTCTCTTGCGATTGATCTTTCAAATAAGCTGAAATTTTTGCCATTTCAGATAAGTAAGAAACTTTTAAAAACTATTCCTCCAAAGTAGGCAAAAATTCCTTCTTCCAATATTGTCCTATCAACAACCTTGCCGCTGTGATTAAATTTAACATTAAAATAATTTCTTTATCATCACAATCAACAATAATACCTAACAAAAACAATCGTGGAGTGAATTTTATCCTTCTATTAAAATTTTTTTGAATATTCCACCATATCGTTATCCAAAAAGCTTTTATACTTTTACATGACCACCAAATATGATAATATGTTGCATCCAGACAACCACATCTCCAACATTTAGGTTGCAAATTTGAATACATACGAGACATCTTTTGTGGATCAAGGTGCCATCTATAAAACATTTTATAAAAATTTTCCCGTAAATTTTGAGCTTGCGTAAATTTAACATTCCTCACCCAAATTATCTCCCATGTTTCTAATAAAACCGGCTCATCAAAATTTTGAGCCCATTTGACCATGCAATCTTTAACTAATTCTGTTTCTGAATCCAATTCCACTAATACACCATAAATTCTTTTTATGTGAGTTCGGCTTTGATCTTTAATTTGTTTCAGCAAATTTTCATCCTCTCTAATCAAACCCACTTTATAATCTATCTTCCACCTTTCCAATAATTGTCTATACTGAAACCACAAATAAATAATATTTTCTTGTGCTAATTCATCTATATGTTTTAATTGCCAATTCTTCCCATCCCAATTAAGTAATTGTTTATAAGAAATACTATCCATCTTCACTCCTTTCCTTATTCTTTCTATTGCATGCCCTGGGATAGCCCATAATGGAATTCTTGAGTCTATTCTATAATATTTCTTCCAAACTTGAAGAAATTCTTAAAATATGAGACTTAAAAGCCCTATCCACCTTCTTATTATAAATTAAATAGGCATGCCATCCATATAATAAATCCCACCCCTCCAAAAGGAGTATATCTACATTTGTTAAATTAATCCAATCACTAATCAGTGTTAAAACCACGGCATCATAATACAATTTCAAATTTGGTACCTTGAGTCCACCAACTTAGGAAAATGAGCATCTTGTAAATATTTATCTATATCTAAACCCTGTACTTTCTTGCCCATGTATAATTTTGTATAATAATCTAAAAAAGATTTTTTAATCAATTCCTTCTGAAAAACCAATTTACCATTATAATTTATTTTATCTATAATTCTCAACCTCTGTTTCTTCCGCAATTGATAAGCCAGCCATCTCCCTGGCTTATTAGCATTGCAAAATGTGTTACGTTTCATATAAAGCAAATTGGTTGCAGTCTGGTCCACCATTAACATATTAAACCTTGATTTAAGCACATTTATAGATACCTTTGCCTTCTCATCTGAAGGATTCAAAATTAAAACTTTTTCTTTTAAGTTAATCTCATCTTCCAACTCCTTACGTTTTTGCATCTGTTTTTGCCTATAAGCCTTATTCATTTGTATCAGAACCCCACGCATATAAGCTTTACTTGCATCCCATACCATTGCCATTGGAGTTCCCTTATGCATATTTAAAATAAAATATTCCTTTAAATACTCTTTAAGTTTCTGAACATTCATTTCTTGTCTAAATAAATTCTCATTCAGCCTCCAAGATCTTCTCTCCTCTTTTTCCATGGCTAACTCCATCCACACAGGACTATGATCTGTCAATGTCCTTGGAAAAATCTTTACATTCTTTACCCTAAAATATAAATCCGTTGTGATAAAAAAAAAAATCAATTCTTGAAAAAGATTGATGTCGATCAGAAAAAAAGTAAAATCTCTCTCTTCCATATTATGTTCTCGCCAGTAATCTCGCAACTCCCAGTCCTCTTTCAAATCAAAAAAAGGCCTTAGGTAATTTAGCCTGTTTAAAAGAAGTAGAAAGTCCTTTCTTATCTCTATGTGTATCCAAAACTCCATTCCAATCTCCCATCAGTATAACAGATCTATAATCCAATAAAGTCAGTTTTTGGTGTAAAAGCCTATAAAATTGTTCTTGTTGTTGGTTTGGAACATACAAACCCACTATAAGTATTTTCTTACCACACATTCCCACTTCAATCATTACATATCTCCCTTGAGGATCGGAGTCTAGTAAAGAAGCTGATAAATTTTGCTTAACATAAATGACTACACCCCCTTTTTTCCCAGAAGCAAAGGATACAAAATGAGATCCCAATCGAGCATTAACTAAATATTTTTGGTCTTTAGAAATAATATGGGTTTCCTGCAAACAGATAATATCATTATTATGTTGCTTCAAATAATGAAATATTTTCTTCCTTTTCTGTGGAGAATTAAGGCTGTTAACATTCCAGGTCAGGAGCTTTGCCATCTCCTCCATCCATTAGCCTAGAGAAGACTACTTGGAGATCTGCCATCGAAGATTGCACCGAAGATCTCTTAGGTCTTGCTCCTCCCACAGGCTCAGAAACAAATTCTTGTGGAACTTCTTTGACCTCCTTCTTCTGTTGTTCCTTTTCCTTACGTTTATGTGCTGCTCGAGTCATTCTCTGCTCCTTCATCTCAGCTTGTTGGTACCACTCAGCCTGTATTTTTCCAGCTTTCATCAATGCAGCTTCTTCAGACTGCTGTTCTGCCTCCTTTTCTTCCAAAACTTTTAACATTATAGGTAGTGATGAGCGCGCTCCCAGGACCGAAGTATAAAACTCTCTTGCTTTGAAAACAGTATTAAGTCTATAACGTGTCCCTGCGTGACTCACCACAATTCCAGTCGGAATATCCCATCTAAATGGCATCTGCCTCTTTTTAAGTTCATCTGCTAGAAAAGCAAACTCTTTTCTTCTTCTTAGAATTTTGGATGGGATCTCCTTTAAAATTATTACATCTTGTGCAGCAATCTGAAATCTCTTGTTATAAAAAGCTTGTATAATTTCATTGTGTAAATATCTTTTCCCAAAATAAATTACCACATCTCTTGGCAAATTTCTCTGTTTTGCCACCCAAGAATTAACTCTAAATATTTTTTTCAATTTCTCCAAGTATTTCCTCCTTTTCTCTGTCCAAAATCACAGCAAAGTCATTTGCCACCATCTCTCTCAAGTTTTCTTGCATATTTTCCCTCAAGCCTCTGATTCTTAAAGCAAACTCCATCTCTCTGTATTGAGACATAACAATTTCACCTTGTGAAATTTCCATCTTTTTTTCCATTCCTTCAAATTTTTCCTCCAATACATCCACTTTATCTGCTACTTCTTCTACACAAGAGTCCAACTTTTCAACAACAGAAGCAAGTCCTTTTAGGGCCAGAACTATATCTTGCCTCAGAATATTATTATTCTCTACTAAAATCTCCTTCACTTCTCCTCTAATTTGAGATATAACATTTCCCATAACATCTTGCAAATCTTTTACCGTGAGTGGTTGTATAGGAGGAGAAGGTGGTGGTGATCTGGATTTAGGTTGTTGCGCTGGTAGTATTGCCAGAGAAGAAGCCACCTTAGGTACTGTGGAAATTACTTGACGCTTTGAAGCCATTTTAAAGAGAAAAAAAATTTTTTTTTCTTCTTTCCTCCTTAAAAAAAAAAGGTACAAAGAAATCCCAAGAAAAAATGAAAAAATAAAAAAAAGAGAGGGAAAATAACTAAACCCAAGTCTCTTTCAAAAAACCATAATAATAAAAAGCAAAAAATGAAAAAAGAAAAAGTAACAAAGTAACCAAAACCTGTTCCGTTTCCTTTCAGGCACTCAAAAAAAAAAAAAAAAAAAACCTCGCATCGCCATTTTACTTTCCCTCTCAACAAAAAGAAAAAGAAAAAATAGAAATAATTCTTTAAAATTAAAGTCCAAATAAATCCAAAAAGTAAAATTCCCCGATCAGCTCTGTCCGCTTTTTTAAAATAACTCACCAGTTCTCTTTAATCGCGGAGGTGGGAGCGGCGTCTTGCTTTGTCCCGAACGACAAGGAACAAAGACAGCTGAGAAGCGGAGATAACCTGAACTCCGTGGGAGCACTCTTTTCACCCCCAAACAAAAACTTTTTGGGGGTTTCAGAGGCTCTACCACTATTCAGGGTAAAAACTCCCCTCCTTCCTTTAGCCCAGGAAGGAGGTTTTAAACCGCGGAACAGCTGATGTCTGCTGTCCTCAGCGGTTTTAACGCTATCTCAGAAGGACGGCTAAAGAATAGCCACCATCGGCATCGCGACACCACCGGAAGTCCTCTTCACTCACAGCTTGAAGCTGCTCCAAGCAGCCCCTAGGTAGTTTAACTGAAACGGAGATACAACCAGACGCTCAGCTACTTTTCTCCTCTGCACTCCCCTTTCTTTGAGTCACAGTCTACAACTCTTCCCAGCAGTGTCCAGGCAGTTCAAATGCAACAGACATCCATCCAAAATCTAAGCTACTTTTCTCCTCTCCACTCCCCTTCTTTATCACTTACAGCTTGCAGCTCCTCCGAGCAGCATCTAGGAAGCTCAAATGGAACAGAGATCAAACCAGAAGCTCAGCTACTTTTCTCTTCTGCACTCCCCCTTTCTTCACTCACACCTTGCAGCTCCTCTGAGCAGCATCTAGGAAGCTCAAATGGAACAGAGGTCAAAACAGAAGCTCAGCTACTTTTCTCCAGTGTACTCCACTTTCACTCACAGCTTGCAGCACCTCCCAGCAGCCTCTAGACAGTTCAAATGCAATGGAGGTCCAACCAGAAGCTCAGCTACTTTTTTTAAATTATTTTTTATCTTTTATTTTTCCAAACTCTCCCCCATACATATACCGTGATATTTATCAGATGTTAACATACATTCTTTTTACATTCATATATAACAGTGGTTCTCAACCTGTGGGTCGCAACCCCTTTGGGGGTCGAATGACCCTTTCACAGGGGTCGCCTAAGACCATCAGAAAACACATATTTCCGATGGTCTTAGGAACTGAGACATCACTCCTCTATTCGTCTCCAGGCGGATAAAAACAACACAGAGAACGGTAAGACTTAAAGCATCAAAGGAGCAACTCCCTGCCTCTCAGGTAGAGCTAGCAAGAGCCAATGACTCAGCCCGCCTTCTCCCAGCCTTTTCACCAATCAGAAGCTGCGGCCCAGACATTAGCGTCCGTGACGTATCTTCCCGGGGAATCTGCGAAGCCAGTGGAGCTGCTCCAGATCATGCTTGCATGTAGTTGCTCGTGCCTCAGTGGAAGAGGGGAGATGGGCTGGCGGGGAGCTGAGGGGGGGGTGAGGCAGGAGGAGGAGGAGGAAGGAGGGAGGGAAGGAAGGGTTTTTAGCTGTGGAATCAGCACGCCGGAGGGCTTTGGCGTGGGGGTGGGTTCCTTTTGTATTTTGATTCCCTCCATTTTGGAGGGAGGAATGGACATTTTATGATCTGGGGAAAAAAAAAATCTGGTGTCTGTGAATAAAAGCGCCGGCGATCATCTTTTCTTTCCGCCAGCTCACCTTGATGCATTCAGTGCAATTGCTTTTTTAAATAGCGCTTTTGGATTGTATTTTTTTTAAATCTTAGCTTTAAAAAAACAACAACTGGAAAGCGCATTCTTAGAGCAAGGCACAGACTTGGTACCTCTCTCTCTCTCTCTCTCTCACCTGCACCCTGGGTATTTTTATTTTTGGTTGGCAAAATCGGATCTGCAGCTGCTAAAAATGAACAGTGGCTTGCGAGGGAGGGGGGCTGCTGTGGGCAGCAGAAGACAGTCTGGTGCATCCGAGGTGTTGTTCACTTGCTCGCCTCCTTTCTGTTGACCCCCCTGTCTAGATCAGAGTTGCTGCTTTGTGCGGGCATGAGCCAGGATAGCCACTTGTGGGGTTGGTCTCTGTCCTTGCGTGTGTGTGGGGGGGGGGGTTGCAAGCACCTTAATTAAGTCTCCCCACCCTCATCCATGGGATTTTCCTCAGGGTTGCTAGGAGCTGTGCTTAAACTCGGAATTGCCCGGTTGCAAGCGAAGAGAAGGGAGTTGGCGCGGGTGAGAAAGCCAGCAAGCCAGCCTGCCAGCCCGAATTGCAAGCTTCCCTTCGCCTTTTTCATTGTGAATCGGGAGCAAGCCAACCTCGGGATTTTCCCTCCTCCCACCTTTAAACAGCTGAGGGAAGTTAGCCCAAAGAAGGAAATATTAAAAAGGCAGAAAAATATATTTTTTCCTCAAAAGGACTTTTTAAAACCAAACCTGGCTCCAAATCTATCTCTCTGCCCCAAGCAAGACTTTAGCCCCATACAAATGCAGATGTAAAACCATCAGAAAGTTGGAGCCAGAGCAATCAAGAAGACAAAAGAAGATCTGCATACCCCACCCAAACTCTAGGAGTCATTAGCCCCATCACCTGGGAAGCAGGATATGATAATAGAATTAAACCACAGATATCAAGGCCTAGACAAACACTCAGAAACAGTCTCAAGGTTCATGCCACAGGAACAGGAAACTATTCCAAACAAGGCTAGAGGGGGTATAAAAGCCTACTACCCCATGTGCTCAGTCTCTTCTCTCCTCTGTACTTTCCTGAAGACCATCTTTCTGCAATAAACTGTAACCTTCTTCCCAAAACAGTCACCATGTTTGCTTATTTATTCCCGGCTTGGATGAACCAGGATGAAGACCTTACTTCTATCAATTTGGCGACCCAGAGATGGGACTCCAAGCTAACCTCTCCAATGGACTGAGACTGGTAAGCCCCATCTTGCCGGCAGCAGACCCCCTTGTGTCTGTGGATGGGTTTCCCAGGCCTTGCCCATGTGGAGCTAGGGTAGTAAAGGGAGTGTCAGAATCCAATTATACTTCATCTCCAGTTATCAATTATAGAAAACCCCATTTCTGCCCTCTCTGGATTCTGCCATAAAGAAAGAGAGGGGGGTGAACAAAGGGGCTTTATGGCCCTCACTTCCTTTGGTACAACTTCAAAGGGTTTGAATGTGGTTAGCACCAAAAGGCCTTATCATAACAAAGGAGGCTATTTACCTTTCATGTAGTTTATCTGAAGTCTCCATCCAGATGGAAGAAAGGAAAAAAGGGGTGGGATTGTGATGCCTGAAACTGTCACTGGAAGAGGGGGGTGATTGGGTGGGACTACTGGGGAACCCCTTAAAACCTCGAATGGGAGAGCTTGAACCCCAAGTCCTGTCTAGAACGCCTGCAACCATTTTCTCTTAATAAAGGATCCCTGTTGGAAGAATTATTCCAAGAGTTCTGTCTTCTTAAGATGCAAAGTGGGGTGGGTCCTTACATTAGACAGGACTTGCAAAATTAATCCACCTGGAAGGGAGACCCTTGCCGGGGGATTTTGCAAAAATTTACCATGTCAGACAATGGAGCAAGAGAGGGGGAAAACTCCCTGGAAAGAGAGCCGCTGACCAAATTGGAACCTTGTCAGATGTTGGGATCCGAGAGGTCAGATTCCTCAGGAGAAGAAGTGGTGGAGACACGGGACCACAAGCCTCGCTGGTCAATGGGCGCTGGAAAGAAAAGTGAGTGGGGAAAGGAATCAAGAAAGGTGACCCTGAGACGGGGGACCAAGCAACCAGAATGGAAGCAGGAGATAGAGAAATCCCTGCACGCAAGTGAAGAGGGAGGAAGCTGGGCACCGTACTCAGACTGGATCCTAGAGAAAGCTATTGACCTGATGAAGAGAACTCTCAGCTCCCTAAGAGAGGAGAATCCTGAGCCCTACGGCCACCCCAGCTCCTGGAGCCGCAAAGGGAGAGACACCGGGGGGGACGTGGAGCCTGCAACCCCGGGGACATCTACTGATCCAGTAGTCCCCACCCCCTACCAGACCACAGATGGCAATCTGGACGGAAGACACTACCACCAATAACGGAGGCACCGATCCATTCCAAGACGTCCACCGTTGGAGGTGAAATTCAAAGGGGAGCCAACACGCTTGGGGTTTTTCCTAACCCAAGTCCTCAGCTACATGGAGGAATATGGGCAGGACATTCCCAGCGACAAAGCCTGCATCCGGATCGTGCAATCTGCCCTGGATGGACCGGCTGCAGATTGGGTGGTGAACTTGCATGACTCCAATGCCCCAGAACTCAGTAACTTCAACCGTTTCATGTCCTCTTTGAGAAGACGATTTGAAGACCCCCTGGCTGATCGCAAAGCCCGTGAAAGGATAAAAACGATGAGGCAAGGCAAACGCCCGGTGGCTGAATATACACAAGAATTCCGGGCCATTGCCAGCAAACTGAATTGGCCAGAAGACATCCTCCTTAGCCATTTCAAAGACGGACTAAATTATGATCTATATGATGCTTGCCTGCCCCGAGGGGACCCACACCAACTTGAGGAATGGTACATCTTGGCAGAGGAAGCAGAGATCGACATATTGAAGAGACACCGCCGAGGAAAACAATGGAGCCGCCCCCCGCCTGAGCTAACACACGAACCGGTGAAGTCATCGGCTACAGCCAAGAAGCAAATGGGGTGTTTCAAGTGCGGAAGAGAAGGGCATCGAGCTGTAGAATGCCGCTCCAAAGCCCCCCAGCACAACCCAGACAGATCCCCAATCAACAAATCCGGAAAGTCTTCAGCTAAGCCAAAAGAAACGGCCATGAGAATGATGGAAATTGTGGAACCCCCCACTTCTGCTCACCAAGGGGAAAGAACTCCAGCCTACACCACAGGGCCGGTGGATGCCTCAGATGACAGCTCGGAGGGCGAACCCCTGGTAAGTGGACACATCACACCCATCCTCAAGACAGTGACTATATTAATCCCCCCCATGCCCGAAGCTGTGAAGGTGAAAGCCTTAATAGACTCTGGCTGCACCTGCTGCCTCATTAGCCCAACACTAGTGGGTAATCTGGGCATCCCATCGAGGAGACTGGAACAACCAATCTCATTTGGCCAGTTAGATGGATCCATAGCAGGGGGGGTGCCAGCTACCCTAGCCACTCTACCAATACACCTCTCCCTGGGCAAACATGAAGAGGACATAACGTTTGTGGTGACCCCAGGCATGGAATGCCCAATGATTCTAGGGATGGAATGGTTGAAAAAATGGAACCCCTGGGTAAATTGGAGGACGACAGAAATCAAATTCCCGAAGGGGGACCCTATGGACTTAAAACCTCAAGGGAGGCTACCAGAATCAAGAATAGAAAAAGTATCCATAGGAGAGGAAAAAAGATTAACAGAAATACCAGAGGAATATAGAGACCTTGCTGAAGTTTTCAGTGAGGAGAGGGCGAATGAGCTCCCTCCCCCACCGACCCACAGACTGTACCATTGAATTCAAACCTGGGGCAAAACTCCCAAAGCCCAGATTATACTCCATGAGCCCAAAGGAGAAGGAGGAAATGGAAAGATTCATTAAAAAAAACCTAGAGAGAGGTTTCATTGAGCCAGCCAAGCCTAAAGTGGCTGCCCCAGTCCTTTTTAGAGAGAAGAAGGATGGCTCTTTACGTTTATGCGTGGATTATAGGGCCCTGAATACAATCAGTGAAAGCAACCTGTACTCTCTACCCCTCATGAAAGACATGCTGTCACACCTATCGAAAGGGAATTTTTTTTCTAAACTAGACCTAAGGGAAGCTTACTATTGTGTGAGAATTAAGGAAGGGGACGAATGGAAGACTGCATTTAACTGCCCCATGGGGTGCTATCAATTCAAAGTCTTGCCATTTGGATTACAAGGGGGCCCTGCAGTCTTTATGCAATTAATCAATGACGTTCTAAGGGAGCACCTGTTTAAGGGGGTCCTGGTTTACTTGGACGACATTCTTATCTTCACCGAAACAAAAGAGGAACATGTCAACCTTGTCAGAGCGGTTTTAAAGAAGCTGTGAGCCGCCCACCTATATGCCAAACTCTCAAAATGCGAATTCCACCAGGAAAGGATAGACTACCTAGGTTATCGCATATCCCCCCAGGGCATTGAAATGGACCCAGAGAAGGTCAAAGCAGTATTAGATTGGGCACCACCCCGTACAAGAAAGCAACTACAAAGTTTCCTGGGCTTTGCAAACTTTTACCGCCAATTCATCCCCTCATTTGCCCAGATAGCCTTGCCCCTCACTAACTTACTAAAAACGAAGGGAGCATCCTCAGTAAAACCTAGCCAGCCACTAACATGGACAATGGAGTGCCAAGCAGCATTTGAGAGACTAAAGAGACTTTTTTCTGCCGAACCAGTACTAAGGCACCCAGACATGGACAAGCCCTTCGTAATACAGGCAGATGCAAGTGATGTGGCAGTGGGGGCTGTTCTATTACAAGAAAACAATGAAGGGGTATTGCAACCCTGTGCATATACATCCAAGAAACTCACGGAAACAGAACAGCGCTGGCCCGTATGGGAGAAGGAGGCTTATGGGATACGTTGGGCATTACTCACGTGGCGACAGTTCCTGGAAGGCAACAAAATCCCCTTCCAGGTGTGGACTGATCACAAAAATTGGGAAGCCCTGAAAACATCCAGGAAACTCAATCCCAAACAAGCCCGCTGGTCCCAGCATTTTCACCAGTTCCAATTTAAGCTCAAACATTTACCAGGAAGAAAGAACTTCCTGGCAGATGCACTATCTCGCATGCCCCAATATAACAGCGCACGAACCACAGACTCTAGACCAATAATGGCAGAGTCACAACTGGCAGCACCAGTAACCACAAGAACCCAAGCCAAATTAAAACCACAACTGGACAGCCAAACTGGAATTGAATTCAGAAAAAGTTTGGAAACAGATGAATGGTTCAGAAAAACAAAAATGTGTGCACAATGAGAGACGGGTTGCCTTGGGTAGGGGAAAAGTTATATATACCAACAACTCAAAGAGTCACTTTCATGCACCTTTGCCATGACATAAAATCAGCAGGGCATTTTGGATTTGTAAAAACTTTACATTTAATTAAACGGCAATTTTGGTGGCCATCCATGAAAAAGGACATCGAAAGTTATATAGCCAGTTGTCCAAAATGTGCCACGGCAAAGAGGTTGCAAGGGAAATTGCCAGGACTATTGCAAACAGTGGCAAGTCCCTCAGCCCCCTGGAGAGAAATAGCCATGGATTTTATAGTGGAATTGCCAGAAAGCAATGGGAATACTGTGGTCTGGACGGTCATGGACTTGTTTTCCAAACAGGTGCACTTTATCCCTTGCCAAAAGATTCCCACTGCAAAAGCCTTAGCAAAACTTTTCATCCATCACATTTACAGATTGCAGGGGGCACCCCAACGCATCATCTCTGACAGGGGGGTGCAATTTACGTCTGCATTTTGGAAGGAATTTTTATCCCTCTTAGGAACCACTCAGGGACTGACATCTAGCCACCACCCACAAGGAAATGGGGGGGCTGAAAAAATGAACTCCGTACTTAAGCAATATTTAAGATGTTTTCTTAGTTTCCAGCAGACCGAGTGGGCAGACTTACTCCCTTTTGCAGAAGTTGCCTACAATAATGCAGTCCACTCCAGCACAGGTTACACTCCTTTTCAAATAGCCACCGGTCAAAGTTTCAACCCCATGCCAGAGTTAACCCCAAACAAACCAACGATCCCTTCACTGAAAGAATGGATGGAAAAACTACAAAACACCTGGCCAATAGTTAGAAAAGCACTAGATGAAGCTAGGCAGGCATACAAAGCACAAGCCGATAAAAAAAGGGTTGAGCCTACACCATTCATTATAGGAGAAATGGTGTACTTATCTACAAAATACCTAAAGTCCCTACAGCCCTGTAAAAAACTTGGACCAAAATATATAGGACCTTTTCCAATTAAAAGAATCATAAATCCAGTAACAGTAGAATTAGAATTACCCAAAAATCTCAGGCAAATACACCCAATTTTTCATTGCAGCTTGCTGAAAAGAGAGCATCAGTCACCTCTACGGCCAAAAATCCCCCCCCCCACCTCCAATCATGGTGGAGGGCGAACAACACTTCGAAATAAAGGAAATCCTTGACTCTAGGAGATATCATGGAGCAACTCAGTACCTAGTTGCCTGGAAACACCTCCCTCCCTCACAAAACGAGTGGGTCCATAAACGTCATGTCAGAGCCCCGAAGCTATTGAAGAAGTTTCACAGAGAGTATCCTAACAAGCCTGACTAATTTTTATACCTGTTTTGTTTTTTTTCAGGTGAATCTCCCTTATTTTTAAGGGGGGCCGGATGTCAGAATCCAATTATACTTCATCTCCAGTTATCAATTATAGAAAACCCCATTTCTGCCCTCTCTGGATTCTGCCATAAAGAAAGAGAGGGGGGTGAACAAAGGGGCTTTATGGCCCTCACTTCCTTTGGTACAACTTCAAAGGGTTTGAATGTGGTTAGCACCAAAAGGCCTTATCATAACAAAGGAGGCTATTTACCTTTCATGTAGTTTATCTGAAGTCTCCATCCAGACGGAAGAAAGGAAAAAAGGGGTGGGATTGTGATGCCTGAAACTGTCACTGGAAGAGGGGGGTGATTGGGTGGGACTACTGGGGAACCCCTTAAAACCTCGAATGGGAGAGCTTGAACCCCAAGTCCTGTCTAGAACGCCTGCAACCATTTTCTCTTAATAAAGGATCCCTGTTGGAAGAATTATTCCAAGAGTTCTGTCTTCTTAAGATGCAAAGTGGGGTGGGTCCTTACAGGGAGTTTTGAGAGTTTGAGCTCAAGGGCTGCTTTGGAAAGAAGGTGAAGGTGAGTACCTCTAAATTTTAAGTTTAAAGCCCAGGGGAACAAAGAAAATGTGTGTATTTCTGTTTGGGTGAGTGAGAAGACTTTTTTTTCCCAATCACAGTTGGATTTTGCTGCTTCTGGTCTTTCCTAGCCGCAGAAAGGATCTGTTTAATTGGCAGAACCTGGACAGCATGGGGGTTTGGCCAGAGCACAGAACCTTTTGTAGGGAGAGACTGTGTGAAAAGGAAATGGAATGAGTGAATGAAAGAATTGGATTTGGGCAACTAGCTGGTAAGGCCCTGTAAGCAAAGCAAAGTTAGGAAATTAAGCCCCAAGAAGGGAGCGACCACCTACCTCTGAGAGCAGGTGGAGGTGCCCGCGGACACTGGAGGTCCAGGTGTCCGTAAACGGTGGGGTAAAGCCGGCCAGTCGAAGAGTAGCCCGTACCTTCTGAGGGAAACTGGAAGGTCTCTGCAGACCCCTTTTTGGTCTGAAAACGTGGAGGATCCCTCGGAGGAGCCCACGAACTCTGAGAGCGATCCAGAGAAGTTCCGTGAATCCCCTTTTTTCGGACTCACAAAATCGTGATAGTAGGAAGAAGGCTCACAAGGAGACTTCTGACGGATCGTGCCCTTTAGTGGTAGGGAAATCCCCTTATAGAAACATGGGAAGTTCTAATTCAAGGGCGGAAGTAGGTTTCCCCGTTGAGAGCTTGCTCGTAGCCTGGGACAGGAATCAGCTACCCGTCCAGACCGGAATGGAAAAGAGGTAGATAAAGAAACTATATGGGGGAAAAGAAAAAAAAAATACAGACTTTGCTTAGGGCCTTGCTGGGAAACCAATTTGGCTAAATAAAGGTACTTAAAAGGGAAAATAAGAAATAGTGATTCTCTCTCTCTCTCTCTCTCTCTATGCAACCACGTGGTATGTTTAAAATATGTGTCTTCCCTAACTTGAGTTATCTGAAATTTAGGGTGGGAATGACTAGGATGTTCTGTTCTCTTGTCTTTGTGTATATATGTTTGTCAAAGTCTGTGCGTGAGAGGTGTTGAGTCCTTCGCGGGAAGCAAGACACGAGAAGCAGTTGTAGTTCTCAGTTTTCTTTATTCTGTGTTCAGCTCACAAGTAGATGGCTTCAGCAGCTCCCAAAACCTCCCAGCTTCTTATATAGGCATTTCCCGGGTCAATGCGATACTTTTCCCGCGCCAGCACCCGCGCATGCGCACGGCGCTGGCGACAGCCTGTCTGGTCCCGGGCAGCTTTGCACCTGCCCGGGACCACCTGCAAACGCCCCGAGCCGTTTGCAAGGCTCGGGACATAACACCCCTTTCCCCCGGGCTAAAACTACTACCAACATATAATCATTATTTTATGCAGTGTTCTGCTTCTCAGTGCTCCTATCGTTACCTGGCTTTTGTTTAGCCAGCAATGTTATGTAATCCTCTAAGTATTTAGGAGACTTCCTTGCTCTCTGTGACCTTCTCAGCTCTGGGTTTCTGACAGGTGTTCCCTGACTGAGGGGTGACAAGAGCCTGTTCCCCTTATCATGCCTTGGTGCCTTCCAAGGACTTTGCCCTGATGCCTGGCCTGCTTGCTCGCCCACCGGGCTCGTCAGGCCAGGGCTTCTGTCACTTTGTGACCTGGTTGACCTGCCTAGCTGTAGGCCCTCGGGCCCCTTGAAGTGATAGCCACTGCTGGGCGTCTCTGTAGAACCTCCTAGGTCCGTCCAAGACCTGTCAGGAGGCTGTCCAATCCCTAAGCCCCGTTCTGTGTCCGGGCTCGTGTGGGTCTCTGTACCTTCCCAAAACTCAGTTACTCCCTGATTTGGGCTAGAGGTGTTGCGGTCGGGACTTGGTTCCTCGACCACCTCCCTGTAAGTTTGACCCCCTGTAGGATTAGGGGTAAGGTCAGGCCAACTCTGGGGATTGTGTGCCAGCTCTCTTGCGGGGAATGATCTGTTGGGATGCTCCCGGGTATCCTCCATGACTGGAGTGCTGTGTGATGTGTGTGGAAAGTGAGTATGCCCCCGGGGAGACTCCCTGGCTGGAGTAGGCGTGAGTGCCTGTTGTGTGGGTAAGCTCCATGAATTCCTTTTCGGAGCACTTGCGGAAGCTTGAAATGGGCTGTCAGTGGCTCCATCAGTGGAGATGGGCAGCAACTCGTGCCCTTCCCTTTGCTCCAAAGGGTCCCCCTGCCCCCCTGGAAAAGACCCAGGAGTCTCATCTGAAAGGTCCCGCCTAGGGCGGAGTTGGTCGATGTGCCGACGCAGGACACGACCGTTGTCCAGGGCTACCTCGTAGGAGAGAGGACCTGTGACCCTGGAAATAGAAGCGGGGACCCATGTATGACCAGGCCCGTAATTGCGAGTCCAAACCGGGGCACCCTCAAGTAGTTGTCTAGGTGCCCTAGGATGTGAGGTAGATGGAGGCAATCTGTCCGGATGCAACCGGTCAAGTTTAGTAGTAAGTTGACGCCCCCAACGAAGTTCAGCTGGGCTTCTCCCTGTAGAAGTGGACGGTGTGGTGCGATAAGAAAGGAGAAAGTCAGCCAACCTGTGATGCCAGACCCCGTAGGTGAGTCTTTTCAAGGCGTCCTTTGTGATGCACACCATACGTTCAGCCATACCGTTGGTGGACGGGTGGAAGGGTGCAGACGTGGCATGACGAATCATGTTAGCCTGTAAGAAAGCTTGGAATTCGGAGGAAGTGAATTGAGGGCTGTTGTCAGACACAATGACATCTGGAAGCCCGTGTGCAGCAAAAATCCCCCTCAGTACCTGAATAGTCTTTGCAGTGGTGGTGGATGAGACAGGTACAACCTCAAGCCATTTTGAATGGCTGTCAACAAGGACCAAGAAGAACGGGCCCTGAAAGGGCCCAGCGTAGTCAATGTGCACCCTAGACCATGGGGACTGTGTTTCCTCCCATCTATGCACGGGAGCTTGGGGCATCTCTGGGCGAGATCGTTGGCACAGGTGGCATGCATGCACCTTAGCCTCAATATCTTTATCTAAACCAGGCCACCACAAGTGGCTGCGCGCAAGAGCCTTCATACGAACAATGCCAGGATGACCCTCGTGGAGGGATTCTAAGACCCTAGTCCTCATTGAGGTGGGAATGACAACTCTGTTTCCCCAAAGCAGACAACCCTGAGAAAGGGATAGCTCGTTCCTTTTGGACCAGAAACTCTGAAACTCAGGACTAGGGCAGTGCTCAGGCCAACCAGACAAAACCCAGGAACGGACACGTGAAAGTGTGTGATCTGTACCTGTTTCAGCGGCAACATCCCTGGCACTAAGAGGGAGCTCGGGCAAGGCTTGGATAGATAGAATGTTGACAGCTGGCGCAGGGTCAGCTTCTACTACTGGCAGAGGCAATCTACTGAGGCCATCAGCATGGCCCATTTCTTTCCCAGGCTTGTGGAGTAAAGAAAAATCATATGCAGACAAAAAAATAGACCACCTAAGCATTCTAGGGGAAATGATTTGGGGAGTCTGCTTACGTGTGGTAAACAGTCCCAGCAGAGGCTTATGGTCAGTGAAGACCGTGAAATGCCTGCCATATAGAAAATCATGGAATTTTTTAATTCCAGCAACAACAGCCAGAGCCTCCCTGTCGATCTGAGCGTAGTTGCGCTCAGCAGAAGACAATGTTCTGGAGTAATATGCAACAGGAACCTGAGTTCCATCAGACCTGAGGTGGCTCAGGACAGCTCCTACCCCGTAAGGGGACGCATCACAAGCGATGCACACAGGAAGGGACTCGTTGAAATGTGCAAGTACACTGTTAGAAGTGAGTAAGGCCTTGACTTTGTTAAAACAAGCCTCATGTGTTTGTGACCAGTGCCACACTGCTTGCTTGTCTAGTAGCCTGTGAAGAGGCTCAGCTACACTGGCTTTATGTGGAAGGAAGGAATTGTAGAAATTCAGGAGGCCCAGGAAGGCCTGAAGTTCGGCCTTAGACTTTGGCCTAGGTGCTTCTAAAATAGCAGTTAGTTTGGATTCAGCAGGGTGAATCCCAGCAGCATCAATTTTGAACCCCAGAAATTCAGTAGAAGGCACCCCAATTTTGCATTTGTCTCTTTTGAGCTTGAGGCCTGTTTTCCTGAATCTTAACAGAACAGCCCTTAGCCTTTCAGCTAGAATGTGTGTGGAGTCTCCTGCAATTAAGACATCATCAAAGTAGGGGCAAACCCCCGGTATGCCCCGTAGTGTGTTTTCCATTACGCTTTGGAAAATCCCAGGAGCGACATTCACTCCAAACTGTAGCCTTTTTACCTTAAAGGCTCCCCTGTGGGTCACAATAGTCTGAGCTATAGCAGCATCATCATCAACAGGCAGCTGTTGATACGCTTGAGCTAGGTCAAGCTTTGCAAAAACGCGCCCCCCCTTGAGGGAGGCCAGAATATGACTGACCACAGGAACAGGATAGGCATGTTGCTGCAATGCCTTATTAAGAGTGCATTTGTAATCAGCACAAATGCGAATGTCCCCATTTGCCTTTAGAGGCGTGACAATGGGGGTCTCCCAAGGACTGGAATCAACAGGTTCTAGAATTCCCTGTTGGATCAGTTTGTCTAACTCAGTGTCAATTTTACTCTTTAAAGCAAAAGGGACCCTTCTTGCTTTAATTCTAATGGGAGTGACAGTGGGGTCTAGCTTTAAGGACACAGGGGGTCCTTTGAATGTGCCCAGCTGGGGGCTGAAAACATCTGCAAATTCTTTGCAGACTTCCTGTAGGTCGAGTGTTTGTAAGCTGTTGAGTCCTGTGACGTGTATCCCCAGGGCCTCAAACCAATCGAGTCCTATGAGACTCGTTCGTTCACCCCCTACTACTAATAAGTCTAGTGGACCTTCAAAACTCTTGTATTGCACGTTAAGGGTGGCCTCCCCCTTAACACACACTCTTGAATTTTGAAAATCTGTTAACACAATGTCAGGAGGCCTTAACTTGGCCTGAGTTCCACTACCGGAACAAATCTTCCTAAATGTATGCAAGGAGATGATTGAAAGGGCAGACCCTGTGTCTAGTTCCATAGTTAATGGAACCCCTTGTAGCTTCACCTTGAGTGACAGCTTCTTCTTAATGGGCTTGTGTGTGCCTGTCCTGAGGATGCTTCTTCGCGAAGCGCAAAACCCTACCCTATTCTGGCTGGGGACCCTGGTACCTTTCAGGCGCAGTTCTTCCTGAGGTTGTACCTTTCGTCGGCCCAGACACACAGCTGCAATGTGTCCTTGTTTGCCGCATGCCCGGCAGGTAGCGGAGCGGAACTTGCAGTCGGTTCTCCTGTGGCGACCTCCACAGCCGATGCACTTGAGTGGAGCTGAAGAGCTTCCCTTCTGATTTCCTTCCTTCGTGGGGTGGAGACGGTCGACTTCCTCGTCCGGATCCTCCTCGGAGTTTCCTTGGACGTCTTCCTGGTGCACGGATGCAACTTCTGGACTGTTCCTGATCGGCCGCATGTTCTTGACGGCGCCGCCTGCTGCTTCTTCTGCGGTGACCTCTCTTAAGGCATCTTGGAAGGACAGTTCTTCTTTGGCGAAAAGCCTCTGTTGTAGATCTCGATGCCTTAAGCCGCACACGAATCGGTCCCTCAGTCGTTCTTCGAGGTCCTTGAACTCGCAGTGCTTGGCGGCCTTCCTCAATGCGGCGATGTATTCTTTGGCCGACTCTCCGGATCGTTGATCCCTCTGCTCGAAGGTGTGGCGCCATGCGATGACGGACATCTTAGGCTGGAAGTGCTCCTTCAGTAGCTTCTTTAGATCTGCGTAGCTAACAGACTCTACTGGAACAGGTGCTGCAAGGTTTTCTGCGATTTCAAAGGCGTCTTGACCGCAAACACAAAGCAGGGTGGCAGCCTTCAAGCTCTCTTCCCTCACTTGGTTTGCCTTGAAGTAGTTCTCCACCCTGGCTACGTAGGACTCCCACCGCTCTGGATGTGAGACGTCGAACTCCGAAAGCCTTCCAACCTTTGCCATCTTCAGGAGACGGGTCTATCAGCCAGCCTACCCCCGAATGCGCACTGGATTGGCGAGTAGCTGCCGAGTCAACGCCGTTCCGCCGCTCAGGACTCACTTGGGTAAGCTTACACTTCTTCCTTTCCAGGTGATGTAAGGCATCCCATCCTCGTCGCCAGTGTTGAGTCCTTCGCGGGAAGCAAGACACGAGAAGCAGTTGTAGTTCTCAGTTTTCTTTATTCTGTGTTCAGCTCACAAGTAGATGGCTTCAGCAGCTCCCAAAACCTCCCAGCTTCTTATATAGGCATTTCCCGGGTCAATGCGATACTTTTCCCGCGCCAGCACCCGCGCATGCGCACGGCGCTGGCGACAGCCTGTCTGGTCCCGGGCAGCTTTGCACCTGCCCGGGACCTCCTGCAAACGCCCCGAGCCGTTTGCAAGGCTCGGGACATAACAAGAGGTAAATGTGACTGTTAACTGTTTCAAATCCAAAGAAAAAAGAATTTTAAATTCTGCTAGAACTTATGCTTAAAAATAAGCCACAAAAAGGAAATACCTCACTCTGTTTGTCTGGCCAACAAACAGAGTGAAGAAAAAAAAATGTGATTGTTTGTTTGTTTGTCTTCCTCTTTCCCTCTGTGTCCTCTTAAGAACAGTCTTAAGTTAGCAGGAGGGAATGTTTTAAGTTCATCTGCTAGAGGGACCCTGGAGGTCATCTAGTCCAACCCCCTGCTCAGGCAGGAAACCCTATATGAACTTTATCAAATGCCTTACTGAAGTCCAAGAAAATTATATCCACAGCATTCCTCTAGTCCACTAATTTTCTAACTGGGTCAAAGAATGCAGTGAGATTTGTCTAGCATGATCTGTTTAACAAACCCATGTTGGCTTTTAGTAATAACTTTGTTTGCCTCCAGGTGCTCGCTGATTATCTTTTCCAGAATCTTCCCAGGTATTGAGGTCAGGCTGATAGGTCTGTTGTTTCCTAGATCTATTTTTATTTTTGAAGAAGGGAACTACATCAGCTCTTTTCCAGTCCTCTGGTAGTTCCCCAGTGCTCCAGGGTCTTTGATAAATATAGTTCAGTGATTCTGAGATCACATCTGCCAGTTCCTTGAGAACTTTGGGGTGTAATCCATCTGGTTTTGGTGATTTGAACTCTGCTAGGCTGGATAAGTGCTCACTTACCATTTTCTTGCCTATCTTAACTTGTGTTTGTAATCTATTTTTCTTATATAGTACTGTTTTTGATAAGTTGGACTGTTTGCTTTTTTATTCTTTTTGACTGTGGTCACAAGCCTTAGTTCATTTTGAGCCTTAGCTTTCTTCACCTCATCTTTGCAGGCTCAGACTATTTGCTAATATTCTGCTTTAGTTATGTGTTCCTCTTTCCACTTTTTAAGTTTATTGAAATTAGCTCTCTTAAAGTCCAAGACTCTAATTTGACTGTTCTATTGTCATGTGTTTCCTATTGTTGGGAGGAACTCCCCCGTTCGGTCCTTCCAGCCGGGATTCCCCTTGACGGTGCGGCACAGAAGAAATAGATCGTGAAGCCAGCTACCAGAAAGAGGTTTAATTTCAAGGATCAGCGTTGAGTGACAATTCAGCTTGAGTCCCCGGCTAGCTAGACAGAATGATCTTTTAAACAGAGGTTTTATACCTTTTTGTGGTTTCCAATTTTGTCAATTTTGATTGGTGAGTTTGAATCTGCCTTTTCTGATTTGTTGGTCAGTGACTATTGTTGGTTAAATTTCCTTGCTAATCCTGCCTGAAAGGTGTTAATTACTTTATTGTTGTGTCCTGATTGTTGCTAACTGGTTCCTCATTGTGTGTGTCAAGTGTTTGCCATTTAGCCTCAGGCTGCTGTTGACCCAGTTTAGTTGGGGTGTTCCTAGGTTATTTCTTAGTTGGGCTGGGGAGGGGGTGTCCAACTCTCATCAATTCCCCCATTTTGGGCTATCACTGGAGTATCAGTGATTAGCCCAACTGGTTCATATATACGGTAGTGGTGATCAATTTGGCACATCATGAGAGATGTTTTCTTGCTTTGTCCCTTACTTCTGATGGGAGTTGTGCAGACCTTTAGGCATTTTAACCCTAAAGGAATTAATTGGCATAGGCAACAAAGGAGGGCTCCACCTATTATGACTGTGATTATACTACCAATAAGAATTTTCAACCAATGGAAGTCTGGTAACCATGAAAAGAGCCAGGAAAGGTCCCAGGATGACTGGTTGTGCCCAATGTTTTGTGCTAGTTCTCTTAAATGTTTGATATCTTGTTCAATTAGCCCAGATTGGTCGGATAAATTGAAGCAGCAGAGCCCTCTGAATTCTTCACAGCCATGATTGTGCTTCAATAATAGGTAGTCAATGGCTGCTCTATTTTCAAGGGTAGCTTCTCTGATTTGCCTTAGTTCTCTGTTTAAGGCGTCCAGGGCATGGGAAGTGGTGTTTAAACTTTTAGCTAGGGTACATGCCAGGCTGTTTATATTCCTTGAGTTTCGTGCTGCGAGCCCTGGCACTCCCACTAGAGAGACAGCCAATGCAATATATTCAGTTTTCGTGAGAAGGGGGGTTTTGAAATCGCAGTCAGGAGGTAATGTGTGGAAGCTCCTTCTTTGCCGCCTTTGTAGGGTGGGCATCAGCATGGTTAGTTGTCCTAACGTGCAAGGGCCCCCAGTGGAATTTGCAGGCAGGTAGGAATAAGCTTTCAGGCCACATAATAGAAACCATCCCATAGGAAGTTTCACATAGCCATATGAGAAGGTGATGGCTTTGGTGTTATTGCAGGCCAGTTTGGTGTTAGTGAGGTTGTGGCAGTTGGAAACTTTAGGCTGGTGGCACCAAGTCAGTGTGAAACAAGTAGCTGCTTGAGTTACTGCTGCTACTTGTAATGTGTACATGCTGTTGTCTTTTATGCTTGTGCTGGTTCCCCAGTCAAAAATGTTGTAGTATGAGGCTATCAATGAGCGTCCCCTTAATTTAGTGTTATTGGTGATAGCTTTTGGTGCTATTGCCACCCCCATCAAGCATGTGGTTAAGATGTCTTTCACTGATCTACCTCCAGCAAGGCAAAAGTCTGTAGTGTTCAGTACTTCCTTCGCTAAATACTCCCACACGTTCCCTTTTTCCGGAAATAGGTTTGGTTCTATAAACCCAGAGGTACATTTCAAATATAAAAACATAATATACATAACACATAAGATTCTAACAATGGTAAACTTAATCTCCTCCCCCATTTGTCTCAATTTCAAAAAAACGTTTTTAGTGTCCACTCTTCAGTTTCTGGGTTTTTCTTGAGCCTCAGAGGTGGAACCTTGGGTGTTGTCTCAGGTACAATGCTATGGTCTACAACTGCCGGTTTAACATGTGTCCAGTGGATCCAAGCGTTCCTTTCAGCTACCTTGATTGCTGTCTGGGTGGTTAGTAGAGCTTGAAAGGGTCCACTCCACTTTGGTTGCAGTGGTGACTTCCGGCTGTATGATTTTATCCAAATCCAGTCCCCTGGTTCAAAACGGTGTAGATTTTCTTCTAACGGTAAAGTCTGTGTCAAGGCACTTTGCTTCCACAGTTCTCTGAGTCTCTGGTGCAGAGCTGTAAGATAGGATGATAAGACTATCTCCCCTTTCTCCAAGCAGAGGGACTGGGGGTCCAGGCCTTTGAGTGTGTCAGGTGGTCGACCAAACAGCAGTTCGAAGGGGGGAGATACCTATGTCTTGCCTTGGTCGGGTTCTCAGATGGAACAATGCTATGGGTAATGCTTGGGGCCAGGGCAGGTGGGTCTCCTGACAGAGTTTGCCTAGGAGAGTCTTTAATTCTCTATTTTGCCTTTCCACCCCCCCTGAGGAACTGGGGTGTCCTGGTGCATGTATGTGCAGCTACTTTTACAAAATAGTCAATACAAACATTCTGGATAAACTTTCCCTCCCACCAGATAGAAGTCCAAGGTGTTCAGTACTTGTTCTGCCACATATTCCCAAGTGCCATCTCTCCACTAATACATTCAACTGGCTTGTTACAATACAAATGGGACAAGAAAGAAAAGTTTACAATGAGTTTCCACCCTCCCCCCACAGTCTAATTTTCTCTTCTGAGGCTTCACATAGCACCAGGACTCCTTCCTTCTGCAGCTCTCTCAGGCATCTGGGGAAATGGTAGGACTTGGGAAGATTTTCCACTCAGATTGCATGGTGGCTTTTTAGTGGATGGCTGGATTCAAAACTCAATTCCATGGCTCAAATGGATGGAGGCAGCATCTGGGCCTGTGTGTTCTGCTTCCAAAGGTTTGGGAGAGGGTTTCATGTTCTTAGATAGGGCCCATTGTTCAATTCTGTCAAGATTTTTTTGGATCCTGAGCTTATCTTCTGGGATGTTAGTTATTCCTGCCATTTTAGTGTCATCTGCAAATTTGATGAATAACCTTTCTATTCCCTCATCTAAATCATTTATGAAGATACGGAAGAGTACTGGGCCTAAGTCAGAACCTTGGGACACCTCATTGCTTATTTCCCTCCATGTAGAGGTAGAACCATTAAGGACGATTCATTGAGTATGGTTTGTCAGCCAATTACAAATCCATCTGGTGGTGATGCTGCCTATAAGATGTTGTCTATAAGAAGCCAAAACACTGCACTTCATGTCTAAAAAATGGTGCTCTGGTCTTTCTATCAGAAAATGAGAGAGAAGCCTCCATTGCCTCTTTGGTGGACATTACTGATCTTTTCTTATTTTGGTTTTAGTTCTTTCTCATTGCTAGTAATAAGTATTCCTAAAAGTTAATGAGCCATCATGTCTGAATTTCAAAATACTGGCAAACAAACAAAAAAGACCTGTGGGCATTTTATAATGACATCTCTCTTAAATATATATCATCTTGCAGTAAACAACACTGCAAGAACTGTTGTGTTGAGATATTTAATTTTCTTTAATCATCTTGGTATTTTACATCAACTTATAAATTTTATGAATGCTGGAATGGCTTGTGCAATCTATTCTCCCCACAATTAGCTTTTACAATGATCCATTGCACATTCTGTGGATATGCTTTTAGAAACAGACTGAAGCATGCAGAAAGTAAAGTAAGCAAATTCTTCTTAAAGTTGAGCTTAACTCCTGAAAACTTTATTATTTTATATTATGCAATTTCTTTGGCAACAATAGGGAAATGGTTTGTTATTTTCTTCTTTCAAGGTTAGCTTTTAATCTTGATATTCCCAGAAAATTTTCTATCCAAGTACTAACCAGGCTTGATCCTAATCAACTTCCTAGTTCATCCTAGCAAGTCAACATGCATAAATAAGGATTATGCATAAAATTTCTATTTATATGTTATATGTTCTATAATGTTATAAACAACAAGAATGCCATATTGGGAAAGTCCTTGCAGAAATGCAAATAATAACTATGGGATCATAATACTAAGCCAATATTGATTTCAATCAATCCAGAACCAGTCTTGAAGAATAATCCTGTTCCTTCAGTCAAATCCTAATTTATTTTCTCTTTTGTTTTTTGCTGAAACATCCTGCAGAAGAAAAATAATTGACTAACTATAGAATATATTTTAAGTTCATTGTGAATGTATACTTTATGAAATGCCCATAGTATTATGAATTAACTGATGTTTGGTACTTGAGTTTTTTGCTCTTGTAATTTGATTTGAATTTATGTTTATAGGATGTTTTATTTGAATTGGGTAGGGCTTGTTTTACTGTATCTGATTGGTTTGTTAGTGATATATATTTTAATTTTTTGATTATGCTTTTCTTACTGATACCTTAAAGAAGAGAAAGATCCCCTTTTGTTGGGATAAACACAAAGGAGTGATATTTACTTATCAGGAACTCTATATTTACTTATAGAACTCTATAGAAAAACTGTATAGAAAAAGCAAGGAAGTTCTGATTAGACATAAAAAAGCAAGGAAGTTCTGATTAGACATAAACTAATTTTAAAATAAGCCGAGGAACTGAAAAAAATCTGCTGCAGAACAACATCAAGAGGGTAGTACTGAGATAGTGGTACAGGAATCTGCTACTTTGTGCAAAGATGGAGATTAAGGCTATCATCTGCAATATTAACGGGGTGAATGCCCCATCCAAACATAAAAAAAATATTTCATTATTTGAGGAAACTTAATGTTGATATAATTTGCCTTCAAGAAACACATATTAAGAAACAATATAAGAAATATTTAATAAATAAACGACTAGGGGAGGAATTTATATCTGCTGGTTTAAAGAAAACCTAGACTTGTTCTATATATAAAACCCCAACTTAAACCTAAGCTATTTTTAGTAGATGACTATGGTAGATCTGTAGTAGTGGAAATTGAGCTCAATGGAATAAAATCAATAGTAGTAGGCCTATACAGGCCAAATGATGATAATTGTAAATTTTTCAAATATCTTATAGACCAGATAATAGCATTTTCATACGTAAATTGGTTCATGTTGGGCGATTGGAATGGAATGATTTTACCAGATTTACATTGATCATCATCTAAGTGGATTAAACCCTCCCAGGGTAAATTACCAAAGATTTTCTCCAACATGATAGATAACTTAGTATTAATAGACTCGTGGAGATATAAACATGGTTCTGCTAGAGAATATACATTTTTCCAGAAAGACGTATATCCTTTTCAGGGATTGATACGATATGGATTTCTAAAAATCTTGCCAATAAAATTTTAAAAGTTCACATTTTACCTAAATCCTTCTCTGATCATAACCCAGTGCTTTTTGTACTTAGAGGAAAGAGGTTGAATTACAGATGGAGATTAAATAAAGTTATTTTGCAAAAGGAGCTGATTGTGAAAAACTGTAAAAACAAATTAAAAGAGTATTTTTATAATAATTTAGGCAGAGAAGCAGCTTTAACAATTGTGTGGGATGCAAATAAAGCTGTTATGAGGGGTTATTTCATACAGTATAATTGTTTAAAGAAGAAGAAATCCCTGGAAAAATGCAAAAAATATTAGATGAGATTAGACAGAAAGAAATTGAGTTGCAAAAAATACCTACGGATGTAAAAATTTCACATCAAATTAAATTGTTACAGCAACAATTTATGTTAATAGTTCAAGAAATAGAAACAAAAATGAAGTATGTGAAACAAAGATATTTTGAATTTGCAAATAAACCAGGGAGACAGTTGGCATATAAATTAAGGATCGAAAGGGAAAAGCGAATGATTGAGAAAGTTTGTGAAGGGAATAAGGTAATAACTGATAATGAACTTGTTGAAAAGACTTTTCATAATTTTTATTCTAATTTGTATAAAACAGGAGTTTGATAGGTCTAAAATAGATGAATATTTTTAAGACAAAGATTACCTACGTTATCACAATCCCAGAGGTAACTTATGAATGACCCAATAACAGTCTTCGAAATATCAGAAGCTATAAAAAAAAGAAACCAGGTAAAGCTCTAGGACCAGATGACCTTAAAGTCAATACTGTAAATGCTTCGAGGAGGAACTTCTACAGCCGCTAAAGGACATAATGAATGATATACTTCAGGAGGAAAGATACCCCAAACATGGAAGGAAGCCAATATTGACTGAAGGAGAGTCAAGATCCTACAAAGACAAAGAATTATAGACCAATTTCACTACTGAACAATGACCATAAACCCTTTGCTGCAATTCTGGCAGAAAGACTAAGGAAGAATTTTTAGGTATATATTCATGAAGACCAATCTGATTTTCTGTCAAAAAGATAGTTAAGGGATAATGTGAGGACTGTTCTAAATATCACTGAATATTTACAATACCACAGTGAGAAACAGGCAGCTTTAATATTCCTAGATGCAATTTAAATTGGACTTTTATGTTTAAAGCCCTGGAAGAAATGGACTTTGGAGAGAGCTTTATTCAGGGAGTTAAAACTATTTACACGTCACAGTAAGCAAAAATTGTTATTAATGGTGATTTAACCAATCCATGTGACATTCAAAAGGGTATGAGACAAAGATGCTCCTTGTCTCCCTTGTTTATTCTGGTGTTGGAAGTTTTAAATAGAGACATTAGGCAAGATGAGAGAATAATGGGTATAAATATCAAGAAAAAGGTTTATAAAGTGAGGGCATTTGCTGATGACTTGATTATATTCCTGCAGGACCCCAAAAATAAGATAGATATATATTGAGGAAATTAAATGAGTTTGGGGTTCTAGCAGGTTTTAAAATAAATAAACAGAAACCAACAATGTTGATCAAAAATATGTTCTCCCAGGATGGTGACCTACTGAGTAAAAGGTTTGGTTTCAAGGTTGAGAATAAGGTGAGATATTTGAGGGTTATGTTGACAAACACAAACCAAAACTGTTTCAAAATAATTATGTACCTCTTTGGAATGATATAAAAAAGGATCTACAAAGATGGGACAAATTACATTTATCATTACGGGACAGAATTTCAGTAATTAAAATGAATGTTTTGCCAAAGATGCTCTTTCTGTTTCAGACAATACCAATACTTGCAATGAATATTCCATTTAAACAGTGGCAGAGGGATATCTCTAAATTTACATGGCAAGGAAAGAAACCAAGAATTAAATACAAGTTATTGCAAGATGCCAAGGAAAGAATTTTCCAGATTTAAAATTGTATTTTGATGCATGTTGTTTGGTTTGGTTAAAAGAGTGGGTGAACCTCCAAAATAAGAGGCTGCTCGATTTGAAAGGCCATGAATTAAGGTTTGGATGGCATGGGTATTTATGATACGATAAAGTTAAAGTAAATGTTGATTTTAATAATTTTATTAGATGTGCCATATTAAGAGTTTGGAGTAAATATAAAACAAGGTTTTTTACGAAATTGCTCCTAGAGGTGTCCCCCCCCACAAGAAGCTTTTTTTAGAAAAGAAATGGTGGTGAAACTGGACTGGTGGACATATGGTAAAATAGTATCTTTCAATTCTGGAGACCCCATCCTCAAGCCTAGGGAAGAATTAGAATTAAAAGGTCACATTTGTCACTGGTTTACATATCAACAAATAAAGGAAAGATTTAAACAAGACAAAAAAGGCCATCGTTTTGAGTAAAAATGAATTGGAAATCCTACTATGTGTTAGTGATGATCATATAATTGCAAAAGTCTATAAAAAGTTATTAAAATTGAATTTGGAAAATAAACATGTAAAACAATGCAAGATCCAGCTGGCAAGGAATTTTGGGTATAGTGTGATGCTTGAACAATAGGAGAATATGTGAATAAAAGGCTTAGAATTCACATTAAATTATAACCTAAAAGAAAAATTTTACAAAATGATGTATCACTGGCATTTAATATCAGATACGTTATCTAGAATGTATAAAGGTATTTCAAATGAATGTTGGAAATATAAATGTAAAGAAGGATTTTTTATCATTTATGGTGGACATGTGATAAGGCAAAGAAATATTGGAGTAGGGTTCATATATTAATGCAGAAAATTCTTAAAGTGAACATAAAGATTAAACCAGAAACTTTCCTTCTGGGTCTAATGGAAAGAGAACTGGGAAAAAATTTGGAACTCTGATTTTATATATGGTGACAGCAGCAAGATTGCTCTATGCACAAAGGTGGAAGGGTGCCTCGATTCCTACCATGGATGAATGGTTACAAAAGTTGTGGAGATATGCAGCTGAGAGAGCAGCTTTGCTTCTTTGTATAGTGTGCCACCCCTTTATGGATTACTGCCTTGTCGTGGCGAAGGGGCTTGCATAACTCAATGAAGCTATAAGCTATAACCGTGCAGGGCCACCCAAGACGGACAGGTTATAGCAGAGAGTTCTGACAAAATGTGATCCACTGGAGAAGGAAATGGCAAACCACTCCAGTATCTTTGCCATGAAAACCCCATGGACAGTACTAAAAGGAAAAAAGATATGACGCTGGAAGATGAGCCCCTCAGGTCGGAAGGTGTCCAATATGCTACTGGGGAAGAGCAGAGGGCTAGTACTAGTAGCGCCAGAAAGAATGAAGCGACTGGGCCAAAGCCGAAAGGACGCTCAGCTGTGGATATATCTGGTGGTGAAAGGAAAGTCCAATGCTGTAAAGATTTTTTCTCCATAGGAACCTGGAATGTAAGATCCATGAATCAAGGCAAGCTAGACGTAGTCAAAAAAGAGATGACAAGACTGAACATCGACATCTTAGGAATCAGTGAACTAAAATGGATAGGAATGGGTGAATTTAACTCAGATGACCATCAGGTATACTACTGTGGGCAAGAATCCCTCAGAAGAAATGGAGTAGCCTTCATAGTCAATAAAAGAATAGGAAAAGCAATACTGGGATACAATCCCCAAAATGACAGAATGATCTCAATTCGAATCCAAGGCAAACCATTCAATATCACAGTAGTCCAAATCTATGCCCCAACCACTGGTGCTGGAGAGGATGAAACTGACCGGTTCTATGAAGCCCCACAGCACCTTATAGAATTAACACCAAAAAATGATGTCCTTATCATCATGGGGGATTGGAATGCTAAGGTAGGAAGCCAAAGGATAACCGGAATAACAGGCAAGTTTGGCCTTGGAGTACAAAATGAAGCAGGGCACAGGCTAATAGAATTTTGTCAAGAGAATACGATGGTCATAACAAACACTCTTTTCCAACAACCCAAGAGACGGCTCTACACATGGACATCACCAGACGGTCAACATAGAAATCAGATTGACTATGTGCTCTGCAGCCAAAGATGGAGAAGCTCTATACAGTCAGTAAAAACAAGACCAGGAGCTGACTGTGGCTCAGATCATGAGCTTCTCGTTGCAAAATTTAGGCTTAAATTGAAAACAGTAGGGAAAAGCACTAGGCCACTCAGGTATGAACTAAATCATATTCCTGATGAATATACAGTAGAGGTGACAAATAGATTTAAGGAACTGGATCTGATAGACAGAGTGCCTGAAGAACTATGGATGGAAGTTCGCAACATTGTACAAGAGGTAGCAACTAAAACCATCCCAAAGAAAAAGAAATGCAAGAAAGCAAAATGGCTGTCTGAGGAAGCTTTGCAAATAGCTGAGGAAAGAAGGGAAGTGAAAGGCAAAGGAGAAAGAGAAAGATACACCCAATTGAATACAGAATTCCAGAGAATAGCTAGAAGAGATAAGAATACCTTCTTAAATGAACAGTGCAAAGAAATAGAAGAAAACAACAGAATAGGGAGGACCAGAGATCTCTTCAAGAAAATTGGAGATATGAAGGGAACGTTTCATGCAAAGATGGGCATGATAAAGGACCAAAATGGCAGAGACCTAACAGAGGCAGAAGAGATTAAGAAGAGATGGCAAAACTACACAGAAGAACTATACAAGAATGAGCTTAACATCCCAGATAACCACAATGAGATGGTCACTGACCTCGAACCAGACATCCTAGAATGTGAAGTGAAATGGGCCTTAGAAAATCTGAGCAACAACAAAGCTAGTGGAGGTGACAGTATTCCAGCTGAGCTATTCAAAATCTTAAAAGACGATGCAGTAAAAGTGCTACACTCAATTTGCCAGCAAATTTGGAAAACTCAACAGTGGCCACAGGATTGGAAAAGGTCAGTTTACATTCCAATTCCAAAGAAAGGCAATGCCAAAGAATGTTCAAACTATCGCACTATTACACTCATTTCACATGCTAGTAAAGTTATGATTAAAATCCCACAAGCTAGACTCCAGCAGTATGTGGATCGAGAACTACCAGAAGTACAGGCAGGATTTCGAAGAGGCAGAGGAACTAGAGATCAAATTGACAACATATGCTGGATCATGGAGAAAGCTAGGGAGTTCCAGAAAAACATCTACTTCTGCTTCATTGACTATGCAAAAGCCTTTGATTGTGTGGATCACAACAAATTGTGGCAAGTTCTTAAAGAGATGGGAGTACCAGACCATCTCATTTGTCTCCTGAGAAACCTATATGCGGGTCAAGAAGCAACAGTGAGAACCGAACACGGAACCACTGATTGGTTCAAAATTGGAAAAGGAGTCCGGCAAGGCTGTATACTGTCACCCTGCCTATTTAACTTATATGCAGAGCACATCATGAGAAAGGCAGGGCTAGATGAATCAAAAGTTGGAATTAAGATTGCCGGGAGAAATATCAACAACCTAAGATATGCAGATGATACCACTCTAATGGCAGAAAGTGAAGAGGAACTAAAGAGCCTCTTGATGCGGGTGAAGAAGGAGAGTGCAAAAGTTGGCTTGAAACTCAACATTAAGAAAACCAAAATCATGGCATCCGGCCCTCTCAATTCCTGGCAAATAGATGGGGAAGAAATGGAGGTAGTGACAGATTTTATTTTTCTGGGCTCAAAGATCACCGCAGATGGGGACTGCAGCCAAGAAATTAAAAGACGCTTGCTCCTGGGGAGGAAAGCTATGGCAAATCTAAACAGCATTCTAAAAAGCAGAGACATCACCCTGCCAACAAAAGTGCGTATAGTCCAGGCCATGGTTTTCCCAGTTGCAATGTATGGCTGTGAAAGTTGGACCATAAGAAAGGCTGAGCGCAAAAGAATTGAGGCCTTTGAACTATGGTGCTGGAGAAGACTCCTGTGAGTCCCTTGGACTGCAAGGCGTTCAAACCGGTCAGTCCTAGAAGAGATCAACCCCGACTGCTCTTTAGAAGGCCAGATCCTGAAGTTGAAACTCAAGTACTTTGGCCACCTAATGAGAAGGAAGGATTCACTGGAGAAGAGCCTAATGTTGGGAAAGATTGAGGGCAATAGAAGAAGGGGACGACAGAGAATGAGATGGCTGGATGGAGTCACTGAAGCAGTAGGCGTGAATTTAAATGGACTCCAGAAGATGGTAGAGGACAGGAAGACCTGGAGGAACATTGTCCATGGGGTCGCGACGGGTCGGACACGACTTCGCAATTAACAACAACAACATAGTGTGCCATCTCCCCTCGTCTCCATGCTCCATGCTAGAAAGATTTTCTAACTTTCTAGAGCAAGGCAGGGACAGGAGCTAGCTCAGGGGATCATCAGGATCCAAGCTTCCTTTCTCAGGGCAATTCTCCCCAACTGCCTCTCCAGCAGCAAATAAGGAAAAACAGTCATTTGTGCTATTCTCTACCTAATTCTTATAATGATGAATTCAATAACAGCTTTGGAGTTAGGAAGCTTTTCAAGGCTTTCTTCCTTTCAATACTCATTTATGAGGTTTGCCTACCACCTGAAACAAAGCAGACTCTAGGCAACGTAGAGGGCTTACTTATAAAATCCAGTACAAAATTAATGTAATACTTAAAATAACAATTCCAACCTAATTCTTAATTAAATTTAAATACCAGAAATAATTGGCTAAAGCAATTAAAAATAGCACTGTCAGTTTCCAAAGGCTTTCTGAAAGAATGCCTGAGGAGATCAATATTCCAGAGCAGAGGAGCTGCTAAAGATCTGTCATCAGATTCTCTTCTGCTACATCTTCTATAAGTTGAACTCCTTAGCAAGCGCTCCCTAACTATCAGGATAGGATGAACAGTAACTAATAAGGAAAGGTCATCCTTAAGATATCTTTGAGCCATATGGGACTCATTCAGAAACCTACCACATCGGAGCATTTGTGTTTAAATTTCTGGGTGATCTTCATGGGGCAAAATCAATCTGACAGGTTCAGCTCTCAAAGAAGCTGGCTGAAAAAGTCTGTCCCAAAATGGGCCCCAATGGATCTTTTTCAGTTAGCCTTTTGGGAAGTCCTGTGGCAGCAGCTTGTGATCTTCTGAGGAAGTCAGCAGGAAAATAGAAAATGGTGATCACATCCGTTTGCTAAGAGCCCAAATTGCAATCATGTGACTGTGGGTGAGCTGCAACAGCATAACTTTGAATATTGGTTGTAATTTCGAATGAACACTGAACAAATGTTTGTAAGTCAAGAACTACATCTACAAGAGATATTCAAGTACAAAATCTACTCTATTGTTATATTTCCAAGAAAGCAAAAATATTCAGTTCTTCAGCATATACAGATTTACTGTTTTAAAGCCAATCCACTGTTTAAAGTTGCATAATATCTTGTTAAAGATCAATTAACAGAAGATACAGAAGAGTTACCTGATGAACAAACTGGCTTTAGAAAGGAGCATGACAGTCAAGCTCACATTGACAATATTAGATGGATTATGGAAAAGCCATGTGAATATTAAAAGGATCTATATATGAGTGTTTTATCAAATACAGAAAAACTTTTGACTGTGCAGAACACAATAAGCTATGGGTGGTTTTGCATGATCTTGGTGTCACAACCCACCTGATCAGACTTATGAGATCACCATACACTGATTAGGAGGCAATAGTGAGACCTTTCTATGGTGACACAGATTGGTTCAAAATTAATAAGGGAGTTAGAGAGGGATGTATTTTATCACCATTTTTGTTCCATATGTATGCTGAAGTGATCATGCAGAAATTAGACCTGGAACTGCCTGATTTGGGAATTAAGACTGGAGAAAGAATTACAAATAATTTAATGGTACAACACTATTGGATAAAAATAAGGACAACACAGAAAAAATAATCTGAAAAATCAAGGATGTAAGTGAAAAAATAGGACTGAGTTTTAAGTTCAGGAAAGCAAAGATAATGACAACAGCTGTAGATGGACATGAGATGATTAAAATCAACGAAGAAATTGAAATAGTTCAAATATTTATGTTCCTTGGATCAAAAATTGCTCAAAATTGTTCTATACCTGAAATCAAATGCAGAATAACCTTAGGCCACACTGCAATGTTTAACATGAATAAGATCAGGAAAAGTAGAGATAATTATATAAATATAAAAAACAGGCTAGTTAGAGCAATAGTCTTCCCTATAATGATGTATAGGTATGAGAGTTGGACACTAAGAATGGCTGATCAAAGAAGAATGGATGCCTTTGAACTATGATGTTGGTGTAGATTGTTGTGTATACCATGGACAGCCAGAGTAACTAACAGAGGAGTTAAATCATATTAAACCAAACACATCACTAGAAGCCAAAATCACAAGACTATGCCTGATTTACTTTGGCCAAAGTAAATTGGAGAAGCCAATGATGCTACAAATGATTAATGGATCAAAAAAAAAAGGCAAGCAAGGAACTTACTAGCTTCATGTCATCAAAGCTGATACAAAGGTGAACATCCAACAACTAAAAGAAGCTGTGCTAGACAGGACAGCATGGACAGCACTTGCCTATAAAATCGCGAAGAGTCAGACATGACTGAATGGTTAAAATTAACTAACTATACATATTGAAGTAACATCGCAAAACCATTATTTTTCACCATATATGAGACAAAGAATTGATTTTGTTAAATCATTGGTCACTGCATTTTTTCTTAGCTATATATTTAATGAAGTTATAGAATTTCTTAAATACAATGTAAAAATTTTAGATTGCACTTGGGAAATATATTAAACATCATCATGGAATGATATTAAGATTAATTATACCTAGAAATGGTTTTGTATTTCTGGTAGTACTATATTTATGTTTTCCAAATATATTTTCAAATATTATACTTTCAATTGTTTAGAAATTTTTATGATTTATTACACAGACATCCTGATGTTTAGGCTGGATTTGGCAGTTTTGTACCCTATTGAGTGCTTCTGAAAGACCTAGGGTAAGTTTGTACTTGCTGTACATTTCTTGTTCTCAAATTCATTATTAATAGATGACACTGATTCTTGTAATGTTTATCAGAATAGAATAGCTTTGAAGTTCAAGGCAGCTGTGAAACCTGGCATACAGTTTTTAGAGCATCTGGCAGACAACAGCTATATCTTAAATTCAATCTTTAAGCTATTAACTGTCTCATTCTCATGACCTCTGAGTGAAACCCCAAATTATAGGGCAACAATTTTTGTCCAAGGTACGTCAAACATACTCTCAAGGTATCCTAACTCAGGAATCCCCAACCCCTGGTCCGTGGACTGGTACCAGGCTACAGCATGCCATAAACCAGCCCAAACAAGCAAAGCCCCATCCATGGGATGCAGGCAGCACACAAAACCACATACTCTCCGGTCCATGGAAAAATCTTTCTCCATGGAACCGATCTCTGTTGCCCAAAAGGTTGGGGACAGAATATGTCCCACGTCCCAAATCCCAAGATTCGTGAGGGAATGAAATTTGGGAAAGCACTGCTTCAGTTCTACTGGCTGCTGTTGGTCTGCTACTGCAATCAAATAATCTTCATTTTCAACATTTCGTGACGCTTTCCCAGCTGGTCTTGCAATCCCTCACTCTGTCCCCATCTAGAAGCAGCCAGTTACCTAACCGTAAGAAAAGGAAAGGAAGGGAAAAGGAAAAAAGGGAGAGAGAAAAGGAGGGAGATAAAGGCAGGAAATAACCGCAGCATACCCTTCTCAGCCCATCCCACTGCCTCATGTGCTCCCCAACCTATATAGCTCCACATGAGATCTGTGCTGATCTCTGCCTTTCTTGACTCACACAGCACTTCTTATATATACCATATACCCTTCTAAACCCATGCAGCTCCCTTGTGTGTATTTCCTGAACCACTCTGTATCTCTTGCAAACCATCATTCATTCTTCCCAACCAGTGCTGCCTCCCGTGTGTCTTTCCTAACCCTCATGGCAACTCTTGCCACTTTCCTGAACTACAACCCATCTTGCACATTTCCCCAGACCCATGAGGTACATCTTGGGCACCCCATACACCCTTCCCAATAAGTGCCAAAGTCCGGCACAAAATCAACCAACCAAAATACAAAATCTAGGCACAAGTCCAAAGGCACCATACAAGTAGCCCCCAACTTACGACCAAAACTGAGCTCAAACTTTTTGTTGCTAAGTGAGAAATTTGTTAAGTAAGTTTTGCTCCATTTTATGACTTTTCTTGTCATATTTATTAAGTGAATCTCTGCAGTTGTTAAATTAGTAACACAGTCATCAAGCATCTGAATGTAAATTATGTGACCATGGGGATTTTACAATGGTCATAAGACATTTTTTTCAGTGCCGTTGTTACTTCAAAAGGTCACTAAGCAAACTGTTGTAAGTCGAGAATACCTATATCCAAATCCAAGGTAACAAGTCCAGAATCCAGTCACAAATCCAGAGTCCAAGTGCAGAGTCAAGAAACAAGATAGAAACCCAGGAAGCCAGAACATAGACAGAGCAGGAAATCAAACTGTTGTTTCCAGTGTTGCACTGCTCCACCTATTGGGTTAAGTAGGCGCATGCTGGTTTAAGTCATTAGGAGGGGTGAGACTAGTTCCTTGCAAGTAGCCTTGTCAATCTCTGTTGCATCTGTTTCCTTTCAGTCCTGCATGTCCTGGGATCTGTGGAGGAGAGAATTCCTCCTCATCCTTGCTGACTAACTGCAGTTGCATTCCTTCTCCGCCCTGCACTTCTGACTGGGTACCCGAGCCCTCCAGCTGCGGCTGAATCTCTCCACTTTCTTCTTCAGCCAGCAGCTTGTTCAGTTGTCTCTTCCGAGGTTTCTGGCCTCTCTTTCTCCTCTGGCCCATTCACTGCCTGCTCAGAGACCTGAGCGTCTTCCTGATGCTCTCCTGTATCCTCCTACAAAGTCCCTGAAGTTGATTTTTCCCTCATTGTCTGTGTCAGTGTCAGGGAAAGCCCTCACAGAAGCCCTAAACTGCCTGATGGTCATGGACTGCAGCTATCCACTGACTTTCTTCCTGCAAGTTCTATAAGCAAAGTAAATGGGGAAGTTGGTAGGAATTTGAGAGAGGGAGGGATGGAGCTAGGTTGTATGCTACATGATTAAATCTTACTTTTTAAAATAAGAATGTAGCTGGATATATGCTTTCTGAATATGGAGACATTCACATTCGAAAAGCATATATCACTATGATTTAGAACAAGGCTCAGTTAGCTTGAGAAATTTTAATCAAGGTTTTTAAATAAGTCAGGATGGTTATAAAAGTTCTTTGAACTTCTCTAGAGATGCATTATGATTTCATATATGTATGGTAGGGTGCTGACCACTCAATTCCCTTTCTGTCAAATGCAGGTTGAAAAAGAATAAAATTTACAGTGTAATGTAATAAAATAATAAATCTATAGAATATATTTTCACAGCTTTGCTATGTAGTACCAAATTGTACGTCACAACCATACTGGCTTTCTTACCCACTAGTTAATTAGTAGATATTCTTCTTTCAGGCTTAATTAGCCTTTCCAACAAAACTCTTTCAAAGAAGCCAAGAGAAATAATGGCAGAACTGTTCCATAGGGAAATTTTCTTCAGATTTAATGAAATGTAGAAGTGTGTAATTAGACCTACATTCCTGCTTAATAAATAAGATTTAAATCATGTAGCATACAACCTAAATTAAAAGTTATAATTCAATCCTAGGAAACAAATTTACCAAAAAATAGATATCATTCGTTTAAAAAAAAAATCCCAAATAAACATGCATATGACTGACAGAGAAACCTTGTCAAATATATCAATTACTCCTACAATGTCTATGAGTACATAATAAGACCTGTAAAGAGGTTTATATTTAATCTATTATAACCTTGTGACTTTGCTGTCAGTTACAAAACTGTACAACCATTTACTGAGTCAATGTGATGGAATGGATTATTCACAAATTAATCCACAGAGCTTCATTTAAAAAGTAGAGAGAATGACTCCTCCCCAAGATGGCTGCTGAGTGGTAAGGATATGTTTCTCTTTCCAATGATCTGCCAATTTTGCTATCTAAGTTGGCTCTCTCACAATGTAGCTCCCTGGATTTGAATGGGAGCACTTAGGAATGATCAAAGAAAGTCATGGGCATCCATCTTCCTGTTGGCATTTCAGTTTTTTTAAGCATGCCAAAAATTCACTTTTGAATTTTTGCTTTGCTTTTTATCTTTAAAAGTAGATCAGCTAGATGAATGCTGATTTATTTCAAACCCTTGCTGGATGTTAGTTGTTCTCTCTCTTTTTCCCTTTGATTTATGCTGTTATTCTAAATCACTTTGCTTCCTGTATGGAAATACAGCATATCTTTAGGGAGTACAGGCAACTAGAAGACAAAATGTTGCAAATTAAGAAAACAGAAAAACCCTTTTAATCTTGGATCAAAATATCCACAAAATACCTATCCTGTTTCCTTCTGCCTCAGCTTCTTTGTTCTCTGGTTAAGTTTCATAAAGCAACAAATGCTGTCTTCTAATTGCCTTTACTCGTTGAAAGACATACCTTTTTGCCAGCTTTCCTTTCATCTTTACCCAATCAAGTAGTTAATTGGGAAATGTGATTTATGACATATTACTGGAGTGGGAAGTTCAACTTTGTAACATTGTAATCTTTGGGAGGGAACTTCAGTCTTGGTTTCACTTTTGATTGTGCCAATACTATGTAGCCAAATAAATACGTTTTTTAAGGAAACTTTTTGCCTTGGAGTTCTGTTTTACTGGTCTCATCTATTGGAACCATGACATTAAACCAAGACTCCAATTTATTTTAAAATGCAGAGTCCTGAGCCCTGGTCACCTACCTAAACCTTTGGAAGGACGACAAAGACTCAGTGAAGATTTTGAGATGGAGAAGAAGGGGGAATTGGCCGCGAGCCTTGGCATGGTGGCAGTGGATGGAAAGCAGGCTACAGCCCAGGCTGAGAGTGCAGTCCCTGTGGCCGGAGCCAGGCCGAAAGCCCGGGAGGTCCCACTGGAGACAGTGATGCAGCCAGAAGGAGCATTAACCATTGGAGGGACTTGGCAATCGGATACTGCCCTGCCATGAAAAAACACTATGAAGGCCGCTGAAGCTGAATTCCCATTGATCTCTTTCTGCAGATCTCGTTCACCAGTGCTGAGAAAGGCGAAATGGCCAGTCGCTTGAGATGAATCGGGGGAATGGAGATACCTGACAACCTTCTGAGCTTGAGAGAGAAGTCATTCCGTCTGAGCTTGAGAGAGAAATTTGATTGAATTGAGATGGGACAAGTGGAGCCAGTCACCCGCCAGGTGATCTCCAGCGGGCGAGAGGACAGGTGTTCCCATGACCGTCCACCGCCATGGCAAAGCCTCAGTCCCATACTGATGACTTGTGCCATCTCTCCACTGCCTAGACCAGCTCTAACCTCAAGCCCGTTGCACTAGCGGAGCCCTGACTGTTATCGACTCCATGCCAGTCCTGACCGTTACCAATGCCATGCCAGCCCTGACTGTCACCAGCGCTACGACTTCCCTGATTGCTACTGATACCATGCCAGCCCTGATTGTTGCTGACACCATGCCAGCCCGAATGCTACCAACATCAGGTCAGCCCTGATCGCTACCAGCATGCCAGCCCCGATCTTTACCAGTGTCCTGCTAGTACTAACGCCACTGACGCCATGCCAGCCCTGACCACTACTAATGTCATGCCAGCCCTGACCATTATCAACACCCAGCCAGTCCAGGACCCCAGCCAAGGGCTTTCCAGAGAGGGGATTATCAGTGACCCCAGTGCCATATGCCTGGCATATTACAGGCTCTTTGGTAGCAACAACCCATGGACCTATCCCCTCTCAAACCCACCTTTGACGGGGATCTTGAGAAGCTGTCCTTCTTCCCAAACCAAGGGTGGGCTCACATAAATTGTTACAGCCAGACTTACCATGATGGAGCTGGAATGGTTGATGTTATGGCCACAAATTTAGAAGGGGAGGCAGCGGAGTGGGTGACTGCCTTGCATGATAAGCTGTGGGATTTCAATATATTTCAATATATTTACGTGTGGGCTGAGAACCAGATTTGAAGATGAATTCCAAGCCCTGCAAGCTGAAAAGGATATCCACAAATTGAAACAGAGGAGCCGATCAGCGAAAGAATACGTGAGGGAGTTCAGAAGAGTGGCTGGATGGATCAAGCAGTGGCCTGAATGATGGCTTATCAACCACTTCAAGGCCGGTTTGGACCATGGTTTGCTCCAGGCATGCACCTACCAAGGGATTCCTAACCAATTACATGAATGGTACCGCCTAGCCATAAACTTAAACATCGAGCTGAATTGCTATCAAAAACCTGCAGCACCAGGATCCAGATCAAAGCAGGACCAAATGAGACATCAGGTTCCTCAATGGTCCTAAAGCACCTGTGGGACCTCCAATCAAGTGCTTCAGATGTGACTGACCAGGGCACTGGGCAGCCAACTATCTAGTTCCTTTTCCTCCACCTAAAAGAATACATACTGCTTCTACAAAACCAAAGAGAGGATCCTGAAAAAATGCATGAAAAATTGAATTGGGCCAGCCAAGAGCAAGCCACACAAGTCACCTCTCCTCCCCAAGGGAAATCTGAGACTCTGACTGAAAGCCTGCCTCCGCCTGCTTCTTGCAACAGCAACAGTGAAGGAGAAGATGACCCGATGGTGAGTCAGCCTTCCCACCTTTTGCCTTCTCTGCAAAGCTCTTGATCTCTAAGATGGGAGCACCAATGGATTTGCATGTTTTAATTGACTCTGGTTGCATCCAGTGTTTGATCAACCTCCCCACAGCACTCAAGCCAGGCATCTGTGCCAAATTGTTGCCCATATCCATAAGGTTTGAATGGATGGATGGATAGATAGATCCCTTATAGCAGGGCTCCAGCCACTAACTTGACCAACCAGTACATCTAAAGCTAGGAGAGCAATAGGAATTTATCTGTTTTGTGGTAGTCCCAAAAATGACTGAGGCAGTAATTTTGGGAGGATCCTGGCTTGATAAATAGCAGCCCATCATCTGGTGGGAAAACGGAATGATGCCTTTAAGGTTAGCAACGGGACCTTCACCTCCCACCCCTGCCAGTGACACAAGTGAAAATCAGAGGCAATCTCTTGAAACTGAAATCTCTGAAAACTGCCGTAAACTCCCTGCCTGGGATGCTGCTTGTCCCAAGTGAATACTGAGACATAACTGAGGTATTCAGCGAGCAGAGTGTGACATCCTGTCCCCCCCTGCCCAAGCCAAAAATGTACTCAATGACCCCCCTGTGAGCTGAGAGAACTGAGGGAGTACATTGATAAAAACTTGGCTAGAGGGTTCATTCAGCCAGCAAAATCCCGAGTAGCCGTTTCTGTGCTTTTTAAAGAAAAAAGATGGGTTGCTGAGGCTGTGCGTGGATTTTAAAGGGTTAAATGGGGTCAGCATGGAGAATATGTACCCACTTCCTTTAATGGCAAAAGGAAAGTTTTTTTTACCAAGCTGGACCTAAGAGAAGCGTACTATCGAGTGAGAGTTAAAAAAGAAGATGAATGGTAGATGGCTTTTAACAGTCTCCTGGGAAGCTTTCAGTTCAATGTTATGCTGTTTGGGCTGCAGGGAGCCCCTGCTGTGTTCATGCAATTGATCAATCAAGTGCTACATGATCATCTGTACAAGAGGGTCTTAGTTTACCTTGATGATATCCTCATTTAATTTAATTTAATAAATTTGCTGTCACGGTTCCAATAGATGAGACCAGTAAAACAGAACTCCAGGGCAATTTTGGTGGTCGTCCATGAAAAAGGAAATAGAAAGTTACCTGGCCAGCTGCCCAACTTGCGCAGCTGCTAAGAGGTTGCAAGGGAAATCGCCCAGACTGTTACAACCAGTGGTGAATCCCACAGCCCCCTGGAAAGAAATATGCATGGATTTTATAGTGGAATTACCAGAAAGCAACGAAAAAACTGTCATCTGGGAGGTTACGGACCTGTTTTCCAAACAAGTGCACTTTATCCCTTGCCAAAAGATTCCCACTGAAAAACCTTAGCGAGACTATTCGTGCATGGGGCACCCCAACGAGTCCATCTAGAGGTCAGATAGACTACTCGAAAGGAGGGGGCTCTACCTGTCTTGATGGGCTGCACCAGAAAGCTGGCTATTTATCACAGCAGACAGATGGAGGCGTTGCTAGAAACAATATGTTGTTTTCTGGCTATATGTTGTTGGTCATCATGTTTCCTGATTCACTCTGGATTGACACTGTATTTGGAATTGATTTGTGCCTTGTAGACTCTGGACTTTACTTGCCTCGTGAGCTCTCTTGATTGTGGATTTATGTTTGTCTAGTGGAGTTTATTTTGTTTGATCAACTTTCAACTGCTTTATGGACTATTAGGCCATTGCTCTGTGGACTAATTTTGGCCTGCTCATGGCTGAACTTAATTGGGAGAGTTCTGAATTTTGGTGAAGGGAATTGCTGGGGAATATTAATAAACTCACTAAACCACAGTTATATGTGTGTATGAGCGAGTGGGGCAGCACACTGTGTGATAGATGAGAAATTGAATAGGTTCAAAAAGTACACATCTAAAGTTGACCTTTTTTCAAAAACATAATTTACAGGTTTTACTTGTAAAGACCAGAATAAGGTAAAGGAAACCATTTCCTATCATTATCTTTTTTCATGTCCTACTTTCTCATAGTAACTCACTCCAGTTTTCCAAGGAGTGTTTTATCTGATCCATATCCTTTGCAGGTTGCCTTGAATGAAGCAATAAAAAACTCAAATGTATTTGTGCGGTGATGTCATCCCACAATAATATAATGAACATTTCTGCAACTAGTCCATTAAAATGATATTCTACGGTGTCTACATACGTGAAAAACAAGGCACATGCTAACATTTATTATTCCTGTGAGAACATTAATAAAAATACCACCAATATGATATCAAATGATGCTCCCAATTATCCCTTCTCCCAATTTATCCTGGAGAATTCTATAGATTTGCTTTCTACTGTAACAAATATTCCATAAAAATATTAATAAAATTGCATCAACTCAGAAATGTTCCACTGATTGGGCAAGCACTGATATTAATTTCAGTGCATCTGCAGTGAAACACAGATGTCATTGTGGTAGGAGAGGGGAGGGGGAGGGAGAGGGAAAGAGAGATTTCTCCATGACATAAAGCAGGATATTAAACACAGTAGGATCTCAAATTTTTCATTTGCTGCAAAAACAAGGTAAAGAGATAGAGGAAGAAAAGGAAAGATTATGAAGAGGACATAGGAAATAAACAACTGTATCACATTGTATAGTGCAGCGGTTCTCAACCTGTGGGTTGGGACCCCATTTGGGATCGAACCACCATTTCATGGGGGTCGCCAAACAATGCAGTCTGCTATTTTTTCCCCTTTTCCTTAGCTGTGTTATTCCCTTTTATTCTATTGGCTTTTGAAAGCCAATAGAATAGACTCTCTTGAATAGAATCTAATTCTATTGGCTTTCAAAAGCCAATAGGAATTGTCCAGGATGTCTCTGCCCTGCTGAGCCTGCCAAAAGTCCCATTTTGCAAACGGTGCTGAAAGTTGTCTGCAGCGAGGGCAAGCTGTCTGGAAGTTTCCACCCCTCCCTGCTGAGCAACTACTAAAAATATAAGTAAAAGAGGGCCAGGGGTGGGAGGTGGGAGGCCGGCGGGCGCAGGGAGGGTTGCTGGCACGCGTGGGGCCCGGCAGGTGCCTTATCTCCCTTGGGCTGGGCCAGCTGGTGGCCCAGCCGGTGGTCGGCCTGCGCCGTCTCTGTCGCTTGCCAGCTACGCCTCGGCCGGCGCAGGGGGCAGCACCACACATGCGCGGCGCTCCCGGGCAGGGAAAGTCCTCAACTTATGACCGGTTGGCTAGTCCTCGACTTACGACCAGTTGGGGTCACGGCATTAAAAAGGTTGAGAACCACTGGTATAGTGGAACTGAAATTGCAGCTAGTTTGGAAAAGGAAAAAATACTAAGACAAAATAACAAGAAAATGACAAGTGCAGCCCTCTGCATTTGTCATTTTCTTATATGTTAACTAGCAAAAAAATGCACGAACACCAAGAAACTATAAAACTATAAAAAGTTTTAATAGGATAAAATACCAAGCTTTCGCTGGCAGCTGCCAGCATCGTCAGGGTAACTTCCAGTCGATGGGGGAAGCTATTTATAAATGTGGCACTCTTTGCGCCCGGCTCCTAGACCTTGTTACAAGTCCCAGCCAATCCACCTGCATTTTGATCGTAATTTCCGTATTGCTAGCCATAATCCCCTTTATGGATTACTGCCTTGTCGTGGCGAAGGGGCTTGCGTAACTCAATGAAGCTATAAGCTATGCTGTGCAGGGCCACGCAAGACGGACAGGTTATAGCAGAGAGTTCTGACAAAATGTGATCCACTGGAGAAGGAAATGGCAAACCACTCCAGTATCTTTGCCATGAAAACCCCATGGACAGTACTAAAAGGAAAAAAGATATGACGCTGGAAGATGAGCCCCTCAGGTCGGAAGGTGTCCAATATGCTACTGGGGAAGAGCAGAGGGCTAGTACTAGTAGCGCCAGAAAGAATGAAGCGACTGGGCCAAAGCCGAAAGGACGCTCAGCTGTGGATATATCTGGTGGTGAAAGGAAAGTCCAATGCTGTAAAGATTTTTTCTCCATAGGAACCTGGAATGTAAGATCCATGAATCAAGGCAAGCTAGACGTAGTCAAAAAAGAGATGACAAGACTGAACATCGACATCTTAGGAATCAGCGAACTAAAATGGACAGGAATGGGTGAATTTAACTCAGATGACCATCAGGTATACTACTGTGGGCAAGAATCCCTCAGAAGAAATGGAGTAGCCTTCATAGTCAATAAAAGAATAGGAAAAGCAATACTGGGATACAATCCTCAAAATGACAGAATGATCTCTATTCGAATCCAAGGCAAACCATTCAATATCACAGTAGTCCAAATCTATGCCCCAACCACTGGTGCTGAAGAGGATGAAATTGACCGGTTCTATGAAGCCCTACAGCACCTTATAGAATTAACACCAAAAAATGATGTCCTTATCATCATGGGGGATTGGAATGCTAAGGTAGGAAGCCAAAAGATAACCGGAATAACAGGCAAGTTTGGCCTTGGAGTACAAAATGAAGCAGGGCACAGGCTAATAGAATTTTGTCAAGAGAATACGATGGTCATAACAAACACTCTTTTCCAACAACCCAAGAGACGGCTCTACACATGGACATCACCAGACGGTCAACATAGAAATCAGATTGACTATGTGCTCTGCAGCCAAAGATGGAGAAGCTCTATACAGTCAGTAAAAACAAGACCAGGAGCTGACTGTGGCTCAGATCATGAGCTTCTCGTTGCAAAATTTAGGCTTAAATTGAAAAAAGTAGGGAAAAGCACTAGGCCACTCAGGTATGAACTAAATCATATTCCTGATGAATATACAGTAGAGGTGACAAATAGATTTAAGGAACTGGATCTGATAGACAGAGTGCCTGAAGAACTATGGATGGAAGTTCGCAACATTGTACAAGAGGTAGCAACTAAAACCATCCCAAAGAAAAAGAAATGCAAGAAAGCAAAATGGCTGTCTGAGGAAGCTTTGCAAATAGCTGAGGAAAGAAGGGAAGCGAAAGGCAAAGGAGAAAGAGAAAGATACACCCAATTGAATGCAGAATTCCAGAGAGTAGCTAGAAGAGATAAGAATGCCTTCTTAAATGAACAGTGCAAAGAAATAGAAGAAAACAACAGAATAGGGAGGACCAGAGATCTCTTCAAGAAAATTGGAGATATGAAGGGAACGTTTCATGCAAAGATGGGCATGATAAAGGACCAAAATGGCAGAGACCTAACAGAGACAGAAGAGATTAAGAAGAGATGGCAAAACTACACAGAAGAACTATACAAGAATGAGCTTAACATCCCAGATAACCACAATGAGATGGTCATTGACCTCGAACCAGACATCCTAGAATGTGAAGTGAAATGGGCCTTAGAAAATCTGAGCAACAACAAAGCTAGTGGAGGTGACAGTATTCCAGCTGAGCTATTCAAAATCTTAAAAGATGATGCAGTAAAAGTGCTACATTCAATTTGCCAGCAAATTTGGAAAACTCAACAGTGGCCACAGGATTGGAAAAGGTCAGTTTACATTCCAATTCCAAAGAAAGGCAATGCCAAAGAATGTTCAAACTATCGCACCATTGCACTCATTTCACATGCTAGTAAAGTTATGCTTAAAATCCTACAAGCTAGACTCCAGCAGTATGTGGATCGAGAACTACCAGAAGTACAGGCAGGATTTCGAAGAGGCAGAGGAACTAGAGATCAAATTGCCAACATACGCTGGATCATGGAGAAAGCTAGGGAGTTCCAGAAAAACATCTACTTCTGCTTCATTGACTATGCAAAAGCCTTTGATTGTGTGGATCACAACAAATTGTGGCAAGTCCTTAAGGAGATGGGAGTACCAGACCATCTCATTTGTCTCTTGAGAAACCTATATGTGGGTCAAGAAGCAACAGTGAGAACCGAACACGGAACCACTGATTGGTTCAAAATTGGAAAAGGAGTCCGGAAAGGCTGTATACTGTCGCCCTGCCTATTTAACTTATATGCAGAGCACATCATGAGAAAGGCAGGGCTAGATGAATCCAAAGTTGGAATTAAGATTGCCGGGAGAAATATCAACAACCTAAGATATGCAGATGATACCACTCTGATGGCAGAAAGTGAAGAGGAACTAAAGAGCCTCTTGATGCGGGTGAAGGAGGAGAGTGCAAAAGTTGGCTTGAAACTCAACATTAAGAAAACCAAAATCATGGCATCCGGCCCTCTCAATTCCTGGCAAATAGATGGGGAAGAAATGGAGGTAGTGACAGATTTTATTTTTCTGGGCTCCAAGATCACCTCAGATGGGGACTGCAGCCAAGAAATTAAAAGACGCTTGCTCCTGGGGAGGAAAGCTATGGCAAATCTAGGCAGCATTCTAAAAAGCAGAGACATCACCCTGCCAACAAAAGTGCGTATAGTCCAGGCCATGGTTTTCCCAGTTGCAATGTATGGCTGTGAAAGTTGGACCATAAGAAAGGCTGAGCGCAAAAGAATTGAGGCCTTTGAACTATGGTGCTGGAGAAGACTCCTGCGAGTCCCTTGGACTGCAAGGCGTTCAAACCAGTCAGTCCTAGAAGAGATCAACCCCGACTGCTCTTTAGAAGGCCAGATCCTGAAGTTGAAACTCAAATACTTTGGCCACCTAATGAGAAGGAAGGATTCACTGGAGAAGAGCCTAATGCTGGGAAAGATTGAGGGCAATAGAAGAAGGGGACGACAGAGAATGAGATGGCTGGATGGAGTCACTGAAGCAGTAGGTGTGAATTTAAATGGACTCCAGAAGATGGTAGAGGACAGGAAGACCTGGAGGAACGTTGTCCATGGGGTCGCGATGGGTCGGACACGACTTCACAATTAACAAGCCATAATTTCCTTGCTTTCCTTGCTTGTACCAATATCACCACCCTTTCTCCCCTCCTCATGTGACCATAAGCCGAGGGGGCCCCTTAGTTTCATATGATCAAATATACGTTGCCCGTGTTTTCGTTGTTTGTTCTCCTCACCTTCTTTCCTAGCACTCCCCATCCTCGTTCTCCTCCCATCTTCCCTCTTTCTATGGTCCTTTTTCACAACTACATTCTCATTGTTTTTCCCTACGTCACGGGATTCCATTGTGGTTGTATCATCATGACTCTCGTTCTCCAGTGCTGCTCCGCTAGCTTTCCCTTTCATTTTCTCATCAATGGGAACGATTTTAATGGCCTCCCCGGAGTTCGTAACACCCTCAAATTGGCTGTTGCTCTCCCCTCCATACAGAGTTCTCAGTGTGGGGGTCAACCCCTCTCTGCTGCTCATATGTTTCTCCGTTCTTTGGGGGTGCGTGATCATCCTCAAGAGGAGAGAAACGGAGTCCTTTAGTTCTTGATTTGAATCTCCTTGTGTATTTCCACGGGGGATCATTCCTCTCAGGTATTTCTGGGAACGTACAGAGGCACTAAGATTGTAAGTAATCGTCTCTTCGTCCTCACGTAGTTCTCCTACGTCCCCAAAGCGAGAACACACCATTGAGGCAATATCGTGGGTGGAGTTAGTCGTGGAGTCATCGATGGGGGTGAGAGTGATGTTACAATCTTTCCATTCATGATCATTCTGCATCCGGGTGCCAGTACGAGACCACATCCTTGCCAAACTCCTCATCAACCGGCATGTGGACCTATATCCTGCACATGTAACGTTAAGAGCTTGGGCTACGGGTGATCGATCCCCCAGAGGAAAACAATTCAACACTGCAACGTTCCTTCGGGAGAGAGAGTTGATGGAGGAGAAGATCCCCGAAAATGCCCGGATAGGGAGTAATCAGCAATTGAGAAACTTTCTGAATACGGAAGTGCGTGCTCACCCCCAAAGGATGGAGGATCGTGTTGACACCAAGGAACCAACTGCAGATGGATCGAGGGTCTCCCCAGGAGTTGTGAGGATGTGGTCTCGCTACATTTATAAATAGCTTCCCTCATCGACTGGAATTACCCTGACAATGCTGGCAGCTGCCAGCGAAAGCTTGGTATTTTATCCTATTAAAACTTTTTATAGTTTTATAATTTCCTGGTGTTCGTGCATTTTTTGCTAGTTAACATGAGTTTACCCAGGAATCACCTTTTTGTTTTTAGCATTCTTAAGAATATAGTTTTATATATATATATATATATATATATATATATATATATATATATATATACACACACACACACACACACACACACACACACACACACACACACACACACAACTAGAATCTAGTTATTATAATTTGTGGATGCAGATGTACATTCTATCAAAAGTGTGGCTATTATTTATATTTTGTAAGATATTTGCAATAGGATAAGCTTGGCTTGATAGATTTTAAGCTAAGTGAAACTAAGTGTCTTTGTAGTATGAGACCAACTTATGTCATATGAACATATATTAATTAAACAATATAGGCAAACAAAGAAAAATACACCAGATGTATATAAACATATGATGAACCTTGTCTACGCATGGGTATCTAACAGAGCATGGAAAGAATACTTATAGGCATATAGTTAATAAATGTTATTTAATCTATAGGTTGTCCTTGTGTTATGATGGTAATTCTGATTATAATTTTATTGCTAAACAACATGGTCATAAAGTACAATGAGGACAATCAACCAGTGGAACAGCTCACCCCCAGAAAACGTGGCTGCTCCATCACTGGAGATTTTTAAGAAGAGACTAGACATTCACCTGTCTGAGATAGTGTAGGCTCTCCTGCTTGAGCAGGGATGGACTAGAACAGTGGTTCTTAACCTTTTTGAACGAATCGCCCCCTTGAGCCAATGAGGAAATTGTCATCGCCCCCCTCCCCAACATAACCTCTCAATCACAACATAGGAAATAATTCTTCAATTTATGCAAACACTTTTTTTTGTTTTCTTTAAAATTGTGATCAGGACATATCAATGCAAATAATTATTTCCAGTCTTTTTCCCTTATCTCAACTGTGTGAAAAATTTTGGAGCCACCTGTCACTTTATTCCCAAACTTCATGATATATGTATTTCATTATTATCTTATTTATTCAAGACACTTAAATGTAATGACCACTGAAAACAAAATTCAATCCACTAATAGCGAGCGATCTGATGTTTTTGTACGACAGATATACAATGATTCACTGTACGAAAAAGTCTCAAAAGTGTCCCCAAAACTTCTCGCTCCATCGCCCCCATATCCCCCCCATATCGCCCCCTTTTTGTTCCTTCTCCCCCACATTGCCCCTTTTCGTTCCATCACCCCCTGAAAAATGAAATCGCCCCCTGGGGGGCGATATCACCCAGTTAAGAACCACTGGACTGAAGACCTCCAAGGCCCTGTTCTATTCTATTCTATTCTATTCTATTCTATTCTATTCTATTCTATTCTATTCTATTCTATTCTATTCTATTCTATTCTATTCTAATCTAATACCTGAATGCATAAATACTGGGAATAGTCATCATAGAATGGCTGTTTGGTTTCCTCCTAAACATAGTTTCTAAAGCCATGGCCAAATGCTAAACAAATAGAAGAAAAGTATGTATAATGAGATAGAAATTAACGAATTGTGAAAAGTCAGTTGCACTGAAATAAATGCAAGCATGGTGGCTCAGTGATTTAAAGACACTGGTTTGTTGGCTGGAGAAGGTCAGCTCTCTGCACTCCAGCAGTTCAAGACCCAGCATTCTGTGACAGAGTGGTTTTCTAACCTTTTGCCAACCTGGCAGTTTGAAAGCATGCAAATGCAAATAAATAAATAGGTACTACCCTCATGGGATTAATGACATAAGCAAGAAACCAACTGGCAGTGGACCTGCCTGAATGTGAGGCAAAAAACTGAGAAAAAAGCCCCAGATGATGCTGATTCTCCTGCAGAATGCCTATAGCTCCTTGTTAGTTAGCTCGTTGTGGTGCATCCTGCATAGTGTGTGAGAATGAACTGAACAAACTAGCAATCCTAGGCAGCCAAACTACTACTCTGTAATAACTGTAGACTCCAGGTTTTTAATGTACCAATGACATATGCTAAATTGAAATGAAACTCAGGTGAGCGAAAATGCCCAGCAGCAACATTCATAACCAAATATAATAATGCTTCTTTCACTGTTATGCAGGATAAATACAAAGCTACTTCCTATCCACATAAATATACAGTTGGAATTTAAGTCTTGTTTTTCCTAATACTATTGCTTTAGAAAGGCACAAACTATCTGCAGTAAAGTGATGCAGCCATGTGTGCATAGAGATAAAAAAAAGCTTCTTCATTCAGGACACTTTAGTTCTGCTGAGTCTGGGAAAATGATGTACTATGTTTTCAATTAGTCCAGCAAGATCCAATGTTGTAAGGCAGCAGCTATTTTATTTTAGAATTTAAAATAAATAGGTTTCTATATAATAAATGTTACAACTCTTCCCTCAAGATTTGAAATAAACTGCACATCTCTGTGAATTATAGTTAAACTATAAAAACTTCTAATAGTTTTTATAGTTAAACTATAAAAACTTCTAACTGAATGTTAAGCATCTCATTATTTTAACTTTTGTGCAAAATTTTGCTGATTTTGTATATAAGTACTGACCTTGCAAGCAATAATTTCTTAATGTATATTATTCTACATTTGAATAATTATTGTACAGTATTTGGAGATTAACTTTTCACAAACACACTACTTCTCCATAGGACACTATATTTATTCTATATTGATAAAGAAATGAATCTAGGGGAGAGGGAAACTATGCTTAAAACTTAAAGAATAGTTTAGGCAGAATAATATGGTAGTGAGAGTAGCTGACCCTCCAGACTCAGGAGAATCTCTGCACAATATAAATTATTCCTCTGCACGTCTGTTATCATCAGAATGAACATTTTATTGTTCTACAATAAAAACATAAAATGATATTCAATTAACATTTACATCAAGAAAGGGTGTATTACTTTTTTTTTCTAAATAATAAATTACAGAACAGGACAAATCAAAACAAAATTACCCATACTGAATATATACATATATGTGTGTAACTTCTTGACACAATAAATATAGAGATATGAAGCCTAATCCTTGTACATGGAAGCAGCTGAGAAGAAGCATCAATTTTCATTCTTCTCTTATTTATCCAGTATAAAGTACATTCTCAGGAGTAGAAACATGGTAGTTATTAAGCCTGGAAGTTATTTTCTACAAGGGAATTACAATATGCAGAATTTTGAAAGCAATAAACTAAAGGAAGGAATACATAAAACAGAAACATCAAAATCAGATTAAAAACAAATCTTTGAAAAAGCCTTAAAAATAAAGATAAAAATGTAAAACCAGACTAGAAACAAAAAATAAAATAACTAAGAAAATGGGTAGAGAACACCTATCTGATCTTGATGAATATAAATCATTGGAATTTGATGGATTACATCCAAGAATTCTGAAGGAGTTGGCAGATGTTATCTCAGAACCATTGAACTTTATCTTTCAAAAATCCTGGAACACCAGGGAATTGGAAAAGAGCTGATGTGGTTCTCATCCCCCCCAAAAGGAAAAGAATAGACCAAGGAAACTACAGACCAATCAGCCTAACATCAATACTTGGGAAGATACTGAAAAAGATAATCAAAAAGAAATCTGTGAACATCTAAAAACAAATAAAGTTATAACTAAAAGCCAGCATAGGCTTTGTTAAAAACAGATCATGCCAAATTAATCTCATTTCATTCTTTGACAAAGTGATTAAATTGGTAGACCAGTGAAATGCTGTGGATATAGTATACTTAGACTTCAGCAAGGTATTTGACGAAGTAGACCACAACTTAATTCTTGGTAACCTAGAAAAATGAGGATAGACAGCATCGCTACCAGATGGATTTATAACTGGCTGACAAACCATACTCAGCAAGTCATCCTCAATGGTACTACACCCACATGGACAAAATAGAAACACAAGTTAAGATAGGCAAGAAAATGGTTAGTGAGCACCTGTCCAGCCTAGATGAGTTCAAATCGCCAGGACCAGATGGATTACACCCCAGAGTTCTCCAGGAACTGGCAGATGTGATATCGGAGCCACTGAACTATATTTTTCAAAGATCCTGGAACACAGGGGAACTACCAGAGGACTGGAAAAGAGCTGATGTAGTTCCCATCCTCAAAAAAGGAAAAAAAAATGGATCCAGGAAATTACAGACCTATCAGCCTGACCTCAATACCTGGGAAGATCCTGGAAAAGATAATCAAACAATGAATCAACGAACACCTAGAGGCAAACAAAGTCATTACTAAAAGCCAACATGGGTTTGTCAAAAATAGATCATGCCAGACAAATCTTATTGCATTCTTTCACCAAGTGACAAAATTAGTGGATCAGAGGAATGCTGTGGACATAATTTACTTGGACTTCAGTAAGGCATTTGATAAAGTAGATCATTACCTACTACTTGATAAGATAGAAAAATGTGGGGTAGACAGAATCACCACCAGATGGATCCGTAGCTGGCTGACCGGCCGTACTCAACGAGTGCTCCTCAATGGAACTGCATCTATATGGAGGGAAGTGTGTAGTGGGGTGCCCCAGGGCTCTGTTCTGGGCCCAGTACTCTTCAACATCTTCATCAACGATTTGGATGAAGGGATAGATGGGGAATTCATCAAATTTGCAGACGACACCAAGCTGGCAGGAATAGCCAACACTCCAGAAGACAGGCTTAAGATTCAGAAGGATCTGGACAGACTTGAACACTGGGCACTAACTAACAAAATGAAATTCAATGGTGAAAAAAGCAAGATTCTACATTTAGGCAAGAAAAACCAAATGCACAGCATAGGTGGCACCATGCTCAATAATAGTAACTGTGAGAGGGACCTCGGAGTCCTAGTAGACAATCACCTAAATATGAGCCAGCAGTGTGCTGCAGCTGCCAGAAAGGCCAACACAGTGCTAGGCTGCATTAACAGAGGGATAGAATCAAGATCACGTGAAGTATTAATACCACTCTTCAATGCCTTGGTAAGGCCACACCTGGAATACTGCATCCAATTTTGGTCACCACGATGTAAAAAAGATGTTGAGACTCTAGAAAGAGTACAGAGAAGAGCAACAAAGATGATTAGGGGCCTGAGGCTAAAACATATAAGGAACGGTTGCTAGAATTGGGTATGTCTAGTTTAACGAAGAGAAGGACAAGGGGGGACATGATAGCAGTATTCCAATATCTCAGGGGCTGCCATAAAGAAGAGGGAATTAAGCTATTTTCCAAAGCACCTGAAGGCAGGACAAGAAGCAACGGGTGGAAACTAATCAAGGAGAGAAGCAACCTAGAACTAAGGAGAAATTTCCTGACAGTGAGAACAATTAATCAGTGGAGCAGTCTGCCTCCAGAAGCAGTAAATGCTCCAACACTGGAAGTTTTTAAGAAGAGACTGGACAGTCATTTGTCCGAAATGGTGTAGGGTTTCCTGCCTGAGCAGAGGGTTGGACTAGATGACCTCCAAGGTCCCTTCCAACTTTACTATTACTATTACAAGGCTCCATCTTAGGCCCAGTAGTCTTCAATATCTTCATAAATGACTTAGATGAGGAAATAGAAGGGGAACTCATCAAATTTGCAGATGACACTAAGCTGGCAGGAATAGCCAACACCCCAGAAGAGAAGCTCAGAATCTAAAAAGATCTTGACAGACTTGAACAATAGGCCCTGTCCAACAAATTGATATTTAATGGGGAGAAAAGCAAGGTTTTACACTTGGGCAGGAAAAAACAAAGGTACAAGTACAGATTAGGCAAAACCTGGCTCAAAAACATTTAACTGTGGGAGAGACCTTGGAGTCCTAGGGGATGAACAATTAAATATGAGTCAGCAATGTTTGACAGCAGCCAAAAAACCAAATACAATCCCTTGGCTGTATAAACAGAGGCATAGAATCAAAATCACATGAAGAATTAATAGTGCTTTAGTAAGACCACACCTGGAATACTGCATTCAGTTTTGGCCACCACATTACAAAAAAGATGTTGAGATCATGGGAAAAAGTGCAAAGAAGAGCAACTAAGATGATTAAAGGCCTGGAGACTAAAACATATGAAGAACAGTTGCAGGATTTGGGTTTGACTAGTCTAGAGAAAAGAAAGACAAGAGTATTCCAGTATTTGAGAGGTTGTCATAAAGAGGAGGGGATCAACTTATTTACCAAAGTCATGTAAAAGGACAAGAAACAATGGATGGAAATTAATCAAGAAGAGAAGCAACCTGAAGCTAAGGAGAAAGTTCCTATCAGTGAGGACAATTAACCAGTGGAACTGCTTGCCTTCAGACACTGTGGGTGCTTCATTACTGGAGATTTTTAGGAAGAGATTGGACAGTCATTTGTCTGAAATGTTACAGGGTCTCCTGCTTGAGCAGGGGGTTAGAATAGAAGACCTTCAATGTCCCTTCCAGCTTTATTCTGTTTGAAATGCATTTATACTTGAAACAATATTTCTATTTTTACTATATTCTGCATATAGTTATCTTCTCTGGCTTCCAGATTTCATTAACAGGGACAGATTTAACAGATTTCAACAAAATAGGAATCTGTTTTCAGAATGTATTTAGTCATTTCAATGCAAAATATTTTAGAATGTCAGGCACTTGCTATTCATAAAAATGAGAGAGAGAAAAAAAGAAGAGGTGGGGAATATAGGCTCATATTTATGAAGTTGCTCATATTCAAGCACTTGTTTTTATGAATTATATTCATATATATTGCAAATGTCCTTCCATATATTTGACCTCTCTTCCTCCAGTACATTAAGCCCTAAAGTCTAAGAGAAGTCAAAAGATTTTCCAAGTTTTTTAAATTTCAGCCATTCCCATTCCTAGTGAATATTGGGTGCTCTGTATATTTATGCAAGCAACAAATGTTTGACAGAATATATTAGAGCAAAGGTGTAACCCTTCATTTATCAGAGTTAGAAATTGGGTTGCAGGCAAGCAAGAAGCATATTATTCAGCTTCCTCTCAATTCATTTAAACAACAAAAGAGAAATGTTCCCATATAGTTTCCCAAACATCAGAATGGAAGTACTGACCTTCCTAGTCTCATCTTCTTCATAGGATATTTTAACATGATGGAAAATCCTTACTCTCATTTTAAAGGCCTTCAGGCTTAAGCTGAATGTGCATATATATCACCAGCTGTTGAGTTCAAACTTAATTATATTTAGAACAAATTTATGACCAGTGTGTGTGTCAGTGTCAGTGATTTTAGGTGACTATGTAACCAGTATGCTTCCAAATACTTGTCCTAACCCAAAATGAAGAATGTAGCTGGCTACAAATCTAAAATGGTCAGCTTGTTTCCTGCCTAAAGCAGTTGACCAGGTATCATCTTTTCATCCAAACAGATTTAAAGAATTCCAATCCTAGTACTAAAACAAATCAAGAAAAATGGTTAACTACTGGGTTCATTCTGATATCAGCTGAGTATATAATTTTGACTTATTCAATAATTAAAAAGGTTTTTGTTGATTGCCTGTTATATTGCCCTTCCATATCAAGAATTTACAGTAAATTCTTAGCAAATGTATGTCATCTTTTCTTCCCTATCAAGTTTGCATTTAATTTTGAATCTGCATATACTGTATCAAAACATCTTAATAATTTCAATGACTTTCTAAATTAATTAATAGAAACTGATGACAAGAACTAAATATACAGCTTTTAATCAACATGTTTCTAAGGAATATCCTAATTCAAAATGAAAACAACTTTTTTCAGTCAAGCTATTTAAAGTTATTTACAAACCAAGATCAATAATTTAAAATCTCACTGACAGACCCCTTACTTCAAAACAAGTGTATTCAAAATAAAAGATAGTTATGATAATCTTCTACCAGCCAGGTTTAGCTGTTGACACTTCCTAGTCTCTCTAGATGAGAGTTCTTAAACTTCTATCCAGGACTTTGCCCTTCAGCAAGAGAACTAGAAACTTCCTAACCAAAGCTCAGAAATTGAGAACTTAATAAAACCTATGTGAAACCAACAATACAATGAAAAGTTGTATTAACATGTAGCCATGGATATAGAGGTCTGAATGAGAAATTCACTGCTAAAAATGATTAAACCAATTTCTAGCTGTAAAAAGAAGGTAACTGGGGAAAGGGTAATATAGACAAACAAAGCAGATATACTTACAAGCACATCTACAGATTTTCAGACTAAATTATTAGAATGGAATGGAAAGGCAAGGCATGGCATGGCATGGCATAGCATAGCACAGCATAGAATAGGAGCTGGAAGTGACCTTGGAGATCTTCTAGTCCAGTCTCCTGCTCAAGTAAGAGGATCTATACCATCTCAGACAAATGACTGTCTAGCCCAGCGGTTCTCAACCTATGGGTCGCGACCCCATTTGGGGTTGATCGACCATTTTTCGGGGGTCGCCAAAGGTGGCGATCCGCCATTTTCTCCCCTCCGGGGGCACCGCCGCGCATGCGTGCCGTGCATGGGGGGTGCCGCGCCTCCGGGGCGGCACCGCACATGCGGGCACCGCAGCGCATGCGCACCGCGCATGCGCATAATGTTTGTGTGGCGGGGGTCGCCGTCACACAAACATTGAGAACCGCTGGTCTAGCCTCTTCTTAAAAATCTCCAATGATGGAGCACCCACGATTTCTGGAGATAAGCTGTTCCACTGGTTAATTGTCCTCACTGTCAGGAAATTTCTCCTTAATTCCAGGTTGCTTCTCTCTTTTTGATTAATTTACAACCATTATTTCCTGTCCTGCCCTCTGGTGCTTTGGAGAATAATTTGACCCCCTCTTCTTTGTGGCAGCCCTTCAAATACTGGAATACTGCTATCATGTCATCCCTATATCTTCTTTTATTTAGACTAGCCAAACCCAAGTCCTGCAGCCATTCTTCATATATTTTAGTCTCCAGGCCTTTGATGTTTTTAGTTGTTCTTCTCTGAACTTTTTCCAAGGTCTCAACCTCTTATTTGTAGTATAGTAACCAAAATTGGTTGCAGTATTCCAGGTGTGGTCTCACTAAGGTTTTATAAAGCGGTACTAATACTTCCCGTGATCTTGATTCTATGCCTCTGTTTATATAGCCCAGGATTATATTAGCTTTTTTGGCTACTGCTGCACACTGCTAGCTCATAGTGAAGTGATAGTCCACTAGAACTCCAAGGTCCCTCTCACAGTTACTGTTTTATTGTTTTTGAGCCAGGTTTCACCAAATTTGTACTTATATCTTTGATTTTTCCTGCCTAAATGTAAAACTTTGCTTTTCTCCATGTTAAAACTCATTTTGTTGGATAGGGCCCATTGTTCAAGTTTGTCAAGATCTTTTTAGATCCTGAGCTTGTCTTCTTGGGTGTTGGCTATTCCTGCCAGTTTAGTGTCATCTGCAGATCTGATAAGTTCTCCTTCTATTCCCTCATTTAAGTCATTTATGAAGATATTGAAGAGTACTGGGCCTAAGATGGAACCTTGTAGTACCCCACTGCTTACTTTTCTTCATGTGGATGTAGTGCCATTGAGGACTACTCATTGAATACAGTTTGTCAGCCATCTCAAATCCATCTGGTGGTGACGTTGTCTATTCTACCTTTTTCTAGCTTACCAAGAAGTAGATTGTGATCTACTTCGTTGAATACCTTGCTGAATACTAAGTATACTATGTCTACAGAGTTTCGCCGGTCTACTAATTTAGTCACTTTATCAAAGATTGAAATAAAATTGGTTTGGCATGATCTGTTTTTAACAAACCCGTGCTAGCTGTCAGTTGTTTGCTTCTAGTTGTTCTCAGATCTCTTTTTTGGATTATTTTTTCCAGGATATTCCCAAGTATTGATGTTAGACTGATTGGTCTATAGTTTCCTGGGTCTGTTTTTTTCCTTTTCTTGAAGATGGGAACCACATCAGCCCTTTTCTAATCCTCAGGTACTTCCCCAGTGCTTTTGAAAGATATAGTTCAATGGTTCTGAGATAACATCTTCCAGATCCTTCAGAACTCTGGGATGTAATCTGTCGAGTCCTGGTGATTTATATTCATCAAGTTCGGATAGATGTTCTCTCACCATTTACTTGCTTATTTTAATTTTTGTTTCTAGTTTTCTTTCACAGTAGTTTTTTTTTGGGGGGGGGGGTATGTTGTGCTATAATTTCTTTTTGTGTGAAGACTCATGCAAAGAATGAGTTAAGCAACTCTGTTTTCTCCCTATTGCTTGTTACTTCCTTGCCATCATCTCTCTTTAGTGGATCTGCAGTTTCCTTGACTTTTTTCTTGTTATTAATATGTTGAAAGAAACTTTTTTTTTAATCCTTGATTTCTGTTTCAAGTCTTTGTTCATTCTGAGCCTTTGCTTTCCTGACTTCATCTTTGCATGTTCTGGCTGTCTACTGATAATCAGCCTTAGTTATGTGTCCCTCTTTCCATTTTTTGTACTTGTCCTTTTTGTCTTTCAGTTTGTCTGAGAGATCTTTTTTGCAGCCATGCTGGTTTCTTCTTGACTTTCTTGTTTTTCTTTTTCAATAGTATTGTGCTGGACTGGGCTTTTATGTATCATTTTTCAGAGTTTCCCATGCTTCTTGAGTTGTTTTCCCCTTTAGGATTTTCTTCCATGGAATCTTTCCTAGGCTCTCTCTGAGTTTGTTAAAATTAGCTCTTTTGAAATTTAAGACATGGCTGAATTATTTTATATTGCTTGTGTTTGCATTATATTGAATTCCAGTAAGATGTGGTCACTTTCCCCCAAGGTTCCGGCAACTTCAACTCTCTCTATCACTTTTCTCTATTAGGAAGAATTAAGTCCAGTATAGCTTTACTTCTAGTTCCCTTATCTACCTTTTGGATGACAATGATTGGTTAGGAATCTGTTTGATCTCCTGCTCACTGAAGGGTTTGTCTCCCAGCTGATATCAGGGTAGTTGAAGTCTCCCATTACTACTGTGGCATGCTTCCTACATATATTTGTTAACTGGTTGGCAAATAGTCCATCTGATTGGTTGGGTGGCCTGTAGTATACCCCTATAGCAGTGATGGCGAAACTTTTAGAGACCGAGTGCCCCCAAACTGGCCCCACCCCCGCTATACCCCCTGCCCTGCCCCTGCTCCACCCCCATCCATCCCATCCCCTGCCCTGCCTGGCTGCAGGACCACTCACTGCCTCCAGGGCCTGCCACAGATCGCCCAGGGAGGCCAGCAGCGCCATGTCAGCCACACCCTCTGCCCGCGCCCCACAGCATCAACTGTGCGCGATGGGGCATGAGGGCAGTCTTGACCATGCTGCCTGGCTGCCATGTCCTTTGCTGTGCTGTCCCTGTGGGCCACGCTCGGGGGCGATTCTCCTCCAGGGGGACTGCTGGTGAGGGGGTTGCAGGGGGAAGAGAGGCTGGGGCAACGGCACATGTTCCCGCAGAGAGGGCTCCAAGTGCCGCCTCTGGCATGCCACCACTGCCCTATAGAAATGTCACTTTTTCCCCCTTTATATTGACCTATATAGATTCTGGAGGGCTTTTATCTCTGATCATGTGCATTTCTGTAAATATGTAATATTTTCTTACATACAATGCAACTCCCCTTCCTCTTCTTGTAGTTCTGTTCCTTTTGAACAATTTGTATCCATCCATCAGTCCATTCCAGTCATCGGTTTCATCCCACCAGGTTTCTGTAATGCCAACTTTGTCATACCTACCTTTATGTACTATTGCTTCTAGTTCACATTTGTTCCCCAAATTAGTATTAGTATATAAACATTTAAGTCTTTTATGCCTGTCCAAAGGTGTATTTCCTGGATCTCCTGATTGTTTAATTTTTTTTATTTTTTTCTAATCACTCCCTACCTCTGTTTGATTTGTTTTCTTGGGATTTATGATTGTTTTTTTGTTCTACAGAGTCTAAAGATTGGTCACCTTTCCCCCCTCAATTTTAGTTTAATGAGTTGGGCCAGTCTTTTTCTGATTACATTTTCCCTGTTTTTGAGAGGTGCAACCCATCCTTTGACAAGAGTCCTTCATGTAAGAAATGCAGTCCATGGTCCAGGAAACCAAAGTTTCTTGGCGACACCAACCCTTTAGCTATTGGTTTATTTCTAGAATTCTTTTTTCCCTTAATGGCTGTTGGACTTTTGTTAAGAGAACTGATGAGAATGCTACTTGTACTCCTAGCTCCTTAACTTTATTGCCCAGTTGCTTATAGTCTCTCAATATTGTGCTCAGGTTCTTTGTTATGTCATTTGTCCCAATGTGAAGGAGTAGGAGAAAGTAGTAATCTATGGGCCAAATTATTTTGGTTAGATTCTCAGCCACGTCTTTGATTTTTGTATGATTTTGACAACATACCTTTCAATCCAACATATCTGGATTGTATGTCCGGTGTGTAGATGGCTGATTCTGTTCCTTTGAGGATAGAATTTCCTATTATCAACACTCCCCTTCTTTTTTTGGGTGGTGGTGCAGTCTGAGGTGTTTATCTCAGGTGTGTTTGTTGATGTGACTTTTTTAGGGATATTTGGTGCTGTTTCTTTGCTAGGTGTCTGCATGTTTTCTTTGAGGGGGAGGTTGTGGGTCTGTGTATTTCCATCTAGGGGACAAATCAATTGTTCAGTTTTAATGGGGCTGGTCTGGTTGGGTTAGATTGGGCAGTAGGGTTTGTTAGATGTATGCTACTTCTTTCTTTGATTATCTGTGATGTACCTCCATTTGTCTTCATCCAAGGGTTTATCAGTAGGGTCAAATCCTCTGGGAGTTATTTGTTCATTATTTGGTTCAGTTTGGGTATAGCTTTCTTGCGTAGGCTGGAGTTTAACTAGAATTGCCTCTAGATCCTTTACTTTTTCCTTTAGTAGTTCATATAGTTTACGTTTAATGTGTAATTTGGATGTTCTTTGGGCATAAGCACATATATGAAACATCTATTGCATACCACAATAATATCAGTCACCTGTTCCATGAGTTTGTTGTTTGAAAATCCCTTTTATGGTTGGTGGATGTGCTTTGCTGTTAGCCATGATTCTACCTTCTCTGTTCTAGGCAATTATGATTATTTTCTTTTCTATCCTATGTTTTGCAGATCACAATAGCATCAGTTTCTTTTTCCAAGAACCTGCTGTGGGTTGCTGTTTGCAGTCCCCGGTCTACAGGTCTGCTACCATTCACAGTCCCCTGTCTACTGATCTGCTGCCTTCTGCAGTCCCCGGTCTACTGTTGTTTGTAGTACCTGGTCTACTGGTCTACTGCCGTTTGCAGTTCCCAGTCCACTGGTCTGCTGCTGTTCACAGTCCCCAGTTTACTGGTCTGTTTCCGTTCACAGTCCCCGGTCTACCAGTCTGCTGCCATTCACAATCCCTGGTCTACTGGTCTGCTGCCATCCACAGTCCACAGTCTACTGCTGTTCGCAGTCCCCGGTCTACTGTCATTCAGTCCCTGGTCTACTGCCGTTCCCAGTCCCCAGTCTACTGCTGTTCCCATCCCTGGTCTACTGTCATTCGCAGTCCCTGGTCTACTGCTGTTTGCAGTTCCTGGTCTACTAGTCTGCTTCCGTTCACAGTTTCCGGTCTACCAGGCTGCTGCCGTTCGCAGTCTCTGGTCTGCTGCTATTCACAGTCCCCAGTCTACTGTCGTTTGCAGTTCCTGGTCTACTGTCATTTGCAGTCCCCATCTACTGCCATCTGCAGTCCCCGGTGTACTGTCATTTGCAAGCTCTAGTCACTGCCGTTAGCAGTTCCCGGTCTAGTAATAGTAATTCAGGCAGTATAGGCAAATCAGGAGGAGTCAGTAGTGGAAGAAACCATATAGGTAATGAATCATTTGCATTCCCAACCAGGTACCTCTTCTCCATCTTTTCCACAAAAAGAACAAAAGACTTATAACAACAACACAAAATGGAATTGAAATAAATAACTGAACAATACAGTAAAAAATAGAATAAGATTGCTTGCATGGAAGCCTGTTCCAAAGAAATAGCTTAGACCAGGGCTTTTCAACCTTTTCACCCATTGTACCACTTTTAGGATATGGCAATATGCGAGTTCCAGCAGTCGCCTACAAGGTGTCAAAAATTTGACCCAAAAAAAAAGAAAAAAGGAAAAGGAAAAAAGTGATAAAGAACAGGTAGTCCTCGACTTACAACACTTCACTCAGTGACTATTTGAAGTTACAACGGCACTGAAAAAGTGACTTATGACCATTTTTCACACTTATGACCATTTTAGCGTTCCCCAGGATCACATAATTTACATTCAGATGCTTGGCAACTGATTCATATTTATGATGATCACAGTGTCCCAGGGTCATGTGATCCCCTTTCGCAACCTTCTGACAAGCAAAGTCAGTGGTGAAACCAGATTTACTTAACAACCTTTTATATCAGGAGTATCAAACTCAATTTCATTGAGGGCCGCATTAGCATTATGGTTACTGTCGGGGGGGGGGGTCCTTCCTTCCTTTTTCCCTCCCTCCTTCTCATTCCCATCTCCTTCCTTCCTTCCTTCCTTCCTTCCTTCCTTCCTTCCTTCCTTCCTTCCTTCCTTCCTTCCTTCCTTCCTTCCTTCCTTCTGCAGGGCTGTCAGAGCTCAGCAGAAGCGCCAGGATCAGCACCAGGAAGAAAGATAATTAAATCTACCCACCAAATCATCTTTTCACAGCCTTGGGGCTATGCAAAATATGGCTCTTTGGAAACTCAACCTCTACAAAAACTTCTGCTTTGTTTTGTTTTTACATGTCAGGCACTGTTAAGGCTCTCTGGCAGCTTTATTCTTCAATGCATCTGGCCAATATTTAAGAATATAGCCCCAAACTTCTTACAAAACACAATGCATCATGTCAGTTGTAGAAAAAAAATGGTTTCTCTGTGTGTATAGGGCAATCCTGTCTGCTTTCTTTTAGATTTTTCAAGGCTAGCGCTTATTGTTACATTGTTTCTTCATGTTTCTTGGAGAGAGAGAGAGAGAGAGAGAGAGAGAGAGAAACTCTTCTCTGGTACTTTTATTTTTTGGCTTGACTTTTCTGAGAAGGGAAATGGATGTTTCTTTTGGAGCAGCCTTTTGTATTTGTAATAGTTGATTTCTGGGGCTAGGTTTTCTACCTCTTTTCCTATTGTTGTTGTTGTTGTTAATTGCGAAGTCGTGTCCGACCCATCGCGACCCCATGGACAACGTTCCTCCAGGTCTTCCTATCCTCTACCATCTTCTGAAGTCCATTTAAGTTCACACCTACTGCTTCAGTGACTCCATCCAGCCACCTCATTCTCTGTCGTCCCCTTCTTCTATTGCCCTCAATCTTTCCCAGCATTAGGCCCTTCTCCAGTGAGTCCTTCCTTCTCATTAGGTGGCCAAAGTATTTGAGTTTCAACTTCAGGATCTGGCCTTCTAAAGAGCAGTCGGGGTTGATCTCTTCTAGGACTGACCGGTTTCAACGCCTTGCAGTCCAAGGGACTCGCAGGAGTCTTCTCCAGCACCATAGTTCAAAGGCCTCAATTCTTTGGCGCTCAACCTTTCTTATGGTCCAACTTTTATAACCATACATTGCAACTGGGAAAACCATGGCCTGAAATATACGGACTTTTGTTGGCAGGGTGATGTCTCTGCTTTTTAGTATGCTTCTAGATTTGCCATAGCTTTCCTCCCCAGGAGCAAGCGTCTTTTAATTTCTTGGCTGCAGTCCCCATCTGAGGTGATCTTGGAGCCCAGAAAAATAAAATCTGTCACTACCTCCATTTCTTTCCCATCTATTTGCCAGGAATTTAGAGGGCCGAATGCCATGATTTTAGTTTTCTTAATGTTGAGTTTCAAGCCAACTTTTGCACTCTCCTTCTTCACCCGCATCAAGACGCTCTTTAGTTCCTCTTCACTTTCTGCCATTAGCGTGGTATCATCTGCATATCTTAGGTTGTTGATATTTCTCCCGGCAATCTTAATTCCAACTTTTGTTTCATCTAGCCCTGCCTTTCTCATGATGTGCTCTGCATATAAGTTAAATAGGCAGGGCGACAGTATACAGCCTTGCCGGACTCCTTTTCCAATTTTGAACCAATCAGTGGTTCCGTGTCCAGTTCTCACTGTTGCTTCTTGACCCGCATATAGGTTTCTCAAGAGATAAATAAGATGTCTGGTATTCCAATCTCTTTAAGAACTTGCCACAATTTGTTGTAATCCACACAATCAAAGGCTTTAGCATAGTCAATGAAGCAGAAGTAGATGTTTTTCTGGAACTCCCTAGCTTTCTCCATGATTCAGCATATGTTGGCAATTTGATCTCTAGTTCCTCTGCCTCTTCGAAATCCTGCCTGTACTTCTGGTAGTTCTCGATCCACATACTGCTGGAGTCTAGCTTGTGGGATTTTAATCATAACTTTACTAGCATGTGAAATGAGTGTAATAGTGCGATAGTTTGAACATTCTTTGGCATTGCCTTTCTTTGGAATTGGAATGTAAACTGACCTTTTCCAATCCTGTGGCCACTGTTGAGTTTTCCAAATTTGCTGGCAAATTGAGTGTAGCACTTTTACTGCATTGTCTTTTAAGATTTTGAATAGCTCAGCTAGAATACTGTCACCTCCACTAGCTTTGTTGTTGCTCAGATTTTCTAAGGCCCATTTCACTTCACATTCTAGGATGTCTGGTTCGAGGTCAGTGACCATCTCATTGTGGTTATCTGGGATGTTAAGCTCATTCTTGTATAGTTCTTCTGTGTAGTTTTGCCATCTCTTCTTAATCTCTTCTGCCTCTGTTAAGTCCCTGCCATTTTGGTCCTTTATCATGCCCATCTTTGCATGAAACGTTCCCTTCATATCTCCAATTTTCTTGAAGAGATCTCTGGTCCTCCCTATTCTGTTGTTTTCTTCTATTTCCTTGCACTGTTCATTTAAGAAGGCATTCTTATCTCTTCTAGCTATTCTCTGGAATTCTGCATTCAATTGGGTGTATCTTTCTCTTTCTCCTTTGCCTTTCGCTTCCCTTCTTTCCTCAGCTATTTGCAAAGCTTCCTCAGACAGCCATTTTGCTTTCTTGCATTTCTTTTTCTTTGGGATGGTTTTAGTTGCTACCTCTTGTACAATGTTACGAACTTCCAGCCATAGTTCTTCAGGCACTCTGTCTATCAGATCTAATTCCTTAAATCTATTTGTCACCTTTACTGTATATTCATCAGGAATATGATTTAGTTCATACTTAAGTGGCCTAGTGCTTTTCCCTTTTTTCAATTTAAGCCTAAATTTTGCAACGAGAAGCTCATGATCTGAGCCACAGTCAGCTCCTGGTCTTGTTTTTACTGACTGTATAGAGCTTCTCCATCTTTGGCTGCAGAGCACATAGTCAATCTGATTTCTATGTTGACCGTCTGCCTGTTTAATATTTCCCAAAGATATTTGGATGCTAACTTCTGTTCCTGCCTGTTTAATATTTCCCAAAGTATGTAAATGCTAACTTCTAATTATTGATTGCATCAATAATCCATCACTGCCATGGAGCAAGTTTCAAATTGACTCCGGAGTTCAGAGATTTTTTAACCAGGGGTGGGGAACCTTGGCTCTTTTATGACTTGTGGACTTCAACTCCCAGAATTCCTGAGCTAGCATGGCTCAGTTTGGAAACATCTCCCATTCCCCTCAGCATGGCTAGCTCAGGAATTCTGGGAGTTGAAGTCCACAAGTCATAAAAGAGCCAAGGTTCCCCACCCGTCTTAAATGGTTGCACCGCAGGAATTGCATCCCATGAGGGAAGCTGAATGAGGGATTTCCTAAGGCTTTGGAAACGGATGTTTGTAAGTCTAACCAAACAGGCCAAAGCTGACAGCTGTTCTTTGCTAAACTTTAAAAAAAAAAGCTACATTGCAAAAAAGAGAAACCAGCAAAGGAGCCAAACTATTTTTTCCAACCTTCTCCCGAGGAAAGAGGAACACAGCATCCGTCAGGTGTTTTTTGTCCAATTGAAGATTGATTAGCATCTGTTAAAATTCAACCTTATAATGAATAATCCAAGAAAAGGGACAGCACCAGGATACTACAGCTCAATTACCTGCTTATTTTAACCAAAATATAATAAGCATCTTCTACAATACATTCATAAACAGAGCTATATTTTTATGCACACAATAATCTCTTATAATGTACTAAGGACAAACAGATTTTTACAATGAAATTTGCTTTGAATGTAGTCTAACTGAAAATTATTTCAACTGCATGAGAAAATTTAAATTCAAAACACTTGGCAATTCTTAATGGAGTTTGGACCCTCTGTGCTTTTTTAATTTTAAAAGAATAGTGGAGCAAAATGTGAATTGGAAGTAACACAATAATTTTAGGGTTTTTTTTAAATTAGCAACATATTTCATTCTATATATATATGTAAAGATCTATTGTTCCAATCACTTTGACAAGCATTCACCATTGGGGAAGCTTTTTGCATTTCTCTCTCACTTCTAACCAGAACTTCATTCCTCCAGTAAAAGTAAAAATAATCTCCTTTCCTTAACTAATGGACACATCCATGTTATTTTTTCCTAACATTAACTGGAAGTAGTTTACTGTTGCCTTTTTCTATTTTTTAAAACATTCCAATTTAGTTTACTACTCTGAGAATATTCTATACAATTTTAACCAGATACAAGTATTTTCCAAGATCAGTTCTATTAAGAATTGTGAATCTTCTATTGTGAGAACAAATTATATGGTGTTAAGTACTAATATGAAGTATAGTCAAGATAACTTTGTTTTCAGTCAATTTTTTAGGGAACTATTTTTTCTACCTAGGGCAATAACAAGGTAAACAAATTAATTGCAGAACTATATCTTGGCTTGGCTGGCAATCTAAAAGAAGCTAGATAATGACAGACAAGATTGGTCTCATGTTTGATAGAATGAATTACTGAAAGATCCTTGAAGAGCTCAGTGCAAGTAACTATAGGCTAAACAATCAGACTTATAACTGTTGTTTTAATATCTATCTAAACTCACAGAATGGGACAACTCGCCAATGCCAATTCACCACAGGACAACTCGCCATGGCCAATTCACAATGGGACAACTCGCTGTGGGACAATTCAACATTTCAATTTAATTATTTAAAATAATTAAAAATATTTTAATTTTTGTTATTCACATTTTATTTTGTCTCTCCTTTGACATCCTTTCTTTAATGATTCTATTAAGCTATTTCTTCAATATTAGTGTAACCCTTGTCCGATGGCAAGTTGTCCTGAGGTGAATTGGCCATTGCAATTTAGCCATAGTGAGGTGGCCATGTCAGTTGTCACTGACCCACTAAGTGCCCAAATTTTAACTATGGGATCATGGGGTTGGTGCAAGAGTCATAAATGCTAGGACAGACTGTAAGTCACTTTTTTCAGTGCTACTGTAACTTTGAAGGAATGCTAAACAATGGTTGTAAGTCAAGGACTATCTGTAAGGCTGAAGAAGACAAGTGTTAAAAGATTGAAGAACCAAATGATTTTTTGGGCATACTTTTCCTTGTTGCTCATATCAGAACTAAAGAGCCTCTGACCTTTCTAAACTTTAAGACTCCTGGCTGAACACAGAAAATTACAGAAAAATCTGGCTTTTGTGATGATAATACTATTATTAAAAGAATCCAGAAAACCATAGCAATGGGTGTTAGGGGCTTATTCTGAACAGGTTTATCTTGCATTTCTCATACTCTGAGTTTTGAATGCTTCTTAAACCAAAAAGAAAAGTGCAGATATAATAAAGAGATTGAGCAAAAAGACAAACTAACTAAGAAGCTTGGATAATTAAACAAATAAATATGCAGGTCATTATATCCAACTACCTCAAAGAGGTCTTGTGGGACCAAGATTTTAACGGGTATAAATATGCAGGTCTTGGTGTATTTAGGTCTTTTCTCATGTAAGATTGAGAGTATCTTGGCGACGTTTCAATGAGGTCCCACTTGTCATCTTCAGGCTGGGGTCTTTTGCGAGCAAAGTGTGATCGGAGCTGCCGTCTCTCTATAAATATTGGTGTGTGTGTGTGTGGAGTGCTGGTTTAGTTGCTGTACGTGGATTGGTTGGCTGTGTTGGAGTTATTGTTTGGTTGTTTCGTAACTTCCTGAGTAGTTGAGGTGCTGGCTGTGTGCCCATTAGTCTTTTTTTTTCATTTTTTTTAGTTTCAAGTTTTTTATTAATTTTACAATATTACATTTACATATTTGAAAAGTAGCGTGGCAGCTAAGCACAGTAATTCCATTACATTTGAATATCATCAGTACAAATCTCAAATTATTACAACAAACTAATTCCCTCTCTTTCCCCCATGATATCTACTGTCATGTTCAAACCAATACAGTTCTTATTCTATTATTCAAACAAAAAATACCTTTCTAATATTCATCAATAATCTTCAGCCTATACACATCTTAATTAATTTGATATTTCACCTTTTAGACAATAGCCTAATAAGTTTTTCTTAACTTTAATTTTGTGCCCATTAGTCTTTTGTGTTGTAACGACCTGGGTAATGGGCTGTGTGATGACATCCTGAGATCTAGTGTAGTGATATCCTGAGTTCTGTGTTGCACCATCCTGGGTGGTTGGCTGTGTTGTAACATCCTGAGTTTTAGCATTGTAGCCTCCTGAGTTCTGTGATGTGATGTCCAGGGCAGAAGGCTGTGAAGTAACATACTGGGCTTTGGTTTAGCTCCGAGTTTGCGGTCTAGCTCTGTGTTCATGGCGTGTGTCCGTTTGCTTTATGTGGGGGTTGGAGGGAGGTGCAGCAGCTGGTGATATCATCGTGGTTTGGCTTTTGGATGGTGGTTGCATTTCATCTGAGGATGGGTTTGGGCTTGGGTTTGGGTCTGGTGAGGGTGAATGGTGGTGGCGTACTGTGTTGTTCTGGGTCTGGAGTCAGTTTTCGTGGCTAGGACTCATTTGTTGATTAGGGCTAGTTTCCAGATGTCTGGTAGGCGGGAGGTATAAATATGATGATGCACCTTGATATTTTGACTGCTATACTGCAGTTCTACTTATAATCACTTTATATGATATATATAGAGAAAAGAACCCCCCAAAAACCACAATATACATTTTACTTGAACAGGCATAAATCATGGTCCAGAATTGATATGATATGGATATCTCCTGAATTAAGAATGATTATACAAGAGATTGAGATAGAAACCAATATATGGGCAGACCACAATCCAATAAAGATGACCTGGAGAGAGCTAAGAAAAAATTAAGATGGCCTCTGAACCAAAGACAAAGAATTTTACAAATAGCAACAAAAGAAATGGAATTTTTCTTTAAAATAAACAAAAAGGAAGAGCCATTGCTTCAAAATGTGTGGGATATGGCTAAAGCATACTTTAGAGGGCTAGCTATAATTTACACAGAGAAAAAGAACAAAGAAAAAAAGCAACAACAAATGAAGTTAAAGGAGAAATTTATGAAATTAGAATTAGAGCTACAAAGAGACCCACAAAAGAAAATACTTAAAAAGAAAATGGAAATAATAAAACATAAATTAAACTTAGCTGAGGCTGAAAAAATGGCCCAACAAATTAAAAGGGCAAAACAAAAGTTCTTTGAAAACGCTAACAAACCATACAAAGCATACAAATTGAAAAAAGAAAGACAGAAAAAATTGATAAATAAACTGCAAGACTCAAAAGGCAATTTACAGTTCCAAAATTACATAATTAAAAAAATAAATAAAGACTTTTATGAGACACTTTATGACACTGAAGAAACTTCTCAAGAAAAAATAAAGCAATATATAAAAAAGCTGAGTTACCAAAAATTTCATATAAAACATACTAAATGAAAAAATATCAATGATGGAGGTAATAGAGGCGATAAAAAGGAGAAAAAAATGAAAGACTCCAGGTCCAGATGGGCTACCTGCAGAGTTTTATAAATGTCTACAAGAAACATTAAGCCCACTAATGAAAGAACTGTGTAATGAAGTACTTTTAGAGGCTAAAATACCAAAAACATGGATAGAAGCCAACATTACTTTAATATCTAAAGAAGATTCAGGGTGAACTAGGAATTCAGGTTAATGAGGGCAGATCTGATATTGTTGCCATTACAGAAACATGGTGGGATGAAACCCACAAATGGAACACACAATTAGAGGATTTAAATTATTTAAAAGAAACAGACCAAATAAAAGAGGAAGTGGAGTAGCTCTCTATATAAGAAATAACTACATCTCTATAGAAATAGAGGACAACAATGATGAAAACTGTCTTGAATGCATTTGGGTCAATATAAAGGGGGGGGGGATGACATTGCCATAGGTATATACTATAGGCCATCGAACCAAACAGAAGAAATAGATGAACTTTTTGCTAGCCAGTTAACTAAGATATGCAGGAAGCACATCACAATAGTAATGGGGGACTTTAATTACCCTGACATCAACTGGGTGACAAACTCTGCACCAAGTAGAAGATCAAACAGATTCCTGACAAACCTAGAAGACAACTTTGTCTCCCCAAAAATAGAGAAGGGAACTAGGGGATTAGCCATATTGGATCTAATTCTCACTAACAGATTAAATGATAGAAGGTGTTGAAACCACAGGAACCTTGGGAGGAAGTGATCAATATTGGAATTCAACATTATAGAAGCACAAGCAATAGAACACAGTCAAACTAGAGTCTTGGACTTTAAGAGAGCTAATTTCAATAAACTTAGAGAGAGCTTGGGATGAGCTTCTTCCATGGATGAGAATCTTCAAGGGGAAAACAACTCAAGAAGCTTGGGAAATTTTGAAAACTGAGAGCACAATAGACTTTGAATACCAACAAAGAAGAAAAATAACAGCTCTCAAAAGAAACCTGCATGGCTGTATAAAGAACTCTCTGATAAATTGAAAGACAAAAAGGACAAGTATAACAAGTGGAAAGAGGGGCACATAACTAAGGTGTCATGGTTCCGAAAAGAAGCAGCTTTTCAAAGAACTTTGAGGCTTATTTACCTTAAAGAATTCTTTTATTGCTACATAGCTTCGGCACATACATAATTAAGCCAAAAACTGAATCCTCCCACCCCCAATCATCCGTAACAAAGCATAACTCACTCCTTCATTTTACAGTCATCAATCATATTCTCCAATTAGTTTGAAGTGTGAACTGTCCCCCCCATACTCCTCTGGTTACAGCTGACCTTGGTAATGCTGTACTGAAATATTGTTATGGTTAACTAGCATACTTTCCCACTCACTGCTAGCATTGTCTGCTTTAACTCTAGAAGTGATATGCAGGCTAAATAAAACATGTTTGCTTCTTCATATATGGCAAGAAAGAACATCCAATGTTAGCAGTCTTGACATCCCCCCCCCCTTACAAAAAGGACAGATCCTGGAATGTAAATAAAAGCATAGGTTAAGGGTTGTTTTTGGGTTTGTTGGGGTGTTTCACATGAAACCTTTTGATCAATCTGTCAGCTTTCACTTCACTGGATTTCACCCAGGTGGCTTCAGAAAATGGGTATCCCTTCCATTGTACTAGGTACTGCAATTTCCCTTTAAAGATTCTAGAGTCAAGAATACGTTTTACTTCGTAGTGGGTCTGTCCCGCAACTATGAGGGGTCCAGGTGCCTTCTTCGGAGGAGGTCTTAAAGTGGAGCCCCAATAAGGTTTCAACAAGCTACAATGGAAAACTGGGTGAATTTTCCCTAAAAGTCTAGGGAGTTTTAGTTCTACAGTGACCGGGTTGATGATCCTTACTATGGGGAAAGGCCCCAAGAATTTTGATCCCAATTTCTTGCTGGGCAATTTGAGGCGTAAATACTTAGTTGACAAATAAACCTTTTCCCCAACTTGGAATGTTCTTTGGGGAGCCCTCTTCCTATCAGCCTGCTTTTTATAGGTTTCAAAAGTCTTTTTTAAAGCAGCTTTTGTGTTTCTCCAAACTTCTTCCCACCCCCTCACCTACTGGTCAAGTGTCTGAGAAGCGGAGGGCACCTGAGGATATTCAGATATTGGGCTGAACTCTTTTCCTCTGGCCACTCTGAAAGCCGGTGCTGCTGTGCATAGAATTATTGTACGCCACCTCTGCAAAAGGGAACAGGTCAGTCCAGTTCGTCTATTGGTAAGAAACGTAGCATCTAAGATATTGCTCCACCATTTTGTCAGCGAATTCTGCAGCCCCATTGGTGGCAGGATGAAAAGCAGATGATAAACCTTGAGATGATCCAATTGATTTAAGAAAACTCCTCCAAACCTTCGCTGTGAACTGCACCCCCCTGTCCGAAATTATTCGCTTAGGGGCGCCATGCAGCCGGTAGATATGCTTCAGGAACAATTTGGTCAGTCGTTGGAAAGATGGGAGTCCCTTGCAGGCGATGAAATGAGCCTGCTTCAAAAATAAGTCTATTACAGTCCAGATGACAGTATTTCCTCTACTTTCAGATAGGTCTATTATAAAGTCCATAGCTATTTCTTCCCATGGTTGAGAAGGGTCTGCCACGGGTTGCAGTAATCCAGGGGTTTTCCCTGCAATTCTTTTCATTGTGGCACATACAGTACAATGTTTTACATAGTTCTCCTCATCCTTTTTCAGCCCCGGCCACCAAAATTGCTGGTGGTAGAGGTGTAGGGTTTTCAAATATCCAAAGTGTCCAGCCTGTTTTATATCATGGCTGTGTTTGAGAGCATTAAGATGGAGGGCTTCTGGCAAATATAGTTTCCCCCCCTTTGTAAGCCAAGCCATCCCTCCAAGTTAGGGAGGTGTGATTATCTTTGAACCATTGATCGGTGAGGAGCTCTTGTTTTATTTTCTTTACTCCAGGGTCATCAGGATTGGGGACACTGCGAGGTGTAAGTTGAGCGGCAGTTTGTGGATTGCGGATAATTGCCTCATTAACCTCCTCCCATTCGCTTTTGTATTGGGGTAACCGGGATAGCGCATCAGCTAGGAAGTTCTTTCCTTCTGGTATGTACTTTAGAGTGAAGTTGAAGTGGTTAAAGTACTGTGCCCACCGTACTTGCTTTGGGGACAATTTGCAGGGAGTTTTCAGTGCTTCTAGATTTTTGTGATCTGTCCACACTTCAAATGGCACCTTGCTCCCTTCTAGACAGTGTCGCCAGTTTAATAGTGCCCATCTAATCGCGAAGGCCTCTTTCTCCCATATTGCCCATCTCCACTCGCTCTCAGTAAATTTGTTAGAGGTGTAGGTGCAGAGTTGCAGGATCCCACTTTCGTTCTTTTGCAGTAACACAGCTCCAACTGCCACATCACTGGCATCGGCTTGAATTACAAAAGGTTCCCCTGGGCAGGGCAATCTCGGCAAAAGAGGGGATGAATTGACCATAAAAGCTGGCAAAACCCAGAACACTGTGGAGCTGTTTGTGAATCTTTGGGGGCTGCCATTCAATTATAGCTTTTACCTTAGCTGGATCCATTTGTCTAACCAGGCTAGCCCTAGGATTGCAGTCTCAGTCATTTTTGTACTGTATATCAGGATATCATCGAGATACACTGAAACTCCTTTGTACAAGTGACCATGTAGAACTTCATTGATCAACTGCATAAAGGGGTTGAACAAACATCTGTTGGATAACATGGATCTTCCTCAAACTGGAGATTTTTCACTCAAGACCTCAGAAGAGATGAGAATGAGAGATAAGGTTGGTGGTTTTATTCTCAAGGCGGTGTCCAACCTTGGCTACCTCAAGACCTGTGGGCCCCAACTCCCAGAATTCCCAATCAGCATGGCTGACCGTAGAATTCTGGGAGTTGAAATCCATAAGCCCCAAAGGCTGGACATCTCTGATCTATGGCCAATATTTTGTTAGAGAATGCTAAGTGCAATTTAGAAAGAGTGTTTCTCAACTTCACCAACCTCAAGATGTATAGACCTCAACTCCCAGCATTCCTCAACCAACATGGGAGTTAAAGTCTATGCATTATCAGCAAATAGCCTGAGCCTAAAAAGATGAAGTGAGGAAAGCTAAGGCTCAAAATGAATTAAGGCTTGCAACCAAAGTCAAAAATAACAAAAAAAGCTTCTTTCAACATGTAAAAAACAAGAAAAAAGTGAAGGAAATGATTGGTCCATTAGTGGGGGAAAGTGGCAAGAAGGTGACAAGCAACAGGAAGAAAGCAGAACTATTTAACTTGTTTTTTGCATCTGTCTTTACACAAAGGGAAAAAAACAGACCAACCTATCAAAAATAGTGCCATAAAAAACAGAATAGAAACACAAGTCAAGATAGGCAAGAAAATGGTAAGTGAGCACCTGTCCAGCTTAGACGAGTTCAAATCACCAGGACCAGATGGATTACACACCAAGGTTCTCAAGGAACTGGCAGATGTGATTTCAGAACCATTGGACTATATTTTGCAAAGATCCTGGAGCACTGGGGAACTACCAGAGGAGTGGAAAAGAGCTGATGTAGTTCCTATCTTCAAAAAAGGGGAAAAAATGGATCCAGGAAATTACAGACCTATTAGCCTGACCTCAATACCTGGGAAGATTCTGGAAAAGATAATCAAAGAACAAATCAGCAAATACCTAGAGGCAAACAAAGTCATTACTAAAAGCCAACATGGGTTTCTCAAAAGCAGATCATGCCAGACAAATCTTATTGCATTCTTTGACCAAGTGACAAAATTAGTGGATCAGAGGAATGCTATAGATATAATTTACTTGGACTTCAGTAAGGCATTTGATAAAGTAGATCACAACCTACTACTTGATAAGATAGAAAAATGTGGGTTAGACAGCATCACCACCAGATGGATTCGTAGCTGGCTGTACTCAGCATGTGGTCCTCAATGGAACCGCATTTACATGGAGGGAAGTATGTATTGGATGTAAGTTTTTCTTTTCTTTCTGTTTTGCATTTTACTCTTGTTGATAAAACAAATACATAGATAGATAGATATAGATATATAAGAAATAATTCTGGAAAGATTTGTCTAAGATTCATTTATTTCTTTTCTTGAGTATCCATAATATTCATACCAGTTCAAAAACAATATTATTTCTGTCTTGTTGCTTCAAATATTGCATCCATAGAGTGTATCCATGAAAACCAATGCATGAATAATTATGATCTCTGAATATTTTTCTTTAAACTTTTTAGAATAAGTTACTATTTGTTCATTGGCATCTTCTAGCATATCACTTTGAAGCTGGAACATTCTTTAAAGCTCAGACATCTTTTGGAAGACTTTTCTTGTTTTCCAATGCCTGTTTTCAACTTCAATATGTTTATAAATGTTGTTATAATACTGCTTCTGATCTTATCTAAAGCTTTCATAACATATTCCTTTCTCTGATATCTTTGTCTTTTTTGACTGACCTCTTCTCTTAGCAATTTTTATAATTTGTTCTGACAATTAGTTTGGTTTCTTGTTCTTTTAACAGCCTCTTCTCGGAAAATATAGTATAACATCACCCCCAAATTTTAGTAAAATACATAAGCATTTGTAGAAAATGCACATGTATCAGGGTGGATTGGGACATTATTTTTTCATGTAAATAAAGTGTCATGCTAATCTTCACCATATCATTTCATATTAATATTATGTGATTAGTATTTATATGTTATTTATATGTTATTTATATGTAAGGGTGTAGGTCTATACATACGTTGTATATAGTATATTTAAATGTGTGTTATGTATGTACACTTCGAGAACAAGCAACTAAATTTCATTTTTAATGTGTGCCATTGTGCCACAGTAAAAAATGACAATAAAGGTTATCATATCTACTTCTGAACCATTCCATTTCCTGGCAATGTCATGTGGCCTTTTCCTATCCTGTTGCAAAAGAAGGAAAGAATTAGTATGCAATATGACAGAATCCTGTGACTTAGGGATGCTAATGAGTGAAGTAACCTGCTCTCTTTCCCCAGCATGAGCACTGGAGCTCTATAGAAAATAAGTGAATGATCAGTGACAGGAAATGGAAAGTGTAGGACCTGATGGGATGAGAAGCAGGCCCAAGACTTGCAGGAACCTGGTGGAGAAAAAAAAATCAAGTCCAAGGCCTGCAAGAATCCAATGAGGTGGCATGAAGGAAGGAATTACATGAGGGAAGTGGTTGCAATGTCCCTGTAGTCAGTTTGTAAGGGCAAATTTGCCCAAATTTTGTTTATGTGACCTTAAGGATGCTTCCATTTCAAAACTGGATGGTACATAGCTTCTCAGGTCTGACATAAATTTGAAGATGCCCTAAATGATTGGTCATAAATCAAGGATTAGCTGTATTATTTCTCTGTTTGTAAGAACCTAGCACATAAAGAGTGGGATAGAAAGAAGCAAAGTGTAAGAACATATTAACAGAAGAAGCCTCCTTCTCTGGTAAGAGCAATTTGTTAAATGTACAACAAACCACACATTACACAAGACCTGTGCTGTCCCACTCACTTTACACACACACATAACCCTGGTTTAGTGGGTTTATTAATATTCCCCAGCAATTCTCTTCACCAAAAACTTAGAACTGTCCCAATTAAGTCCAACCACAAGCAGACCAATGCTAATCCACAGAGCAATGGCCAAAGAGTCCACAAGGCACTTAAATGTTTCCCAATAAAAACAAAAACACCAGGCAAAATTAAATCCACAATACAAAAGGGTTCATGAGGCAAGAAAAGTCCAGAGTTCACAAGGCACAATCCAAGTCAAGGCATGGGGTCAATCCAAAGCAATCACAATGACAAGAAAACACACAACAAGGAAATGAACACGTTCCCAGTATTGCTTCCATCTGTATACTACGCTAAATAGCTAGCTTCTGATGAGTCCATCAAGAAGAGCAAGACTTTCTCCTCGCATGTAATCTAGCTGACCTTCTCTGCTCCTGCCTTTTCTATGTGTTTTGAATCAGGTGCAGGAGGCAGTTCCTTTTCTTTATCTTTGACTGGAACAGCTTGGGTGAGACCTTACCTTATCTTTTTTGCTTCCCAACTACTTTTCTGTAAAAGCCTTTGGAAATCCCCCCCCCCCCCTTAATTCTGCGGCTCCTGCCTACTCTGGGAATATAAAGCTAAAGGGGAAAAAAAGAACAACTAAACTAAATGACTAAATATTTGGACTTGTAATTTTTGGCTACCTGGGATCCCAAAGGGCTTTTTATTCCTACAAAGAGTGTAGTAATCACTCCTTAGTCATTGAAGGTTGCAAAGAAATGGACACCCGAACGTAGCCGTTTATTGTTTTTATAGAGTTTTTCAAATAGCAATAGATACAGCATGGCAACAGCATTTCATTGGCTAAAATCCTTTACCAATCCTCAAGAGTAAAAAGTTAGAGGCCATAAACAGGAAAACTTGTTGTTCACCCATTAGCCTTATCAAATTGGCAAGGTCACATAGACCTGCGTCACGTCACCATGGTGATGTGGGGGGGGGAGAAGAAGATGCATAACAAAGGCACAAGCGTTGGTAGGACAGTTTTCTGCTCGCAACTTTCGCCTGTCTCTTATCCCTACATCTCACTCCTTTTTGTTTTGTTAGACGAAATATCGCCATAAGCGGGGTTAATAAAAAGATTATAATTAGGAGAGGAGCATCCTTGCAGTTGTTAATATAGGGCCAAAACTTGACCCTGAGGCAATGTGAGAGAGGATCTACTGGGATTTAAAGCTCTAATACATATATTGCAAAATGAAAGAAATATATTACATAAACAGCACCCATAAAGATCCTAAGGTACCAATTTTCAAATTAAAGGCCAAATTGTGTAAAATTTAAATCTGGTGCTGGATGGTTCGTGAATTATCAGAAATATTGAAACAATACATTTCCTCAAAACGTTTACAACCCAAATGTTGGTGTAGAAGCAAATAATCAATTGCAGCGTGATTTTGCAAAATAGTTCTCAAATTTTGCAGTTCATGGTTGATCGCTGAAATAGTTGAAGTAGTATTAATTGTCTTTGCCAAATTTCATATAATAGCATTAATGTTGAGGTGGGCACGAACAGCAAGTCCTGGCACGCCCACTAGAGATATAGCCAATGCTACAAAATAAGGTTGTCTCAGAGTCACAAGTGTTGTCTAGCATGACATCACGTGGAGAATGGTTCGTGTGAACTTGTTTGGAAAGCAAAACAGGAATCAGCTGGCTGAGGCAACATTGCACTTCACTAATATTAGCAGGAATATAATTTAAAGTTTCTTGACCACACGTATAAAAACCCTCCTTGCAGTAGCCAAGCATGTCCAAAATGAAAGGAAGTCTCTATTGAAGCTGTGCAATTTAAAGCAGGTGAGCCAATGCGATGACAGTGAGGTTTTTAAGCAATAACCTCCCAGAGTCAGTGAAGTTTTGAATTACTGCAGAAGGGGTGCAAACAAAGACTAAACATGTAGAAAGCAAATTACATGTAATACATTTCAGATAAACAAAAGAAGTCATTTTGTGTGATGTTAGATTTTGCTTCATTCGCTGTTCGAATGATTGTTTGAGTGGGATGACAGTTACAGTTGTCAAAGGGCAGATGTTAATGATCAGACATAAACAAATGATAGATAAGAAATTTGCAGTTAAAACCGCAAAAATGGCAGCACACAGGTTCTTGGGGATCAAGTTCTTTACATCTCCCCACGTCACTGGCTGCCTGGCATGTCAGGATTGGATTACTTGCTGTGCCATCTGTAGAGTCACCCTTGCCATTTCTGGGACTGGGTCCAGGGACTGGTGCAACGACATCCCTGGCTGGGTGATCACAACGCGCTGGAATCCGCAAAGGTCCTGTTGGAGCAAGCACAGCAGCGTAGCCCCGCCCCCAAGTGATCAGAGGGACTGGTCCCAACCATGCTTTGTCTGGTAATGCCCGATATGCCAGAGGTGGAGGCAAGCTTGTTTTCTGTTGAGAGTGTCTCTGATAAGCAGTCAAATTTGGAATGGAAATATTCAATTGGTGTAATGTAAATAATACTTTTTGAACCTGTTGTATTACCCAAATTGGGTATCCTAGATAATCCGTCCTTTTTTATTTGTTTGTGAAGGCAGTCCTTAAAAGACTAATTAGCACGTTCCACGATAGCTTGACCCGTGGAATTATAGAGAAGACCATGAGTAAAAACAATATTTCAGGTTGTATAAAATTGTCCCAAAAAAAAATGAAAAATAACATGTGAACCTGTTTCCCCTCATAGAGGTGGGGGAAGTTGTTCCTAAATACCTATTTGTGAATATACATTTGTAAGAAGCCAAAAAGAGAGAACATGGATAACGTCCATTTGTCATAGTTGATTAGAGGCAAAACTACATAAAAGACATAAAAAAGACATACAAAAAAAAAAAAAATTAGGCCCAGGAAGGGAGGAATGATTGTGTATATGAGAAACAAAATTATAAATGCTTTCAGTTATGGAGCAGCTGCTGCAAAGTTAAAAACAAAGTCATAAGATTGGGGCCAATCCTGGGCGTGATGTAAGCACCTGAAGAAGTAAAAGTAAGTTGGCACACATAATGAGAGTCAGAGATTAAGTTAAAAGACTGTTGAGAAAAGATTTGAAAAGCTAAAATAATTCTGAGCATTGTGATAAGGGTTGCATTGCAGTGTAGGACACTTTCCAGGTATCATCCTTGTAAGCAATTGCTCCTCTCATTCACCCTCCATCAGAAAAAGCAATAACTTGTGGCAAAGGAGAAAGGAAAAGAAAATAGTGGCTGGACTGGAAAGGAAACAAGCAAGTCAAAGATCATTAGGCAAATGATATGAAATACAGCCTATATAGTCAGTTAAAGCACATTAAAGAGATAAGTTATTTTTGAAAACAATATTAATTAATCAGTTCCTTTTCGACTGCAAGCTCTTGTGCGTCCTAAGGTTATTATTTTAGCAACCACCTGGATAAAAAATAAAACATTTTGGGATGGGATATGGGATAAGTATTATTCAATTCAATTCAATATACTTTCTGCACTTTTATTACAGTTAATGCTCCATTAGGTAATTTACTAGTAGGAAAAAATCAAAAGTGTGAAATTCTGTCCACAAATTGAGTATTCATGATGTCATCAATTTGTGCAACTATATTTTTTCTGGGACTTATTGCAATCCTAACTCATTTTATATTTTTTGAAAGCCAATTAAATTATATCTTTGGTGCTTCAATTTAAGCAAAGTCCATTCAGATGGAAACAATTTGTATATAAATAGGTTAAACATTTATAAATCTATAACAATGTAATTCAGTTAGTTCTTTTGGCTGTTGGATATAAAAAATATTGTCCAACATTACTGTTTCTCTTTTGAGTAAAAAAAAATTATTTGCTGAAACTGCATAGGTGAATGTCAAGTTTCAGATTCACTCCACTCTTCTCAGATTACAATTATTTTTTATTTTTCCAAACTCTCCCCCATACATATACCGTAATACTTATCAGAAATTACGATACATTCCCTCCACACTCACTCTTCTCTACCTTCTTTCTCCCTTTCTTCTTTTCCTACTTCCCTCTTCTTCCTCTCCTCTCCTTAACCACTCTGCTCCCCTTTCCTCTTCCTCCAACCTTCTTACTTCCTTCTCCCCTCCTTTACTCTTTTCTCTCTCCTCTCATTTCTTCCCTCTCATCACTCTTCAGATACAATTCCAAGCAGAGGAAAAAAAAATTCAAACGAACAGTTCCCCCCCCCCCCTCCTTCCTGTCTCTGGCTTTTTAAGCTACACAGCCAGCCGAAAGAGAGGGGGGGGGGAAATATCACCACCAAAAAATAGTTTCACCTCCTTCCTATGCATTTTGCAATAAATTCTCTCATACAAATATTTACTATTATCATCACAGTTAGGGAGAAAATGGGTGGGTTTTAAAAGCTAACACACACTTCAACAAATTAACTCATTCAGTTCCATACTGACTGTTTGCATAAAACCATTCCACATACAATTATTTCATTTCATACTTTCTCCGGGCAAACCATATATTCTTAGCAAGGCCTTTTTGTATTGCTGATATCAGAGAGGGCTTTGAGCCTCTTCCAAGTCTTGGAATAACACAGAACAACACAGACAAACATATATACACAGATACTGTTACAACAACATTTATTTAGACATATAACTTGTCTTGCAAGAAGCGAGAAAAATGACAAGGTGATTTCAACCAAAAAGTGGTTTTGAGGGCCCTAATCATCTCCCATTTTTCTCACCATTCCAAGCCCAAGCATAATGTTCTGAGTGGCCACACACACACACATAACACAAAACACAACCAGACATTTGTCTGACGGCTAACTTAATATATTGCAGAGCATTCCGATTGCTCAAAAGACTTTGTTCTGAGGGAGTAAATTTGATTTATGACTTTAACTAATCAGCAAAGAATTAGCCTCTTCAGAAGAAGCTGAAAATCCAATTAAAGATGTTTTTTGAAGGAATAAATTTTACTTAGTTGCAAGCAGAAGCGGGCTGATAGTTAATTGCCGTTCTGAAGTATTTGGGTCCATTTTTTTTCTTTCCTTTTGACAGGAGTGAATACATAATAGATGTTTATACTGAAGCCCAAGGTTCAAGATGTAATTTATGCTCTATCTTTTAGCCTAAGCGTCCGATGCTTAGGATTCGAAGAACACTGTTTTCTTATCTCCCCAATCAGCTTCCTTATGTTCGTTTCAAGCGTTGCCAAGCCTGATTTCTGTAGCAGGAGTCTGAACTCCTGTACATGCTTTTGCTGAGGGTGAGATAATTTACAGCCCATACTTACTCACTGAGGGGTCTCGTAAGACGAAAGTGCACCTAGGGGTCTGTTCCAGACGATGGTAAGTATGTTGGCAGCTGCTTCTTCCCGTAGGGGTCCCAAAACAAAATATCCCTGCTGAGGGCACCAGCTGTAGTAATCACTCCTTAGTCATTGAAGGGTGCAAAGAAATGGCCACCCGAACGTAGCCGTTTATTGTTTTTATAGAGTTTTTCAAATAGCAATAGATACAGCATGGCAACAGCATTTCATTGGCTAAAATCCTTTACCAATCCTCAAGAGTAAAAAGTTAGAGGCCATAAACAGGAAAACTTGTTGTTCACCCATTAGCCTTATCAAATTGGCAAGGTCACATAGACCTGCGTCACGTCACCATGGTGATGTGGGGGGGGGAGAAGAAGATGCATAACAAAGGCACAAGCGTTGGTAGGACAGTTTTCTGCTCGCAACTTTCGCCTGTCTCTTATCCCTACATCTGGGCCTGTGTGTTCTGCTTCCAAAGGTTTGGGAGAGGGTTTCAGGGCTGAAAGATACAAGAACAAGGTCTCCCCCCCCCCTCCATTTCTGGGTGGACTCCCCTAGGAGAGGAAGACAAAAGGTATGGAGAACAAAGGGCAGGAAAAACAATTGGAAGGGGGGGGTAGCTTGCAGACAGTTTGAGAATGCTGAAAACTCCAAATAATTTTAAAAGCCTAATATTTTAAGGTGTGCAACTTTCCAGAGGTAGGAGAACATTTATTCTAAAATAGACCACATTGTTTTAGAGATTGAGAAATGCTTATATATTTGGGATAAGAAAAGTTTCATAGTAGCATCATCACTAAGTGATAGGATACGAAAAGTAACTTAAGGAAATTATTTCCCCACACAAGCAGACTTGAGCTTCAAAAGGCTCTTGTAGATAGACACACATTTTTCAGGAAAAGGGTAGATAAAACACATACAGTAAATGCAAGTGAAACTTTTCCAACAGATAAACTTAAAACAATCCCTCCTGGTAACTTAAGGCTGTTCTTGAGAGTACACAAAGAGAAAGAGGAAAACAAACAAACAAACAAACACAACTTTTTTTTCTTCACTCTGTTTGTTGGCCAGACAGAGTGAGGTATTTCCTTTTTGTGGCTTATTTTTAAGCATAATTTCTAGCAGAATTTAAAATTCTTTTTTTCTTTGGATTTGAAACAGTTAACAGTCACATTTACCTCTCATGCACAGACTTTGACAAACATATATACACAAAGACAAGCGAACAGAAGTTTTAGTTTTACACATCCTAGTCATTCCCACCATAAATTTCAGATAACTCAAGTTAGGGAAGGCACACATTTTAAACATACCATGTGGTTGCATAGAGAAGAGAGAGAGAGAGAGAGAGAGAGAATCACTATTTCTTATTTTCCCTTTTAAGTACCTTTATTTAGCCAAATTGGTTTCCCAGCAAGGCCCTAAGCAAAGTCTATTTTTCTTTCATACACTACACAGTCGAAGTCTCCTTGTGAGACTTCTTTCCTAACACAGTTGAAGTCTCCTTGTGAGACTTCTTTCCAAACACAGTTGAAGTCTCCTTGTGAGACTTCTTTCCAAACACAGTTGAAGTCTCCTTGCGAGACTTCTTTCCCAATACAGTCGAAGTCTCCTTGTGAGACTTCTTTCCCCCAATACAGTCGAAGTCTCCTTGCGAGACTTCTTTCCTAATACAGATTCTCAGAGGTGAGCGGCCACCTCCGCTCGGGGCTACTGCTTTGATATTTACTGGCAGAAGGGGTCCTGGCTTGCCCAGAATAGGGTTCTCTTTCTCTGCCCGCTCGGTCCTCCTCTCTCACCAGAAGGTCTCACGCTCCGATGCCCCCCCCTTGCTTTCCCGAATTCCGCCGGTCACGGCTCCACTGGAGCTAGCAGCAGGTCGGGGTGCGGCTAGAGGGCACACGGAGGGAGTGAGCTCCAGCTGATTCTAAGAGGAGGATGCCTCACACACACACTCATGCATTCTTCCTTTCATTCCCCCAGACCCTTTAACCTAATAGATTTAAATTTGGTGGCACTTACCCTCTTTCCTGGTAGCTGTTCGAGCGTAAGACTCAAAAACTCCCTTTACTACCCGATGCCGACCGGGCAGGGTCCGAGGAGGCTTCCCCACGGATCAAAGTGTCCGCTGCCGGCTGGGTGATGACTCTTCCGGGCCCAGTCCGGTGGCTGGGTGAGCTGGAAGTCCCTTCGTGGGTCGCCAGATTGTTGGGAGGAACTCCCCCGTTCGGTCCTTCCAGCCGGGATTCCCCTTGACGGTGCGGCGCAAAAGAAATAGATCGTGAAGCCAGCTACCAGAAAGAGGTTTAATTTCGAGGATCAGCGTTGAGTGACAATTCAGCTCGAGTCCCCGGCTAGCTAGACAGAATGATCTTTTAAACAGAGGTTTTATACCTTTTTGTGGTTTCCAATTTTGTCAATTTTGATTGGTGAGTTTGAATCTGCCTTTTCTGATTTGTTGGTCAGTGACTATTGTTGGTTAAATTTCCTTGCTAATCCTGCCTGAAAGGTGTTAATTACTTTATTGTTGTGTCCTGATTGTTGCTAACTGGTTCCTCATTGTGTGTGTCAAGTGTTTGCCATTTAGCCTCAGGCTGCTGTTGACCCAGTTTAGTTGGGGTGTTCCTAGGTTATTTCTTAGTTGGGCTGGGGAGGGGGTGTCCAACTCTCATCACTATGTACCTTAGTTAGCTGACTAGCAAAAAGTTCATCTATTTCTCCTTTTATAGTGATCCAAATGCATTCAAGACAGTTTTCACTCTGTTGTGCCCTAATTCTGTAGATATGTAGTTATTTCTTATATAGAGAGAAACGCTGCCTCCTCTTTTATTTGGTCTGTTCCTTTTAAACAATTGAAATCCCTCTAGTTGAGTATTTCATTTGTGGGTTTTATCCCACCATGTTTCTATAATGACAACTATATTATATTTGCCCTCATTCTTTATGACTGACACCTATGTGTTAGTCCACTTTGTGTGACACTATTAAAAGCCTGATTTTGCTTGATAGCATGGTTGATATTCTTGTCCACACACATCTATGTTACTTGCACTGCTAACCCTGTAATTTTTTGATCTCAAGTTAACTCACTGTCCCTTGTTTAGTTTAAATATTCCTCCAGAAAATCTGTGAGTTTATTGCCAAGTAACTCAGTCCCTTTCTTTGATGAATGCAAACCATTTTTTGTACATTTGTTTCATTGGAATTCCTTTCATGGTTTCCAAAATTGTCACTTCTGATTTTTTTTGGTCAGTGTCTGTTGTTGGGTTAATTTCCTTCTCAATTCTGTCTAAAAGGTGTTAATTTTTGTTCCAGGGGGAATCCAGTGTTAAATTATTTTATTGTTGTGTTTTATTCTAATCCTGTCAATCCTAATTGCTGTTAGCCAGTGTGTGCATTCCTTATAGCCAGTGTGTGTTAAGTGTTTGTGAGTCAGACTAGTTTGTATTGGGTCCTCCTTGTGTTTGCCAAGATGTTTCCACTTTGGGGGAGAACGGAGTGTCCTGCCTGCTGGGTTCCTGCCCCAAGCTCTGGAAAATCATTCTGCAATGTGTTATAAATGAGTTTGTGTCCTAAATGGGTTTTATCTGTCTATCCTTTTCCTGAAAAATGTGTGTGTATCTACAAGAGCCGTTTGAAGGTCAAATCTGCTTGTGTGGGGAAATAATTTTTTAAAGTTACTTTTCTTATCCTATCACTTACTGGTGAAACTACTATGAAGCTTTCTGAAACATAAGCATTTTCCAATCTCTAAAATAATGTGATCTATTTTAGAATAAATGTTAAAGGCAGATCCTCCTACCCTTGGCAAGTTGCACATCTTAAAATATTAGGCTTTTAAAATTATTTGGAGTTTTTAGCATTCTCAAGCTGCCTAGCATTTTTTTTTCCTTCCAAGTTGCAAGTTCTTGTCCTTAATATGTTGCAAATGGTCAAGTTCAAAGGTGAAACATTTCATTTTGTTGTTCCCCATTTGTCTATCTGTTTCTTTAATAACTGCACTATTAATGCCTTTTCAAAATGCCTGCAAGCTACCCCCCTTCCAATTTTTTTTTCCTGCCCTTTGTTCTCCATACCTTTTGTCTGCCTCTCCTGGGAGAGTCCACCCAGAAATGGGGGGGGGGGAGACCTTGTTCTTGTATCTTTCAGCCCTGCAATCCTCTCCCAAACCTTTGGAAGCAGAACACACAGACCCAGATGCTTCCTCCATCCATTTGAGCCATGGAATTGGGTTTTGAATCCAGCCATCCACTAAAAAGCCACCAAACAATCTGAGTGGAATATCTTCCCAAGTCCTACCATTTACCCAGATGCCTGTGAGAGCTGCAGAAGGAAGGAGTCCTGGAGCCACTGATGCCATGTGAAGCCTCAGAAGAGAGAATTAGACTGTGGGGGGAGGGTGGAAACTCATTGTAAACTTTTCTTTCTTGCCCCATTTGTATTGTAACAAGCCAGTTGAATGTATTAATGGAGAGATGGCATTTAGAAATAGGTGGCAGAACAAGTACTGAACACCTTGGACTTCTATCTGGTGGGAGGGAAAACTTTTCCAGAATGTTTGTATTGACTATTTTGTAAAAGTGCACACACACACACCATTCAGAATCATACTTGAGTCTATCCCCTCCACCTACCTTTAGTAAAGTTCCTCAGGCTGATTTTTGCTCTATTGCACCAAAGCTTGGAATCAACTTCCAACAGATAACAAGGGGGAGGGAACTAGGCCCCCTCAGGTGATTTGCAATTCATATGCCCTGACTAAGGAAGCAACAGGAAAAATCCCAAACTTCAGCCCTGAATATCTTGCACTGGTGAGCCCAGATTGGGATTCCTAGAGCTCAGTATGTGCAATTTAAAGACAATTTAATAGCCTGGCATACTGGCTAACCTCAATTGGGCATTACAAACCTGGATGCACTGAATTAAGAGCTAAGGCAGGAAACAACCCTTGAAATTGGGCAGCCAGTGGTCATGTACTAAGGAAAACCATGGCTGTGAAGAATTTTGGGAGGTATACAAACCTGACTGAAAGCTAAAGGTGACATCCAACATTTGAAAATTATTGGCACAGGATATTGGACACTATAAATTTCTTTTCCACTTAACAAAATTTTGCCCTGCCTTTTAGAACTTTATGAGTGCAAGCTCCCCTTTTGGGAGTCACTAAAGGGATCTTTTTCTGCTGCCTCCATTAATGTCTTATTTTTCTTTTTTTTTTGCTTAACAGTTTAAAAGCTTGCCTACCAAGTCTCCCTGACCAGATCAATTTTACTGTTGTGCCAATAAGTGTGTCATAATTCACACTTAAGGCACAAAGTGGGGATTGAGGGAAGTTAGCCCAAAGAAGGAAATATTAAAAAGGCAGAAAAATATATTTTTTCCTCAAAAGGACATTTTAAAACCAAACCTGGCTCCAAATCTATCTCTCTGCCCCAAGCAAGACTTTAGCCCCATACAAATGCAGATGTAAAACCATCAGAAAGTTGGAGCCAGAGCAATCAAGAAGACAAAAGAAGATCTGCATACCCCACCCAAACTCTAGAAGTTATTAGCCCCATCACCTGGGAAGCAGGATATGATAATAGAATTAATCCACAGATATCAAGGCCTAGACAAACACTCAGAAACAGTCTCAAGGTTCATGCCACAGGAACAGGAAACTATTCCAAACAAGGCTAGAGGGGGTATAAAAGCCTACTACCCCATGTGCTCATCTCTTCTCTCCTCTGTACTTTCCTGAAGACCATCTTTCTGCAATAAACTGTAACCTTCTTCCCAAAGCAGTCATCATGTTTGCTTATTTATTCCCGGCTTGGATGAACCAGGATAAAGACCTTACTTCTATCACAGCTTCCTTTTATTCTGCCTCCCACCTGGTCAGGATCCAAAGGCAAGGCTCCCATTGGGGAAGTGTATACTCCACTGCCAGAAATTGTTAGGAAAAAGGAAATGCATTGAGAGAGCAACTTGTCAGAAAACATTTAGCTGAGAATCAAGTATGCTCAGTGGAAGGTGAAAATGTTGGAAGGAGAGAATGAAATAGCTGGAATCTGGGACAGCTGTAAAGTCGTATCCTTCTGTTTTGGGAAACTTCCATGAAAAAGCATTAAGCATCTCACCCACCCAACCCCTTCTTGTTCTCCTTTCGCAGCCTCCTCGCAAGCAGAGGAGGTCATTTTGGGGGGGGGGGATGAAGGGAATGCTTCAAAAGTTTGCCCCCCACCCTGCCCTCCCTTCCTCAAATAATTTGGCTCCTCTTAGCTTGCGGGGAGGGGAATGGGAGCCCCGCATGCGCGCGTGCTGCAAAACGGGCTCCCTCGCCAAATGCGTAATCCACTTTGGGGAAGGAGGAGGGAGGGTGGAGAAGGAAGCTGTCGGGTTTACTTGCAAGTAAGCATCCCAGAGGCTCCTTCTCCTCGCCACCGCCACCCTTAAAGGACTCCCTCCTGAAGAAGTTCGCTTTCTAGATATCTAACTTTCCCCATCCTAAAAAGGGTCTTTGGCAGCGCAAGAGAAGGCGAGGGAGAAGGGTTGGGGGAAAAAAAACACCAAACAAACCCGAGAAGCCCGTTAATCAACGCGCAGCCTTAGCGGGGTAAAGGGCTGAGCCGGGACTGACTCTCACCCTTACTTGTGAGTAAACCCTGTGGGGTATCTGCCGGCGGAAGGGGAGTGACCCTCTGGGATCCCGACCGCCAGCTGGATCAGGCGCTTAGAAAAACAGATCCCGGAGAGATCAAATGGAACAGAGGTCAAACCAGAAGCTTAGCTACTTTTCTCCTCTGCCCTCCCCTTGCCTTCAGTCACAGTCTGCAACTCCTCCCAGCAGCCTCCAGGCAGTTCAAATACAACAGAAGTCCACCCAGAATCTGGGTTACTCTTCTCCTCTGCACTCACCTTTTTTATCACTTACAGCTTGCAGCTCCTCCCAGCAGGCTCTAGGCAGTTCAAATACAATGGAGATCCAACCAGACGCTCAGCTACGTTTCTCCTTTGCACTCCTCTTCCTTCACTTATATCTTGCAGCTCCTCCGAGCAGTATCTAGGCAGTTCAAATGGAACAGAGGTCAAACCAGAAGCTCAGCAACGTTTCTCCTCTGCCCTTCTCTTTCTTTCACTCATAGCCTGCAGCTCCTCCATGCAGCCACCAAACAGTTCAAATGTAATGGAGGTCAAACCAGAAGCTCAGCTACTTTTCTCCACTGTACTCCCCTTTCATTCACAGCTTGCAGCTCCTCCAAGCAGGTTCTAGGCAGCTCAGATGCAATGGAGGTAAAACCAGCAGCTCAGCTACTTTTCTTCTCTACACTCCCCTTTCACTCACAGCTTGCAGCTACTCCTTGCAGCCCCTAGGAAGTTAAAATGCAACGGAGGTCCAAACAGCAGCTGAGCTACCTTTCTCCTCTGCACTCCCCTTTCACTCACAGCTTGCAGCTCCACCAAGCAGCCTCTAGGCATTTCAAATGCAACAAACTTCCAACCAGAGGTTCAGCTACTTTTCCCCTCTGCACTCCCATTTCACTCACAATCTGCAGGTCTTCCCAGCAGCCTCCAGGCAGTTCAAATGCAAGGGAGGTCCAACCAGAAGCTCAGCTACTTTTCTCCTCTACAATCCCCTTCCTTCACTCACACCTTTCAGCTCCTCCGAGCAGCATCTACGCAGTTCAAATGGAACAGAGGTCAAACCAGAAGATCAGCTACTTTTCTCCTCTGCACTCCCCCTTCACTCACAACTTACAGCTCTTCCCAGCAGCCTCTAGGCAGTTCAAATGCAACAGAGGTCCATCTAGAATCTAAGCTACTTTTCTCCTCTGCACTCCCCTTTTTTATCACTTACAGCTTGCAGCTCCTCCGAGCAGCATCTAGGCAGTTCAAATGGAACAGAGGTCTAACCAGAACCTCAGCTACTTTGCTCCAGTGCACTTCTCTTTCACTCAAAGCTTGCAGCTCCTCCAAGCAGCCTCTTGGCAGTTCAAATGCAACGACGGTCCAACCAGAAACTAAGCTACTTTTCTCCTCTGCACTCCCTTTTCTTCACTCACTCTTTGCAGCTCCTCCGAGGAGCATCTAGGCAGTTCAAATACAATGGAGGTCCAACCAGAAGCTGAGCTACTTTTCTCCAGTGCACTCCCCTTTCACTCAAAGCTTGCAGCTCCTCCAAGCAGCCTCTAGGCAGTTCAAATGCAACAACGGTCCAACCAGAAGCTAAGCTACTTTTCTCCTCTGCACTCCCTTTTCTTCACTCACTCTTTGCAGCTCCTCCGAGGAGCATCTAGGCAGTTCAAAGACAATGGAGGTCCAACCAGAAGCTGAGCTACTTTTCTCCAGTGCACTCCCCTTTCACTCACAGCTTGCAGCTCCTCCAAGCAGCCTCTAGACATTTCAAATGCAACAAACTTCCAACCAAAGGTTCAGCTACTTTTCTCCTCTGCACTCCCATTTCACTCACAGTCTGCAGGTCCTCCCAGCAGCCTCCAGGCAGTTCAAATGCAATGGAGGTCCAACCAGAAGCTCAGCTACTTTTCTCCTCTGCAGTCCCCTTCCTTCACTCACACCTTTCAGCTCCTCCGAGCAGCATCTAGGCAGTTGAAATACAATGGAGGTCCAACCAGAAGCTGAGCTACTTTTCTCCAGTGCACTCCTCTTTCACTCACAGCTTCAAGCTTCTCCAAGCAGCCTGTAGGCAGTTCAGATGCAACAAAGGTCCAACCAGAAGCTAAGCTACTTTTCTCCTCTGTACTCCCCTTTCTTCACTCACAGCTTGACGCTCCTCCAAGCAGCCTCTAGGCAGATCAAATGCAATGGAGGTCCAACCAGAAACTCAGCTACTGTTCTCCTCTGGACTCACCCTTTACTCACAACTTACAGCTCTTTCCAGCAGCCTCTAGGCAGTTCAAATGCAACAGAGGTTCAACCAGAAACTAAGCTAATTTCTCCTGTGCAATCCACCTACCTTCACTCACAGCTTGCAGCTCCTCCAAGCAGGTTCTAGGTAGTTCAAATGCAATGAAGGTCCAACAAGAAGCTCAGGTAGTTTTCTCCTCTGCACTCCCCTTCCTTCACTCACAGCTTGCAGCTCCTCCAAGCAGCCTCTTTGTAGTTCAAATGAAACAGAGGTCCAACCAGGAGCTCAGCTACTTTTCTCCTCTGCACTCCGCTTTAACTCACACCTTGCAGCTCCTCCAAGCAGCCTCTAGGTAGTTCAAATGAAACTGAGGTACAACCAGAGGCTCAACTACTTTTCATCTGTGGACTCCCCCTTTCTTCACTCACAGCCTTCAGCTCCACCCTGCAGCCCCCCACATTTCAAACGTAATGCACGTCCAACCAGAAGCTTAGCTACTGTTCTCCAGTGCACTCCCCTTTCACTCACAACTTGCAGCTCCTCCCAGCAGCCTCTAGGCACTTCAAATGCAATGGAGGTCCAACCAGAAGCTTAGCAACTTTTCCCCTCTGCACACCCCTTTCACTCACAGCTTGCAGATCCTCCCAGGTGCATCTAGGCAATTCATGCGAAACGGAGGTACAACTAGAGGCTCAGCTAATCAACGCGCAGCCTTAGTGGGGTAAAGGGCTGAGCCGGGACTGACTCTCACCCTTACTCGTGAGTAAACCCTTCGGGGTGTGGGGGAAATTTAAAAATAAAAATATATATGCTTTTAGTATTATCATGTAATCATATTTTATATTTTATAATTATCATTGTATAATCAATTGCCTGAGTAGATTCTTCAAGTATATGGGAAAAATACAAGCCTCAGGTGAAGGAAGGGGGGGGAACAGGAGTTACCATGGGGCCCAGTGTGAGTCACCATCTAGGAATTGTTTTTAAGTACCTTTTGGTGCCTGGTACCCCTACTGGATCTAACAGGTGTAGAAGATGGGAGACATCTGTCCTCTAGAATTGATATAGGATAGTAGGGGAGGGATCTTATTAGTATAATGTATTCTGTTTAGGCGCTTCTGATAGACTGTAACCTCCAAAGCCTAAGCCAATGGGGCCATGGGGGAGGGAATTGGGCATCATGATAGGATGTATAATAATATGTGATTTTGGAATTTGGGGTGTGGTTCAGTGCTTGGCTACATTGCATTGCCTTCCTGAATCCACCATGCTTTGCAAACCGTTATATTTTTTAGACTTTGTTGTGAAGTCTAATAAACTTCTTTTCTATTTGTAACTCAGAGTGGATTTCAATTTGTGACTATTTTTGTGTCTAACAGGGGTATCCGCCGGCAGGAGGGGAGTGACCCTCCGGGATCCCGACCGCCAGCTGGATCGGGCGCTTGGAGAAACAGATCCCGGAGAGGGAATAAAAGTCGGAGCGGGTGAGGCTTCACCCCCTCCAGTCTTCGAAGACCCCCCCATCCGATTGTCCCTCTCCCCAGCTGGAGACCCTCCGGATCAAATGTGGGTTTTTTAGAGGGTGATAGGGAGGTGGCGGCTCGGCGGCCGGGTTCTTGCCTGCCCGCGAATGTCGGGCCCACGGGGCTCAAAATAGAGTCGACGGTCCAACATAACTTCCCTCCTCGAATGAGAAAGAAGGAATCTCTCCCTCCCGTGTCCCTTCCCCCCCCTCAAGTGACAACAGGAGGTTGCAGACAACTAAGTCAGCCAGTGCAGGAAGCCCTGGAATGGCCAGTCCAGGGTGCCTGGTTGCACTGCTGGATGTCTTTTGCTCCTCCTAGAAGCCAGTGGCAAGAGAAAGAAGTCTTTCAAAGTTCAAGCTAGCTACTGGATGCCTATTCGCACTTTTTTTTTTTTTTGAGTACTTGTCTGCCAACCCACCCCATCTGTAAAAGAAAAAGTCTTCCACCCAAGCATAACTTTTAAGGATTTTAAGGATCTTTGAGAGGAAGAGAGGGAGAGGGAGAGAGAAATAGAGAGAGGGAGAGAAAGAGGGAAAGAGAAATAGAGGGAGAGAGAGAGAGAGAGAGAGAAAGAAAGAGAGAGTGACAGGGAGAGAGAGAAAGAGAAAGGGAGAAAGGGAGAGAAAGAAAGGGAGACAGAGGGAGAGAAAGAGGGAGAGAGAGAGAGGGAGAGAGAGAAAGAAAAGGAGAGAAAGGGAGAGAAATAGAGGGAGAGTCAAGGACAACCTGTACTTTATCACTTTTTTCCATTTGTAACAATGAAAATACATCCTGCATATCAGATATTTACATTACAATTCATAACAGTAGCAAAATTACAGTTATGAAGTAGCAACGAAAATAATTTTATGGTTGGGGGTCACCACAACATGAGGAACTGTATTAAAGGGTCGTGGCATTAGGAAGGTTGAGAACCACTGCTCTAGGTAGTTCAAATGAAACGGAGGTACAACCAGAGGCTCAACTACTTTTTTCCTCTGGACTCCCCCTTTCTTTACTCACAGCCTTCAGCTCCACCCTGCAGCCCCCAAACATTTCAAACGTAACGCAGGTCCAACCAGCAGCTCAGCTGCTTTTCTCCTCTGCACTCCCCTTTAACTTACAGCTTGCAGCTCCTCCAAGCAGCCTCTACGTAGTTCAAATGAAAGGGAGGTACAACCAGAGGCTCAACTAATTTTCTCCTCTGGACTCCCTTTTTCTTCACTCACAGCCTTCAGCTCCACCCCGCAGCCCCCAAAAATTTCAAATGTAATGCAGGTCCAACCAGAAACTCAGCTACTTTTCTCCAGTTCACTTCCCTTTCACTCACAGCGTGCAGCTCCTCCAAGCAGGCTCTAGGCAGCTTAAACGAAATGGAGGTCAAACCAGCAGCTCAGCTATTTTTCTCCTCTACACTCCCCTTTCACTCACAGCTTGAAGCTCCTCCCAGCAGCCTCTAGGTAGCTCAAATACAACGGAGGTCCAAACAGAAACTCAGCTACTTTTCTCCTCTGCACTATCCCTTCCTTCACTCACAGCTTACAGCAGCCTCTACACAGTTCAAATGCAACGGAGGTCCAAACAGAAACTCAGATACTTTTCTCGTCTACACTCCCCTTTTCTTCACTCACATCTCCTCCCTGCTTAATCTAGGCAGTTCAAGTGAAACGGAGGTACAACCAGAGGCTCAGATACTTTTCTCCTCTGCACTATCCCTTCCTTCACTCACAGCTTGTAGCTCCTTCAAGCAGCCTATAGGCAGTTCAAATGCAACGGAGTTCAAACCAGCAGCTCACACTACTTTCCTCCTCTGCACTCCCCTTTCACTGACAGCTTGCAGCACCTCCCAGCAGCCTCTACACAGTTCAAATGCAACGGAGGTCCAACCAGAAGCTCAAATACTTTTCTCCTCTGCATTCCCCTTTCACTGACAGCTTGCAGCACCTCCCAGCAGCCTCTACAAAGTTCAAATGCAACGGAGGTCCAACCAGAAGCTCAAATACTTTTCTCCTTTGCATTCCCCTTTCACTCACAGCTTGCAGCTCCTCCCAGCTGCATCTAGGCAGTTCAAATACAATGGAGGTCCAACCAGAAGCTCAGCTTCTTTTCTTTTCTGCACTCCCCCTTTCTTCACCCATAGCTTTCAGCTCCTTCAAGCAGCCTATAGACAGTTCAGATGCAACGGAGGTCAAACCAGCAGCTCACACTACTTTCCTCCTCTGCACTCCCCTTTCACTGACAGGTTGCAGCACCTCCCAGCAGCCTCTACGCAGTTCAAGTGCAACAAAGGTCCAACCAGAAGTTCAGCTACATTTCTTGTCTGCACTCCCCTTTCACTCACAGCCTGCGGTACCTCACAGCAGCCTCTAGGCATTTCAAGTTCAACCAGAGGTTCATCTACTTTTCTTCTCTGCACTCCCCTTTTTACTGACACCTTGCAGCTCCTCCCAGCTGCATTTAGGCAGTTCAAATAGAACGGAGGTCCAACCAGAGGCTCATCTACTTTTCTCCTCCGCACTCCCCCTTTCTTCACTCACAGCTTGAAGCTCCTCCCAGCTGTATTTAGACAGTTCAATAGACAGTTCAATAGAATCTATTGGCTTTTGAAAGCCAATAGAATAGACTCTCTTGAATAGAGTCTAATTCTATTGGCTTTCAAAAGCCAATAGGAATTGTCCAGGCTGTCTCTGCCCTGATGAGACCGCCAAAAGCCCCAGTCTGCAAACCATGCTGCAAGGAAAGCTTCCCTTCCTGCTGAGCAACTACTAAAAGTAAGTAAAAGAGGGCCAGGGGTGAGAAGTGGGAGGCTGGCGAGTGCAAGGAGGGTTGCTGGTGCACGTGCGGCCCAGCGGCTGCCTTACCTGCCTGGGCTGGGCCAACTGGTAGCCCAACTGGTGGTCGCCCTGCGCCGTCACTGCCGCTTGCCGTGGCCGCAAAGGAGCACCTGGGCCTGCCTGCCGCGGCCCCAAACAGGCGGTGGCCAAGGTAAGGCTAGCGGGGCAGCAGCGGGTGCAGGGAGGGTTGCTGGTGCGCGTGGGGTCCGGGGGGGAGGGTGCCTTACCTGCCTGGCCTCGGCCAGCTGGTGGCCTAGCCGGTGGTCGCCCTGCGCCATCACTGCCGCTTGCCGTGGCCACACAGGAGTGCCTGGGCCTGCCTGCCGCCGCCCCAAAAAGGCGGCGGCCAAAGTAAGGCTAGCGGGGCAGCGGCGGGCGCAGGGAGGGTTTCTGGCACGCGTGGGGCCCGGCCGGTGGCTTTGATTCCACCAGGTCGGAGCCACCACAGAAAAGGCCCTTCCCCGAGGGCCCGCCAGCCGACATTGTCTGGCCGATGGGACCTGAAGGAGGCCCAATCTGTGGGACCTCACCGGTCTCTGGGAACTGTCCAGCTGGTGGCCCAGCCGGTGGTCGCCCTGCACCGTCACTGCCCCTTGCCAGCTAGGACTCGGCTGGCACAGGGGACGGCACCACGCATGCACAGCGCTCCCGGGCAGGGAAAGTCCTCGACTTACAACTGGTTGGGTAGTCCTCGGCTTATGACCAATTGGGGGTCGCAACATTAAAAAGGTTGAGAACCACTGCATCTAGGCAGTTCAAATACAATGGAGGTCCAACCAGAAGCTCAGCTACTTTTCTCCTCTGCACTATCCCTTCCTTCCCTCACAGCTTGTAGCTCCTCCAAGCAGCCTATAGGCAGTTCAAATACAATGGAGGTCAAATCAGCAGCTCACACTACTTTTCTACTCTGCACTCCCCTTTCACTGAAAGCTTGCAGCACGCCCCAGCAGCCTCAAGGCAGTTCAAATGCAACATACGTCCAAACAAAAGCTCAGATACTTTTCTCTTCTGCACTCCCCCTTTCTTCACTCCCAGCTCCTCCCAGCTTCATCTAGCCAGTTCAAATGCAATGGAGGTCCAACCAGAAGCTCAGATACTTTTCTCCTCTGCACTCCCCTTTCACTCACAGCTTTCAGCTCTTCCTTGCAGCCTCTACGCAGTACAAATGCAATGGAGGCCCAAGCAGAACCTCAGCTACTTTTCTCGTCTGTACAGCCCATTACTTCACTCACAGCTTGAAGCTCTTCCAAGCAGCCTATAGGCAGTTAAAATACAATGGAGGGCCAACCAGAAGCTCAGCTACTTTTCTCGTCTGCACTCCCCCTTTCCTCACACTTTGCAGCTCCTCCCAGCTGCATTCAGGCAGTTCAAATACAACGGAGGTCCAACCAGAAGCTCAGCTAATTTTCTCATCTGCACTCCCCCTTTCTTCACTCACAGCTCCTCCCAGCTTCATCTAGGCAGTTCAAGCCAAATGGAGGAACAACCAAAAGCTCAGCTACTTTCCTCCTCTGCACTATCCCTTCCTTCACTCACAGCTTGTAGCTCTTCCAAGCAGGCTATAGGCAGTTCAAATACAATGGAGGTCTAACCAGCAGCTCACACTACTTTTCTCCTCTGCACTCCCCTTTCACTGACAGCTTGCAGCACCTCCCAGCAGCCTCAAGGCAGTTCAAGCGAAACGGAGGTACCACCAGAAGCTCAGCTACTTTTCTCCTCTGCACTATCCCTTCCTTCACTCATAGCTTGTAGCTCCTCCAAGCAGCCTATAGGCAGTTCAAATTGAATGGAGGTCAAACCAGCAATTCACACTAATTTTCTCCTCTGCACTCCCCTTTCACTCAGAGCTTGCAGCTCCTCCCAGCAGACTCTACGCCGTTCAAATGCAATGGAGGTCCAACCACAAGCTCAGATACTTTTCTCCTCTGCACTCCCCTTTCACTCACAGCTTGCAGCTCTTCCTTCCAGCCTCTATGCAGTTCAAATGCAATGGAGGCCCAAACAGAAGCTCAGCTACTTTTCTCCTCTGCACTCCCCTTTAACTTACAGCTTGCAGCTCCTCCAAGCAACCTATAGACAGTTAAAATGCAATGGAGGGCCAACCAGAAGCACAGCCACTTTTCTTCTCTGAACTCCCTGTTTTACTTACAGCTTGCAGCACCTCCCAGCAGCCTTTACCCAGTTCAAATGCAACCGAGGTCCAACCAGAAGCTCAGCTACTTTTCTCGTCTGCACAGCCCATTACTTCACTCACAACCTGAAGCTCTTCCAAGCAGCCTATAGGCAGTTAAAATACAATGGAGGGCCAACCAGAAGCTCAGCCACTGTTCTTCTCTAAACTCCCTGTTTTACTTACAGCTTGCAGCACCTCCCAGCAGCCTTTACCCAGTTCAAATGCAACCGAGGTCCAACCAGAAGCTCAGCTACTTTTCTCGTCTGCACTCCCCCTTTCCTTACACTTTGCAGCTCCTCCCAGCTGCATTCAGGCAGTTGAAATACAATGGAGGTCGAACCAGAAGCTCAGCTAATTTTCTCGTCTGCACTCCCCCTTTCTTCACTCACAGCTTGCAGCACCTCCCAGCAGCCTCAAGGCAGTTCAAATGCAATGTATGTCCAAACAGAAGCTCAGATACTTTTCTCCTCTTCAATACGCTTTCACTCACAGCTTGCAGCTCCTCCCAGCAGCCTCTACGCATTTCAAATGCAATGGAAGTCCAACCAGAAGCTCAGCTATTTTTCTCGTCTGCACTCCCCCTTTCTTCACTCACAGCATACAGTTCTTCCAAGCAGCCTCTAGCCAGTTCAAATTCAATGGAGGTCCAATCAGAAGCTCAGCAACCTTTCTCCTCTACACCACCAATTCCTTCACTCACAGCTTGCAGCAACTCCCAGAAGCCTCTAGGCCGTAAAAATGCAAGGAATATCCAACGAGATACTCAGCTACTTTTCTCCTCTGCACTCCCGTTTCACTCACAAATTGCAGTAACTATCAGCAGCCTCTAGGCAGTTCAAATGCAGAAGAGGTACAACTAGCAGCTCAGCCACTTTTCTCCTCTGCACTCCCCTTTTACTCACAGCTTGCAGCTTCTCCCAGCAGCCTATAGGAGAGTTCAAATGCAAAAGAGGTCCAAACATAAGCTCAGCTACTTTTCTCCTCTGCGCTATCCCTTCCTTCACTCACAGCTTGCAGCTCTTCCATGAAGCCTATAGACAGTTCAAATGCAATGGAGGGCCAACGAGAAGCTCAGCTAACTTTCTTCTCTGCACAGCCCCTTCCTTCACTCATAGCTTGCAGCTCCTCAAAGCTGCGTCTAGGCAGCTCAAACACAGCGGAGGTCCAACCAGCAGCTCAGCTACTTTTCTTTTCTGCACCACCCATTCCTTCACTCACAGCTTGCAGCACCTCCCAGCAGCCTCTAGGAAGTAAAAATGGAAGGAAAGTTCAACCAGATGCTCAGCTACATTTCTCCTCTGCACTCCCCTTTCACTCACAGATTGCAGTACCTCTAAGCAGCCTCTAGGCAGTTCAAATGCAATGGAGGCCCAACCAGAAGCTCAGCTACTTTTCTCCTCTGCACAGCTCATTACTTCACTCACAGCTTGAAGCTCTTCCAAGCAGCCTCTAGGCAGTTAAAATGCAACAGAGGGCCAACCAGAAGCTCAGCTACTTTTCTTCTCTTGACTCCCCCTTTCCTCACTCAAAGCTTGAAGTTCCTCCCAGCAGCCTCTAAGTAGTTTAAATGAAACAGAGGTACAATCAGAATCTCAGCTACTTTTCTCGTCTGCACTCCCCCTTTCTTCACTCATAGCATGTAGCTCTTCCCAGAGAGCCTCTTGCTAGTGCAAATGCAATGGAGGTCCAAGGAGAAGCTCAGCAAATTTTCTCCTCTGCACTCCCCTTTCACTCACAGCTTGTAGCTATTCCCAGCTGCCTCTAGGTAGTTCAAATGAAACGGAGATCCAACCAGCAGCTCAGCTTCTTTTCTCCTCTGCACTCCCCTTTCACTCAGAGCTTGGAGCTCCTCCCAGCAGCCTGTAGGCAGTTCAAATGAAACGAAGGTCCAAACAGAAGCTCATATACTTTTCCCATCTACACTCCCCCTTTCTTCACTCCCAGCTCCTCCCAGCTTCATCTAGGCAGTTCAAGCCAAACGGAGGTACAACCAGAGGCTCAGCTACTTTTCTCCTCTGCACTATCCCTTCTTTCACTTACAGCTTGTAGCTCCTCTAAGCAGCCTATAGGCAGTTCAAATTGAATGGAGGTCAAACCAGGAGCTCACAGTAATTTTCTCCTCTGCACTCCCCTTTCACTCACAGCTTGCAGCTCCCCCCAGCAGACTCTACGCCGTTCAAATGCAACGGTGGTCCAACCAGAAGCTCAGCTACTTTTTGTTATGTCCGGAGCCTGCAAAAGGGCAGGCTCGGGACGTTGCAGCGGTCCCGGGGAGCTGCAAGTTGCCCGGGACCAGACTGGTTGGCGCCAGCGCTCGCACGCATGCGCGAGGCACTTCGCGCACCTCAAATGTTGCCTTTTGGCCCGGGGAAAAACGTCCTTAAGAGAGGGTGAGAAGTCCGTGCTGCCTTGAGTTGTAACGGGGCTGCTGAAGAGAAATAAAGAAGGTTACTGAACATCAAGAATGTCTCGCGTCGTCATTGCCATTAGCCGAGGACTCAACATTGGCGACGAGGGTGGGATGGCCTTGCAATTACGCAAACAATTGTAAGCTTAGCCTGGAGTCCAGCACAGCGAGGAAACGGCGTTAAATTCAGCAACTGCCTGCCAATACAGCTTCGTTGGACGTAAGCTGGCTGATAGACCCTTCCTGCTTTGCTAAAATGGCAAAGATTGGAAAACTTTCAGAGTTTGATATTACACATCCCGAAAGATGGGAATCTTACGTGGCCCGAGCAGAAAATTATTTCAGAGTTAATCAAGTAAGAGAAGAGGGCTTAAAGGCCACCACCCTACTCTGCGTTTGTGGTCAAGATGCATTTGAAATTGCTGAAAACTTAGTAGCCCCTGCACCTCTTGAATCTGTTACCTACACAGATCTTAAGAAATTACTGAAAGAGCATTTTCAACCCAAGTTGTCTGTTATTGCTTGGAGACATAATTTTGAACAGCGGGATCAACGGGCTGGTGAATCAGCTAAAGAGTACATTGCTGCATTAAGAAGGGCAGCTAAGCATTGCGAATTTAAAGACTTAGAGGAAAGACTGAGAGACAGATTTGTATGTGGACTGAGAAACAGAGATGTACAACAAAGGCTTTTTGCCAAAGAGGACATATCATTCCAAGATGCCTTGAGAGAGGTTACTGCAGAAGAGGCAGCAAGTGGGGCAATCAAGAATATGAGGCCCATCAAAAGCTTTCCAGAAGCTGTTTCCGTGCATCACGAGGGAGTTCAAGGAAGCTCAGAAGAGGAGCCTGATGAAGAAATAGATCATCTCTACCCAACCAAAGAAGGAAAGCAGAGGGAAGGCAAAGAAAAGTCTTCACCTGTACCCAAGTGCTTCGGGTGTGGAGGTCGCCACAAGAGGACCGACTGCAAGTTCCGTTCTGCAATCTGTAGAGCATGTGGGAAGCAAGGCCACATAGCAGCTGTGTGTCTGGGCCAACAGAAGGTACAACCCCGAGAAGAATTGCGCCTGAAAGGTACCAGGGTCCCCAGCCAAAACAGGGTGGGTTTCTGTGCTTCACGAAGAAGCATTTTTAAGACAGGCACACACAGACCACTTAAAAAGAAGCTGTCACTTAGAGTGAAATTGCAAGGAGTTCCATTGGTCATGGAACTAGACACTGGGTCTGCACTTTCAATCATCTCCATTCACACATTCAGAAAGATTTGTTCTGGCAGTGGTTTCCAGGCCAAGCTTAGGCCTTCTAACGTAGTACTAACAGACTTTCAAAACTCCAAAGTGTGTGTTAAGGGGGAGGCCACCCTTAACGTGCAGTATAAGGATTTTGAAGGTCCATTAGATGTATTGGTAGTGGGGGGTGATCGTACGAGTCTCATAGGACTCAATTGGTTGAGGCCCTGGGAATACAAGTTACAGGGCTCAAAAGCTTGCAAATGTTAGACTTATAGGAAGTCTGCAAGGAATTTGCAGATGTATTCAGCCCTCAGTTGGGCACATACAAGGGTCCCCCAGTGTCTTTGAAATTAGACCCCACTGTCACTCCTATCAGAGTAAAGGCAAGAAGGGTACCGTTTGCCTTAAAAGGGAAAATTGATGCTGAATTGGACAAATTGATTCAGCAAGGAGTCTTAGAACCTGTTGACTCCAGTCCATGGGAAACTCCCATAGTAACGCCTCTTAAGGCTAATGGGGATATTCGCATTTGTGCAGATTACAAATGCATGCTCAATAAGGCATTACAACAACATGCCTATCCTGTGCCTATTGTCAGCCACATTCTGGCTTCCCTCAAAGGGGGGCATATTTTTGCAAAGCTTGATTTAGCTCAGGCTTACCAACAGTTGCCTGTGGACGAAGCTGCTGCTGTGGCACAAACCATTGTAACTCATAGGGAGGCATTCAAGGTCAAGAGACTGCAATTTGGAGTAAACGTAGCTCCTGGAATTTTCCAAAGAGTAATGGAAAATACCTTGAGGGGTATTCCAGGGGTTTGCCCCTATTTTGATGATGTCTTAATTGCTGGAGAGTCTATCCAAAATCTGGCTGAAAGATTGAGGGCTGTCCTGCTGAGGTTTCGGAAAACAGGACTCAAACTCAAAAAGGACAAATGTAAAATTGGGGTGTCTTCTACAGATTTTCTGGGGTTCAGAATTGATGCCAATGGGATTCATCCTGCTGAGTCCAAATTAAAAGCTATCACACAAGCTCCCAGACCTAAGTCCAAAGCTGAACTGCAAGCTTTTCTGGGACTTTTGAATTTCTACAATTCATTTATTCCTAACAAGGCTGATGTAGCTGAACCACTTCATAGGCTTCTTGACAAACAAGCTGTGTGGGAATGGTCACAAGCACATGAAGCAAGCTTCAATAAGGTTAAGGCCTTGCTAACATCTAACAATGTGCTTGCACATTTTAATGAAACACTCCCTGTGTGCATTGCTTGTGATGCTTCCCCTTATGGCGTAGGAGCTGTACTCAGCCATCTCACACCTGATGGAACTCAGGTTCCTGTTGCATATTACTCTAGAACTTTATCCTCTGCTGAGAGGAATTATGCCCAGATAGACAGGGAGGCCTTAGCTGTTGTTGCTGGAATCAAAAAATTCCATGATTTTTTATATGGCAGACATTTCATGGTCTACACTGACCATAAGCCTTTGTTGGGATTGTTTACAACTAACAAACAGACCCCTCACATCATCTCTCCCAGGATGCTCAGATGGTCAATCTTCCTGTCAGCTTATGATTTTTCTTTAATTCACAAACCGGGCAAAGAAATGGGCCATGCTGATGGCCTCAGTAGATTACCCTTACAGGTAGTTGAGGCTGACCCTGCCCCGGCAATCAATATTCTTTCAATTCAAGCACTGCCTGAGTCACCCCTTAATGCCAGGGATGTGGCTGCTGAATCAGCCACGGATCTTACACTCTCTCGAGTCTTATCCTGGGTTTTGTCTGGATGGCCAGAGAGTTGTCCAGGTACTGAGTTTCAGAGTTTCTGGTTAAAAAGGAACGAGTTGTCCACCTTCCAGGGCTGTCTGCTGTGGGGTAGCAGAGTTGTCATTCCTACCTCAATGAGGTCTAGAGTCTTAGGGTCCCTTCACGAGGGTCATCCTGGCATTGTTCGAATGAAGGTGCTTGCGCGCAGCCACTTGTGGTGGCCTAGGTTAGATAAGGAAATTGAGGCTAAGGTGCATGCTTGTCACCTTTGTCAACACTCACGCCCAGAAATGCCTCAGGCTCCCGTACATAGGTGGGAGGAAACACAGTCCCCATGGTCTAGGGTGCACATTGACTACGCTGGGCCCTTTCAGGGTCAATTCTTCTTGGTCCTGGTTGATAGCTATTCAAAATGGCTTGAGGTTGTACCTGTCTCATCCACCACCACTGCAAAGACTATCCAAGTACTGCGGGGAATTTTTGCTGCACATGGGCTTCCGGATGTTTTGGTGTCTGACAATGGCCCGCAATTCACTTCTTCCGAATTCCATGCTTTCTTACAGGCCAACATGATTCGTCATGCCACTTCTGCTCCTTTCCACCCTTCCACCAACGGGATGGCTGAACGGATGGTCCGCATCACCAAGGGTGCTTTAAAGAGACTTGCCTATGGGGACTGGCATCACAGGTTGGCTGACTTCCTCCTTTCCTACCGCACTACACCTTCCACTTCTACCGGGAGGAGCCCAGCTGAACTTCGTTGGGGGCGCAAACTGATTACTAAACTTGACCGGTTGCATCCGGACAGACTGCCGCCTAGGGGTACACAGCCCAGGGCACCGCGGCAATTGCAAGTGGGTGCCCCTGTATGGACCCGTAACTACGGGCCAGGCCATTTATGGGTTCCTGCCACTGTTTGCAAGGTTACAGGCCCTTTGTCTTATGAGGTCTCCTTGGAAGACGGCCGCATCCTGCGATGGCATATTGACCAGCTGCGTACAAGGCTGGACTCACCTGCAGAGACTCCTGGTTCTTTTCCAGGGGGGGAGGGGGACCCTTACGGGCAAAGGGAAGGGTGTTGGCAGCATTCAGACTCTCACAGTGAGGCCACAGACGGCCTGTCGCATGATTCCGTGAGTGTTCCAAACAGGAATTCAAGGGAACCAGTTAGCGCACAAGCTGCAGCACAGACTCCAGCCAGGGAGTCACCCCGGGGGCATAATCATTACACACGTACACCTTTCAGCACTCCAGTCAGGGAGAATAACCGGGAGCATCTTAATAACTCAAACATTGCAAGAGAGCTGGCACACAATCAATACAATTGGCCCAACACAGCCACAGTCCCCAGAGAAGGACACTGCCACAGGGAAGTGGGAGAAGAGCCAATTTTAGACAGTGGACCCTCTGGTTCAACGGAGGGGGGAACTGAGTTTTGGGACAATACTGAAATAACAGACAGTCCTGCTATGGAACTGGGGAGTGGAGGAAGCCAGCCTCCCATTAGGTCCAGTGTGGGCTTGAGAGGCCATTCAGAGCTACCCAACAATGGCAGCTTAATAGAAGGGTCGGATCACCTGCAACTAGGCAGGTCAACCAGGTTAGAGAGAGAGCAAAGTCCTGGCCTGACGAGCCCGGTGGGCAAGCAAGCAGGCCAGGCATCAGGGCACAGTCCATGGGGGCCACCAGGGTCTGAGAAGGGGGGTGAACCTATAACCTCCACAGGACAAGGTGTACTTGTAAATAATCCAGGCCTACGTAGGTCACAGAGAGATAAGAGGTCTCCCAAATATCTTGAAGATTTTATAACCTTACTGGCCAGGCAGAAGACTTAAGTGTATTCTGTGGAAGCCAGAAATGGGAACACTGGAGTTAATCCCCAGCACTATAGCGTGGTACCATTTAACAAGAGTGTACACCACGCTCGTGTTCAGGTAGCGTTAAAATTGTCATGTAGTCTTAGCCGTGGGGGAAGGGGTGTTATGTCCTGAGCCTGCAAAAGGGCAGGCTCGGGACGTTGCAACGGTCCCGGGCAGCTGCAAGTTGCCCGGGACCAGACTGGTTGGCACCAGCGCTCGAGCGCATGCGCGAGGCGCTTCGTGTGCCTAAAATGTTGCCTTTTGGCCCGGGGAAAAACATCCTTAAGAGAGGCTGAGAAGTCCGTGCTGCCTTGAGTTGTAACGGGGCTGCTGAAGAGAAATAAAGAAGGTTACTGAACATCAAGAATGTCTCGCGTCGTCATTGCCATTAGCCGAGGACTCAACACTTTTCTTCTCTGAACTCCCCCTTTCCTCACTCAAAGCTTGAAGCTCCTCCCAGCAGCCTCTAGGTAGCTTAAATGAAACAGAGGTACAATCAGAATCTCAGCTACTTTTCTCGTCTGCAGTCCCCCTTTCTTCACTCATAGCATGTAGCTCTTCCCAGAGAGCCTCTAGCCAGTGCAAATGCAATGAGAAGAACTTGAATACACCTATACTGTTGTTGTTTTGTTTTTATGTTTTTATGTCTGTGTGCAGGACACACTGATAAAAACGTAATATCTAAGAGAATTGAAGGAATTGTAATTCAACCCTTGTTTAAAATGAAGAAGTTGAGAAAAATTTTGGGATTATAAATGAGCTATGTTGTTTTGCCCCTTTATGGATCACTGCCTTGTCATGGCGAAGGGGCTTGCATAACTCAATGAAGCTATAAGCTATGCCGTGCAGGGTCACCCAAGACGGACAGGTCATAGCAGAGAGTTCTGACAAAATGTGATCCACTGGAGAAGGAAATGGCAAACCACTCCAGTATCTTTGCCATGAAAACCCCATGGACAGTACTAAAAGGCAAAAAGATATGACGCTGGAAGATGAGCCCCTCAGGTCGGAAGGTGTCCAATATGCTACTGGGGAAGAGCAGAGGGCTAGTACTAGTAGCACCAGAAAGAATGAAGTGACTGGGCCAAAGCTGAAAGGACGCTCAGCTGTGGATATATCTGGTGGTGAAAGGAAAGGCCGATGCTATAAAGATTTTTTCTCCATAGGAACCTGGAATGTAAGATCCATGAATCAAGGCAAGCTAGATGTAGTCAAAAAAGAGATGACAAGACTGAACATCGACATCTTAGGAATCAACGAACTAAAATGGACAGGAATGGGTGAATTTAACTCAGATGACCATCAGGTATACTACTGTGGGCAAGAATCCCTCAGAAGAAATGGAGTAGCCTTCATAGTCAATAAAAGAATAGGAAAAGCAATACTGGGATACAATCCCCAAAATGACAGATTGATCTCAATTCGAATCCAAGGCAAACCATTCAATATCACAATAGTCCAAATCTATGCCCCAACCACTGGTGCTGAAGAGGATGAAATTGACCGGTTCTATGAAGCCCCACAGCATCTTATAGAATTAACACCAAAAAATGATGTCCTTATCATCATGGGGGATTGGAATGCTAAGGTAGGAAGCCAAAAGATAACCGGAATAACAGGCAAGTTTGGCCTTGGAGTACAAAATGAAGCAGGGCACAGGCTAATAGAATTTTGTCAAGAGAATACGATGGTCATAACAAACACTCTTTTCCAACAACCCAAGAGACGGCTCTACACATGGACATCACCAGACGGTCAACATAGAAATCAGATTGACTATGTGCTCTGCAACCAAAGATGGAGAAGCTCTATACAGTCAGTAAAAACAAGACCAGGAGCTGACTGTGGCTCAGATCATGAGCTTCTCGTTGCAAAATTTAGGCTTAAATTGAAAAAAGCAGGGAAAAGCACTAGGCCACTCAGGTATGAACTAAATCATATCCCTGATGAATATACAGTAGAGGTGACAAATAGATTTAAGGAATTAGATCTGATAGACAGAGTGCCTGAAGAATTATGGATGGAAGTTCGCAACATTGTACAAGAGGTAGCAACTAAAACCATCCCAAAGAAAAAGAAATGCAAGAAAGCAAAATGGCTGTCTGAGGAAGCTTTGCAAATAGCTGAGGAAAGAAGGGAAGCGAAAGGCAAAGGAGAAAGAGAAAGATACACCCAATTGAATGCAGAATTCCAGAGAGTAGCTAGAAGAGATAAGAATGCCTTCTTAAATGAACAGTGCAAAGAAATAGAAGAAAACAACAGAATAGGGAGGACCAGAGATCTCTTCAAGAAAATTGGAGATATGAAGGGAACGTTTCATGCAAAGATGGGCATGATAAAGGACCAAAATGGCAGAGACCTAACAGAGGCAGAAGAGATTAAGAAGAGATGGCAAAACTACACAGAAGAACTATACAAGAATGAGCTTAACGTCCCAGATAACCACAATGAGATGGTCACTGACCTCGAACCAAACATCCTAGAATGTGAAGTGAAATGGGCCTTAGAAAATCTGAGCAACAACAAAGCTAGTGGAGGTGACAGTATTCCACCTGAGCTATTCAAAATCTTAAAAGACAATGCAGTAAAAGTGCTACACTCAATTTGCCAGCAAATTTGGAAAACTCAACAGTGGCCACAGGATTGGAAAAGGTCAGTTTACATTCCAATTCCAAAGAAAGGCAATGCCAAAGAATGTTCAAACTATCGTACCATTGCACTCATTTCACATGCTAGTAAAGTTATGCTTAAAATCCTACAAGCTAGACTCCAGCAGTATGTGGATCGAGAACTACCAGAAGTACAGGCAGGATTTCGAAGAGGCAGAGGAACTAGAGATCAAATTGCCAACATACGCTGGATCATGGAGAAAGCTAGGGAGTTCCAGAAAAACATCTACTTCTGCTTCATTGACTATGCAAAAGCCTTTGATTGTGTGGATCACAACAAATTGTGGCAAGTTCTTAAAGAGATGGGAGTACCAGACCATCTCATTTGTCTCTTGAGAAACCTATATGCGGGTCAAGAAGCAACAGTGAGACTTGGACACGGAACCACTGATTGGTTCAAAATTGGAAAAGGAGTCCGGCAAGGCTTTGTACTGTCGCCCTGCCTATTTAACTTATATGCAGAGCACATCATGAGAAAGGCAGGGCTAGATGAATCAAAAGTTGGAATTAAGATTGCTGGGAGAAATATCAACAACCTAAGATATGCAGATGATACCACTCTAATGGCAGAAAGTGAAGAGGAACTAAAGAGCCTCTTGATGCGGGTGAAGAAGGAGAGTGCAAAAGTTGGCTTGAAACTCAACATTAAGAAAACCAAAATCATGGCATCTGGCCCTCTCAATTCCTGGCAAATAGATGGGGAAGAAATGGAGGTAGTGACAGATTTTATTTTTCTGGGCTCCAAGATCACCTCAGATGGGGACTGCAGCCAAGAAATTAAAAGACGCTTGCTCCTGGGGAGGAAAGCTATGGCAAATCTAGACAGCATACTAAAAAGCAGAGACATCACCCTGCCAACAAAAGTGCGTATAGTCCAGGCCATGGTTTTCCCAGTTGCAATGTATGGCTGTGAAAGTTGGACCATAAGAAAGGCTGAGCGCCAAAGAATTGAGGCCTTTGAACTATGGTGCTGGAGAAGACTCCTGCGAGTCCCTTGGACTGCAAGGCGTTCAAACCGGTCAGTCCTAGAGGAGATCAACCCCGACTGCTCTTTAGAAGGCCAGATCCTGAAGTTGAAACTCAAATACTTTGGCCACCTGATGAGAAGGAAGAACTCACTGGAGAAGGGCCTAATGCTGGGAAAGATTGAGGGCAATAGAAGAAGGGGACGACAGAGAATGAGATGGCTGGATGGAGTCACTGAAGCAGTAGGTGTGAACTTAAATGGACTCCAGAAGATGGTAGAGGACAGGAAGACCTGGAGGAACATTGTCCATGGGGTCGCGATGGGTCGGACACGACTTCGCAATTAACAACAACAATGTTGTTTTGAATAAAGATTTGTATGCAAACAAACTCAAGCAGAGTTTGGTGAGCACTCCTTTGTTGGCTCTTTACCAAGCAATGTGTTTGTAAATATGGACAAAAGGAATGGCTAGGGGAGGGATAATTGATACTTTTCTATGGCTAATATATGGTTGGTTATATGATATGTAGACAAATATATAAAATGCTCTATAACATTTAATGGTGAGGCTATTTCAATTCATTCAAGTTGATTTTAAATTACCTCAAGTTGGAAATTCCACAATATGAAAACTAATGACATGTTTATAAAGAATTAGATACTGGGGCTGTTTTCTGCTTTGTCTTATCTCAGGAAACAAGGCTTGCTGATCCAAACACCCCCTTTGAAATTTCCTGTCCACAAGTTAGAGGTAGGACAGTGGATCTTGATCTGAACGTGGAAGGAGGAAAAACTGCAACCTAAGTGGGAAGGAGCATTCCAGTGTTACTGACCTCTGAAACCGCAGTCCGGACGAAAGAAAAAGGGTGGACCCACTACACACGAGTGAAGGGACCAGTAGCTGAACCAAAAGAACAGTGGACCTGTGTTCCAAATCCAGAACCTTTAAAGATCACTCTCAAGCGACAGTAACCGAATGTCCAAACCAGATCTATATGACTGGGTGGGATTAGGGTTTGCTATTTTTCTTTGTCTTATAGGAGTTGTGATTGTGTGCTGGACCAGGAATGAATTCACATCCATATTGTGCCCAAAATCCCAACAGCTTTGAGAGATTCAAGAACTTAATCTTTTACCTGATGTGTTGGTACTGTGACTGTAAATGCCATATTGATTGTTGTTGTTGTTGTTTCCATTGTATTGACTGCGTAAGATGTACCGGATGTGAAGAACATCTTGGACCATATGATATAGTACTCATTGAGAAGAAATTGAAACCTTTTGAGGAATATACTGAGATATTGACCAGAGTGGTAAGATATACTTTAAAAGATACTCCTTCAATTTAACTAGTCCAGGACGAACAACAAGAAGCCTTTAGAAAATATCATAGTTTAGATATAGAGGAAGAGTGACTAAAATGCAAATCCTTAGTGTTGTATATTTGTCCATGGTTATCTATCTCTCTCTTTCTAGAGAACGATATAGGAGAGCAACAAAAACAGAAGGATGTGAAGCCTGCATTACAAATGCCACCAAAGGAAATTCAGTTATTAAAACCTTGGTATATCATACCCAAGCACCTAGGGGATGTATATTTCAATCTATGTGTCAATTAAATAACACACAATATTCAGTTTGTAAGAGAGAAGACAAGAAGATACAATGTTATGATCCATCAATGCCAACATATTTCAATTTTAGTATATATGTAGGTCTAGCTAAAACAGGAGCGAGACAGAGACCTGAAGGTGAAGAAAGATTAATATATGTTAATTCCACAAAAATATTAGAAAAAGGGACAGAAAAGGCTTTAATATGGTTTGATGCCTGTACAATATTAAGTTTATCTCCTCTCGCCACAAAGTGTGGAGACTCTAGTTGGATCTCAGCATATAAACAAAATCATAAATATATATGTCCCACTAATTTGAACTTTGCAAATGGGAACCCCAATCAATGGTCACCTTGTGGGGGATCTGTTAAATGTTCAGGGTGGAGTTGTGTGTGTGATTACACTGGAGGGGGTTATCCAGGATGTAGTGGTATTACCAAATTTAACAGAATATATGGAACTAATACAATGGAGTTGGAAATCACTAAGAACCATGCTGAAGTAGTAAGTTATGGATTTGGGATAGATATTCCATGTAATGTTGAAACAATGAGAGGAAATGAGTGGACACCAGAAAAGATCGTGTGCGTCTATGGGCCTGCTACTTGGGCAGAAGATGGATCTTGGGGGTATAGAACGCCCATTTATATGTTAAACAGAATAATAAGATTACAGGCTGTATTAGAATTAGTTGGAAGAAAAATAGATACTGCTTTAAATATTTTGGCAAAAACTACTGATAAGCTTAGAGTGGCTGTGTATCAAAATAGATTAGCATTAGATTATATATTAGCTAAAGAAGGAGGGGTATGTGGGAAATTTAATTTAACTAATTGTTGCTTACAAATAGATGAAACAGGTACAGTGGTACAGCAATTAACCACTGAAATGAGACAACTTGTACACGTTCCAGTCCAGACTTGGACTGGTCTTTTAAATGAAGGGGGATTTTTAGGGGGAATTTTTAGAAACTGGAAGCAAGCTTTATTCATGCTTGTAATAATCATTATGGGATTAATGTTTTTACCTTGTCACATCCCTCTCATTAAGAATATTATCCAAAGTACTGTAGAAGGAATAATACACAGTAATCAGAAGGAATCACTAGGGAGAAAAATGTATAACCTTACACAAATCAATGAAGAAACTAATTTTGCAGAATATGAAAAGACATTAGAAATACAAAGAAATTTGGAAAAAATTTAATGTTTTATTTTTAAAGAATGGGTAAAAAGAAAAAAGGGTGGATTTGTGGGGGAAATTTAAAAATAAAAATATATATGCTTTTAGTATTATCATGTAATCATATTTTACATTTTATAATTATCATTGTATAATCAATTGCCTGAGTAGATGCTTTGAGTATATAGGGAACATGCAAGTCTCAGGTGGAGGAAGGGGGGAGAACAGGAGTTACCATGGGGCCCAGTGTGAGTCAACACTACTTTTTGGTAACTGGTACCCCTACTGGTTCTAACAGGTATAGAAGATGGGAGACATCTCTCCTCTAGAATTGATATAGGATAGTAGGGGAGGGATCTTATTAGTATAATGTAAGCAAACAGGGGCGGAGATAATGTATTCTGTTTAGGCACTTCTGATAGATTGTAACCTCCAAAGCCTAAGCCAATGGGGCCATGGGGGAGGGAATGGGGCGTCGCGATAGGATGTATAATAATATGTGATTTTGGAATTTGGCGTGTGGTTCAGTGTTTGGCTACATTGCATTGCCTTCCTGAATCCACCACGCTTTGCAAACCGTTATTTATTTAGACTTTGTTGTGAAGTCTAATAAACTTCTTTTCTATTTGTAACTCAGAATGGATTTCAATTTGTGACTATTTTTGTGTCTAACACTCACAGCATGCAGCTCTTCCCAGAGAGCCTCTAGCCAGTTCAAATGAAATGGAGGTCCAACCAGAGGCTCAGCTACTTTTCTCCTCTGCACTATCCCTTCCTTCACTCACAGCTTGTAGCTCCTCCAAGCAGCCTATAGGCAGTTCAAATTGAATGGAGGTCAAACTAATAGCTCACACTACTTTTCCCCTCTGCACTTCCCTTTCACTCACAGCTTTCAGCTCCTCACAGCAGATTCTATGCCATTCAAATGCAACGGAGGTCCAACCAGAAGCTCAGATACTTTTCTCCTCTGTACTCCCCTTTCACTCACAGCTTACAGCTCTTCCTTGCAGCCTCTAGCCAGTTCAAATGCAATGGAGGTCCAACCAGAAGCTCAGATACTTTTTTCCTTTGCACTGCCCTTTCACTCACAGCTTGCAGCTTCTCCCAGCAGCATCTAGGTAGTTCAAATGAAACAGAGCTACAACCAGAGGCTCAGCTACTTTTCTTCTCTGCACTCCCCCTTTCTTCACTCAGAGCTTGCAGCTCCTCCAATCAGCCTCTAGGTAGTTTAAATGAAACAAAGGTACAACAGGATGCTCAGCTACTTTTCTCATCTGCACTCCTGCTTTCTTCACTCATAGCATGCAGCTCTTTCCAGAGAGCCTCTAGCCAGTTCAAATGCAATGGAGGTCCAACCAGAAGCTCAGCTACTTCTCTCCTCTGCACTCCCCTTTCACTCAGAGCTTGCAGCTCCTCCCAGCAGCCACTAGTTGTTCAAATGAAATGGAGGTCCAAACAGAAGCTCAGATACTTCTCTCGTCTACACTCCCCCTTTCTTCACTCACACCTCCTCCCAGCTTCATCTAGGCAGTTCAAGCCAAACGGAGGTACAACCAGAGGCTCAGATACTTTTCTCCTCTGCACTATTGTAAGGTTTTCCACTTAACCTCACAATTGCCCCAGCATTACTCACGAATTTAAAAGAGCCAAAGAAACTCCTGAGCCGAGGTTTCACAAGCAAACAACTTTTATTTTGATCAAAACAGAGTTGGGTGACCCCATCTCTCTTCGTGGCTGGTAGAGAGTTGAAGGCAACAACCAGAAAAGATGTCTTCCACCTTTTATACCTTTTCAGAACAAAGAGATCAGGTCTTGGTACTAGGCATAAGATGGCACAAAAAAACAATTCCTAGATGATGACTCATACACAGCAACCCAGGCTCCATCCGTAACTCCTTTTCCCCCTCCCCTTACTGTGCTCTTTTCATATAAGCAATCACCTGTACCTAAAGCATGAAGCCCTTACTTTTCCAATATATATATATAAAGCATCTGATCAAGCAATTAACTACAAAATAATGATTACAAAATAACAAAACAATGATTACATGATAACACTATAAGTATCAATATAAAATGGTTACTATATATAAAATAAATGCTAATTTCAAACTTAAACATACTAAAATCATAAGCACAATAAAATCCCTTCACTCCTCCCTTTTTAATATAAAAGCCGAATAGGCTTAGGGACTCTTAAAGAGGGGACTATAGTGAGAAGGGAAAGGTTGCAAAATCATTGCTTTAGCTGGTCTATCGTTATAGATAGGAGTGGCAATAAAAGTTGGTCCGGATATAGTAGATCTAACAATTCTCTAAATAAGCAGGATAAGGCATGAGAAACACAACAACCCTCCTAAGGCCAAAACCACAATAAACAATATCCATTTCCAAGTGTCAAACATTCCCAAAAACCATCCTCCAACATCCAGTGCTCCTGTCCATGTCTGGGCAGGGACATGAGCCAACTGTTGCATACTGTCAGTGACTTCTTTGACATATTCCTTATGTGTAATGTCAGACTGGGGTCTAATAATACAATTTAGGGCCACAATGACAAAATAGAGGGCCCATTTGGTTGGACGGTGCTCTCCAAGTCAAATTAAAATACGAAGTGATGTTCTCTCAAACTTCACATTCAAAAATGAAACAATTCTTTAGGGCCAGATCAATAATAATAATAATAAAAAAGAGTCTTTGATACTGAGGGAATCTCAGTTGTGGTTTCCAGTTCATGAAAATCAACTTGAACCCATATTTGTATCCGGTTCAATTGATAGCGAGTTCAAATGATGCTAAAAAATCCGTTGGTCTGGTTATCGTGAAGCACACCAGGTTGCAGGAATCCTTCAAATGTGCCAGGTTGGGTAGGATGTGCAAACATATTTGGCGTTTAATGTGTAGGCCTGTCTCCATACTTAGTCCATTTAGCGTGATTATAGTCAATACCTTTACATGCATCAAAGAAGATTCTGGCACTTGTCCATAAATCTCGTGTTATTCTTCCCCAAAAGGTAATGTCTGTATGTTCTTCCATATGTCCAGATTTAAAGTTGTGGGTAAAGCTGCACTGTATTGACAGGAGCATAACAAGTGACCCTGTTGCCCCTTTGCAAGTGGAATACGTAGTCTTGTGATAAACACAACTCCCATTTGTTCGTTCAAGTATTGGGCCTATGGTCCTTCCTTCTACCAAAGAAGGTACGAGGGAAACAACAGTAGCAGAAGAAAGATATTGCAATACATAGTCCAGGTTCTAGGAACACGATTTCCAGGGTAGTCCAATTCATTGAGGTTCTTCTCCTACTTAGATGGAAACAGTTCAACAGGTGAGGCAGGTTGAAATTTCATTTTCAGGCCGTCCAGCTGCGGAGCTTGTCACTGGAGAGGATATGATGGGACTTTCCATGGACTCATGCCTTGATTCCTTAAATCAGGAGGATCTGGCATGGTTGAGACCACTGAGGACTGGTATTTCTAGATGACAGTTCTTTTCACCTGAACCCACTCTCCAGGAACAACAATGGCCAGAGACAGGTGGTATGGCAGCCCGGGCCTGTACTGAGATAGAAGACAAAACCTGCGCCAGATTATGTAAATACTGAGGAACTTTCTTCTTTTCTTCATTGACATTCTTGAACCTTCATGTAACAAAAGTCTCCCATACATCATTTCAAAGGGACAAAGATAGCTTTCCAATTGAGGCCTATATTGAAATAGCCTCACCGCTAAATGTTGTAAAGCATTTTATTTACTTGTATTTATCACAGATTTGTTGAACTAAAGTATAAATACAACCAATCTGTTTTGTTTTTTTAAAGTATTTATCATCCCTTGCGACCCCCCTTCAGTGGCTGCTTCTGTGTCCTAGCTATTGCTTTCTTTCTTTCTTTCTTTCTTTCTTTCTTTCTTTCTTTCTTTCTTTCTTTCTTTCTTTCTTTCTTTCTTTCTTTCTCACCATCCTCTCCCATCTTGCAACATCCACCTTCCACTTTCTTCTGTTTCTTCATTGTTCTCTCTTTTCATATTTCTATAGTACATTCTTGTTCCTTCAACATTCTAAGGCTTGTGTTAAGGCATACAATTCACATGTTTGGGCTGACCACGTTAATGGCAGTCTCCCTGCTTAATGCATGCAATTCACAAGTCTGTGCACACCCACTTAAAAACAACTTTCCTGCTTCTTTCTTCTAATATCCATTCTTGCACTTCCCTTCCACCACTTTGGTCTAACTTCTACTTTTTTCCTTCCACAATTACATCTGCTATCTACAAGTGTATACCTCCTTTTGGCTTAATGATGTAAAATTGCCCACACTTGATAAGAAATGCTAACCACCAAAACATCCCCAAATATCAATTTTAGGCAAAAATGCCACTGGCTGCCTCTTTACCCCCAGTTTTGAGTCAAAACCTCCTCACCAAACTCTGTATTTGTTAACATAAACTCTTTTTCTAACAGTTTTGCATACAAATGTTTAGTCAAAACAACATAGGTATTTATAATCTCCAAATTTTTCTCAACTTCTTCATTTTAACTTCACAAAAAAATATAAACAAACTTAATAAGATATTCTGAGTAACTGAAAGAGATTTATATCAAACCCTAGTATTGGTTTTAATATAAAGTTAGTCAAATTCCAATTTAATCAAATTCCATTCAGATGGAAAGAATTTTCCATTAAGTAGGTTAAACATTTACAAATCTAATGAAAACAATGCAAAGTCATTTCTTTTGGTTGATGGATATATATATATATATATATATATATATATATATATATATATATATATATATATATATATATATATATATATATATATATATATATATATATATATAGTGAAGAAATAAAATGAACACCAGGGTAATAAAAACTGTAAAAGTTTTTAATTAATTAAAACTATAAAAGTTTAAAAAGCGCCAAGCTTTCGCCGTCACCTGCCGGCATCCTCAGGGCTAGCGCGCCAGAAAATGAGAGAGTCTTTTATAGGCGTGTCATAGTTTGCGCCCGGCTCCTTGATCTTGTTATCGGGCCTGATTGGTTCAATTGCGTACATTTAACCTGTTTTTCCTTTCTCTTTTTGGTTACGTTTCCATCTTTATCCATCCTTATATCTCTCAACTTTGGGGTGGTTGGGTGGCAACTCCAGTTATTTCGGTTGTCTTTGCATTCTGACCTCCCCCCAGGTTCAGGTGGTAGTGCACATTCCACATCCCTTTCCCAGCCATGCCCTATCCAATTGTTCCTTTTAAAGTGACTTTCCTTTTCAGTCCCAATACTTTCATTTTTAGAGCGCTCGTCATCTGGGTGGTCTTGCAAGCTGTTACGAGTCAAGTACGGTGTGGGGGGATGTTCAGCAAGGTGGAGGGGTCGTTTCCCGGTCATCGCCATACTCAGCTGTCTTGCGCGCGTCCTGCTTCGGGTACTCGGTCCGGGGGGTGTGTGTGTAGCAGTCGAATCCCGCTCCTTCCGGCTATCATGACGTTCCTCTTCAGCTCTCCCCTTCTTTGCACTATTGATGTTCGTGTGCATTCCATGGGAGTCCTCGGGGTCGTCGGGCAAGGGGCATGACGACTCGATCCTTCGCGCTCTGCCGCTCTCTGGTCTTCTCCCCTGCTCCCTGGCGGTGCTCAGGGGTTCGTCGTTAGCCATGTCCCGTGATCTATCGCTCCTGGATCCGGTCGCCCTGGCCGCGCGAGGAGGTCTTCTCTTCCCTTCTGGACCGGCCACGATGTTTCTTTTAGCGCGTAGGCGAGCTGTTGCATTTGGCGATTCCCCCGCGTCTCCACCTGCCGTATCCTCCTTCATCCCGTTCTAAATCTAAATCTACTCCACCCTCACCTCCTCCATCTGGGACATCAGTACAAGATATTAAAGAAATAATGGTAAGTGCTGTCTCACAGTTCAGGGAAGAAATGAAACAACTTTTGGATCAGAATAAATCTGAAACTAAGGAGGAAATGAAGAAAGAGATGAAGGAGCTCTTAGAACAGAATAATGCTATCTTGAGGGATGATATACTTCTAGCTCTATCTGGAATGGCCTCTGTGGTTGTGAAGCTGGACTCTAGAGTAGATGAAATTGAAGAAACAGTTGAACTTTTGGATTATAAATTTCAAGATATGGAGAAAAAAGTGGAGACTTCACAAGATGATATTCTTATGTTCCAGTATAGACAGATGGAATATGCCTTGAGAATAAGGGGTCTGAAAGAAGATAAAACACAAGATTTGATGGAAATGGTGATTAATGACCTGGCTGTTATTTTGAATATTGATAAAGAAGATTTACGTGGGGATGTGGAAAGAATTTATAGAGTTAACTCTTGGATTGCAAAACAGAGGAATTTGCCTAGAGATGTGGTGATATATTTTGCTAAGAAGTCTTTGCGAAATCAGATTCTACAAACTTTTTATAATAAAAGATTTCAGATTGCTGCCCAAGACATCATCATCTTAAAGGAAATTCCACCTAAAATTTTAAGAAGCAGAAAGGATTTTGCTTTCTTAGTAAATGAACTTAAAGTGAGACAAATGCCATTCAGATGGGACCAATGGTGACAAACATACTTTAGTTAATTTAACAGATTTTGAAATTGTTGATAAGGTAAAATATCTGGGGGTTACATTATCTGCTTCTAATGTAAAATTGTATAAAAATAATTATGAAAAGCTGTGGATGGAGGTACAGAAGGATTTAAAAAATTGGAATAATTTACAGTTGTCCCTTATGGGCAGAATTGCAGTTATTAAAATGAATGTCCTGCCAAAGTTTATTTTTTTGTTTCAAATGTTACCTATTTTAAAGAATGAATGTAATTTAGATGAATGGCAAAAAGGTATTAATAAATTTGTTTGGGCAGGGAAAAAACCAAGGGTGAAATTTAAAATAATGCAAGATTTTTGTGAGAGAGGTGGACTCAAGGTGCCAAATATGAAATTGTATTATGATGCTGTAGTATTGACATTGATTAGCGACTGGGTGAATTTAACAAATACAGAAATACTCCATTTGGAAGGTTGGGACCTACTTTTTGGATGGCATGCCTATTTAATATTTAATAAAAAAGTGGATTGGGTTTTCAAGTCTCATATTATAAGAAACTCTTTGTTAAGAGTGTGGAGAAAGTATTATAAAAGTGACTTCAAAATACCATTATGGGCTATACCTCGGCATGCCATAGAAGGTATAAAGAAAGGGGTAAATATGGATAAGGTCTCCTATTTACAGTTATTAAGATGGGATGGACAAGATTGGCAGTTAAAATCTTTGGAAGAATTAGTACATGAAAATTTAACTTATTCATGGTTCCAATATAGACAAATAGTGGATAGATGGAAGATGGATTGTAAAATGGGTTGGCTTAGAGAAGATGGAATTTTTTTAAAACAAGTAAGAGATCAAAGGCCAACCCATATTAAGAGAGTTTATGGGGTTTTAGTGGAATTAGATTCAGAACCTGAATTAGTTAAAGATTGTATGATTAAATGGGCACAGAATATTGGTGAAACGATTTCAATGGATACTTGGGAATTTATTTGGATAAGAAATGTTAAATTCACACAAGCGCAAAATTTAAGAGAGAATTTTTACAAGATGTTTTATAGATGGCACCTTGACCCAAAGAAAATGTCCATTATGTACCCTAATCTACAGCCGAAATGTTGGAGATGTGGATATCTGGATGCTACTTATTATCATATTTGGTGGACGTGTAAGCATATAAAAGCTTTTTGGATTAAGATATGGTGGAATATTCAAAGAATCTTTAAAAGGAAGGTAAAATTTACTCCGCAATTATTTTTACTAGGTATCGTTGTTGATTGTGATGCTAAGGAGGTTATATTGATGTTAAATTTGATCACAGCCGCCAGGCTGTTAGTAGGACAATATTGGAAGAAGGAATCTTTGCCTACTTTACAAGAATGGTTTCATAAAGTTTCGTACTTGGCAGAAATGGCAAAGATTTCGGCTTTCTTAAAGGAGCAATCTCAAGAAAAATTTTTTGTGGTATGGGAAAAATGGATAAATTTTATACAATATAATTTGAATATGGAAAAATACCATTTAGCTTTCTTATAATTTGTAATGATTGTTTTTTCTTTCTTTCTTTCTTCTTTTTCTTTTTTATATATATATATTGTTCACGTATTATTACTTATATATATATTTTTTTTATATACATGCTTTATTTTTCGTCTTTTTTTTTTCTTTCTTCTTTCTTTCTCTCTCTTTTCTTTTTTTTCTATTTTTTTTCTTTTTTTTAGTATATATTATTCATTTTAAAGTTTATATTATGTATATTATTATTATATATATTATTATTGTGATTTTTATCATTATTATTAATTATTTTGTTAACTGTAAATGTTGTTTTTAAAATTTTGTTAAATAATCCTGTATTCAGTTCTGGGAAGTCGGGGGGGGGGGGTGGGGTGGTTGGGGAGGAGGGGGGGGGGTTTATTTGTAAAATTTTTGAAAAATTTCAATAAAAAAAAAAAAAAAAAAAAAAGATCAAGGAGCCGGGCGCAAACTATGACACGCCTATAAAAGACTCTCTCATTTTCTGGCGCGCTAGCCCTGAGGATGCCGGCAGGTGACGGCGAAAGCTTGGCGCTTTTTAAACTTTTATAGTTTTAATTAATTAAAAACTTTTACAGTTTTTATTACCCTGGTGTTCATTTTATTTCTTCACTATGAATATCCCCAGGGTTCATATTTTTAACCTTTTTAACCGTACATATATATATATATATATATATATATATATATATATATATATATAGGTGTAACTAAACAATTTAAACTCAACAATTTCCCCCCCAAAAATTGTCCAACAATTACTGTCTCCTCTTTCGAGTGAAAACTGCAAGAGTGGGATCAAATTTCAGATCCACACCACTCTTCTCAAATCGCAATTCTAAGCAGAGGAAAAAAAAATGTTAAAACGAACAGCTCCCCCTTCTTCTTTCTGTCTCACTCACTCTTAAAGCAACACAGGAGCAGAGGGGGGGGGGGGGGGAAATCTCACCACCCAAAAAAAATTTCCTTCATATGCATGTTCCATAAATTCCCTCACACATTCTCCATAAAACTCTTCTCATGCAAACACTTACTATTTCTTTCACAGCCTGGGAGAAAGTGGGTGGGGGGTGGGGTTTGAGGGCTAACACACACTTAAGTATCAACAAATCAACTCATTCACTTCCATGCTGCTTGCATAAACAATTCCACATACAAATATTTCATTTCATACTTTCTTCAGGCAAACTATTTATTGTTAAATAAGGCCTTTTTGTGTGTTGTTATCAGAGAGGGTTTTGACCCTCGTCCAAATCTTGGACATAACACAGAACAACACAGACAAACATATATACACAAATACTATTAAAACAACATTTATTTAGACATATGGCTTGTCCAGCAAAAAGCGAGAAAAATCATGAGGTGATTCCAACCAAACATGGTTGTTGTTTTTTTAGGGCCCTTTAACCATCTCCTATTTTTCTCACCATTCCAAGGCCAAGCATAATGTTCTGGGTGGCCACACACAAACATATATATATATATAAACAAAACACACTACACATCAATTTGGGGTTTGAAGCTAAAACAGGCCTCCCCTTTTATTGCATACTGCCGTAAGGAAACAGGTTGGGCCCCTGGGTGAAGATGGGCTTGGTGAGGGACAGCATAATGAGCAAATCCTGGGATTCCATGAAACCAAACTTCAGGGGAAATGGAATCCGGAAAAAAAACAGGAGATGCACTAGCATCCAGATAACAAATATAAGCTTGCAAAGCTGGAAAATCCAAAGAAATACCCTGGGGTTGACAAGTGATTGTTGCTCCCAATTTCCCCAGCAAATCTCTGCCCAGCAAATTAATAGGGCACTGGGGTAAAACCAGAAATGAGTGTTGAACTTGGGCCCTTGGCTTGGAGTCACACACAAAGGGGTTGTGCAGGGAGCCATTTCAGTTTGCCCACTGACACCAACAATAGGAGTAGTCTGAGAACTCAAACAGTCTTTAGGGGCATGCTGCAAGACACTGTAAGTTGCCCCAATATCTACAAGAAAAACTTTGTTCCTTCCCCCTACCTGCAACACCAAGAGAGGTTCGGGGGAGGAAACAAGACCTCTGGAGCCACATCAGTATTGGGAGGGATAGCCGTCATTAGCATACATCTGCATTTTAGGATGGAACGGTTCAGCCTGTGGTGACAGCCAGGATGGGGGAGGTCCCCTGCTATTGGATGGAAATCCTCTCCTTCCCCTCCAGGGCCCGTCCGTGGCCCCAATTCTTTGGACATACACTTTTCCAGTGGCCTTGTGCTTTGCAAAAGGTCACACTGGTCTTGCCCCAGGGTATTCTGACGAGGCTGGAGAGCAACGGCCAAAAGTTGGGCATGCTTCCTCATGTTATCTTCCTCCTTCCCCTCTGCAGCCTCCTCCCTCTGGGAAAGCAGTTTGTATTAAAAGTTCAAAAGTTTGAGCAGTGGGTGAAACAAATTTTTGCAATTTGCGCCAAATATCGGGGGCGCTTTGTGCAACAAAAGCCATTTTCAAAAGTGGTTCACTGCCTGGGCTATCAGGATCAATGTCTGTATAACAACGAAATCCATCTTTTAATCGGTTGATAAAATCAGTAGGACTCTCTTGTGCTGTCTGGAAAATCTGATTCACTCTATAGTAATTAACAGTCTTGGGGACCCCAGTTCTAATGCCATGGAGAATGGTTTTGTGAAAATTCAGTAAGGCATCATATCCCCCATCAGTGTTAAAATCACATTCAAAACTTGGAACAAAAACAACTTCAGGTGCTGGCCACTGTTCAATGTCTCTTTGTCCATCATTGGTGGCTTCCTTCCATCGTCTAGTATATTCCTCCAAGGCTTTTTTTTTTTTTTTCCAAAACCTGGCGTTTGTCCTCAGCCCCCAAAAATCCAGATAACAAAGTGTCTATATCAGGGACCGTTGGCTTGTGGGTGGCAAAAATCCTTTGAAATAAATCAACGTACTGCTTGGGGGATTCTCTAAATGGTGGCAAGTTAGCTTTCCAGTTAAAAAGTTCACTGGTAGTAAATGGGGTGTTTGGGCGCCAGGATGTAAGGTTTTCCACTTAAGCTCCTTCACTCACAGCTTGTAGCTCCTCCAAGCAGCCTATAGGCAGTTCAAATACAATGGAGGTCAAACCAGCAGCAAACACTACTTTTCTCCTCTGCACTCCCCTTTCACTGACAGCTTGCAGCACCTCCCAGCAGCCTCAAGGCAGTTCAAATACAATGTATGTCCAAATAGAAGCTCAGATACTTTTCCCCTCTGCACTCCGCTTTCACACAAAGCTTGCAGTTCCTCCCAGCAGCCTCTACGCATTTCAAATCCAACGGAGCTCCAACCAGAAGCTCAGATACTTTTCTCCTCTGCACTCCCCTTTCACTAACAGCTTGCAGCTCTTCCCTGCAGCCTCAAGGCAGTTCAAATGCAATGGAGGTCCAACTACTTTTCTTCTCTGCACTCCCTGTTTTACTCACAGTTTGCAGCACCTCCCAGCAGCCTTTACCCAGTTCAAATGCAACGGAGGTCCAGCCAGAAGCTCAGCTACTTTTCTTCTCTGAATTCCCCCTTTCCTCACTCAAAGCTTGAAGTCCCTCCCAGCAGCCTCTAGTTAGTTTAAATGAAACAGAGGTACAATCAGAATCTCAGCTACTTTTCTCGTCTGTACTCCCCCTTTCTTCACTCATAGCATGCAGCTCTTCCCAGAGAGCCTCTAGCCAATTCAAATGCAATGGAGGTCCAACCAGAGGCTCAGCTACTTTTCTCCTCTGTACTCCCCTTTCACTCACAGCTTGCAGCTCTTCCCTGTAGTCTCTAGCCAGTTCAAATGCAATGGAGGTCCAACTAGAAGCTCACACTAGTTTTATCCTCTGCACTCCCCTTTCACTGACAGCTTGCAGCTTCTCCCAGCAGCCTCTAGGTAGTTTAAATGAAATAGAGGTACAATCAGAATCTCAGCTACTTTTCTCGTCTGTACTCCCCCTTTCTTCACTCATAGCATGCAGCTCTTCCCAGAGAACTTCTAGCCAGTTCAAATGCAATGGAGGTCCAACCAGAGGCTCAGCTACTTTTCTCTTCTGTACTCCCCTTTCACTCACAGCTTGCAGCTCTTCCCTGCAGTCTCTAGCCAGTTCAAAGGCAATGGAGGTCCAACCAGAAGCTCAGATACTTTTCTCCTTTGCACTGCCCTTTCACTCACAGCTTGCAGCTTCTCCCAGCAGCCTCTAGGTAGTTTAAATGAAACAGACGTACAACCAGACAGTCAGCTACTTTTCTCATCTTCACTCCCCCTTTCTTCACTCATAGCATGCAGCTCTTTCCAGAGAGCCTCTAGCCAGTTCAAATGCAATGGAGGTCCAACCAGCAGATCACACTACTTTTCTCCTCTGCACTATCCCTTCCTTCACTCACAGATTACATCTCGTCCAAGCAGCCTATAGGCAGTTCAAATGCAATGGATGCCAAACTAGAAGGTAAGCTACTTTTCTCCTCTACACTCCCCTTTCACTGACAGCTTGCAGTACCACCCAGCAGCCTCTACGCAGTTCAAATGCAACGGACCTCCAAACAGAAGCTCAGATATTGTTCTCTACTACACTCCCCTTTCACTCACACCTTGCAGCTCCTCCCAGCTGTATTTAGGCAGTTCAAATACAACGGAGGTCCAATCAGAAGCTCAGCAACCTTTCTCCTCTACACCACCAATTCTTTCACTCACAGCTTGCAGTACCTCCCAGCAGCCTCTAGGCAGTAAAAATGCAAGGAATGTCCAACCAGATACTAAGCTACTGTTCTCCTCTGCACTCCCCTTTCACTCACAGATTGCAGTAACACTCAGCAGCCTCTAGGCACTTCAAATGCAGAAGAGGTCCAACCAGCAGCTCAGCCACATTTTTCCTCTGAACTCCCCTTTTACTGACAGCTTCCAGCTTCTCCCAGCAGCCTACAGGAGAGTTCAAATGCAACAGAGGTCCAAACATAACCTCAGCTACTTTTCTCCTCCACGCTATCCCTTCCTTCACTAACAGCTTGCAGCTCTTCCAAGCAGCCTATAGACAGTTCAAATGCAATTGAGGGCCAACCAGAAGCTCAGCTACTTTTCTGCTCTGCACAGCCCCTTCCTTCACTCACAGCTTGCAGCTCCTCAAAGCTGCCTCTAGGCAGCTCAAATACAACGGAGGTCCAAACAGAAGCTCAGCAACATTTCTCCTCTGCACTCCCATTTCACTCACAGCTTGTAGCTATTCCCAGGAGCCTCTAGGTAGTTCAAATGAAATGAAGGTCCAACCAGCAGCTCAGCTACTTTTCTCCTCTGCACTCCAGTTTCACTCAGAGCTTGGAGCTATTCCCAGCAGCCTCTAGGTAGTTCAAATGAAATGGAGGTCCAAACAGAAGCTCAGATACTTTTCTAATCTACACTCCACCTTTCTACACTCCAAGCTCCTCCTAGATTCATTGAGGCAGTTCAAGCAAAATGGAGGTTCAACCAGATGCTCAGCTACTTTTCTCCTCTGCACTCCCCTTTCATTCACAGCTTGTAGCTATTCCCAGCAGCCTCTAGGTAGTTTAAATGAAACAGAGGTATAACCAGAGGCTCAGCTACTTTTCTTGTCTGCCCTCCCCCTTTCTTAACTCATAGCATGCAGCTCTTTCCAGAGAGCCTCTAGCCAGTTCAAATGCAATGGAGGTCCAACCAGACGCTCAGCTACTTTTCTCCTCTGCACTATCCCTTCCTTCACTCACAGCTTGTAGCTCCTCCAAGCAGCCTATAGGCAATTCAAATTGAATGGAGGTCAAAGCAGCAGCTCACACTACTTTTCTCCTGTGCACTCCCTCTTTCACTCACAGCTTGCAGTTCCTCACAGCAGACTCTTTGCCATTCAAATGCAACTGAGGTCGAAACCAGCAGCTCAGCTACTTTTCCCCTCTGCACTCGCCTTTCACTCACAGCTTGCAGCTCTTCCTTGCAGCCTCTAGCCAGTTCATATACAATGGAGGTCCAACCAGAAGCTCAGATACTTTTCACCTTTGCACTGCCCTTTCACTCACAGCTTGAAGCTTCTCCCAGCAGCCTCTAGGTAGTTCAAATGAAATGGAGGTCCTACCAGAAGCTCAGCTACTTTTCTTCTCTGCACTCCCCCTTTCTTCACTCATAGCTTGCAGCTCCTCCAAGCAGCCTCTAGGTAGTTTAAATGAAACAGAGGTACAACCAGAGGCTCAGCTACTTTTCTTGTCTGCCCTCCCCCTTTCTTCACTCATAGCATGCAGCTCTTTCCAGAGAGCCTCTAGCCAGTTCAAATGCAATGGAGGTCCAACCAGAGGCTCAGCTACTTTTCTCCTTTGCACTGCCCTTTCACTCACAGCTTGCAGCTTCTCCCAGCAGCCTCTAGGTAGTTTAAATGAAACAGACGTACAACCAGACAGTCAGCTACTTTTCTCATCTTCACTCCCCCTTTCTTCACTCATATCATGCAGCTCTTTCCAGAGAGCCTCTAGCCAGTTCAAATGCAATGGAGGTCCAACCAGAGGCTCAGCTACTTTTCTCCTTTGCACTGCCCTTTCACTCACAGCTTGCAGCTCCTCCAAGCAGCCTCTAGGTAGTTTAAATGAAACAGAGGTACAACCAAAGGCTCAGCTACTTTTCTCGTCTGCACTCCCCCTTTCTTCACTCATAGCATGCAGCTCTTTCCAGAGAGCCTCTAGCCAGTTCAAATGCAATGGAGGGCCAACCAGAAACTCAGCAGCTTTTATCCTCTGCACTCCCCTTTCATTCACAGCTTGCAGCTATTCCCAGCAGCCTCTAGGTAGTTCAAATGAAACGGAGGTCCAACCAGCAGGTCAGCTATTTCTCTCCTCTGCACTCCCCTTTCACTCAGAGCTTGCAGCTCCTCCCAGCAGCCTCTAGGTAGTTCAAATGAAACCGAGGTCCAAACAGAAGCTCAGCTACTTTTCTCGTCTACACTTCCCCTTTCTTCACTCACAACTCCTCCCAGCTTCATCTAGGCAGTTCAAGCCGAACAGAGGTACAACCAGAGGCTCAGCTACTTTTCTCCTCTGCACTATCCCTTCCTTCACTTACAGCTTGTAGCTCCTCCAAGCAGCCTATAAGCAGTTCAAATACAATGGAGGTCAAACCAGCATATTCTGGAACTTATGTAACCCTAACTAGAGAGCAGGTATCAGTATGTTAGAATATCTGGCAGTTATTGGGTTAAATGCTAGGTATGTTGATGGGTCAGTGGGAGGAGTCTCAAAGGGTCATTTGGAGACTTCCTGGATACAAGCCAGGGTGGAATCTCTTTGTCTGAAAGAAGCATGGGCCGTCGAAGGTCACACAATGAGCTTGAGTCATTATAAAGATGGTATGGAAGAGAGCATCATACTTTTACCTAAAGAAATGGTCAAAGGATGTTTTTTTACAGGAGTAACAACCACAGCGTGAATGCAAGTAATCTTTCTAATAAAATATATATTTTGTTTGTTATGAGATTGTTTCTTTTGAGTTATCTATCTGACTTGATTTAAAGAAGACGTTTTATATCAGAGTCAGAATAGTAAAAGTATGCTCATAATTCATATCAGCTTTGTAAAGGCAAATAGTAAATTGATAAAGATTAATTCTCCTCTGATCTCCTGCAACAGTCTGAAGGCAGAAAAGTAAATTTATAGCCTTCCCGTTTCAGAAGTGTGATTTAGATGCATTGTCTTGTTAATTCGCTGAGAACTCAGCAAGGAATCATTGCTAGCCAACGTTCTAAAGCAAAGGTTATAGTGCCTGGTGTTTGTTTGGATATTTCTGCTATCTATCTCAGGAAAAGTTTGGCCTTATTCAAGAAAGGAAAGCTTTTGTGCACTTCTACAGCTCTGCTCTCTCTGTGGCTTTTCACACCTGAAAGGATCAAAGGAATTCCAAGTAGCAGCACCCCTTCTCCCTTTCCCCGCCAAGGCAACGTCTTGAGGGATGGTTGCAAAAGATTGTCTGTGAACTCAATTCAGTATGCCTGTAAAGCGAGAGAGCCAGTAAGCCTTGAAGAGTTTGATGTTAGCACATGGATTCAACTAGCTTGTTTTGGAATGCTTTGATATGTGTGAGTCTGATCCTTTTTAAAACGAACAGAGCAGGCTGAAAAAGTTCCTTGGCTAGAAAATTCAAACCTTAGCAAATTTCTGTGGCCTTTGTTTAATGCTCAGAAAGGACGATTTCCCCTTTCTTTCTGGCCCAACAATGGGCAATAAAGCCATTTGTTGCCTTAGCAACCAAGCCTAAGGCCATCATTAAGGAGAGCAATAAAAAGGCAATCAACCTCTTCACTCAGCCACCCTTTGGAATTTCAACAATGCCAATAGGAGATGGTGTTCAGAGGTCCCAATAGCATCGCAGTAGCACCCCCTAGTGGACAATTTGCTTTCTTTAAGCAACCTTCTTGTATTTTACATGTAAGATTACAACAACTGACAATTAATTCAGCAAACAGGCTCACAGCAAGCTGAGCCAAGAGCATCTCTCAGAGGGAAAGAAGGTACTTCACTGCTCACAGCACTAACTACACAGAGCGAATCTGTTAGTTAAAGAGCAAGTTACTTGAATTTATCCCAGGCTACCAACACCCCCTAGAGGGCACAGAGTGAACTTTGCCAAAGTACTCACTCACTCACTCAAGCTGAAGATCAAGTTGTTCCAGTTTGAGAGAATTTAGGTAGAAGAAAGCAAAGCCAAGTGTCCTTGCTTATTATCACAGCTGATGACCCAGGGTTCCAGCCTGCAACTTAACGGTCGCCAGGTGGGAGTTTGTACCTCTACATTCTCTCAGTGGCCAATAGCAGTAATGTGGTAATAGGAAGAATTTGGCTGGCCTTTCTTCAGACACCCCCTAGTGGTTAAAGGAGGCACTACATGCAAGCCTTTAACTGCGCCCAGAGAAGGCCCTCTAGTGGACAAAGGGTGAACCTCGAAGGAAGAGCACCCTGGTAGCTGACCCGCAGCAAGTGACCCCTAGTGGTGAAGGGGTGAACTGCACTGAAGTACCCACAAACGCAGGAGAACGCACCCAGTGGCATCTCCACCCACAGACAGCACCTCTGTAGCTGATCTACAAGTAGCGACCCCTAGTGGTCAAAGAGAGAAGTTCATCTAATTTGCTTTAAAATAGCTAGGAAGTGTACTGAACCTGTCCTAGCCATGGCAGAGTGTCTTATTGATTTAGATGAAGGGGTTCAACCAACCAGCCTAGTTGAGATACACCAACCAGCTGGCCAAGGAGAAATGCTGCCAACAGCCAACCTGGACCTGCACGTAGAGGCTGTAGATCAAGCCTCAGTGAAGCCAAAGACCTCTCAGATTCACTATGATCTGAGACAACAAAGAAAGCCCACAGAAGCCATGCACTCACATCTGATGGAGAAATGGAACATCATCCACAAGCGCCATGAAAGAGGCTGGGAGAGATTATACAAACTCTACCACGAACAGAAGGAGGAACTCTCCCCAGAACGTGCACACGCAGTGGAAGGAGATAAGGAAGATGCATATGTGCAATGGATGGACTCTGAACGGCAACTCAAGGACATTCAGGAACAATTAAGAGACTCAAGAGTTGATAGCGAGATGCAAAGCCTCAAGCTACTAAACAAGGAACGTAAGAAGTTTCTAGAGAGCTCACATGGTTCCCCACAGCCCGAGCCTCGCCAGAGAGGCAGACCAGTCGACAGAGCCGAGTCTGAAGTTTCCCGCCATTCACATGCACCATCCCAACGATCGCATGCGGCACCATCCCATGTGTCTGGAAAGGCCTCATCTTTTCACCACATATCCAAGGCACATTCCAGTGTGTCCCAACAATCGCATGTCACAGGCGCCTCCCGCCTTTCGAAAGCACCTTCCCATCATAGCCGAGCATCCAGAATTTCGCATGCAGAGCAAATAATCATCGATGCTAAAGCTGCTGAAGCAGTCTTCCACGTGGCACAAGAGGAGCAGCTGAAGAAGAAGGAATTGGAAGCGATGGAAATAGAAGAAGCTCAACTGAAGGCCAAATGAAAGGTTGAAGCGGCCAAAAGGAAGACTGAAGCAGCCAAAAGGAAGACTGAAGCAGCTCAAAGAGAAGCTGAAGCAGAGGCGGACGCAGAAGCTGAAGCAGATATAAGGAAAGCCAAAATGAAGACCGCTCAAGATGAGCTCGAGTTCATATGAAGCCAAAGAGATATGGCAGACAAAATGGCTAGAGCGGAAGGCCTTCAGAGAATACTCCATAACACTATTTTCTTGCCAAATAGGGAGCAACTGGAAAATGAAGAGCATCGTAGCCGCATACAGGCATACGTGGACAACCAAAGCGCACTCCAGAATGCACAGGTGAGAGCACCACAGCCAGCCACAAGTTCTCCAAGACCGAGTAGACAAACAGAGGAATCTCAATGACCAGATGCGCCGGTCAGCCACAGAGTTGATGTCGCAACACCTAGGTCACGAGATCTTTCTACTGTTGCTGTCCCATTGAACCCATTGAACCGCACCCTTGATGACAACCGGATGGGTCCACCAGCAACAGCAACGGCTACACAGTGGGCAGTGCCACAAGATCTTTCCAATGTTGTTACCCCACAGAACCTGCCGAACCATACCACTAATGGCAATCGGACGGATCCACCTGCAGTGCCAATGGCCCTACAGCAGAACCAGCTGTCACTCAGGGAAGAGGTTGAAAGAGCTCGAGCCACACTAGGGTCACTAGAGTCCCTGCTGTGCCAACAGGAGGCACCATCCCAAGGAACTGCTACCAGTCCTGACTACAGAGGACAGCCTCGAACATCAGCTGTGCCAGCCTACCAGGGAGCTAGCTACACTCTACCAGAAATACAGACCCTCCAACACATAAGCAAGAAGGAGCCTGGGTTCCCTCAGCTCAATGCCAGAGCAGAGGAGTTCAGTAATGGAACAGCACCTCACCTAAAACCACAACTACAACACTGCATGCTTGTGACAACCATACCTGTTTTGGTAGCAACCGTGTTCCAACCACACCTAGAACACTGCACGCTTGTGACAACCAAACCTGCTTTGGAAGCAACAGTGTTCCAGACAAGCAAGAATTACAACAACTTAGCCTTGTCCATAGAGGACAAACAAGACAAACAATGTTTCCAAGATCGGGAGTAATGGAGCGTACTCCCAAGATGTCTCCAAAGCATGCAAGTGCAGCGTACGTATGTCTCCAGCTCACCCACCACAGTGCAGAAGAAAGAATTGAATGCTTCCTTAGATGTGTCTACAAAGGTAAATGCAGCCTTAAGATATGTCTCACTCTACAGCGGGGAGAGCCACACTTACGTTATCTTGTTTGCGACCAAAAGATGCATCAGAGTCTACAGCGGGGAGAGCTGCAGTCTCTGTGTCTTCTTTGGAAAAGCAAGACTAACAATGCAACAAGGCCACACCGTACCAAGGTTAGAACTATGTGGTACCACTTTGGCTGTAAAACTCACCAACTTGACAGCGAAGACGTTGTGCCTTGAACTACAGTCTACCACCTTCTACGCAGACAGCAAGGTGATGTCAAGCTACATTTGCAAACAAAGCAGACACTTCTATGTAAGCAACAGAGAGAAAAGGATTGAAACATCTTTAAGCCCTGAACAATGGCAACATGTGCCAACAAATAAGAACTTGGTTAACCAAGCGAAATGGCCCAACCTTGCCACAGAGTTAACAGAATTGATCTGGCTAGAAAGTCTTGAGTTCTTGGCCTGTCCAAACAGACAGATGCCACAGAGACCAAAACATTATGCACTTCCAGCTTCAGATCAAAGTGCCAACCTTCAACCTCAGACACCCAATAAGCGTCAACCAATCTGCTTCAAACCCCTATCTAAGCAGAAGCACCTGAGATTAGGCATAGTTTTGATTGTCTTGATCACTTGTCTCAGCATCCCAAGAATTAGCCTTATAGGAGCCTGCAAGGACTTACTGACTTTCATGGACTCCATGTCGTTAAAGACACCCACACCCACATATGAAGTCCTCACTATCCTGATAACAACAGTAGCAGCCCTCTTCAACACTCCATCGGTGGTTCCAGACCCTTTGGTTCTTGAGTATCCTGAGTCTTCTGCAGCAGCTGTTGTTCCTGATTCTTCAGCCCCAGCTGTTCCTGAGTTTCCAGCTCCAGCTGTTCCTGAGTTTCCAGATGTTCCTGATCCTGATTCTTCAGCCCCAGCTGTTCCTGTGTTTCCAGATCCAGCTGTTCATGTTTTTCCAGGTTCTTCAGTTCCTGAGTATCCTGTGAATCCAGTTCCTTTCATTCCTGAGAAACTTTCAGTTCCAGTTTTTCTGTTCCAGATTTGGTTCCAGTTTCCTTCACAGGAAGAAGACCTTGTCTCACTGGGAGACAAGACTGCATACCAGAACTATTGGCCCATGGGACTTGCGCACCGGGCCCACCCACCTGATGAACTAGTTTGCCCAGCTGAGGTCGAGATCGTGAAGCCACGTGAGTCAGGTCGTGACTCAAAGACACTTGTACCAGGCTGATCATCGATTTGTTCCCGTTGCTGATGAAGACTGAACCAGAAGATCAAACCTCAAATTATGTATTGTCTTATGCATTGTTTCATGTAACACTTGCTTTTTTTGCATAATTGTGCATGTTTTATATTTACCAATACTTATGCATGTTTGATACCAAGTTTTTACCTATTTAGTCACAAGTTAGTTAACAATGAGTATTGCATGCCTTGATGCTATGTTTTTGCTATTTCAGTTAGTTAGCAGTGGAAATATAAATTTGCGAGTGGGGAGTATTCTGGAATGTATGTAACCCTAACTAGAGAGCAGGTATCAGTATGTTAGAATATCTGGCAGTTATTGGATTAAATGCTAGGTATGTTGATGGGTCAGTGGGAGGAGTCTCAAAGGGTCATTGGGAGACTTCCTGGATACAAGCCAGGGTGGAATCTCTTTGTCTGAAAGAAGCATGGGCCGTCAAAGGTCACACAATGAGCTTGAGTCGTTATAAAGATGGTATGGAAGAGAGCATCATACTTTTACCTAAAGAAATGGTCTAAAGAAATGGACAAAGGATGTTTTTTTACAGGAGTAACAACCACAGCGTGAATGCAAGTAATCTTTCTAATAAAATATATTTTTTGTTTGTTATGAGATCGTTTCTTTTAAGTTATCTATCTGACTTGATTTAAAGAAGGCATTTTATATCAGTCAGAATACAGCAGCTCACACTATTTTTCTCCTCTGCACTCCCCTTTCACTGACAGCTTGCAGCACCTCCCAGCAGCCTCAAGGCAGTTCAAATGGAACGTATGTCCAAAGAGAAGCTCAGATACTTTTCTACTCTGCACTCCGCTTTCACTCACAGCTTGCAGCTCCTCACAGCAACCTCTGCATGTTTCAAATGCAACGGAGGTCCAACTAAAAGCTCAGATACTTTTCTCCTCTGCACTCCGCTTTCACTCACAGCTTGCAGCTCTTCCCTGCAGCCTCTAGCCAGTTCAAATGCAATGGAGGTCCAACCAGAAGCTCAGATACCTTTCTCCTTTGCACTGCCCTTTCACTCACAGCTTGCAGCTCCTCCCAGCAGCCTCTAGGTAGTTCAAATGAAATGGAGGTACAACCAGGGGCTCATCTACTTTTCTTCGCTGCACTCCCCTTTCACTGACAGCTTGCAGTACCTCTCAGCAGCCTCTAAGCCAGTGGTTCTCAACCTTTCTAATGCCGCGACCCCATAATACAGTTCCCCATGTTGTGGTGACCCCCAACCACTTATACATCACCAGGTGCCAGGGGCGTGGCCAAAGAAAAAACGGAAAAAATGGCGGACAGCCTTGTTTGGCGACCCCCGTGAAATGGTCGTTCGACCCCAAATGGGGTCCCGACCCACAGGTTGAGAACCACTGCTCTAAGCAGTTCAAAAAAGGTCCAACCAGATCCTCATCTACTTTTCTCCTCTGCACTACCCCTTCCTTCACTCAAAGCTTGCAGCTCCTCCAAGCAGCCTCTACGGAGTTCAAATGCAACGGAGGTCCAAACAGAAGCTCTACTACACTCCCCTTTCACTCACACGTTGCAGCTCCTCCCAGCTGCATTTAGGCAGTTCAAATACAACAGAGGTCCAACCAGAAGCTCAGCTACTTTTGTCATCTGGACTCCCCCTTTCTTCACTCACAGCATACAGTTCTTCCAAGCAGCCTCTAGTCAGTTCAAATTCAATGGAGGTCCAATCAGAAGCTCAGCAACCTTTCTCCTCTACACCACCAATTCCTTCACTCACAGCTTGTAGATTCTCTTAGTAGCCTATAGGAGAGTTCAAATGCAACAGAGGTCCAAACATAAACACAGCTACTTTTCTCCTCTGCGCTATCCCTTCCTTCACTCACAGCTTGCAGCTCTTCCAAGCAGCCTATAGACAGTTCAAATGCAATGTGGAGGGCGAACCAGAAGCTAAGCTATGTTTCTCCTCTGCACAGCCCCTTACTTCACTCACAGCTTTCAGCTCTTCCTTGCAGCCTCTAGCCAATTCAAATGCACTGGAGGTCCAACCAGAAGCTCAGATACTTTTAATCTTTGCACTGCCCTTTCACTCACAGCTTGAAGCTTCTCCCAGCAGCCTCTAGGTAGTTCAAATGAAATGGAGGTCCTACCAGAAGCTCAGCTACTTTTCTTCTCTGCACTCCCCATTTCTTCACTCATAGCTTGCAGCTCCTCCAAGCAGCCTCTAAGTAGTTTAAATGAAATTCAGGTACAACCAGAGGCTCAGCTACTTTTCTCGTCTGCACTCCCACTTTCTTCATTCATAGCATGCAGCTCTTTTCAGAGAGCCTCTAGCCAGTTCAAATGCAATGGAGGTTCCACCAGAAGCTCAGCAGCTTTTCTCCTCTGCACTCCCCTTTCATTCACAGCTTGCAGCTATTCCCAGCAGTCTCCAGGTAGTTCAAATGAAACGGAGGTCCAACCAGCAGCTCAGCTATTTCTCTCCTCTGCACTCCCCTTTCACTCAGAGCTTCCAGCTCCTCCAAGCAGCCTCTATGCAGTTCAAATGAAACGGAGGTCCAAACAGAAGCTCAGATATTTTTCTCTACTACACTCCCCTTTCACTCACACCTTGCAGCTCCTCCCAGCTACATTTAGGCAGTTCAAATACAACGGAGGTCCAACCAGAAGCTCAGCTACTTTTTTCGTCTGCACTCGCTCTTTCTTCACTCACAGCATACAGTTCTTCCAAGCGGCCTCTAGCCAGTTCAAATTCAATGGAGGTCCAATCAGAAGCTCAGCAACCTTTCTCCTCTACACCACCAATTCCTTCAATCACAGCTTGCAGCAACTCTCAGAAGCCTCTAGGCAGTAAAAATGCAACGGAGGTCCAACCAGAAGCTCAGATACTTTTCTCCTCTGCACTCTCCTTTTACTCACAGCTTGCAGCTTCTCCCAGCAGCCTATAGGAGAGTTCAAATGCAACTGAGGTCCAAACATAAGCTCAGCTACTTTTCTCCTCTGCACAGCCCCTTCCTTCACTCACAGCTTGCAGCACCTCCCAGCAGCCTCTAGGCAATAAAAATGCAACGAAAGTTCAACCACTTTTCTTCTCGGCACTCCCTGTTTTACTCACAGCTTGCAGCATCTCCCAGCAGCCTCTATCCAGTTCAAATGCAACGGAGGTCCAGCCAGAAGCTCAGATACTTTTCTCCTCTGCACAGCCCATTACTTCACTCACAGCTTGAAGGTCTTCAAAGCAGCCTATACACAGTTAAAATGCAATGGGGGGACAACCAGAAGCTCAGCTACTTCTCTGTACTCCCTGTTTTACTCACAGCTTGCAACACCTCCCAGCAGTCTCTACCCAGTTCAAATGCAACGAAGATCCAACTAGAAGCTCAGCTACTTTTCTTCTCTGAGCTCCCCCTTTCCTCACTCAAAGCTTGAAGCTCCTCCCAGCAGCCTCTACGTAGTTTAAATGAAAAAGAGGTACAACCAGACGCTCAGCTACTTTTCTCGTCTGCACTTCCCCTTTCTTCACTTATAGCATGTAGCTCTTCCCAGAGAGCCTCTAGCCAGTTCAAATGCAATGGAGGTCCAACCAGAAGCTCAGCAAAATTTCTCCTCTGCACTCCCCTTTCACTCACAGCTTGTAGCTATTCCCAGCAGCCTCTAGGTAGTTCAAATGAAACAAAGGTCCAAACAGAAGCTCAGATACTTTTCTCATCTACACTCCCCCTTTCTACACTCCCAGCTCCTCCCAGAATCATCTAGGCAGTTCAAGCGAAAAGAAGGTACAACCAGAGGCTCACACTACTTTTCTCCTCTGCACTCCCCTTTCACTCACAGCTTGCAGCTCCTCCCAGCAGACTCTACGCCGTTGAAATGCAATGGAGGTCCAACCAGAAGCTCAGATACTTTTCTCCTCTGCACTCCCCTTTCACTAACAGCTTGCAGCTGCTCCCAGCTTCATTTAGGAAGTTCAAGTCAAATGGAGGTCCAACCAGAGGCTCATCTACTTTTCTTCTCTGCACTCACCTTTGCACTCACAGCTTGCAGCTACACCCAGCAGCCTGTAGGCCATTCAAATACAGCGGAGGCCCAACCAGAAGCTCAGATACTTTTCTCCTTTGCACTGCCCTTTCACTCACAGCTTACAGCTTTTCCCAGCAGCCTCTAGGTAGTTCAAATGAAACAGAGGTACTAGCAGAGGCTCAGCTAATTTTCTCGTCTGCACTCCCCTTTCATTCACAGCTTGAAGCTACTCCCAGCAGCCTCTAGGTAGTTCAAATGAAACGGAGGTCCAAATAGAAGCTCAGATAATTTTCTCATCTACACTCCCCCTTTCTTCACTCACAGCTCCTCCCAGCTGTCAGCTTTCCTACCGGACTCTTGAAGAAAAAGGAAGACACGCAGGCACCTTGGTTTGATCAGCTCTGGTTTACTTTGAGGTAAAGTAATGACTCAACACAGACCTCTAGAAAACAGGCTCTTTGCTCTACAAAGTTCGCTCTGGGAGCAATCGCTTCCCAGCGCTGCTTAAATGTAGTTGTGCTAATACTACCTCACCCTCCACCTAATTAGTTATCAGCCACACCCCTGCCACATCCTGCCCAACAAACCACAACCCCACCCATCCATCATCTCCCAACCCCACCCTCCTGTCTCCCAACCAGCACCCGGCAGCAATCAGGGAAAGCAGCTACTACATCTGTGTCCTTCCTGGGACACCCTGCCCTGGCAATGTATTCTTCGGGCTACTGTCCATCAGCTGTTCGCTGGCTTGCTGCTCATCAGTTGTTCGTGTTACGACATCCTAGGTGAGATTTCGTTGAAAGAAAGAAACTACTAGCAGGCACGAAGAACAATGCTTTACTGATGATTAGAAGCATGAATAAAGTCGGCACTGAGAACTCTCCATTCTCAGTGCCTTTATATACTACTTGTATATAAACCACACCCAACCCCACACCTGTTTCCCTACACCCAACACCAATTAGTCCCACGTAATTACCCCCCCCCCCGAGAAACCACCATCTGGCCCTGCAAAACGTCCCAGGTGCTGTAGATCTTTCCCGAATAGTAACTTCCTCTGCACATGTGTAATATTGCCAGGTTGGTCGCATACTCATTTCTGCGCATGTGCGATATTGCCAGTTCAACTCCTAGTAGTCTCTGCGCATGTGCGGAGGTGCCTAGTACTCTCTGCGCATGTACGGAAGTGCCTAGTAGTCTCTGCGCATGCGCGGAAGTGCCTTTATATCCCGTTTTGCCTGTGCGCATGTGCAGATCGGTCAGGGAAGTCCGCAGTTTGATGTCGGGCCTAGTCAGGGTCCCGTACAGCGTCCTCGCCATTCCTCTCCGGGACACCAACCAGCCAGCGTCATGGGACATCATCAGCAGCACCAAGAGGCCAGGAATAGCTGTCAAACACGGACCCAGGCAGCTCAGGACTCACTGGAACAGCCGGTGGTAAATTTCTATGCAACAATGCCTCAAAGGGCCCAACATACCGCCCCCCTTACCAGGGTTCCCCCTAGGAAGGAAAACACAACATGTTATTTAAGGTACAACACTGGTCTTCATAACTTTTCCCCCTGGTTTCCCTGGATACTTCATATGGAACATCTTAACCAATTGGGGTGCATGTACGTCAGCATCAACCACCCAAGAAGCTTCCGACAACGGATAACCTCTCCATAACACTAGATAGTACAACCTGCCCCGTTTCATTCGTGAGTCCAGTATCTCCTGTACCTCATATTGGTCAGCTGCGATAGGGCCAGGCAGATTTGTTACCCGATATTCAGATACTGGCTTCAATAGACTGCTATGAAATACAGGATGAATTTTTCCCAACAACCTAGGAAGCTGAAGTTTTACCGTGACTGGGTTGATTATCTTAATTATTTTGAAGGGTCCTATATATTTGGGCCCCAATTTTTTACACGGAACCTTCAATCGTATGTATTTGGTGGATAAATATACTGATTGCCCTACAGTAAATGGTTTAATTAATTTGCGTTTTTTGTCTGCCTGCTCCTTGGCTTTCTCCCCAGCTTTTGTTAACGCTTTCTTAACTATACTCCAAACTCCACTGATTTTAGCTAACCAATCTTTGGGTAAACATGGATGGGGTTCAAATTCTTGACACTCAGGTATTGGAACAAAATCTCTACCAGACACTACCTGGAAAGGGGTGTATCCAGTGCTGCTATGTACCGCATTGTTGTAGGCAACTTCTGCAAAAATAACCAGGTCCACCCAATCTGTCTGTTGATATGAGACATAACTACACAAGTATCTTTCTACTGCTGCATTTGCTCATTCTGCAGCTCTGTTTGTGCTTGGATGGTAAGCCGAACTGACCCTTTGTGAAGAGCCGAGTAAAGACACAAAGTTTCTCCAAAATTGCGCTGTAAATTGGACCCCACGATCAGATATGATTCTATGAGGAGCGCCATGGATCCGATAGATATGGGTGAGAAACATACGGGCTAACCTTTGGGCCGATGGCAATCCCTTACAGGAAATAAAATGAGCCTGCTTAGAAAACAAGTCAATAACTGTCCAGATCACTGTGTAGCCCTTGCTATCTGGGAGATCTACAATAAAGTCCATGGCTATATCCTGCCACAGATACTCCAGAACAGCTACCGACTGCAGAAGTCCCAGAGGTTTCCCGGAGTAATGTTTGGAGGTGGCACACGTTGGACAGCTTTTCACATACTTTTCCAGGTTGCTTCTCAATTGGGGCCACCAAAATTGGCGCCTAGCAAAATGTAAGGTTTTTAAAACCTTAACTTGGAATTGGAAGCTGCCCAGAGGGCAACTGAATGCAGTTTTCCATTCATCACCGGGTTTGATTCTAACCCGGTAATAAGCCTCTCTAAGGTCCAGCTTGGTAAAAATTCTTCCCTGCGCTAGATGGGCTAACATGTCCTTCATTAAGGGCAGAGGATACATATGCTCCATGCAAACTGCATTAAGACCCCTAAAGTCTACACAAAGTCGCAACCCACCATCTTTTTTCTCTTGGAATAGAACTGGGGCTGCGATTCGGGATCTAGCTGGTTGTATGAAACCACGTGCCAGATTTTTATCGATATATTTTCTTAATTCCTCCAGTTCCCAGGGTGTCATGGGATACATACGTGGTTTCGGCAACTTTGCTCCCGGTACGATGTCAATTGCGCAGTCGGTTGGACGATGAGGTGGTAAATTGTCACACTCTTTCTCGCTGAACACTTCTACAAGGTCATTATACACCGCTGGAAAACCCTGATCTCTATCTCCTTGATCCATCGCTATATTTATCCTCTCCTTGGACTTCTCTCTAGCACAGTGGTTCTCAACCTTTCTAATGCCGCGACCCCATAATACAGTTCCCCATGTTGTGGTGACCCCCCAACCACTTATACATCACCGGGTGCCAGGGGTGTGGCCAAAGAAAAGGGAAAAAAAATGGCGGACAGCCTTGTTTGGCGACCCCCGTGAAATGGTTGTTCGACCCCAAATGACCCACAGGTTGAGAACCACTGCTCTAGCACCATCCTTGCTGTCAGGTGGACTGCTTCCAGAAATGTCATCTTCTTTCTGTGGCCGAGGGCCCACACCCAGTCGCAAATGGCGACAACCCCCCTCCCACCATATAATAGGATGCCACTTATCTAGCCAAGCTAGGCCTAATATGACCTCCTCCATCATAGAAGGAACCATGATGAAACGTAAAATCTCCCAGTGTTCCCCCATCTCCAACCGTACGGGTTCAGTTACCAGAGTGACTGGAGCCCCACCTAACAAAGAACCATCCACCTGCTCGAAATTGATGGGACGTACCAATCTCCTGGTCCTCAACCCCACTGTCTCTACCACCTTTTTGCTGATTAGACATCTAGTACACCCAGAATCTATTAAAGCTTTACATTCCCTTATCTGACCAGTGATAGGGCTTGTCAGAGAAATCGGGATGGCAAACGGTAAGACTGGCTGGCTTACCATAGGATCCTCTTCTGGGTCCATTTGGGCATATTCCTCCAGCAGAACATCAGAACTAGGGGCTGTTGTCCCTCCTGAAGGTCGGCGAGGGGTGTCTTCTTCAGCCTGACGCAATGCTCTAGACTGGTCTGAAGTCCTCTGTGGAGTAACACCCACCCTTCCCGGGGTTGTTGACAAATTCTGTCCTGCCGGAACTGGGCACTGTGCCACCCGATGACCTGGCCGGTTGCACCTAAAACATCTGAATGCTCCTCTATTAGATGGTGTAGATACAGGTGGTAAAATGACAGGAGGCTGAAAACCTGACTCTTTCGGTCTATCCCCTACCTGTCGAAGGACCGACGGGCTAGCTGTAGCTGACCGAAACTCTTGCAGTCCCGCATGTAATTCGGTCACTACCCGAAACCAGTCTTGTAGTCTACAGGGCACACCCCGCACAACACAGGCCTGCCTCAGTTCTTTATCCAAACCATTACGAAAATGGTGCACCAAGAGTCATTCTGGCCAAGTCCTTAAACGCCCGGCCACTCGTTGGAAATCCCTTATATACTCCCATATGGGCCTGCCTCTTTGTCTTAACCCCACAATCTACGCTTCGGCCCGTTGAACCCGTGTGGGATCTTCAAAATGGGCTCTCAAGGCATCGAGGAACAACCCAACATCCCCCAACTCCCTAGCGTGATCACTGAACAGATCGGCAGCCCAGGCAGCTGCCTCTCCCTGTAGGTTGGCTGTTACTGCCACGACTATAGCCCATTGGGAGGCATATTGTGATGCAAACCTATCAAGATGGCTAAGGACGTGTCCCAAAAACATTGCCAGTCTGTCTGGGTCTCCATCAAAAGTTACTCCAATGGGTGGAGGAATCCAGGTCATACCTGCGGGCCACATTGCAGCAGCTTGCCCAGCTTGTTGACTGCTGTCAGGCCTAGGCCGATGCCCTAACTCTCCTGAACCCAAAAAGGGGGGAAAGGAGGTAGAGTGGCTAGCAGGTGCGGCTGTAGATGCTGTACCACTTTGGGTCCCCTGCCTTTGCTGAGACTGCGACAAACGAAAACATGGGCTTGCTAAACGAAACCCAGATGAACCCATTGGGAGCTGAGAACCTGAAGTTCCTCCAGGTTTGGGTAGAAACCCTGTTTTCCCAAATCTATCTCTAAGTATGTCCAGAGTGTACTGTCCAGGGGCTATAGAGTAGCTCCACTCCTCGTCTTCATCACCCGTGATACGTCTCTCCCTCCATGACGACAAAGAGTGTCTTTCCCCAGTCACAAAATGCCTACTGACTTCCAAACGTTGTTAAGCAGGACTCAACTACCATTCCCCCACAGATGTTGTGGTTGGCTTCGGCTTAGCATCACTCCCACCGTCAGCTGCCGGCACCTGAGTATGCTCCTTGGGCCTCACCACCGGTAAATCCTCCGCCACGCCCATCTCAGCAACCGTCCCCTTGTCTGTAGACAGCTCTGGAACCTCCCCCACTGGATCAGCATCCTGAACTCCTTCTGCCATAACTACTCCACACACCTCTTACAAGCTAGCAACACACTGTAAACTTCCAAGGAAGCAAAAAGGATGAGTGCCGACTTACTGTTATGACGTCCTAGGCCGAGATTTTGTTGAAAGAAAGAAACTACCAGCAGGCACGAAGAACAATACTTTACTGATGATAAGAAGCACGAATAAAGTCGGCACTGAGAACTCTCCGTTCTCAGTGCCTTTATATACTACTTGTATATAAACCACACCCAACCCCACACCTATTTCCCTACACCCAACACCAATTAGTCCCACCTAATTACCCCCCCGAGAAACCACCATCCGGCCCTGCAAAACGTCCCAGGTGCTGTAGATCTGTCCCGAATAGTAACTTCCTCTGCACATGTGTAATATTGCCAGGTTGGTCGCATACTCGTTTCTGCGCATGTGCGATATTGCCAGTTCAACTCCTAGTAGTCTCTGCGCATGTGCGGAGGTGCCTAGTAGTCTCTGCACATGTACGGAAGTGCCTAGTAGTCTCTGCGCATGCACGGAAGTGCCTTTATATCCCGTTTTGCCTGTGCGCATGTGCAGATCAGTAAGGGAAGTCCACAGTTTGATGTCGGGCCTAGTCAGGGTCCCGTACAGCGTCCTCACCATTCCTCTCTGGGACACCAACCAGCCAGCGTCATGGGACATCATCAGCAGCACCAAGAGGCCAGGAATAGCTGTCAAACATGGACCCAGGCAGCTCGGGACTCACTGGAACAGCCGGTGGTAAATTTCTATGCAACAATGCCTCAAAGGGCCTGACAGTTCGTTGGCTCACCCTTATTCTGCGCATGCGTGGCGTCCCATGTTTTCTGGAACCGCCCGTCAGCTGTTTCAGCGGCAAAACGCCCAAAGGAGGATCCGCGGCTCTTGCTTTCTTCCCAGGATGGTGAGCTGCTTTGGATCCTGTGCTGGTTCTCCTCCTCCACCACCATGCTGTCCCCACTTTTGTGTGTCGAGCCCGGGAGGGCTGGACAGGCGGCCCCCCTTCCAGGTGTCCTCCTAGAAGTAGGCAAAACACATATAGTTAGGTTGGTGTTGTGGATGTTGGCACATCTCCCCTCCCCCCTGGTTTCTGGGGATGTTTGCGGTGGTATCTGCGTACTAATTGAGGGGCATTAACATCTGCCTCCCCCACCCATGACACCTCAGATATTGGGTATCCCTTCCAATGTACTAGGTACTGTAACTGACCCCGCCGATACCGTGAATCGAGTATTTTCTTGATTTTGTAATGACCTCCCCCAACTGGACCAGGGGGCTGTTGTATCTGTCTGAATGAAGGTTTTGTTACTGGTTTCAGTAGAACACTTTGGAAGACTGGGTACACTTTGCTAAGGCTGTGGGGCAACTGTAACCTTACCGTTACTGGATTGATAATCTGTTCTATCTTAAATGGCTTGATATATTTTGGTCCTAACTTCTTACATGGCCTGCGTAACTTTAAGTATTTAGTGGACAGGTACACTTCCTCGCCGACCTGGAAGGGTTTTTGTGGACTTCATTTCTTGTCGGCTTGTCTTTTCAATGACTGTTCCACTTTCTGTAACGCCTTCTTTACCGATTTCCATACACTTCTAATTTGGAGCATCCAATCGTGTGGTTGTTGTGATCCAGGGTCTCCCTGAGGCCATTCAGGAATAGGGACAAACTCTATTCCATGTACCACCCAGAACGGAGTAAACCCTGTGCTGCTGGGGTGGTGTTGTTATATGCCACCTCAGCGAATGGTAGGAGATCAGCCCAATTTGATAATTGATATAACATCTAAGATACCGTTCAACCATTGCATTGGCACGTTCAGCTGCTCCGTTTGTGCTGGGGTGGAATGCGGAACTCAACCTTTGAGACGAACCAATAGACATGATGAAATCTCTCCAAAATCGGGCGGTGAAATGCACACCTTAGTCTGATATGATGCGACAGGGCACTCCATGTAGGCGATAGATATGTATCACAAATAGCTTGGCTAACCGCCTAGCTCAGCAGTTCTCAACCTGTGGGTCACGACCCCATTTGGGGTTGAAGGACCATTTCACGGGGGTCGCCAATTTTTAAATCCTTGAGGTAAAACAGTCCAGCAAAGTTGCCTATGTTGCCACTGAAAAGCAAAGAGGGACTGGCTAACAGGAGCCAAAGGGACACAAAAGAAAGCGTCTTTTAGATCAGTAACAGTGTACAAAGTAAGATGTGGACCCAGTTGAGAAATCAGCGTATAGGGGTCAGGCACCATTTGATGCAATGTCACAGTGATCTGATTAATTGCTCTTAAATCCTTGCAGAAACGAATAGAGCCATCCGGCTTTTTAACAGGCTGAATTGCTGTATTATATTATAAAGACTAACAGTTTCCCTGAGAAGCCCATAAGCAAGGAAATTAGTAATAAGGGGCTCTAACCCTCGTAAAGCCTCCAAGCTAATTGGATATTGATGAATGGAGACTGGCAGTGCATCAGGGTGCAAGGCTACTTCCACTGAAACTGCGTTAATAGCCCAGCCAGGGACCCCTGAATACCATACATTAGAGTCAACAAAGCAATCTAACAAACCAGGACACTCATGTGTGTCCTCAGACAGGAAAGTTGAAGGGTCAGGACATGCCAGGCTTGTTCAGGGGGAACTGATAATTCAACCTGGTCCCCTTTGAAAGAAATAGTTGCCTGTAACTTAGCAAGCAAATCACGCCCTAAAAGGGGCATAGGGCAATCTGGAAGGTAAAGAAATTGATGAGTAAGGTGAGTATCACCTAAAGAACATTCTAAAGCAGTGGTTCTCAACCTGTGTGTCGCGACCCCATTTGGGGTCGAACGACCATTTCACGGGGGTCGCCACGCAACGCAGTCTGCCATTTTTCCCCCTTTTCCTTAGCTGTGCTACTCCCTTTTATTCTATTGGCTTTTGAAAGCCAATAGAATAGACTCTCTTGAATAGAGTCTGATTCTATTGGCTTTCCAAAGCCAATAGGAATTGTCCAGGCTGTCTCTGCCCTGCTGAGCCTGCCAAAAGTCCCATTCTGCAAACGGTGCTGCAAGTTGTCTGTAGCGAAGGCGAGCTGTCTGGAAGTTTCCACCCCTCCCTGCTGAGCAACTACTAAAAATGTAAGTAAAAGAGGGCCAGGGGTGGGAGGTGGGAGGCCGGCGGGCACAGGGAGGGTTGCTGGCGTGCGTGGGGCCTGGCGGGTGCCTTACCTCCCCTGGGCTGGGCCAGCTGGTAGCCCAGCCAGTGGTCAGCCTGCACCGTCTCTGCCGCTTGCCAGCTACGCCTCGGCCGGCGCAGGGGGCAGCACCACGCATGTGCAGCGCTCCCGGGCAGGGACAGTCCTTGACTTACAACCGGTTGGGTAGTCCTCGACTTATGACCGGTTGGGGGTCACGACATTAAAAAGGTTGAGAACCACTGGCCTAGCTGATGGTAACCCTTTGCAGGGTATAAAATGTGCCTGTTTTGAAAACAGGTCTATCACCGTCCATATGTGTTCCCGTGGCTGGCTGGTAGGTCGACTATAAAGTCCATACCGATTTCCTCCCATGGATGGTTAGGATTGGACACCTGTTGTAGCAGGCCCAACAGTTTTCCTACGTGTGGTTTTGTAGTCGCACACATGGAATATTCCCGGACATATTTCTCTACATCTGTTTTCATACCTGGCCTCCAAAACTGTTGTTTGAGCAGGTACAGGGTTTTTAGAAACCCCAAATGACCAGCTGACTTAACATTGTGGCCTCGCTGGAGAACCTCCACCCATAGGGATTGTGGAACATATACTTTCTCACCCTTCCATGCCACCCTGTCCCTCATAGTAAGAATATGGGGATGGCTCGTTAACCATGGATCGGCTATAAGAGTGCCTTGCAGAGTCTGTACCATGTCTTCCATAAATCGTACTACCAGGATTTTGTCCGTGGACTGCACAGGTAGAGGTATAAGGGCTTGTACCACCTCCTCCCACTTACTATGGTTTTGTGGTTTTCTTGATTATGCATCCGTGAGATAATTCCTCCCTCCCGGTACATACTTTAGTTGGAATTGGAAACGTTGGAAATATAACGCCCATCTCACGTGCTTTGGAGCAAGTCGTCTGGGTGTTTGTAGTGTTTCCAGATTTTTCTGGTCAGTCCACACTTCAAAAGTTTCTTTTGCTCCTTCTAAAAAATGACACCATGTGGCTAAGGCCTACCTTATCACGTACGCCTCCTTCTCCCAAATCGTCCAATCCCATTCAGCGTTGGTTAATTTACGTGAGGTGAACGCACATGGTTGCAAACTCCCCTGTTCATTCCTTTGTAAGAGCACCGCCCCTACCACCACGTCACTTGCGTCTGTTTGTACTACAAAGGGTTCCTCTGGATTGGGATGTCATAAGACTAGCTCCCTTGAAAACAAAACTTTTAACGTCTCAAATGCTTGTTGGCACTTAAGTGACCAGGGTAATGGTTGGTTTGGCCGTGGCTTGTTACCTGTAGCTTTTGTACGAAGTAGCTCCATTAACGGTAATGCCACTTCAGCACAAGATGGAATAAATTGTCTGTAAAAATTTGCAAAGCCGAGAAAACTTTGCAGTTGACGACGCGTTCGTGGCGCTTGCCAGTCTAGGACAGGCTGCACTTTCACTGGATCCATTTCCACCCCCCCTCCAGATATTCTGTACCCTAGGTAATCCAATTTACTTTGATGGAATGCACACTTTGACAACTTAACGTATAATTGTGCATTGGGGAGTTTGCGTAGAACCTGTCGGACTAACTGCACGTGATCTTCCTTGTTATCCGAATATATGAGAATGTCATCAAGGTATACAAGAACTCCTTGGTACAAATGTTCATGCAGCACTTCATTTATAAGCTGCATAAACACAGCAGGAGCCCCCTGTAACCCGAACGGCATTACTCTATATTGGTAACTTCCCAAAGGACTGTTGAATGCGGTCTTCCACTCGTCCCCTTCCTTTATGCCTACCCTGTAACACACCTCCCGCAAATCCAATTTAGTAAAGATCTTTCCTTTTGCTAAATGGGCCAAAAGGTCTTTCATGAGCGGAAGGGGATATAATTTCTCTACACAGACTCCATTAAGACCTCAAAAGTCCACACACACAGACGTAAACCCCCATATTTTTTCTCTTTAAACAAGACAGGGGCCGCGACCCGCAACCAGGCGGGTTGGATAAAACCTCTTGCCAAATTTTTGTCGATATACCTCCTCAATTCCGCCATCTCATTTGGAGTCATGGCGTACATGCGAGGCTTCGGGAGTTTTGCCCCTGCCATGATATCGATGGCACAATCAGTTGAATGGTGAGGTGGCAGTACATTGCATTCCCGTTCATCAAATACATCTGCGAGGTCAGTGTATTCTGATGGAAAACCAACCTCCCCCTCCTCCCTGGTTACTTGTTCATTTATACTCTCCTTTCCTCTTTTCACTTGCTCATGAGGAGGTGGCTGAGGACCCACACCAATACGAACCCTGCGATACCCTCCTTCCCACCAGATAGTTGGCCCCCACTTATCCAGCCAGGCTAAACCCAAAATAACAGCCTCCGTCATGGAAGGAACCACTACAAAATGAATTATCTCCCAATGTTCCCCCAACTCCAATCGCACAGGTTCAGTGATGTATGTGGCAGGCACCCCACCCAGTAAGGACCCATCCACTTGCTCGAATCGCACTGGTGTGCGTAAGGGCCTCACTCTAACTCCTATTTGCCTTACTACATGTTCACTAATTAGACACCTAGTACATCCAGTATCAAGGAGGGCGTTACACTGTCTCCGACGCCCTGAATATGTACTAGTGATTGTGATAGGGAGGGTGAATGGATGAATGGGTTCACTTACCATGGGATCTTCTGATGTCCTTACGTCCTCGTTGTACACGATCAGTTGAGGTCCCACACTGCTGGTCCCTTCTTCAGTATTCAACCTCTCCCCTTGAGGCATTGAACCCTCGATATGTTGTTGCACCGCCCTTGATCTTTCAGGGATTTTTCTCAGCGTACTCTTCGCCGACGCTTCTGCCCTTCCCTTAGGAAGTGGCTCAGGACATTCTGCAGCTCGATGGCCTGGTAGGTTGCATCGAAAACAGTGAAATGTTGGACGAGGTGTTCCGCTGGGTGGAGCAGACACTGGACCTGGAGGCTGTGGTCGTTCAAGATTCCTTCGTGGTCCCAGCTGGCCATCACTCCTTGGACAAAATTCCTGTAACCCCGTGTCCAAGTCTATGACCACCCGGAAGCACTCCTGTAATTTACCCGGGATCCCCCGGTATACACATGCCTGTCGCAGATCTCTATCCAATCCTGCTCGGAATTGGTGTACCAACAGGCGCTCAGGCCAGGTTCGTAATTTACTGGCTATGCATCAGAAATCCGGGACATACTCTGCAGCCGGCCTGCCTCATTGCTTTATCCCTAACACCTCCCCTTCCGCCCTCCGGATCCTAGATACGTCCTCAAAACGGGTCCGGAGGGCACCCAGGAATGTCCCAACATTAGCTAATTCCTGGGCATGGTCACTATGTAGGTCGGCCACCCATTCCATGGCTTCCACCTGTAGGGCTGCTGTTACTGCCCCTACCATAGCCCACTGAGAGGGATAAAGGTGGCTGTATTGATCCATATGTCCTATGGTCTGACTAAGGAAAAGGGCCAACCTGTCTGAGTTTCCATCAAACGTAACATTAAGGGGTGGAGGACCCCAGACGGAGCCCTGTGGCCATGGTCCAGAACCCCACCCAGGTGCGAGTGAAGGACCTACCAAAACCCTTCCTCCAGGAACAACCGTCTCCGATCACCTCGAGATTGGGGCCCCGGGGCCTGACACAGATCCCCGAGAAGGAACTGCTGAAGGCCTCCTGGGACCTCCTACTCGTGTCCTATCTATTGGTCTGCTAGGGCCTTGGCCACCAACCCTCCCCTGGTATAATTCACCCCCACAGCTGGGATCAAGTTTCAGCTTTGGACTTGCTAATCGGAACCGTCCTGTAGCTGATTGGATGGAGGAGGAACCGCCCTGTGACCACGATGTTGTCTCTGCACCTGGGGCCCACCGCTGCCAGGAGGAAGAGTCCTGGTACCCTCCTTCTCCAAATTATTCACACAATAGGTCCATGGTGGTTTGCCCAGGAGCCGTGGCATAGCTCCAGTCCTCCTCATCTTCATCCATCATGCGTCGTTCTCGCCACTGGGATGGTATTCGGCCTTCCTCCCCAGGTCCAATTCCATAACCCTCTGGCATCCCAGTCACTGCACGACTCCGCCACCATTCCCCAGAAAGGGCATTCCCACTGTTGTCATTCCTTGGGACCCTGGAACATCTTTTGCATGGTCCTCTGGGCTGGGCTCCACCACCTTAGGGCGTACTGCAGGTTGGTCAGTAATCGGAGGGTCTGTTCCTGCTTCCTCCACTTGGACCTCCTCATGGTCAGTCTCACCAGGAGCCATGTCCTGAACGTCTTCTGCCATAACTCAAAATCAAAATAAGCCAACCAGGCTCAGTTCAACAGACCCCCCATCCAAAAAAATGGACACAGAAACCAGGCTAGGCACAAGAAACACAATGGGAATGGGAGACACAGAACAGGAACACAACTGGGAACGTACACTATATAAAGGGGTTTAGGAGCACAAACTTTCTGTTAGCTTTCCTACCAGACTCTTGAAGAAAAAGGAAGACATGCAGGCACTTTGGTTCAATCAGCTCCAGTTTACTTTGAAGTAAAGCAATGACTCAACACAGACCTCTAGAAAAGAGGCTCTGTGCTCTACAAAGTTTGCGCTGGGAGCAATCACCTCCCAGTGCTGCTTAAATGTACTTGTGCTAATACTACCCCACCCTCCACCTAATTAGTTATCAGCCACACCCCTGCCACACCCTGCCCAACAAACCACAACCCCACCCATCCATCATCTCCCAACCCCACCCTCCTGTCTCCCAACCAGCACCCGGCAGCAATCAGGGAAAGCAGCTACTACGTCTGTGTCCTTCCTGGGATGCCCTGGCCCGGCAATGCATTCTTCGGGCTACCACCCATCAACTGTTCGCCGGCTTGCCACTCATCAGGTGTTCGGCGGCTCACCCTTATTCTGCACAGCTGCGGCAGCCTATCTGCGCATGCGCGACATTCCATGTTTTCTAGAACCGCCCGTCAGCTGTTTCGGCGGCAGAACGCCTGGCGGAGGATCCGCGGCTCATGCTTTCTTCCCACGACAGTGAGCTGCTTTGGATCCTGTGCTGGTTCTCCTCCTCCACCACCATGCTTTCCCCCCTTTAGTGTGTCGAGCCCGGGAGGACTTGACACCAGCTTCATCTAGGCAGTTCAAGCCAAATGGAGGTACAACCAAAGGCTTAGCTACTTTTCTCCTCTGCATTATCCCTTCCTTCACTCACAGCTTGTAGCTCCTCCAAGCAGCCTCTAGGCAGTTCAAATACAATGGAGGTCAAACCAGCAGCTCACACTACTTTTGTCCTCTGCACTCCCCTTTCACTAACAGTTTGCAGCACCTCCCAGCATCCTCAACGCAGTTCAAATGCAACGTATGTACAAACAGAAGCTCAGATACTTTTCTCCTCTGCACTCTGCTTTCACTCACAGCTTGCAGCTCTTCCCAGCAGCCTCTATGCCATTCAAATGCAATGGAGGTCCAACCAGAAGCTCAAATACTTTTCTCCTCTGCACTCCCCTTTCACTCACAGCTTGCAGCTCTTCCCTGCAGGCTCTAGCCAGGTCAAATGCAATGGAGGTCCAACCAGAAGCTCATATACCTTCCTCCTTTGCACTGCCCTTTCACTCACAGCTTGCAGCTGCTCCCAGCAGCCTCTAGGTAGTTCAAATGAAATGGAGGTACAACCAGGGGCTCCTCTACTTTTCATCACTGCACAACCCTTTCACTAACAGCTTGCAGTACCTCTCAGCAGCCTCTAAGCAGTTAAAATGCAGACGAGGTCCAACCAGCAGCTCAGAGACTTTTCACCTCTCCACTCCCCTTTCACTCACAGCTTGCAGCTCCTCCCAGCTGCATTTAGGCAGTTCAAATACAACGGAGGTCCAACCAGAAGCTCAGCTACTTTTCTCGTCTGCACTCCCCCTTTCTTCACTCACAGCTTGAAGCTTCTCCCAGCAGCCTCTAGGTAGTTCAAATGTAATGGAGGTACAACCAGAGGCTCATCTACTTTTCTTCGCCTCACTCCCCTTTCACTGGCAGCTTGCAGTACCTCTCAGCAGCCTCTAAGCAGTTCAAATGCAGAAGAGGTCCAACCAGCAGCTCAGATACTTTTCTCCTCTGCATTCTGCTTTCACTCACAGCTTGCAGCTCCTCCCAGCAGCCTCTACGCCATTCAAATGCAATGGAGGTCCAACCAGAAGCTCAGATACTTTTTTTTGTAACAATCTTTTTTTATTTTTTTCCCATCAACATATGTTAATTTTTCCAATCAAACAAGTTGTCTGGTGTTTGCTAAGCTAATAAATGTTCACTTCCTAATCCTTCATTCTTTTCTCTAACCAAGAATAAAATAAATTCCAAATTTTATAATAGTCCGTATTTTCTTTGTCTTTCAGCCTCATAGTTAGTCTGTCCATCTCTGCACATTCCAATATTTTCATGATTATTTCTTCTTCTGATGGCAATCCTTCATTCTTCCAGTACTGCGCAAAAATTATTCTTGCTGCTGTGGTAATATGTAGAATTAAATATAATTTCTGCTCATTAATCTTTTCAGACATAATGCCTAGTAAAAAAAAGTTCAGGTTTAAAATCCACTTGTTCACCCAATATTTTTTCTAACCACATATGTATGCTTTTCCAATAGGCCTTTGCCTTCCCACATGTCCACCAAATATGGTAATACGTACCTATATTATGTTTACATTTCCAACATCTATCTGACATATTTTTAAACATTTTTGCTAACCTTGCTGGTGGAAGGTGCCATCTATAAAACATTTTATACAAATTTTCTTTGTATGAAGTTGACATTGTTAATTTATAGTTTCTCTCCCATAACATTTGCCATTTTTCTAATTCTATATCATAACCAAAATTTTTTGCCCATCTTATCATTGTTTCTTTCACTTGTTCACTTTCCATATCTAAAATTAACAAAAAATTATACATTTTCTTTAAAGTCTACCAGATTTGGATGTATGAATGCCTCCATCGTTGATAACCACCCTGGAATTTTTGAATATATTTTAGTTTTATTTTTTTCCCATACTGTTAATAAGACATTTCTTATAAAATGATTTTGAAAGTACTTATGAACTCTTTTTTTCCCATACCATAAGAAAGCATGCCACCCCAATTGTAAATCATGTCCCTCTAAATACAATAACCTTTTATTTCTGAGTGTTATCCACTCTTTCACCCATGTTAACACAGATGCTTGATAATACAATGTCCATTCCGGCAACCCAAAACCTCCATTTTCCTTAGCATCTTGTAATGTTTTCATCTTAATTCTAGCTTTTCCCCCCTGCCAAATAAAGTTCAAAACCAATGAATTTAAGTTTTGAAAGAATTTTCTCTCAAGCTTTATCAGGATCGTTTGAAATAAAAATAAAATCTTCGGCAACACATTCATTTTTACTGTAGCAATTCTTCCTAATATTGACAATTTGAGATTTTTCCATCTTTCCAAATCTAGCTTTATTTGCTTCAATAATTTTATATAATTGTCTTCTTTTATTGACGAACATTTAGCCGGAAGATGAATACCTAAATATTTAACTTTTTTCACTATTTGTACCTCTGTTTTCTCTAGTATTTGCCTTTTTTGTTTATCTGTGAGGTTCTTTACTATTACTTTAGTTTTTTCTTTATTTATTTTTAGTCCTGCCACTTTTCCATATTCTTCTATCTTTTCCCATAGTTTAGGAATCATCTCTAAAGGTTCTTCCAAAATAAACACTAAATCATCGGCAAATGCTTGTAGCTTATATGTTTCATCTTTTATTTTCAATCCTTTAATTTTTATATCTTGTCTTATCCTTCTATTTAATACTTCCAGAGTAAAGATAAATAATAATGGGGATAGTGGACACCCTTGTCTCGTGCCTTTCCTTATCTCAAAGTGCTCAGTATAATCTCCATTCACTATCACTTTTGCTGTCTGGTTACTATATATTGTTTTTATCATATTTATAAAATTCTTTCCAAAATCCATTATTTGTAATTGTTGAACCATAAATTGCCAAGAAACATTGTCAAACGCTTTTTGAGCATCTAAAAACACTAATGCTAATTGTTTCCCTGGGTGTAATTAATAATATTCTAATACGTCCATTATCACCCTTAAATTATTTTTGATTTGTCTCTTTGGTAAAAAGCCGTTTTGATCTGGATGTATAAACTCAGCTAAGTATCTTTTCAGTCTCTCTGCCATTATTGAAGTAAAAATTTTGTAATCCACATTGAGTAATGAAATCGGTTTATAGTTCTTAATATACATCAAGTCTGAATCTTCTTTTGGTATCAAAGTAATATTTGCTTCTATCCATGTATTTGGGAGTTTGGCCTCTAACAATAGTCCATTGCAAACCTCTTTCAGTGGTTCACTTAATATATCTTGTAGCTTTTTATAAAGTTCCGCCGGTAGCCCGTCTGGGCCTGGTGTTTTCCTGTTTTTTTTTTTTTGTCGTTTTATAGCCTCTAATATCTCCATCGTTGTTATTCTGTCTTCTAACATAGTTTTGAATGTCTCTGGAATCTTTGGCAATTTGCTTTCTTCTAAATATTGAACAATTCTCTCTTTTGCAGCCTCCTCTTTGCCATACAATTCCATATAATAACTCTTGATTATCTTTTTTATTTCTTCCTTTTTAAATTGTAAACAACCTTTCCCATCTACTAAATTATGTATTATTTTCTTCTCTTTCTGTTTTTTAAGCTTATAAGCTAGCAATCTTCCTGGCTTGTTAGCATTTTCAAAGAAATTTTGTTTTGCTCTCCTTATTTGTTCTGCCAATTTTTCTGAGTCCAACAAATTCAGCTTATGTTTTATTATTTCCATTTCTCTTTTCAAAGTCTTTTCCTGTGGATTTTATTGTAGTTCTGTCTCTAATTTTCTAAATTCTTCTTTTAATAATAAATATTGCTGTCTTCTCTGTTTATTTTTCTTTGCCATATACGTTATAGCTATACCTCTAAAATATGCTTTAGCTGTATCCCATACATTTTGTAATGATGTATCTTCTTCTTTATTTTCTTTAAAGAAGAATTCCATTTCTTTTTTGGCCAAGTCTATAAATTCTTTATCTTTTTATATAGATTGATTTAAAATCCATCTTGGTTTTTTTTGTACTCCTTTCCATGTCGCTTTTATAGGATTATGATCTGCCCATGTGCCTATTTCTATCTCAATTTCCTCTATGTCCATCTTTAATTCAGGAGTCATCCAAATCATATCAATTCTTGACCAAGATTTATGACTATTTGAGTAAAAGGTGTACTGTCGATTTTGAGGATTGATTTCTCTCCAAACATCTTGAATTCCAATTTCTTCTGCCATATCAAAAAATGTCTTAGGTAATCTCCTTCTTACAAGTTTTCCTGTTTTGTTACTTTTATAATCCATTGTTCCATCTACTATCGCGTTAAAATTTCCTATTAAACAAATATTTTGGTATTCCATTTCTATTAATTTCCTGTGTAATCTTTGATAAAATTGTTCTTGACTATCATTTGGAGCATAAATTGCCACTAACAATATTTGTTTTTGGTGCAAATATATTTCAACCATAACAATTCTTCCTTCTTCATCTGAATATATTAATTTGGAGTCTATTGTCTCTTTAACATAAATTGCCACCCCTCGTTTCTTTTGTTGTGCTGATGTATAATAAAGCTTCCCCATTTTAGGGTATTCCAAAAATTTGTAATGTTGTTTTTTTATGTGTGTCTCTTGTAAACAAATTATATCTATATTTAATTTCTGAAGTTTCCTAAAAATTCTATTTCTTTTTATTGGGGAATTTAGTCCACTTACATTTACCGAAAAAAATCTCATTTTTTTCTCCATTTTCTCTTTCATTACTTATATTTAGGCCTAGTCGCTCTTCTAATCCTTTGTTCTCTAACGGTTCCTTCTCCTTCATCTGTTTGTTCACTTTTTTCCTGCTGCTGTTCTGCTTGTGCCGCTGCTCCTTGGGCTGTCTCTCCCATCTGTTTATCCTCTTGTTGCTGCAATCCTTCATCCAAAATTACTCTATTTCTTACTTCAAAGTCCTCTGCTTTCCAAATTGAGTCCAGTTGATATCTTGTATTGTTCCAACTTATTAAAATGCCTTCTGGCATTAGCCATCTGAAATTTATGCCAGAAGCTCAGATACTTTTCTCCTCTGCGCTCCCCTTTCACTCACAGCTTGCAGCTCTTCCCTGCACCCTATAGCCAGTTCAAATGCAATGGAGGTCCAACCAGAAGCTCATATACCTTTCTCCTTTGCACTGCCCTTTCACACACAGCTTGCAGCTTCCCCAACAGCAGCCTCCAGGTAGTTCAAATGAAATGGAGGTACAACCAGGGGCTCCTCTACCTTTCATCAAAGCACTCCCCTTTCACTAACAGCTTGCAGTACCTCTCAGCAGCCTCTAAACAGTTGAAAAGCAGACAAGGTCAAACCAGCAGCTCACACTACTTTTCTCCTCTGCACTCCCCTTTCACTAACAGATTGCAGCTCCTCCCAGCAGACTCTATGCCGCTCAAATGCAACGGAGGTCCAACCAGAATCTCAGATACTTTTCTCTACTATACTCCCCTTTCACTCACAGCTTGCAGCTCCTCCCAGCTGCATTTAGGAGGTTCAAGTCAAACGGAGCTACAACCAGAGACTCATCTACTTTTCTTCTCTGCACTCACCTTTTCACTCACAGCTTGAAGCTACTCCCAGCAGCCTGTAGGCCGTTCAAATGCAACGGAGGCCCAACCAGACGCTCAGCTACTTTTCTCATCTGCACTCCCCCTTTCTTCACTCATAGCATGCAGGTCTTTCCAGAGAGCCTCTAGCTAGTTCAAATGCAATGGAGGTCCAACCAGAAGCTCAGCAACTTTTCTCTTCTGCACTCCCCTTTCATTCACAGCTTGCAGCTATTCCCAGCAGCCTCTAGGTAGTTCAAATGAAATGGAGGTCCAACCAGCAGCTCAGAGACTTTTCTCCTCTGCACTCCCCTTTCACTTATAGCTTGCAGGTCCTCCCAAGCTGCATTTAGGCAATTCAAATACAACGGAAGTCCAACCAGAAGGTCAGCTACTTTTCTCGTCTGCACTCCCCCTTTCTTCACTCACAGCTTGCAGCTCTTCCCTGCAGCCTATAGCCAGTACAAATGGAATGGAGGTCCAACCAGAAGCTCAGATACCATTCTCCTTTGCACTGCCCTTTCACTGACAGAGTGCAGCTTCTCCCAGCAGCCTCTAGGTAGTTCAAATGAAATGGAGGTACAACCAGGGGCTCATCTACTTTTCATCGCTGCACTCCCCTTTCACTGACAGCTTGCAGTACCTCTCAGCAGCCTCTAACCAGTTAAAATGCAGACGAGGTCCAACCAGCAGCTCAGAGACTTTTCTCCTCTGCACTCCCCTTTCACTTATATCTTGCAGCTCCTCCCCGCAGCCTCTAGGCAGTAAAAATGCAACAAAGGTCCAACCAGAAGTTCAGCCATGTTTCTGTTCTGCACTCCACTTTCACTCACAGATTGCAGTAACTCTCAGCAGCCTCTAGGCAGTTCAAATGCAGAAGAGCTCCAACCAGCAGCTCAGCCACTTTTCTCCTCTGCACTCCCCTTTTACTCACAGCTTGCAGCTTCTCCCAGCAGCCTATAGGAGAGTGCAAATGCAACAGAGGTCCAAACATAAGCTCAGCTACCTTTCTCCTCTGCGCTATTCCTTCCTTCACTCACAGCTTGCAGCTCTTCCAAGCAGCCTATAGACAGTTCAAATAAAAAGGAGGTCCAACCAGAAGCTCAGCTACTTTTCTCGTCTGCACTCCCGTTTCACTCATAGCTTGCAGCTCTTCCCTGCAGCCTCTAGCCAGTTCAAATGAAACAGAGGTACAACCAGAGGCTCAGCTACTTTTCTCGTCTGCACTCCCCTTTTCTTCACTCATAGCATGCAGCTCCTCCCAGCAGCCTCTAGGTAGTTCAAAAGAAATGGAGGTACAATCAGAATCTCAGCTACTTTTTTCCTCTGCACTCCCCCTTTCTTCACTCATAGCTTGCAGCTCCTCCAAGCAGCCTCTAGGTAGTTTAAATGAAACAGAGGTACAACCAGACACTCAGCTACTTTTCTCATCTGCACTCCCCCTTTCTTCACTCTTAGCATGCAGCTCTTTCTAGAGAGCCTCTAGCTAGTTCAAATGCAATGGAGGTCCAACCAGAAGCTCAGCAACTTTTCTCCTCTGCACTCCCCTTTCATTCACAGCTTGCAGCTATTCCCAGCAGCCTCTAGGTAGTTCAAATGAAATGGAGGTCCAACCAGAAGCTCAGCAAATTTTCTCCTCTGCACTCCACTTTCACTAAGAGCTTAGAGCTCCTCCCAGCAGCCTCTAGGTAGTTCAAATGAAACAAAGGTCCAAACAGAAGCTCAGATACTTTTCTCATCTACACTCCTCCTTTCTTCACTCACAGCTCCTCCCAGCTTCATCTAGGTCAGGGGTTCTCAACCTTGGCAACTTTAAGACTTGTGGACTTCAATTCCCAGAATTTTCTCCTCTGAACTCCCCTTTCACTGACAGCTTGCAGCACCTCCCAGCAGCCTCAAGGCTGTTCAGATGCAACGTATATCCAAACCGAAGCTCAGATACTTTTCTCCTCTGCACTCCGCTTTCACTCACAGCTTGCAGCTCTTCCCTGCAGCCTCTAGCCAGTTCAACTGCAATGGAGGTCCCACCAGAAGCTCAGATACCTTTCTCCTTTGCACTGCCCTTTCACTCACAGCCTGAAGCTTCTCCCAGCAGCCTCTAGGTAGTTCAAATGAAATGGAGGTACAACCAGGGGCTCATCTACTTTTCATTGCTACACTCCCCTTTCACTCACAGCTTGCACGTCCTCCCAAGCTGCATTTAGGCAGTTCAAATACAACGAAGGTCCAACCAGAAGCTCAGCTACGTTTCTCCTCTGCACTACCCCTTCCTTCACTCAAAGCTTGCAGCTCCTCCAAGAAACCTCTAGGCCAGTGGTTCTCAACCTGTGGGTCGGGACCCCATTTGGGGTCGAATGACCATTTCACGAGGGTCGCCAAACAAGGCTGTCCGCCATTTTTTCTCCCTTTTCTTTGGCCACGCCCCTGGCACCCGGTGATGTATAAGTGGTTGGGGGTCACCACAACATGGGGAACTGTATTATGGGGTCGCGGCATTAGAAAGGTTGAGAACCACTGCTCTAGGCAGTTCAAATGCAATGAAGGTCCAACCAGAAGTTCAGCCATGTTTCTCCTCTGCACTCCCCTTTCACTCACAGATTTCAGTAATTCTCAGCAGCCTCTAGGCAGTTCAAATGCAGAAGAGGTCCAACCAGCAGCTCAGCCACTTTTCTCCTCTGCACTCCCCTTTTACTCACAGCTTGCAGCTTCTCTCAGCAGCCTATAGGAGAGTTCAAATGCAACAGAGGTCCAAACATAAGCTCAGCTACTTTTCTCCTCTGCGCTATCCCTTCCTTCACTCACAGCTTGCAGCTCTTCCAAGCAGCCTATAGACAGTTCAAATGTAATGGAGGGCTAACCAGAAGCTCAGCTACTTTTCTCCTCTGCACAGCCCCTTCCTTCACTCACAGCGTGCAGCTCCTCAAAGCTGCATCTAGGCAGCTCAAATACAAAGGAGGTCCAACCAGCAGCTCAGCTACTTTTCTCCTCTTCACTCCCCTTTTCACTCACATCTTGCAGCTACTCCCAGCAGCCTCTAGGCAGTTCAAATGCAATGGAGGTCCAGCCAGAACGTCAGCAACGTTTCTCCTCTGCACCACTCATTCCTTCACTGACAGCTTGCAGCACGTCCCAGCAGCCTCTACGCAGTAAAAATCCAACCAGATGCTCAGCTACTTTTCTCCTCTGCACAGCCCATTACTTCACTCACAGCTTGAAGCTCTTCCAAGCAGCCTATAGGCAGTTAAAATTCAATGGAGGGCCAACCAGAAGCACAGCTACTTTTCTTCTCTGCACTCCCTGTTTTACTCACAGCTTGCACCACCTCCCAGCAGCATCTACCCAGTCCAAATGCAACGGAGGTCCAACCAGAAGCTCAGCTACTTTTCTTCTCTGAATTCCCCTTTTCCTCACTCAAAGCTTGAAGCTCCTCCCAGAAGCCTCTAGGTAGTTCAAATGAAACAGAGGTACAATCAGCACGTTTTCTCCTCTGCACTCCCCTTTCACTCACAAGTTGTAGCTATTCCCAGCCGCCTCTAGGTAGTTCAAATGAAACGAAGGTCCAAACAGAAGCTCAGATACTTTTCTCGTCTAAACTCCCCCTTACTTCACTCCCAGCTCCTCCCAGCTTCATCTAGGCAGTTCAAGCGAAACGGAGGTACAACCAGAGGCTCAACTACTTTTCTCCTCTGCACTATCCCTTCCTTCACTCACAGTTTGCAGCTCCTCCCAGCTGCATTTAGGAAGTTCAAGTGAAACGGAGCTACAACCAGAGGCTCATCTACTTTTCTTCTCTGCACTCACCTTTTCACTCACAGCTTGCAGCTTCTCCCAGCAGCCTCTAGGTAGTTCAAATGAAACAGAGGTACAACCAGAGGCTCAGCTACTTTTCTCTTCTGCACTCCCCTTTTCTTCACTCATAGCATGCAGCTCCTCCCAGCAGCCTCCAGGTAGTTCAAATGAAATGGAGGTACAATCAGAATCTCAGCTACTTTTCTCATCTGCACTCCCCCTTTCTTCACTCATAGCATGCAGCTCTTTCGAGAGAGCCTCTAGCTAGTTCAAATGCAATGGAGGTCCAACCAGAAGCTCAGCAACTTTTCTCCTCTGCAGTCCCCTTTCATTCACAGCTTGCAGCTATTCCCAGCAGCATCTAGGTAGTTCAAATGAAATGGAGTTCCAGCCAGCAGCTCAGCTACTTTTCTCCTCTGTACTCCCCTTTTAACTCAGAGCTTGCAGTTCCTCCCAGCAGCCTCTACGTAGTTCAAATGAAATGGAGGTCCAAATAGAAGCTCAGATACTTTTCTCATCTACACTCTCCCTTTCTTCACTCACAGTTCCTCCCAGCTTCATCTAGGCAGTTCAAGCGAAACGGAGGTACAACCAGAGGCTCAGCTACTTTTCTCTTCTGCACTATCCCTTCCTTCACTCACAGCTTGTAGCTCCTCCAAGCAGCCTATAGGCAGTTCAAATACAATGGAGGTCCAACCAGCAGCTCACACTACTTTTCTCCTCTGCACTCCCCTTTCACTGACAGATTGCAGCACCTCCCAGCAGCCTCTAGGCAGTAAAAATGCAACAAAGGTCCATCCAGATGCTCAGCTACTTTTCTCCTCTGCACTACTCCTTCCTTCACTGAAAGCTTGCAGCTCCTCCAAGCAGCCTCTAGGCAGTTCAAATGCAATGAAGGTCCAACCAGAAGTTCAGCCACATTTCTCCTCTGCACTCCCCTTTCACTCACAGCTTGCAGCTCCTCCCAGCAGCCTCTAGGCAGTAAAAATGCAATGAAGGTCCAACCAGATGCTCAGCTACTTTTCTCCTCTGCATTACCCCTTCCTTCACTCAAAGCTTGCAGCTCCTCCAAGCAGCCTCTAGGCAGTTCAAATGCAACGAAGGTCCAACCAGAAGTTCAGCCATGTTTCTCCTCTGCACTCCCCTTTCACTCACAGCTTGCAGCTCCTCCCAGCAGCCTCTAGGCAGTTGAAATTTAACAGAGGTCCAAACAGAAACTCAGCTACTTTTCTCCTCTGTGCTATCCCTTCCTTCACTCACAGCTTACATCTTGTCCAAGCAGCTTATAGGCAGTTCAAATGGAATGGTGCCAAACCAGAAGGTCAGCTACTTTTCTCCTCTTTACTCCCCTTTCACTCACAGATTGCAGTAACTCTCAGCAGCCTCTAAGCAGTTCAAACGCAACAGTGGTCAAACCAGAAGCTCAGATACTTTTCTCGTCTGCACTCCCCTTTCACTCACACCTTCCAGCTCCTCCCAGCTGCATTTAGGCAGTTCAAATACTACAGAGGTACAACCAGAAGCTCAGCTACTTTTCTCCTCTCCACTCCCCCTTTCTTCACTCACAGTTTGCAGCTCTTCCCAGCAGCCTCTAGGCAGTTGAAATGGAATGGATGTACAACCAGATACTCAGCTACTTTTCTGTTCTGCACTCCCCTTTCACTCACAGGTTGCAGCTCCAATTTTGTTAATATAATAGTAATTAACAGTCTTGGGGACCCCAGTTCTAATGCCATGGAGAATGGCTTTGTGAGAATTCAGTAAGGCACCATATCCCCCATCAGTATTAACATCACATTCAAAACTTGGAACAAAAACGACTGCAGGTGTTGGCCACTGTTCAATGTCTCTTTGGCCCTCATTGGTAGCATCCTTCCATCCCTTAGTATATTCCTCCAAGGATTTTTTTCAAAACCTGGCATTTGTCCTCAGTCCCCAACAATCCAGATAACAAAGTGTCTACATCAGGGACCGTTGGCTTGTGGGTGGCAAAAATCCTTTGAAATAAATCAATATAATGCTGGGGCGGTTCTCTAAATGGTGGCAAGTTAGCTTTCCAGTTAAAAAGGTCACTGGTGGTGAATGAGGTGTGAACCATGACCATTTTTCCATTTGCTGCTGGCATCTGTCACAGCTGGCGTATTTTCTTCTCCTCCAAGTGATTTTGTTTAGTATAGACTTTGCCCTGTCTCATGTGAGAAGGGCTTTGAATCCACGCAGCAGAGGACAATCCCTCATCAGGATCTTCGTCTTCAGTCATGGAGATAAGGGGGGCTGCGGGGAAATCAGCAGCTGAACTCAGGGGTGGAGCTTCGGTTGCAGCAGGAGCAGTCGGGATCACATAAGGCGGTGGGTAATCTTCAGGTTCAGGACAAGTTTGAATTGCTTTCTTTTGAAACTTATTTATTTCTGGGCAGACCGGACAGACCAAATTCAAAACCTCTGGAGGGACTAACAGGCCAAATTGTTTTAAAATGTCCTGTCGGATACTCAAATTAAAGAAAAAGCCTGCATATAATTCTTCATCCGTCCACCCTTGTATAGCAATAACATATGTAAGCTTATTAATAATATCCAAGTTCACAGACCCTTCCCTTGACCAAGGTTGTTGCCCAGGGCCCATAAAGTAAGTTGGCCACACATCAACACAAAGCACCACCAGACACTGTCTGACAGGTTTAAACTTAACAGCCACTTGAGGTTTCAAGGCATCTCAATTTTTCAAAACACATTGCAGAGGAGTACATTTTGATTTAATTTGTTTCTTTAAATTACTCTAACAATTTCCCTTTTTTATTATTATTATTTCAAGATAGTTTCTTGGCTTCCTCCCTTTTCAAGTAATTAATTTTGAATTTTTTAAATTTTTTGTTTGGAGGACTAGTCAGAGAGATCAACCTCCTATCTTATTCCAAAATTACCAAAACCTCTGCAAAAAAAATACATTCCAATTTAATTACTTTCTTTAAATCACTCTATCCTGTATTAGAAGACAGTTGCTCGGCTCCCCCTTTTCTTACATTGATTTATTTATTTTTATTTCTTATCTATAGAGGGCTAGTTGGAGAAATCAACCTCCTGCCTTATTCCAGGATTACCAAAGCTTTTTTTACTCACCAAGGCACCTGTTGCAATTTCTCTCATCAGTGGAGAAGCATGAAACCTTGTTGAATTTGGGTTTTTGGGTTCCTCGGACATGGATCCCACTGCCGATGATGAAGCACAGGAGTCTTCCAGGCTAAATGCCTAGGAGTGCTCTAAGACTCATGATTCAGTCGCCGTCGGTTTCGTCCTGCCGAGAATGGAAGGTTCACCAGGACCTTAACAGGGGTCTCTGGATGTGGGGGGAGAGCTGGTGTGGCTTCCCCGACATTCAGGGCGCCAGGTTGTAAGGTTATCCACTTAGCCTCACAATTGTCCCAGTGTTACTCAGGAATTTAAAAGAGCCAAAAGAAACTCCTGAGCCGAGGTTTCAGCAAAGAATTACAACTTCATTTTGATCAAAACAGAGAGGGGTGGCCTTATTCCTCTTCGTGGCTGGTAGAGGAATGAAGGCAACAACCAGGAAAGATGTCTTCCACCTTTTATACCTTTTCAGAACAAAAAGATCAGGTCTTTTTATCAGGAATGAAAAGGTACAGAAAAATAATTCCAAGATGATGACTCATACACAGCAACCCAGGCTCCATCCGTAACTGCTTTTCCCCCTCCCCTTGCTCTTTTCATGTAAACAATCTCCTGTATGTTTAACATGAGACTTTTACTTTTCCAATATACATAAAGCATCTGCTCAGACAATTGGCTACAAAATAATGATTACAAAGTAACAAAACAATGATTACATAATAACACTACAAATATCAATATAAAATGGTTACTATATATATATAAAATAGCTGCTAGTGTCAAGCTTAAACATACTAAAATCATAAACACAATAAAATCCCTTCAAAATATTTCAAGAAGTAATCCAAAATAAATATTAAAATATTACTTTCAATCATCATTCTATTAAACTGTTGTAATACCTGAATTTAATAAGCCTTGTAGCCTTACATTTAAGATGGAGCTGAAAGATCAGAGCTTTGTGGTAGGTAATTGTCTGTGTGGTCTTGTAAATATAAACTATAACTTTATATCAGTGGTTCTCAACCTTTTTAATGTTGCGACCCCCAACTGGTTGTAAGTTGAGGACTACCCAACCAGTCGTAAGTCGAGGACTTTCCCTGCCCGGGAGCGCCACGCATGTGTGGTGTTGCCCCCTGAGCCAGCCGAGGCGTAGCTGGCAAGCGGCAGAGACGGCGCAGGCCGACCACCGGCTGGGCCACCAGCTGGCCCAGCCCAAGGGAGGTAAGGCACCCGCCGGGCCCCACGTGCGCCAGCAACCCTCCCTGCACCCGCCAGCCTCCCACCTCCCACCCCTGGCCCTCTTTTACTTACATTTTTATTAGTTGCTCAGCAGGGAGGGGTGGAAACTTCCAGACAGCTCGCCTTCGCTGCAGACAACTTGCAGCACCGTTTGCAGAATGGGACTTTTGGCGGGCTCAGCAGGGCAGAAACAGCCTGGACAATTCCTATTGGCTTTTGAAAGCCAATAGAATTAGACTCTATTCAAGAGAGTCTATTCTATTGGCTTTCAAAAGCCAATAGAATAAAAGGGAGTAGCACAGGTAAGGAAAAAGGGGGAAAAAATGGTGGACTGCATTGCGTGGCGACCCCTGTGAAATGGTCGTTCGACCCCAAATGGGGTTGCGACCCACAGGTTGAGAACCGCTGCTTTATATTACAGGCAATATAAGTCATTCAAAATGAACAATGTAATCTGTTTTTTCTTATGTTGCATTATCCTAGAGAAAGTGGGTATATTTTGTCAGAACAAGCTTTTGGCAACACATGGAACAAATGCCAGCAATTGTCTATTATTTTTTATTACTATATTTCCTGTTGTTATATCATACTCTGTTTCGGAAACAGGTGACATTTTTCCTGGGTTTGTATTATATTCTGTTATATGCAGGGAAATCCTAACTGTCCATGGAACAGCAGCATAAGACAAGAGTAAAAATTACATTTATTTTTCTGCAAGTGTCTTTTCTATGCAGAGGCATAATTAGAGATCCCTGGACCCTTGGATGCCTACTTTCAGTATCAGACATCAGTTAAATACCTAAGGGTGTTTATTTTGCCAATTATAAGGAATTATAAAGAATTGTTATAATTTTAGTTTTCTTGATCTCATTAACACAGAAAATTGTTTAAACAATCTTAAATTGCTCAAATGTAGACAATTCAGAAAGCCATCTATTTTTTAAAAAATGGTCAAATTAGTTGCTCATATGGTCATTTCAAAAATAGAATTTGCAATTAAAGATCCAGGTTTTCTTATTTTAAGTCACAGGTAGAAATCCTTCTAGATTTTTTTCTAAAGTCAGCTTTACCATCCTACCATATGTGTGTGATGATATGTATGCATGTATGCACATCTATTTCTAAACTACAAAATATAGTACAACAAATTTCAAAGTGATAGTTCCTTCTTGCTTACATCCACGTAACCACCCACCTCCCCTTTCTCTTTAGTTCTTAAGTCATAAAAGCATCGTTTGTTTCCCGAAATTAAAGTCTCCTCCACACTGTCAAGATGTTTCTTCTTCCTGTATTCCTCAGGGCATTTCTCTCTTTCCCTCCCCCAGTGCACATTATGCTCATATGCGTTTGTGTCATCACGATGTTCCATGCTGGGGATTCCACCTCGACCCTCGTTTTTAAGTTCACTTATTGTTACTACTCCCCCAGCACCCTCACGATCTTTGCTGTTGATCTCATCTATACCTCTATTCCCCCCCACTGCTCCTAACGTATCGTCTGACTGAGTACAAAGTCCGCCTTGTTTCACTAAAATGGGTATTCCCCAAGACGTTTGTTTTAATTGGATTTCTACTCGATGTTCTCCGTGCTCCTCCCCTATGCTATCCGGTGCAATTCTCGACCTAGGTGCCTCTCCCTCGGCCTTCTGCAGTGCCGCTCTCTGAGAGCGCGTAGTCATTCCCATGATAGGGCGGTCGCGAGTGCCGATCTTCCATGTGTTTCCTGGGAGTGCGTCTCTGTTTCGGCAGCTCCGGTCAACATGGCGGTGCAGCAAAGGTACTGCTCTGCCGTCACACATAGCAGTCGTCTCTCCTTCCGAGCCCATACATGCTCCCAATGCGCCAGTGACCGGATGCATTGCGGCAGGAGCACTATCAGGAGTGAGGGGATCAGTATAACCATCGGGGTGGCAGCTTTGTTCTTTGCTGATCGGGATGCTTGTTGTCCGTGTTTCTGAGTGCTGGGTACAATATAGAGAGGTATTCAAGGTATCTGGGGGTGGGGCACTGATGTCAATAGGCTTCTTGGTTTGTAGTGGGTACCCATGCAAATAATTAACTAGGGAAACCCTGGACTGAGAGTTTTTTCCCTTCTTATTGTCAGTTTCAACTGGCAGATGCTCAGAGATTTTATTACTCAGATGTTTCTTCCAGGATCGTGTGCATGTTTCCCACGCTTTCATGGTCTGGTAAGCTGGACGTAAGTCCACATGTCGGTTAATTGACATATTGTCTGAGAACCAGGCCTCTTTGAGCAATCTACCACTCTTGGAGGTGTCACTGGCAACTGCTCTCAGCCCGTCAAAATTGAATTTGTGGGGGACTTCCTGTGGTTGCATCAGTGCCGATGGCCGCTGTTTGACAGCTGCCCGTCCCGGGAAATCGTAAAAGCCAGCAAAACAGCAACGATCAGCTGTTTTGCGGCTTGAAACTTCCCTCCCGGGTGAAGGGAGGGAGGTGTGCTTTTGCCTGGATAAAGGTAGAGCCTCGCAGCTTTCCCAGTTTTTTTTTCTGGGAGGTGAAGTGAGTGCTCCCTTGGAGTCTGGGTGTTGCTCCGTTTCCTTGGATGCCTTTGTTCTCTGAAGAGAACGAAGCTAGACGCTGCCTCCACTGCTGCTATCTGATGGGAACAGTAAGTTAACTCAAAAGCAGACAGAGCGGTCAGGAAGAGAAGAATTGATGATTTTACTTTAAACCTAACTCATTTGAATTAACATCTACTCCTGTTACTATTCTAATTGGAGTGAAGAAATATGGCAGAGGAATCTTCCTTCTTTGTCACTTTCTTTGTCTGAGAACTTTCACTTTCTATTTTTTACTTACTATCTTTAAACTGGCAACAAAGTTTTAACAATGTAATAGACTTGGTTCATTTTAAAGGGGGAAAAATTCTTATTCCCCCCCTTTTTTAAGAGGGAATTGCTTTTTCTTCTCCTTTGTTCTTACTATTTTTTGGAAAAGGGAAGGGGGGGAAACCCCTCCCCTTTTTAAAAAAAATGGCTTCAAAACATCCTGGACTTCCTTCTCTTTCTAAAACTTCAACTGCCTCTCCAGTAACTCAGACTGTACAACAACCCAAACTTAAACCTTCTCCACCTTCGCCCCATCTCAGGCACTTACACTTCAGGATTTACAAGATGCCTTAGATAAGACTTTGGAAAAATCACTAGAAAAAACAGCAGAGCTTCTGGCTCAAGAAAGTAATGAGCTCAGGAAAGATATTGTTTTGGCACTCAAAGGGCTTGCTGGCCTTGTGGAAAAGATTGATGACAGGGTGGATGAAGTGGTCGGTAATGTTGAAATATTACAAGATAGAGTTGAAAAAATAGAAGAAAATGTGGATGCCACACAGAATGATATTATAATGTCACAATACAGAGAAATGGAACATGCTTTGAGAATAAGGGGCCTGCAGGAAAATATTAAGGAGAATTTGAGAGAAGAAATTGCAGTAGAATTGGCCTCTATTTTGGAAATTGATCCTGAAGAAATGTTGAAAGATATAGAAAATATTTTTAGAGTTAATTCGTGGGTTGCAAAACAGAGGAAATTACCAAGAGATGTGGTGGTCTATTTTGCGAGAAAATCACTTCATAATGAAATTATACAGGCCTTCTATAAACAAAGATTTCAGATTGCAGCTCAGGATGTGATAGTTTTAAAGGAAATACCTTCTAAAATTCTTAGAAAAAGAAAAGACTTTGCTTTTTTGGCTAAAGAACTTAAGAAGCGACAAATTCAATTTAGATGGGACATACCTGTGGGGATAGTGGTGACTTACGCTGGTACATGATACCGTCTTAATACAGTTTCAAAAGCAAGAGATTTTTATGTTACTATTTTAAAAGTAAGTCCACCACCATCTCCAAGATCAAAGAAAGATGAGAGCAAGGCAGAAGCGCAGTTGTCTGTAGGTTCAATGCCATCTTTGGGAGAAGAATTGTTGGTTGAAGTTATGCAACAGAATTTGCAAATAACAGAAGACCCAAGGGAACAGAGAATTACATGTGCTGCTTATAAACGTAGAGAAAGACAACAACAACAACAACAACAACAACAGCAACAACAACAACAACAAAAGGCAGATGATGGAAGTTTACCACAGTCTATTTCGGAGCCGGTGGGAGGAGCAAGGCCAAAGAGATCATCGACTGTAAATCTAGAGGCTTTGTTCCAAAGGCTTCATCCTGCCAAGGATGGCAAAGCTTCTAACCTGGAATGTTAATGGGCTCAACTCACCACAGAAGAGAAAGAAAATCTTTTATTATTTGAAACAACACAGAAATGATATTATTTGTTTACAAGAGACTCATATTATTTCTAAAGATCAAAAATATTTGTTTAATCCCCGGCTGGGGATACATTTTATAGCTCCTGCCTTGCAGAAAAAAGGAGGAATAGTTATCTATGTGAGAAAGGAGCTTTCACCGAAGTTAATTGATTTTGACTTACAAGGAAGATATGTTATTATTGATTTACTAATAAATGATAAGAGAACTCTTTTGGTTGGTTTATATGCTCCCAATCAACAACAAAAACATTTTTATAAGTTGATTCACCAGAAATTAACTTCTTTGGATTATAAGTCAGTTATTATGATGGGAGATTGGAATGGTGTTTTAGACTCAAGTAAAGATAAGAAGGGTCCCTTTAAGGTTTCTAACCATGCAAGACTTCCTAAAGTTTTTTTTTTTTTTTTGACTTAAAGGATGATTTGGAACTTAGAGATATTTGGAGAGAACGGAATACTGAGGAAAAAGACTTTACTTTTTTTTCGGATAGACACCAATCTTATTCTAGAATTGATTTTTTCTTGGTTACTAGTGATTTCCTTTCTAGGGTGAAGAATATCAAGATATTTCCTAGAATAATTTCAGACCACAGTCCTGTATGGTTGGAAATTTCATCGGAAGAAAGAACTAGAAGGACTTGGAGGTTGAATGAGAATTTATTTAGATATGAAGAGAATATACAGCGATGTAAAGGTTATTTAAAGGAATTTTTTGCTTGGAATATGAATAAGGGTACTTCAATGCCAATGGTATGGGATTCTTGTAAAGCATATATGAGAGGGGTTTTGATTTCTATGAACAATGCTCACAGATGTAAAAAGACCCAGAAACGTAAAGATCTTGAAGATGAGATTAAATGTAAGGAAAAGATTTTAATATCAAATCCAATGGACAATAAGTTAAAAGTTTCTATTACCTTGTTGAAGGAGCAATTTAATATGTTATTAGCAGATCAAATGGCAACTAATTTGAGGTATGTGAGACATAATACATTTTGTAATGCAAATAAACCTGGTAGATGGTTGGCTTATCAATTATGTAAGAAACAGAAATCGAGGATTATAGATAAAATAATTTATAAAGGTAAAGAAGTCTACCAACAAAATTTGATTAAAAAGTCTTTTTTAGATTTTTATTCTAAATCATATGCTAGTGAAAGTATACAAATTTCAGATATAGAAAAATATTTACAGGGAACACATTTTCCTAGACTTATGAGTGATCAATGTGATGGGATTAATGGTTTAATTACTTCTGAAGAGATTATTTTTTCAATTAAACAATTGAAGGTTGGTAAGACTCCAGGTACTGATGGGTTAACAGCGATTTATTACAAGATGTTATCTGAAAAAATGATAGAACCATTAAAGGTACTTTTTAATGATATTTTATCTGGAGCAGAATTACCTCCATCTTGGAGAACGGCCTTCATATCATTAATTCCAAAGGATGACCAGGATCTGTCCCAACCTAGAAATTATAGGCCTATATCTCTTTTAAATACAGATTATAAGATTTTTGCAAAGATATTGGCAAATAGATTAATGCAGGTTTTGAAACAATTGATTCATACTGACCAATCTGGATTTATAATGGGGAGATATATGAAAAACAGTGTAAGACAAATTGTTAATTTAATAGAGTATTTGGATAAGAACAACCAAATCCTTGCTGCTTTAATATTTATAGATGCTGAGAAAGCTTTTGATCAATTAGATTGGAATTTTCTATTGAAAGTTGTAGAGGAAATGAATTTTGGAGATAAATTCTTGTCTGCTCTCAAGGCCATTTATCAACAACAATCGGCACAAATTATAGTTAATGGGGGATTAACAGACGTATTTAAAATAGGAAAAGGTACAAGACAGGGTTGTCCTTTATCCCCCTTGCTATTTGTATTAACAATGGAGATTTTACTTATTAAAATTCGAGATTCATCTAGATTAAAAGGAATAAAAATAAGTAAGATTGATTATAGGCTGAGAGCTTTTGCTGATGATTTGGTTGTGACATTATCCCATCCAACAGATTCGGTCAAAGATTTGGTTGAAATTTTAGCACAGTATGGACAGGTCTCTGGTTTTAAGGTAAATAAGAATAAAACTAAAATATTATTGAAAAATATGTCTAGGAAGGGAAAAGATTTTATAGCTGAAACAACGGGTTATGAAATAGTTAATAAGGTTAAGTATTTAGGAGTTTATATTACAACATCTAATGGAAAATTGTATAAGAATAATTATGAGCGCTTATGGGTTAAAGTTCAAAAAGATTTAAATGATTGGCAAAAGCTACAACTATCGTTATTGGGGAGAATTTCAGTAGTGAAGATGAATGTTCTACCAAAGTTTCTTTTTTTGTTTCAGATGATATCCATTTTAAAGAAGCATGCTAATTTGGATGAGTGGCAGAAGGGTATTAATAAATTTATTTGGGGTGGGAAGAAATCAAGGGTAAAGTTTAAGATTTTACAAGACGCTCGAGAAAGAGGTGGACTTAAAGCACCAAATTTGAAATTATATTATGATGCGGCCACTTTAACTTTAGTAAGTGACTGGCTCAATTTAACAAATAGAGATATTCTTGTTCTTGAAAGGTGGGATTTATTATATGGTTGGCATGCATATTTAATTTTTGATAAGAAAGTAGATTGGGTCTTTAAGTCACATATTTTAAGAAATGCTCTACTTTGAGTTTGGAAGAAATATTATTATAAGTTAAATTATAAAATACCTATTTGGGGGATTCCTGGACAAGCAATCCAGGGGGTTTCTAAGGGGGTGAATTTTGACAACATTTCGTATAAAGAGTTACTTACTTGGTTGGGTACTGATTGGCAATTAAAGTCTTCTGATGTGTTAAGGCAAGAAAACATTTTACAATCATGGTTTCAATATTTGCAAATTGTGCAGAGATGGACTTTGGATAAGAAAGTGGGAATTACTTTAGTAGATGAAAATTTGGTAATTCAGATCAAGGATCAGAAATGTGCCCATATTAAAAGAATTTATAATGAGTTAATAAAATTGGATTCAGAAACAGAGTTAGTTAAAGATTGTATGATTAAATGGGCCCAGAATATTCAAGAACCGATCTCGTTGGACTTATGGGAGGTAATTTGGACTAGAAATGTTAAATTTACGCAGGCCCAGAATTTGAGGGAAAATTTTTACAAAATGTTTTATAGATGGCATTTGGATCCTAAAACGTTGTCCTGTATGTACCCGAACCTGCAACCTAAATGTTGGAGATGTGGTTGCTTGGATGCAACCTATTTTCATGTTTGGTGGACTTGTAAAGTTATTAAAGCCTTCTGGATTATGATTTGGTGGAACATTCAAAAGGTTTTTAAAAGGAAGATTAAGTTTACTCCCCAACTGTTTCTTTTGGGAATTTTCGTGGACTTCAATGTTAAAGAAACTATCTTAATGTTGAATTTAATAACAGCAGCAAGATTACTGGTGGGTCAATATTGGAAGAAGGATACTCTGCCTTCATTAGAAGAATGGGTATTTAAGGTTTCTAATTTAGCAGAAATGGCTAAAATTTCTGCTTATTTAAAGGACCATTCACAAGAGAGATATTTTAATGTATGGAGAAGATGGATAGAATATGTTCAGAAGAAATATGGAACTACAAAGTTTCACTTATTCTATGAGTAATGATTTTGTTTATAAACTTATGATGTTAAAGTTTGAAGAGAGTTAAGGGTTTTTATGATTTTGTTCATTGTATAATTAGCAAACTTAAATAGATTATGTTTAATATGTTTGCATAATCCTGTATTTTGCTCTGGGAAGTCGGGAGGAGGGGGGAGGGGGGTGGATGGGTTGAAGTTTAAGTAGTTCAGATAAAGTAGAAATAGTCTTATTGTATATAATATTAATGTTTTAATTTTGAGAGAGGAACTGCTCGGGCATTTCCCCTGGACCGCATCAAGAGGGAGGAGAAGAAGGTGAGAAGTAAGTAGGAAGGTTGAGGTGAAGGAGGAGAGGGGGTGAGTGAAGAAAAAGAGGGAAAGAAGTAAGTTGGTTTGAGGTGGGATGCGGTTTGGGGGGAAATGGGTGGGCAAGACCGAATGTGGTGTGTATCAATTTGTTTTATTTTTTATCTAAAGTATTTGTAAGATTGTTATGTATTGTAAAGTTGAAAATAAAAATTTTTACAAAAAAAAAAAATTGAATTTGTGGTCAAACTCCACCATATGAGTTAGTATCTGGGAGTATTGCTCACCTCTTCTTATTGCTAGCTTATGTTCCTGCATTCTTGTTCCGACCCTTTTTGAAGTTTCTCCCACATAATTGCTTGGGCAGTCACCACAATTAATCTTGTAGATGACTCTAGACTTCTCAGCAATGGGGAGTGGGTCTTTTGGTCTCATAATGCAGGAACGCAACTGTAGAGGTGAGAGACAGGCAAAGGTCATGTGCAGAACACTGCCCCTCCAAAGCCTGGGTGCCCCTCCTTTCTGCATCTATCTCATTCCTTCACATCACCATGGTCACGTCAACAAGATTCTACTAACTATTCCCTGTTTCTGGCCTCTGGCCTTTTTACTCTTGAGGATTGGTAAAGGATTTTAGCCAATGAAATGCTATTGCCATGCAGTATCTTTTGCTATTTGTAAAACTCTATAAAAACAAATAAAGGCTCCGAGCGGGCGGCCATTTCTTTGCACCCTTCAATGACTAAGGACTGATTACTACAGCTGGCGCCCTCAGCAGGGACATTTTGTTTTGGGACCCCTATGGGAAGAAGCAGCTGCTAACATACTTACCATCGTCTGGAATAGACCCCTAAGTGCACTTTCGTCTTACGAGACCTCTCAGTGAGTAAGTATGAGCTGCAAGTTATCTCGGCCCCCGCAAAAGCAAGGACAGGCATGGAGGAACTCAGATTCCTCCTCTAACCTGGGGCAGACACAAGGAAGCTGGTGGGCTGAGATAGGAAAACAGTGTTCTTTGAATCCTGAGCATCGGACGCTTAGGCTAAAAGATAGAGCATAAATTACATCTTGAACCTTGGGCTCCAGTATAAACATCTAATAGTGTTCAGTCCTGTCAGGAAAGGAAGAAAAAAATGGACCCAAATACTTTAGAAGGGTGGCAATTAACTATCAGCCCCCTTCTGCTTGCAACTAAGTAAAATTTATTCCTCCTAAAAACATCTTTAATTGGATTTTCAGCTTCTTCTGAAGAGGCTAATTCTTTGCTGATTAGTTGAGACATAAATCAAAATGTACTCCCTCAGAGTGTTTTGAAACTTTGCAATATATTAAGTTAACCGTCAGACAAATGTCTGGTTGTGTTTTGTGTTATCTCTGTGTGTGTGGCCACTCAGAACATTATGCTTGGGCTTGGAATGGTCAGAAAAATGGGAGATGATTAGGGCCCTCAAAACCACTTTTTGGTTGAAATCACCTTGTCATTTTTCTCGCTTCTTGCAGGACAAGTTATATGTCTAAATAAATGTTGTTGTAACAGTATTTGTGTATATATGTTTGTCTGTGTTGTTCTGTGTTATTTCCAAGACTTGGAAGAGGCTCAAAGCCCTCTCTGATAACAACAATACAAAAAGGCCTTGCTAAGAATATATGGTTTGCCTGGAGAAAGTATGAAATGAAATAATTGTATGTGGAATGGTTTTATGCAAACAGTCAGTATGGAACTGAATGAGTTAATTTGTTGAAGTGTGTGTTAGCCTTCAAAACCCACCCATTTTCTCCCTAACTGTGAAAATAATAGTAAATACTTGTATGAGAAGAATTTCATGGAGAATGTATGAGAGAATTTATTGAAAAATGCATAGGAAGGAGATAAAACTATTTTTGGGTGGTGAGATTTCCCTCCCCCCTGTCTCTTTCAGCTGGCTGCGTTGCTTAAAGAGCCAGAGACAGGAAAGAGGGGGGGGGGACTGTTCATTTAAAACTTTTTTTCCTCTGCTTGGAATTGTAATCTGAGAAGAGTGGAGTGAATCTGAAACTTGACATTCACCTATGCAGTTTCGGCAAATAATTTTTTTTACTCAAAAGAGAAACAGTAATGTTGGACAATATTTTTTATATCCAACAACCAAAAGAACTAACTGAATTACTTTGTTATAGATTTATACATGTTTAACCTCTTTATATAAAAATTGTTTCCATCTGAATGGACTTTGCTTAAATTGAAGCACCAAAGATACAATTTAATTGGCTTTCAGAAAATATAAAATGATTTAGGATTGCAATAAGTCCCAGAAAAAATATAGTTGCACAAATTGATGACATCATGAATACTCAATTTGTGGACAGAATTCCACACTTTTGATTTTTTCCTACTAGTAAATTACCTAATGGAGTATTAACTGTAATAAAAGTGCAGAAAGTATATTGAATTGAATAATATTTACCTACCATATCCCATCCCAAAATGTTTTATTTTTTATCCAGGTGGTTGCTAAAATGATAACCTTAGGATGCACAAGAGCTTGCCGTTGGAAAAGGAACTGATTAATTAATATTGTTTTCAAAAATAACTTATCTCTTTAATGTGCTTTAACTGACTATATAGGCTGTATTTCATATCATTTGCCTAATGATCTTTGACTTGCTTATTTAATGACTTTTTCCTTTCCAGTTCAGCCACTGCTTTCTTCCTCTTTCTCCCTTGCCACAAGATATTGTTTTTCTGATGGAGGGTGAATGAGAGGAGCAATTGCTTACAAGGATGATACCTGGAAAGTGTCCTACACTGCAATGCAACCCTTATCACAATGCTCAGAATTATTTTAGCTTTTAAAACCTTTTCTCAACAGTCTTTTAACTTAATCTCTGACTCTCATTATGTGTGCCAACTTACTTTTACTTCTTCAGGTGCTTACATCACGCCCAGGATTGACCCCAATCTTATGACTTTGTTTTTAACTTTGCAGCAGCTGCTCCATAAATGAAAGCATTTATAATTTTGTTTCTCATATACACAATCACTCCTCCCTTCCTGGGCCTAATTTTTTTTTTTTTTTTTTGTATGTCTTTTTTATGTCTTTTATGTGGTTTTGCCTCTAATCAACTATGACAAATGGATGTTATCCATGTTCTCTCTTTTTGGCTTCCTAGAAATGGATATTCATAAATAGGTATTTAGGAACAATTTCCCCCACCTCTATGAGGGGAAACAGCTTCACATGTTATTTTTCATCTTTTTTTGGCCGTTACAGCCCTGGGTAAACCCTCTTCCCTAAAAACTGACAATGGGCCAGCCTATTTTCCAGTGGCCTTTTTACAATTTTATACAACCTGAAATATTGTTTTTACTCATGGTCTTCTCTATAATTCCACGGGTCAAGCTATCGTGGAACATGCTAATTGGTCTTTCAAGGACTGCCTTCACAAACAAATAAAAAAGGATGGATTATCTAGGGTACCCAATTTGTCGTGGGTAATACAACAGGTTCAAAAAGTATTATTTACATCACACCAATTGAATGTTTCCATTCCAAATTTGACTGCTTTTCAGAGACACTTTCAACAGAAAACAAGCTTGCCTCCACCTCTGGTATATTATTGGGCATTACCAGACAAAGCATGGTTGGGACCAGTCCCTCTGATCACTTGGGGGCGGGGCTACGCTGCTGTGCTTGTTCCAACAGGACCTTTGCGGATTCCAGCGCGTTGTGATCACCCAGCCAGGGATGTCGTGGCACCAGTCCCTGGACCCAGTCCCAGAAATGGCAAGGGTGACTCTACAGATGGCACAGCAAGTAATCCAATCCTGACATGCCAGGCAGCCAGTGACGTGGGGAGATGTAAAGAACTTGATCCCCGAGAACCTGTGTGCTGCCATTTTTGCGATTTTAACTGCAAATTTCTTATCCATCATTTGTTTATGTATGATCGTTAACATCTGCCCTTTGACAACTGCAACTGTCATCCCACTCAAACAATCATTCGAACAACGAATGAAGCAAAATCTAACATCACACAAAATGACTTCTTTTGTTTATCTGTAATGTATAACATGGAAAATTTGCTTTCTACATGTTTAGTCTTTGTTTGCACCCCTTCTGCAGTAATTCAAAACTTCACTGACTCTGGGAGGTTATTGCTTAAAAACCTCACTGTCATCGCATTGGCTCACCTGCTTTAAATTGCACAGCTTCAATAGAGACTTCCTTTCATTTTGGACATGCTTGGCTACTGCAAGGAGGGTTTTTTATGTGTGGTCAAGAAACTTTAAATTATATTCCTGCTAATATTAGTGAAGCGCAATGTTGCCTCAGTCAGCTGATTCCTGTTTTGCTTTCCAAACAAGTTCACATGAACCATTCTCCATGTGGTGTTACACTAGACAACACTTGTGACTCTGAGACAACCTTACTTTGTAGCATTGGCTATATCTCCAGTGGGCGTGCCAGGACTTGCTGTTCGTGCTCACCTCAACATTAATGCTATTATATGAAATTTGGCAAAAACAATTAATACTACTTCTTCAACTATTTCATCGATCAACCATGAACTGCAAAATTTGAGAACTATTTTGCAAAATCATGCTGCAATTGATTATTTGCTTCTGCACCAGCATTTGGGTTGTAAACGTTTTGAGGAAATGTATTGTTTCAATATTTCTGATAATTCATGAACCATCCAGCACCAGATTTATATTTTACACAATTTGGCCTCTGATTTGAAAATTGGTACCTTAGGATCTTTATGGGTGCTGTTTATGTAATGTATTCCTTCCATTTTGCAATATATGTATTAGAGCTTTTAAACCCAAATTCTCTCCCACATTGCCTCAGGGTCACGTTTTGGCCCTATATAAACAACTGCCAGGATGCTCCTCTCCTGATCACAATCCTTTTATTAACCCCTCTTGCGACAATATTTCGTCTAACAAAACAAAAAAGAGTGAGATGTAGAGGTGAGAGACAGGCAAAGGTCGTGTGCAGAACACTGCCCCTCCAAAGCCTGGGTGCCCCTCCTTTCTGCATCTATCTCATTCCTTCACATCACCATGGTGATGTGAAAGTGTGCAGCTCTGTTTGACCTTGTCTGATAAGAGCTAGCTCACGTCAACAAGATTCTACTAACTATTCCCTGTTTCTGGCCTCTGGCCTTTTTACTCTTGAGGATTGGTAAAGGATTTTAGCCAATGAAATGTTATTGCCATGCAGTATCTTTTGCTATTTGTAAAACTCTATAAAAACAAATAAAGGCTCTGAGCGGGCGGCCATTTCTTTGCACCCTTCAATGACTAAGGACTGATTACTACATGCAACGTCCAGTCAGGTCTATGTGCAACCCTTATGCCATGGGGTGCCAATAGCCTGGTGGTAGCTTCCGAGACGTTGCTGATGTAAGGGAGGGTGATACGAGTTGTCTGGGATGGTAGCACCCCAACTGATGGATTTTGGGGTGGTTTGGATAGAGCACTGTGGTGTTTAATAAATTTTATGGGGTACCCATTGTGTCTACAGAGGCAGAAAAGGTGTTTTCTTTCCTCAGTTTTGGCTTTGGCTGTATTGCAGTGGGAGTCTACCCTCTTAAAGAGGGTTCTAATACAGCTGCCTTTGTGGGCCACTGGGTGGTTGCTGTTATAATGCAAGATCCTATCGGTGTGTGTGGGTTTGCAGTAGACCCGAGTGGTTAGGGTCCCATCTGGCTGGCGTTGGACTAGAACGTCAAGAAATGCCAACTTGCCCTGATGTTCCTCCTCCTCCGTAAATTGCAAATCCACGCACACCAAATTGAGTGTGTCCACAAAGTCAGCTTTCTGACTCCTCTTAATTATGACAAAAGTGTCATCAACTATCGTAAAATAGCCTTCCTTCACAACTGCATTAGAGAGGACCTCCCCCCCAAGTCTCTAAGAAAGAAGCCCATCGTCAATTCCTTAGAAGGTCGATGTATTGTCCGCCAGTTCCAGCATAGAACAATGCAGGCAATTATTAGTGACCTACACGGACGGAACAACGGTTTTACTATAAGCGCTCTGAACTACAGAGAGCAATGCCGCGTCGAACTTATGAATCAACATTTCTCATTGCTAAACCAACATATTCGGGCAGCTTCCGATGTCACCAGCCGATGTGCTACAGATAGATTTTGAAATAGGACTGAGAGACTACGTGAGTTGAGAAAGGATACCACCCCTCCTGATAAATTTGTATACTATCTTTCCAGCAAAGTACTCACCCACTCCCAACTCTTCTTATTGCAACGAGATGTAGGCTATAACTTAATGGGTGCTCGCGCCCTAGACTTTATGGCAGCGCTAGAGCCAGCATTACATCGTATTGGGACAGAGGAGATTGGAGACTCCATCAGGCACCGGGTAACAGGACTGCTGATGGGCCACAAACATCACCAAATGCTGTCCAGAAATGAGCTGGAGGCTCTTATCCAACTTAAGGAGGATGATGCCACCCTCATATTGCCAGCTGACAAAGGGAGGGCTACAGTTGTCATGGATAGAGCTCACTACACCAGTAAGGCACTTGGGTTACTCAGTGACACAACGGCCTACAGAACCGTAAGTGGGGACCCCATGGTGACCCTTAAAAATCGGGTCAACAATCTTCCGGTGGATCTGCGCGCGCGATGGCGGCTACTTTGTAGCCGTCCTCCTGGGTAAGTGTTTGAATCGCTATGAACAGCGGACATCAGCTGTTCAGCGGTTCAAAATCCCCCTCCTGGGCAAAGGGAGGGGGAAGAGGATTGTCTGAATAGTGGTAGAGCCTCTTATGCACCCCCAAGGCTTTTTTGGGGGGGGTGAAAAGAGTGCTCCCATGGAGTTCAGACTGTCTCCGCTTCCCAGCTGCTTTTGTCCCTAGGGACAAAACAAGCCGCTGCAACCACCTCCGCGATTAAAGTGACCTGGTGAGTTTTTCTTAGAAGCGGACAGAGCCGAGTAGAGGATTTTGTTTTTGCTTTTTTTGATTTTATTTGGATTTTAAGTTTAAAGATTTATCTTTATATTCCCTCTTTTTATTTTTTTTATTTTTTTTCCTTTGTTGAAAGGGAAAGTAAAATGGCGATCGGCAGGCTTTTCGGTGTTTTTTTCTCCCTTTCTTTTTTTTTAATGACTGGAACGGAATGTGGACTTGATTATCTATAATGATTTTTTGATGTTGGGTTTGGATTTTAGAAGGATTATTATTTTTGTTTAACTTTTTTGTTTTGTTTTTTGTACTTTAAAAAAAAATGGAATTGATTTTTTCTATTTTTAAGAAGGAGTAAAGATTTTTTTAAGATGGCTCCAAAGCGTCCAGTATTTCTTTTTATTATAATGATCTCCTTTTGAAGGATTTTTTGATTTTTTGGAGTTAATCTCTCTTTTTCTTTTGCTTAACTTTTGTAATTTTTAAGAAGGAGTAAAGATTTTTTTAAGATGGCTCCAAAGCGTCCAGTAATTCCGACAGCTCCTAAAGTGGTTTCTTCTTCGGTGTTATCATCAGTGCAACAACCTAAATCAATAGCTTCACCCTCTTCTTTGGCACAGTCAATAATGGTGAAGGATTTGCAAGACATGATGGGAAACGTTATATCTCAAATTAGGGGAGAAATGAAAGAGATTTTACAGGAAAATAATAAGATTTTGAGGCAAGAGATAGTTTTGGCTTTAAAAGGAGTTGCCTCTGTTCTTGAAAAGCTGAACTCTCGCATAGAAAAGGTAGAAGAAAAAGTGGAATTGATGGAGGGAAAATTTGAAAGCATGGAAAAAGAAATGGAAAATTTTCAAGATGAGATTCTTATGCTTCAATATAGACAAATGGAATATGCTTTACGAATTAGAGGCTTTAGAGAGTCTGTGCAAGGAGATCTGAGAGAGATGGTTGCAAATGACTTTGCTGTGATTTTGAATAGAGAAAAAGAGGAAATACTTAGTGAAATTGAAAAAACATTTAGAGTTAACTCTGTGGTGGCAGAGCAAAAGAATTTGCCAAGAGATGTGGTAATTTACTTTGGGAAAAGATCCCTGCGCAACGAAATTATACAAGCTTTTTATAAGAAGAAGTTTCAAATTGCTTCACAAGATGTTATAATTTTAAAGGAGATCCCATCTAGAATTTTACGAAGAAGAAAGGAGTTTGCTTTTTTAGCAGATGAACTTAAAAAGAGACGAATCCTGTTCAGATGGGATGTTCCGACTGGAATGGTGGTGAGTTACCTGGGGATACGTTATAGACTTAATACTGTTTTTAAAGCAAAAGACTTTTACACTTCGGTCCTGGGGGTATATTCATCGCCATCTATTATGTTTAAAGCTTTGGAAGAGAAGAAGGTAGAATTGCAGTCTGAAGAGCCTATACTTATGAAAATTGGGAAATCTCAGTTCGAGGGGCCCCAACAAGTTGAGATGGAGGAGCAGAGGATAACCTGTGCAACATATAACTGTAAAGAAAAGGAGCAACAGAAGAAGGAGGTTAAGGAAGCCTCACAAGTATTGGTTTCTGAATCTGTGGGAGAAAGGCCTCAACAAGTTGAGATGAAGGAGCAGAGGACAACTCGAGCAACATATAGACATAAAGAAAAGGAGCAACAGAAGAAGGACAACAGAAAGGAGGTTAAGGAAGCTTCACAAGTATTGGTTCCTGAGTCTGTGGGAGAAGCAAGATTTATAAACTTTTTGGAGCAACCTTTAAGGGCAGATTTTAAAGCACTTCTTTCGAGGTTTATGGATAAGAGAGACTGATAAGGAATGTGTTTATTGTGGATGGAATTGGTTATTGGTAAAGATTTAAATATGTACAAGGGAATTTTAATGTTTTAAGTAATGTTTAAATTTGTGTTTTGGAGGGAGTTTATAAAGAATGATGGATAATAATATAAGTATGATATTAGAAAATGTTTAGAGTATATTATAATGGGTTTAATGATTGTAATTATAAAAAAATTTTTTGGGGTTTTTTTTTTATTTTTTATTATTATTATTTTTAAGAGAAGATAACTTGTTTAATTTAATGTATTTAGATTTGCTTAGGATTTATATGTGTTTTAAGTTTTTTTTGATAGGAGAGAAGATGGAGATCGAATGAAAAATTTTAGATAAGAAGTTTAAGTTTAGCAACTTAAGGACTATTGAAAAGAGTATTTAGTCTTAATGGTATAATGAATGTTTATATGTTTATATGTTTACTTTTGTGTCTTAGGATAAAGAAAGAGGGAGAGATTAGATTTTATATTGTATGTATAGATATCTAAGGAGTATTTAAAGGAACATTTTGCTTTAAATATCTATAAGGGAATTTTAATGTTCTAAGTAATGTTTAAATTTGTGTTTTGGAGGGAGTTTATAAAGAATGATGGATAATAATATAAGTATGATATTAGAAAATGTTTAGAGTATATTACAACGTGTTTAATGAGTGTAATTATTATTTTTAAAAGAAGATAACTTGTTTAATGTATTTAGATTTGCTTGGGATTTATAGGTGTTTCAAGTTTTTTTGAAAAATTTTAACTAAGCCTGCACTCAGCTCTGGGAAGGTTGGGGGAGGGTATGGGAGGTTTGGGGAGGCGGGGGAGGGTATGGGAGGGTTGGGGGGGTTTGGGGAAGGGAATTTTTTTGTAAAATTTGAAAATTTTCAATTAAAAAAAAAAATCGGGTCAACAAAACGCTCAACGCCCTGAAACATAGCAAAAGGCTAGATGATGAAATCCTTGCAAGGATACGCCCTAGCGATATGGCGGTCACTAGATTCTATGGCTTACCAAAAGTCCACAAGGAAGGGATTCCCCTCTGCCCTATTGTATCATTCAGGGGCACCCCTACATCAGAATTGGCCAAATGGCAAAGCCATCGTATTGGCCATTTGGTCACAGACAGTCAGACTACTGTAAAATCTGTGGAAGAATTCCTGAGTAGGATAAGAACCCTGAGGATAGAGGATGATGAGGTGATGGTGTCCTTTTTTATTATTATTATACATTTTTACAATTTTACAATAAAAACCCCTTTCCCAATCCCTCCCAACCCACCCCAAAACCCTCACTCATTCTTCCCAGAGCTGAATACAGGGTTAACTAGAACTTAAAAGAAAAAACTTTTAAACTCAAATAAACCTCAAACAAATATAATTACATTCAATAAACAAATTGTTAAGTACTTTAACTCCATTATGTATAAAAAACAGAAAGAGAAAAAGAAGAAAAAAAAAGAAAATTAAAAAAATAACAAAAGGAAAAAAAACTATTCTACACTTCTAAATAATATCTTAAACTTTAAATATAAATTATTCAAAAGCTAAATGATATTTTCTTATATCATACTTATATTGTATAAAATTTATCCATCTTTTCCACACCAAGAGATACTTCTCTTGCGATTGATCTTTCAAAAAAGCCGAAATTTTTGCCATTTCAGATAAATAAGAAACTTTAAGAAACCATTCCTGCAAAGTAGGCAAAAATTCCTTGTGGTGGTCTCCCATGGAGAATGAGACACGCACGCAGGTATCTCGGGATGGGAGCCCAGAGCTGACTCCAACACCCTATTTTCTTGTTACTATAGTTTTTACATCACACAGCGTAATCAAAAGACGTATATAGGGGTGGTTACAATGTATCAAATGACAGACACTTTCCAGATGCAAGGCTATGCAGGTGTTCTTATCAGACTCTGTCCAAATGGTTGATGAATGTATTCTGTGTCTGGAGCAGTCCGTTTGTTATCTCAAGGACCTTGTGGGAGCATGTCTATGGGCATATTTGTGCAATTAATCCCACATCTCCTGCTTTTGTGTTTTTTTAATGTTACTCACTTCCAGTTCCAGAAGGGATCTTGATTCACTAATTAAGGCGTCCTTCCTAGTGGAGGGCGTAACATTTTTGCACATTTGCAGGAGGGAGGGAATACATTGAATGCAACAACATAGCAATACAATTAATATCAAAATGGTTACTATAATAGAAATCAAAGATCGTAGCCAGGATCCATCCGGTAGCCAGGACCAAAGGGCACCCCAAATATCCACGGTGCCTGATCCATCGCTGCGTAAGGGATTATTTTGTATGATAGATTCCATTTTCCTCGCTGTAGCAGAAATATTAGGTTGAAAATCATGTATATACATACAACAATGAGAATGAATTAAAGCACATACACCGCCTTTTGCTGCTAAAATAATATCTAAAGCATACCGATTTTGCAAAACTACTTCCCTTATTTCCCCCATTTCTTGATTAATCATTTTAATGCTGTTGATTGTTTCATTAAACATATGAACAGTCCAATTGTTAAGCAAATGAAGGTCCCTATAGTTCATGGCAACTCCTAGATTGGGCAATATTCCTCTGCTGATTTGAGTCTCTAAACTACCACCCAATGTTAGGGGTGGATCCGAGGAGCCAGTATCACGTTTGTTCCGCAGGCATCCATCAGGGAGATGAGGCAAAGCATATACAGCAGGGGTCAAAAGGCCCAGTGTACAGGTGCCTTTCCAATCCTTAGGCACCTGGCGATAGGCTCTACGGCCACATAATAGCCACATATCGGGTAACTCATAATAACCCTGGTGAGACTCATTAGCAAATGTTATTATGGATTCCATGTCAAGGCAAGCCATGTAGGTACTGACGTTTGTCCATTGATTGCTTCGATAAGTGTCATTTATCTTAGTAAGGTTGCTTTTGATGGATTTGCATTTCTTTGCTGAATTCCATATAATAACTTGTTGACAATTACTGTAATTTCCCAAATAAGTGGCAGTATGGAATAGTCCTGTGCTATAAAAACAAAATCTGGCAGGTTCCATTATACGAGCGCCCACAGCATATGTCATATTCAATGTCTCTGTAGTTATGTCCCACAGCTGCTTCCATCCTGTTTCATTGAACGGGATGGCATGGAAAATAAGGCCACCACGACTGTCACCAGGAATTTGCATGCAAATCCAACAGTTCGTGACGTTAAGTGTAAGAGCAGTGCGCCTGGCATCCCGTACAAAAGCATTAAAGGCCCACAGTCCCTGATCCTCATATGCCTGGCTGAGGTGGTGTACGTTGAGCCATATAAGGACGAACACAACGAGCTGGAGTCCAAATGATCTCGCCATGGTCGTCTATTGCAGCGTAGCCTTGACCCCAGGTAATGAGGGAGGCAGGCCCTTTCCAGGTGGGATCAGGCAAACGTCGATAGTATACCTGGGGGCGTGAAGAATCTGTGGGAGAAGCAGAAAAATGCCTGCTTGCGGCAGTTGAGCCAGGGGTGCCAGAAACATTCAAAAAGTTTAAGGTAAAAAGTACAAGATTAAGAGTGTTTTGTATCCCAGGCAAGCCGAGGGTATTTTCCCCTTTCTTTTTTGCATGCATGTCTAGAGCCCTTTTTATGGTCTGATTGGCTCGTTCCACGATCGCTTGACCAGTGGAGTTATATGAAATGCCAAATTTATGAACAATAGACCAGCGAGAGCAAAACTGCGCAAAGGAGGTGCTGGTATAAGCAGGAGCATTGTCCGTTTTAATTTCTTTTGGGTTGCCCAGGGTAGAAAAGGTACGAATACAATGATTAATAACATGTTTAGCAGACTCACCCCTTTGAGGGGTGGCCATAATAAAACCTGAATAGGTGTCAATGGAAACATGCAAATATTTCCAGGGGGCAAATGGCAAATATTGCGTAACATCCATTTGCCAAAGTTGACAGCTCTGCGTCCCTCTTGGGTTGACCCCTTGAGGAATAGAGTGTGCTTGGAGGCTGCAGGTGGGACATTGTTGTATGATAGCCGCAGCCTCCGTAGCTGTTAAAGAAAATTGTTTCATTAAAGCCTTCTTATTTTGATGAAAATATGAATGGCTGTCCCATGGGGTTATGGGAGATAAAACAAGGACAGAGACGTCCTGGTGAGTGGAGGTGGCCGAAGCGGCAGCATCCGCCTTGGCATTGCCTTCGGAGATAATACCAGGGAAAGGTTGGTGACTTCTAATATGAGCAGGAAAAAAACAAGTAGAGCGGGAATGAAGAAGGGATTGGAGTGTGAGAAATAGACTGAGGAGAGAGTCATCCAATGAAGGTGACACATATGAGTCAGATAAAGAGGTGAGAACTTTATATACATAAAGACTATCTAAAATAAGATTAAAAGGTTCAGAAGAAAAAGTTTGTAAAGCCAGTATTGTAGCAGCAAGTTCAGCACGCTGAGCAGAAGTTTGAGGAGGAGTAATTTTTGTGTGCCATTGTTCACCCTCCTTCCATACACATGAACCATAAGTCTTGCTGCCATCAACATACAGGGTGACAGCGTTAGGAATGGGAGAGGAGGAAATGGGAGAATGCAGAGAAATTGAAACATTATTAAGGAGTTGGAAGCGAGGGTCAGAGGGAATATGACAGGAAACAGATCCTGCCCAGTCAGCAAGAGAAAGTTGCAATACATCTGAAGAGGCAAATAAAGGTTCCCATATAGTAAGAGACATGGGGACATATAAAAAAACAATATCAAATCCAATTAAACATTTTGCTCGAAAATGGCCCTTCGTAATTAAAAGAGCAAACATATAAGGCAGTGGATTGATAGATTTGCGAGGGGTATTGGGGAGGTGAATCCATTCAACAATGGAAACCCTCCCCTTTTGATGTTGGAGAAGGGCAGCTGTAGGAATAGAGGGAGTATTAAATATGGCCAAAGACAAAGGCTCATTGGGAATGGCCCGGTCCACCCAGCGGGTGGAGAGGGCACTATTAATTAAGGCAAAAACATGTTTTTGAGTGGGGTTAAGAACAACAACAGAGGAGGGGGAAGTGTGGCCTCGCAAAGCCAAAAACAAGGGTGCCAATTGGGCAGTGGTGAGTGCAAGAAATGGACGCACAAAATTTATGGTGCCCAAGATTTGTTGTAAAGCAACTAAAGTGAGAGGAGAAGGAAGGTGGATGGCAGGGAGTACTGGAACAGAATGAGAGGCTAGGACTTTGTGTCCCAGATATAAAAAGGGAGATTGGGTCTGAACTTTTTCTGGGGCGACAATAAAGCCATAAGAAGCTAAAAGCTGAATGAGTTGGGGAAGGACAGTTTGTACTATGCCAGGAGGACCCGGGGCAGCTAGGAGAATGTCATCCATATAGTGATAAAGCAAAAAGTTAGGATAGGATTTGCGAAAAGGTAACAAGGCAGCGTCCACAAAAGCTTGACATATGGTGGGGCTGTTAAGCATGCCTTGCGGAAGAACAGTCCATTGATAGCGAGGAGTAGGTTGGGACATGTTAGTTTGAGGCAAAGAAAAGGAAAAAAGTTGTTTGTCATCAGGGTGTAAAGGAATGGTAAAAAAACAGTCTTTTAAATCAATAATTGCCAAATCATAGTCTTTGGGGATCATATTTGGGTTGGGCATTCCGCACTGTAGCAGACCCATGGGTTTAATTATTATGTTAATGAGGCGTAAATCATGAATAATTCTCCAGTTGCCTGATTTTTTCTTGACTACAAATACTGGAGTGTTATAAGGACTGGTAGTTGGTTCCAAATGGCCAGATTGTATTTGCTGATATACCAGTTTCTGCAATGCTTCCTGTTTTTCTAAAGTGAGTGGCCATTGGTCTACCCACACGGGGGTGTCAGAAAGGAGCGTCAGCTTCATGGGTGAAGGAGGCATTATTAGTCTTCCAGAGTTAACTTCGCATTAAATTGAGAGAGTAAGTCTCTGCCCCATAAATTTGTGTGAAGAGGGAGGACGACAGGTTTAAATTTAGCTGAAATGCCTTTTGTGATTCGTTGTGCAGTAAGCCAATTTTTACTGGAGCTTGCTTGTTGAAGTCCTCCCACTCCCCTGACTGCCGGTGAGGATTCGAGGGGCCAGTTAGAGGGCCATTCAGCTGTTCTTATGACTGAGACATCCGCACCAGAGTCTACAAGACCAGAGAAGAGAATGCCATTGATTAAAAAAGGCATCACCAGTTTTTGGGGAGTAATTTGCTTTGTTAGTGCCAATAAATCAGAGGAAGAATTCCCAGAGTGAGGTGCATATGCAGCCTCTGGAATGGATGGTGCTGCACATGGTAATAAAACCAAGCGTGCCACCGTATCCCCCCGGTTCTTTGTGACAGGGAGATTGGTATAAAATTGGACTTTTAAGGTGTCTCTATACGTGGGATCTATCATACCTGGAAGCACAAACACTCCTTGTTCCCGAACAACAGGTGTGGGAAGGATTATTCCCTCCGTTTCCGGAGGCAAGGGTCCAGAATAAAGGGTTTCAGCAGCCGTGAGTAGGTTAGGAAAAGTAACAGAAAGATCAGAAGCCAATTTTAAATCAATGCCAGAAAAATATTGCGAAGCAGGAGGAGTACAGTCTGAAAAGGATGCAGCCTTTGGAGAGGGGTTAGCTGCAGACCCCTCTGTTAGTTTCCCCGATTGGACTGAGAGGAACGGCACTGATTGGCCCAATGAAAACCCTTTTTACATTTTGGGCACACAGTTTTGGGCTTGGCTCCGGGGATGGCAGCGGGTCGAGACGCGCCGCCTCCTGGGGCTCTGCATTGCTTTTTAAAATGACCAGGTTTTCCACAATTGAAGCAAGTGCCTTGGGGTTGATTCCCCTTTTGGATTGCAGCTGCAAGAGTGTCCATTTGAAAAGCATTGGTTCCCACAATGCGGCAGGCTTTAAGAAAGTCTGCCAGAGTGGCCGTGGGACTGGAAACAAGTGGTTTAAGAATGGACTGGCAGTCTGCATTTGCATGTTCATAAGCCAATTTTGTGAGGATTTCATTTGCTGCATCTCTGTTTGAAATTTGACGCTCAATGGCAACTTGTAGGCGATTCACAAAGTCTGCATAGGATTCAGTTGCAGTTTGGCGAATGGCAGAAAAAGATTGAATCGGGGTGCCAGACTCATCAACATGAGCCATGGCAGAAAGAACACAAGTATTAATGATTGGAAATGCAAAGGGGGTAAAAGTTTGAGCCTGAGCATTAAGGGTAGCAAAATTGCCTTCTCCGAAGAGTTCTTCCGCTGTCCATTGTGAACCTGGGTGATTAGCTCTGTTTTGTGCCTCTCTTTTATATTCAAATTCAAAAACTACGTATTGCGTTCCGTTAAGAAGCATGCGGAACAGATCTTTCCAATCTTGAGGCAACATTCGATATGCACTAGCAACTGAGTGTATCAGTCCTCTAGTATAGGGACTGGTTATGCCATAATCTTTTGTAGCCTTTTTCAATTCTCGGATCATAGCCAGGGGAAGTGCTTCCCAATCAACCACTATGCCTGCTGCAGTCTGTTGGTAAGTAACAGGGAACAACTCTGTCTCGGATAGTTCAGAAACACTCAAATCACCATTGTTCAAAGCCTTTTGAAAAGCACCACGGATGATTCCGGGCCGGGAGACAGGCGGCAACGTGGCAGGAACAGGAGAGGCTGTTTGTTGTTTATCAGGATCCATAGAATTTGCAGGGGCAGGAGGAGGGTTAAAACCTGCTCCAGGTGGTAAGGGAGTGGCCAACATAACAGACGGACTTTTGTACGGTGGAGGGTCTAATAAAGGCTGATGAGGCAGTTAGCCCATACGTAAGCAAGCAATTTAACAGCCTCAGATTTAGAAAGGTGACGGGTTAATTTCTGTTCCTGATCAGTAAGATATTTTTTCCTGCCAAGTAGCCTCAGCTCTTCCACATGCTGCTTTTGAGCATGAGACATTCCACCCCCCATACTTACGAAGAGGAGTCAGTTGCCAGCAACTTCGTCGGGTGCACCAAGCCTATTCCAGGCGATAAGTAAAGGGTCGGCAGGGACGTATCCCTCAGTGGATCACGTCGGGGTCACCAGATGTGGTGGTCTCCCATGGAGAATGAGACACGCACGCAAGTATCTCGGGATGGGAGCCCAAAGCTGACTCCAACACCCTATTTTATTGTTACTATAGTTTTTACATCACACAGCGTAATCAAAAGACGTATATAGGGGTGGTTACAATGTATCAAATAACAGACACTTTCCAGATGCAAGGCTATGCAGGTGTTCTTATCAGACTCTGTCCAAATGGTTGATGAATGTATTCTGTGTCTGGAGCAGTTTGTTTGTTATCTCAAGGACCTTGTGGGAGCATGTCTATGGGCATATTTGTGCAATTAATCCCACAATTCCTTCTTCCAATATTGTCCTATTAACAACCTTGCCGCTGTAATTAAGTTTAACATTAAAATAATCTCTTTGTCATCACAATCAGAAACAATACCCAACAAAAACAATTGTGGGGTAAATTTTATCCTTCTTTTGAAAATTCTTTGAATATTCCACCATATCTTGATCCAAAAGGCTTTTATGCTTTTACATGACCACCAGATATGATAATACGTTGCATCCAAGCAGCCGCATCTCCAACATTTAGGCTGCAAATTTGAATACATACGAGACATTTTTTGTGGATCAAGGTGCCATCTATAAAACATTTTATAGAAATTTTCCCGTAAATTTTGCGCTTGTGTAAATTTAACGTTCCTCACCCAAATAGTCTCCCATGTATCTAATAAAATCGGTTCATCAAAATTTTGAGCCCATTTAACCATACAATCTTTAACTAATTCTGCTTCTGAATCCAATTCCACTAATACACCATAAATTCTTTTTATGTGGGTTCGGCTTTGATCTCTAATTTGTTTTAACAAGTTCTCATCCTCTCTAAGCAAACCCACTTTATAATCTATCTTCCACCTTTCCAATAATTGTCTGTACTGAAACCATGAATAATTAATATTTTCTTATGCTAATTCATCTATGGATTTTAATTGCCAATTTTTACCATCCCACTTAAGTAATTGTATATAAGAAATTCTGTCCATCTTAACTCCTTTCCTTATACCTTCTATTGCATGCCATGGAATAGCCCATAATGGAATTCTTGAATCAATTCTATAATATTTCTTCCAAACCCAAAGTAAAGAAGTTCTTAAAATATGGAGGTGATGGTGTCTTTTGACGTCATCTCCCTCTTCACCTCTATCCCACAGGACCTGGCCAACAAATAAAAGGCACTCCCATGGGATCACCCATTTCGAGTATTGTTGCTGAGGCTGTGTTGCAGCAATTGGAACATGTAGCGATGGCCCAGTATTGTCCAAAATTCTGGGCCCGCTACGTTGATGACACTTTTGTCATAATTAAGAGGAGTCAGAAAGCTGACTTTGTGGACACACTCAATTCAGTGTGCGTGGATTTGCAATTTACAGAGGAGGAGGAACATCAGGGCAAGCTGGCATTTCTTGACATTCTAGTCCAGTGGTTCTCAACCTTTCTAATGCCGCGACCCCATAATACAGTTCCCCATGTTGTGGTGACCCCCAACCACTCATACATCACCGGGTGCCAGGGGCGTGGCCAAAGAAAATGGGGAAAAAATGGCGGACAGCCTTGTTTGGCGACCCCCGTGAAATGGTCGTTCGACCCCAAATGGGGTCCCGACCCACAGGTTGAGAACCACTGTTCTAGTCCAATGCCAGCCAGATGGGACCCTAACCACTCGGGTCTACTGCAAACCCATGCACACCGATAGGATCTTGCATTATAACAGCAACCACCCGGTGACCCACAAAGTCAGCTGTATTAGAACCCTCTTTAAGAGGGTAGACTCCCACTGCAATACATCCAAAGCCAAAACTGAGGAAAGAAAACACCTTTTCCGCCTCTGTAGACACAATGGGTACCCCATAAAATTTATTAAACGCCACAGTGCTCTATCCAAACCACCCCAAAATCCATCAGTTGGGGTGCTACCATCCCAGACAACTCGTATCACCCTCCCTTACATCAGCAACGTCTCGGAAGCTACCACCAGGCTATTGGCACCCCATGGCATAAGGGTTGCACATAGACCTGACCGGACGTTGCGTTCCTGCATTATGAGACCAAAAGACCCACTCCCCATTGCTGAGAAGTCCGGAGTCATCTACAAGATTAATTGTGGTGACTGCCCAAGCAATTATGTGGGAGAAACTTCAAAAAGGGTTGGAACAAGAATGCAGGAACATAAGCTGGCAATAAGAAGAGGTGAGCAATACTCCCAGATACTAACTCATATGGTGGAGTTTGACCACAAATTCAATTTTCACGGGGTGAGAGTAGTTGCCAGTGACACCTCCAAGAGTGGTAGATTGCTCAAAGAGGCCTGGTTCTCAGACAATATGTCAATTAACCGACATGTGGACTTACATCCAGCTTACCAGACCATGAAAGCATGGGAAACATGCACACGATCATGGAAGAAACATCTGAGTAATAAAAACTCCGAGCATCTGCCAGTTGAAACTGACAATAAGAAGGGAAAAAACTCTCAGTCCAGGGTTCCCCTAGTTAATTATTTGCATGGGTACCCACTACAAACCAAGAAGCCTATTGACATCAGTGCCCCACCCCCAGATACCTTGAATACCTCTCTATATTGTACCCAGCACTCAGAAACACGGACAACAAGCATCCCGATCAGCAAAGAACAAAGCTGCCACCCCGATGGTTATACTGATCCCCTCACTCCTGATAGTGCTCCTGCCGCAATGCATCCGGTCACTGGCGCATTGGGAGCGTGTATGGGCTCGGAAGGAGAGACGACTGCTATGTGTGACGGCAGAGCAGTACCTTTGCTGCACCGCCATGCTGACCGGAGCTGCCGAAACAGAGACACACTCCCAAGAAACACATGGAAGATCGGCACTTTCGATGGCCCTATCATGGGAATGACTACGCGCTCTCAGAGAGCGGCACTGCAGAAGGCCGAGGGAGAGGCACCTAGGTCGAGAATTGCGCCAGATTGCATAGGGGAGGAGAACGGAGAACATCGGGTAGAAATCCAATTAAAACAAACGTCTTGGGGAATACCCGTTTTAGTGAAACAAGGCGGACTTTGTACTCAGTCAGACAATACGTTAGGAGCAGTGGGGGGGAATAGAGGTATAGATGAGATCAACAGCAAAGAGTAGTAACAATAAGTGAACTGAAAAACGAGGGTCGAGGTGGAATCCCCAGCATGGAACATCATGATGACACAAACGCAAATGAGCATAATGTGCGCTGGGGGAGGGAAAGAGAGAAATGCCCCGAGGAATACAGGAAGAAGAAACATCTTGACAGCGTGGAGGAGACTTTAATTTCGGGAAACAAACGATGCTTTTATGACTTAAGAACTAAAGAGAAAGGGGAGGTGGGTGGTTACGTGGATGTAAGAAAGAAGGAACTATCTAGTGCTGTAAGTGAAGTAAGAATCAACCGGCTGGGACCTGTTACGAGGTCTATGCATAGAATGCAGGCGCGGCTAGGTTTATAAGCAGGTCTCTTAACTGGCTGGTCTATACCCTGACGATGATGGCAGTTCTCTAGCCATCGAAAGCTTGGTTTTATTTATTAAACCGTGTTGTTTTATCTCCTGGTGATCGCCTCTTTTATCAAAATGTATGTACCCAGGAATCGTTATTGTTAGAAGTAAAGTCTTCATCCTGGTTCATCCAAGCTGGGAATAAATAAGCAAACATGGCGACTGCTTTGGGAAGAAGGTTACAGTTTATTGCAGAAAGATGGTTCTTCAGGAAAGTGCAGAGGAGAGAGAAGGAGAGCAGGGGAGAGAAGGGGAGAGAAGGGCAGAGAGATTGAGCACATGGGCAGTAGGTTTTATACCCCCCCTAGCCATTTGTTTGGAAGTTTCCTGTTCCTGTGGCATGAATCTTGAGGCTGTTTCTGAGTGTTTGTCTAGGCCTTGATATCTGTGGTTTAATTCTATTATCATATCCTGCTTCCCAGGTGATGGGGCTGATTCCTAGAGTTTGGGTGGGGTATGCAGATCTTCTCTTTTGTCTTCTTGATTGCTCTGGCTTCAACTTTCTGATGGTTTTACATCTGCATTTGTATAGGGCTAAAGTCTTGCTTGGGGCAGAGAGATGGATTTGGGGCCAGGTTTGGTTTTAAAAAGTCCTTTTGAGGAAAAATATATTTTTCTGCCCTTTTTAATATTTCTTCTCTGGGCTAACTTTCATCAATCCCCGCTTTGTGCCTTAAGTGTGAATTTATGACACACTTATTGGCACAACATTAAAATTGATCTGGTCAGGGAGACTTCGACTGTGTATTGGGAAAGAAGTCTCGCAAGGAGACTTCGACTGTGTATTGGGAAAGAAGTCTCGCAGGGAGACTTCGACTGTGTATTGGGAAAGAAGTCTCGCAAGGAGACTTCGACTGTGTATTGGGAAAGAAGTCTTGCAAGGAGACTTCGACTGTGTATTGGGAAAGAAGTCTCGCAAGGAGACTTCGACTGTGTTAGGAGAAAGAAGTCTCGCAAGGAGACTTCAACTTGTTAGGAGAAAGAAGTCTCGCAAGGAGACTTCGACTGTTAGTGCCCTTTAACATTGAAAGGAAAACCCCGTTATAAAAGAATGGGGAGTTCCAATTCAAGGGCTGAAGTGGGTTTAAATCCCCGTTATAAAAGGTTGGGGAGTTCCAATTCAAGGGCCGAAGTGGGTTTCCAGTTGAGAGCTTGCTCGAAGCCTGGGACAGGAATCAGCTTCCTGTCCAGGCTGGAATGAAGAAGAAGCGATTAGGGGAATTATGTAGGAAATGGGCTTTGCTTAAAGATGACCGCGGGAGATAAATTTGGCCCGAAGGTGGCACCCTAGAAATCAGAACACTAAAAGAACTTAGGTCAAGGATAGAGCCAACCCAACTACCGTACTGGTATTGCTGGGCCGAACTGTCCAGACAGAGGAACCCGACCCAAGTCAACTTGGACCCCCGGCCTCCCTTAGATAACCCTGAACCAACCTTCATGGCCCCCTTGTTGAACAGGCCCATACCCGGGCGACCGAGGGGCCAGACAGGACACATTTTAACCCACACCCCTTTCTCCCCGTCCGATTTGGTTGTTTGGAAAAAGGATACTGCCACCTTTCGTGCGGATCCTCAAACCGTTATAGAGACCATAAAGTCTATTGTAGACACTCACAATTGGATTTTGCTGCTTCTGGTCTTTTCTAGCCGCGGAAAGGATCTGTTTAATTGGCAGAACCTGGAAAGCATGGGGGTTGGCCAGAGCACAGAACCTTTTGTTAGGGAAAAGGGAGAGAATGTGTGAAAATGAAATGGAATGAGTGAATGAAAGAATTGGATTTGGGCAACTAGCTGGTAAGGCCCTGTAAGCAATGCAAAGTTAGGAAAGAAGTCTCACAAGGAGACTTCGACTGTGTAGTGTATGAAAGAAAGATAGACTTTGCTTAGGGCCTTGCTGGGAAACCAATTTGGCTAAATAAAGGTACTTAAAAGGGAAAATAAGAAATAGTGATTCTCTCTCTCTTCTCTATGCAACCACATGGTATGTTTAAAATGTGTGCCTTCCCTAACTTGAGTTATCTGAAATTTATGGTGGGAATGACTAGGATGTGTAAAACTAAGTCTTCTGTTCTCTTGTCTTTGTGTATATATGTTTGTCAAAGTCTGCGTGAGAGGTAAATGTGACTATTAACTGTTTCAAATCCAAAGGAAAAAGAATTTTAAATTCTGCTAGAAATTCTGCTTAAAATAAGCCACAAAAAGGAAATACCTCACTCTGTTTGTCTGGCCAACAAACAGAGTGAAGAAAAAGAATTGTGTTTCTTTGTTTGTTTGTTTTCCTCTTTCTCTCTGTGTACGCTCAAGAACAGCCTTAAGTTACCAGGAGGGATTGTTTTAAGTTTATCTGTTGGAAAAGTTTCACTTGCATTTACTGTATGTGCTTTATTTATCTTTTTCCTGAAAAATGTGTGTCTATCTACAAGAGCCTTTTGAAGCTCAAGTCTGCTTGTGTGGGGAAATAATTTTCCTAAGTTACTTTTCATATCCTAAAACTTACTGGTGAAACTACTATGAAGCTTTCTGAAACATAAGCATTTTCCAATCTCTAAAATAATGTTATCTATTTTAGAATAAATGTTAAAGGCAGATTCTCCTGCCCTTGGCAAGTTGCACATATTAAAATATTAGGCTTTTAAAATTATCTGGAGTTTTCAGCATTCTCAAACTGTCTGCAAGCTACCCCCCTTCCAATTTTTTTTCTCCATACCTTTTGTCTGCCTCTCCTGGTAGAATCCACCCAGAAAGCGGGGGGAGACCTTGTTCTTGTATCTTTCAGCCCTGAAACCCTCTCGCAAGCCTTTGGAAGCAGAACACACAGACCCAGATGCTGCCTCCATCCATTTGAGCCATGGAATTGAGTTTTGAATCCAGCCATCCACTAAAAAGCCACCATGCAATCTGAGTGGGGAACATCTTCCCAAGTCCTACCATTTACCCAGATGCCTGTGAGAGCTGCAGAAGGAAGGTGGTGCCATGTGAAGCCTCAGAAGAGAAAATTAAGACTGTGGGGGGAGGGTGGAAACTCATTGTAAACTTTTCTTTCTTGCCCCATTTGTATTGTAACAAGCCAGTTGAATGTATTAATGGAGAGATGGCACTTGGGAATAGGTGGCAGAACAAGTACTGAACACCTTGGACTTCTATCTGGTGGGAGGGAAAACTTTTCCAGAATGTTTGTATTGACTATTTTGTAAAAGTAGCTGCACATACATGCACACATACACACCATTCAGAATTACACTTGAGTCTATCCCCTCCACCTACCTTTAGTAAAGTTCCCCCCAGGCTGATTTTTGCTCTATTGCACCAAAGCTTTGTGGGACCAACTTCCCACAGATAACAAGGGGGAGGGAACTAGGCCCCCTCAGGTGATTTGCAATTCATATGCCCTGACTAAGGAAGCAACAGGAAAAATCCCAAACTTCAGCCTTGAATATCTTGCACTGGTGAGCCCAGATTGGGATTCCTAGAGCTCAGTATGTGCAATTTAAAGAAAAATTTAATAGCCTGGCATATTGGACATTACAAACCTGGATGCACTGAACTAAGAGCTAAGGCAGGAAACAACCCTTGAAACTGGGCAGCCAGTGGTCATGTACTAAGGAGAACCATGGCTGTGAAGAATTTTGGGGGGGTATGCAAACCTGACTGGAAGCTAAAGGTGGCATCCAACATTTAAGAGAACTAGCACAAAACATTGGGCACAACCAGTCATCCTGGGACCTTTCCTGGCTCTTTTCATGGTTACCAGACTTCCATTGGTTGAAAATTCTTATTGGTAGTATAATCACAGTCATAATAGGTGGAGCCCTCCTTTGTTGCCTATGCCAATTAATTCCTTTAGGGTTAAAATGCCTAAAGGTCTGCACAACTCCCATCAGAAGCAAGGGACAGAGCAAGAAAACATCTCTCATGATGTGCCAAATTTATCACCACTACCGTATATATGAACCAGTTGGGCTAATCACTGATACATCAGTAATAGCCCAAAATGGGGGAATTGATGAGAGTTGGACACCCCCTCCCCAGCCCAACAAAGAAATAATCTAGGAACACCCCAACTAAACTGGGTCAACAGCAGCCTGAGGCTAAAACAGCAAACACTTGACACACACAATGAGGAACCAGCTAGCAGCAATCAGGATTAACACACAACAATAAAAGTAATTAACACCTTTTAGGCAAGAAAAAGGAACTAACAATAGTCACAAACCAGCAAATCAAGAAAGACAAATTTTAACTCACCAATTAGAAATGGTAAGTTTGTTACCAATCAGAAATGACAAGTTTGGAAACCACAAAAGGGTATAAAAACCCCTGTTTAAAGATCACTCTGTCTAGCTAGCCGGGGACTCAAGCTGAATTGTCACTCAACGCTGATCCTCGAAATAAAACCTCTTTCTGGTAGCTGGCTTCACAATCTATTTCTTCTGCACTGCGCTGTCAAGGAGAATCCCGGCTGGAAGAACCGAACGGGGGAGTTCCTCCCAACATTATTCTTCAATTTTTAATATTATTTTTAATATATATATATATATATATATATATATATATATATATATATATATATATATATATATATATATATATATATATATATATATATATATATATATATATATATATATTTGTTTTCTGAGGTTTTCGCGGGTGTTTGTATGTAGGTCTTTGGTTATTCGGGTTTTCTCCCACGTAAAATTGGAAGTGTCTTGGCGACGTTTCGACAAAGTCTCATTCGTCATCTTCAGGCTGGTGCTTTTGTCTTCGTGCTTCTAGGAGCAATGTGTGATTGTAGCTGTTTCCTCCTTTTAACTGCCAGTGGGGGTATGAACTGATTGGATGAGAGCTTGGCTGTGTTCTGATTGGATGGAGGTGTGTTCTGATTGGTTAGGAGCTTGGCTGTGCTCTGATTGGCTGGGGGTTTGTCTGTGCTCTGATTGGCTGGGGGTTTGTCTGTGCTCTGATTGGCTGGGGGAGTGTTCTGTTTGGGTGGGGGCTTTGTTGTGCTCAGGTTAGTCTGAGTTGCAGGGGGGTTAAAATGGTGAACTGCATTGCTATTTTTTGGCTTCGCGTTCGTGGTCGTGCCTCATCTTCATGGTGGGTGTCAGTTTGCTTCATGTATGGATTGGAGGGGTTTAAAGTGGCTAATGATGCAGCTGTGGTCTGGCTTCTGGTTTGTGGTCGTGCCTCATCATCGGTGTGGCTTTGGGTTTGCTTTTTGCATGGATGTGTGGTGGTGACATCCTGTGTGGTTTTTGTGAGTGTGGGTCTGGTGTCATTTTTTGTGTTAGGGAGTCGTTTGTCAATAAGGGCGGGTTTCCAAATGGCTGGTAGGCGGGAGGTATCATCTCGTTTGTTCATGCTGTGTAGGCGTTTTTCTATCTCGATGGCTTCTCTGATTATTCTGTTATTAAAATGTTCAGTTTTGGCGATAGTTCTGGTATTTTTAAAGTCAATTTCATGTCCTGTGGCTTTAAGGTGTTGGACCAGGGAAGAAGTTGGTTCCTCTTTTTTGACTGAGTTCTTATGTTCTTCAATGCGTGCACTTATTCTTCTGTTGGTTTGTCCAATGTATGTGGTGGGACAAGTGGTGCATGGGATTTCGTATACTCCTTGATTTTCTAATTCAATTTTATCTTTGGGGTTTCTTAGGATGGTGGATATTTTTCTGTTTGGGCAGAATGCTGTCTTAATGTTGTGTTTGTGGAGGATCTTACTGATTCTGTCTGTGGTGCCTTTTATGTAAGGGAGGAGGGCTTTGCCGTTTTCTTGTTCTCTGTCTTGGGTTTTAGTGGGGGTTTCTTTTTGGATTAGTTTGGTAATCTTATTTCATTGGAATCCATTGGATGTAAGTACATTAGTGAGAGTGTGTAGTTCGGTTTTTAGGTGTTGTTCATCAGCTAAGCATTTTGTTCTAGAGATGAGTGTCTTGGCTACGGAGTTGATGTGTGCTGGGTGGTGGTGTGAGAGAGCATGCAGATAGCGGTTTGTGTGTGTTTTCTTCTGGTAGATGGTGTGTCCTAGGGAGTCATTGGATTTCTTGTAGACTAAGACATCTAGGAAGGGAAGTTGGTTATTAGCTTCTGTTTCCATGGTGAACTGTATTTTGGGGTGTAGGCTGTTGAGGTGTATGAGGAAGTTGTCCAGTTTTTCTTTCCCATGTGGCCAGATTATGAAGGTGTCGTCTACGTATCTGAGCCAGAGTTTGGGTTTGTGTTCAGATTTTTCTAGAGCTTGGGTTTCAAAGTGTTCCATGTAGAGGTTTGCAATGACAGGTGAGAGGGGTGATCCCATGGGTGCTCCTTCTATTTGTTTGTATTTTTGTCCGTTATAGATGAAGTATGTGTTGGATAGACAATGGTTGGTCAGATCTAAGATGTGTTTTGGGGGGTTATATTTGTTTTGGATAGCTGTCAAGGCTTCTTTGATTGGCACTTGGGTGAACAGGGATATGACATCGAACCTCACAAGTAGGTCAATGGGCTGTATGTTTTGTTTCTTTATGATCTCTAAGAAATGGAAAGAATTTTTTACGTGTGAGGTAATGGATTCTGCATAGGGCTGTAGTTGTTTGGCGAGAAATTTGGATAGGTTTTGTAGAGGTGAGCCTATGGAGCTGACTATGGGTCTAAGTGGGGTTCCTTCTTTGTGTATCTTGGGGAGACCATAGAGCTTAGGGCATCTGGATGATTTCTCTCTGGGAATGATTCTTTGCTGGATCTCTTCGCTAATGGGGGGAGGCTTTTATTTTGGATCTGGTGGTTTTTTCCAGGTAGATGGTGGGATCTGTGTTTAGGGGTTTGTATGTAGAGTCTTTTTTTTTTTTATTGAAATTTTTCAAAAATTTTACAAATAAACATCCCCCCCCCCCTCCCAAACCACCCCACCCTCCCCCCCCCCAACTTCCCAGAACTGAGTATAGGATTATTTAACAAATTTTAAAAAATAACGTTTACAATTTATAAGATAATTAATAAAAATAATAAAAGTCATAATAATAATATATATAATAATATATATAATAATAATATGCGTAACATAAGCTTTAAAATGAATAATATATACTAAGAAAGAAAAAAAAAGGAAAAAGAAAAGAGAGAGAGAAAGAAAAAAGAAAAAAGTAGACGAAAAATAGAACATATATATATATATATAAAAAAATAATATATAAGTAATAATACGTAAAGAGAAAAGGAAGAAAGAAAGAAGGAAAAAACAATCATTACAAATTATAAAAAAGCTAAATGATATTTTTCCATATCCAAATTATATTGTATGAAATTTATCCATTTTTCCCATACTGCAAAGAATTTCTCTTGAGATTGCTCCTTTAAAAAAGCCGAAATCTTTGCCATTTCTGCCAAATACGAAACTTTGTGAAACCACTCTTGCAAAGTAGGCAAGGATTCCTTCTTCCAATATTGTCCTATTAACAGCCTAGCGGCTGTAATCAAATTTAACATCAATATAACCTCCTTAGCATCGCAATCAATAACAATACCTAATAAAAATAATTGCGGAGTAAATTTTACCCTCCGTTTAAAAATTCTTTGAATATTCCACCATATCTTAATCCAAAAAGCTTTTATATGCTTACACGTCCACCAAGTATGATAATAAGTAGCATCCAAATGTCCACATCTCCAGCATTTCGGCTGCAGATTAGGGTACATAATGGACATTTTCTTTGGATCAAGGTGCCATCTATAAAACATCTTATAAAAATTCTCTCTTAAATTTTGCGCTTGTGTGAATTTAACATTTCTTATCCAAATAAGTTCCCAGGTATCCATTGAAATCGTTTCACCAATATTCTGTGCCCATTTAATCATACAATCTTTAACTAATTCAGGTTCTGAGTCCAATTCCACTAAAACCCCATAAACTCTCTTAATATGGGTTGGCCTTTGATCTCTTACTTGTTTTAAAAGAACTTCATCTTCTCTGAGCCAGCCCATTTTACAATCCATCTTCCATCTGTCCACTATTTGTCTGTATTGGAACCATGAATAAGTTAAATTTTCATGTGTTAATTCTTCCAAAGATTTTAACTGCCAATCTTGGCCATCCCATCTAAGTAACTGTGCATAAGAGACCATATCCATATTAACCCCTTTCCTTATGCCTTCTATGGCATGCCGAGGTATAGCCCATAATGGTATTTTGAAGTCACTTTTATAATACTTTCTCCACACTCTAAGCAAAGAGATTCTTATAATATGAGACTTAAAAACCCAATCCACTTTTTTATTAAATATTAAATAGGCATGCCATCCAAAAAGTAAGTCCCAACCTTCCAAATGAAGTATTTCTATATTTGTTAAATTCACCCAGTCGCTAATCAATGTTAATACTACAGCATCATAATACAATTTCATATTTGGTACCTTGAGTCCACCTCTCTCATGAAAATCTTGCATTATTTTAAGTTTCACCCTTGGTTTTTTCCCTGCCCAAACAAATTTATTAATACCTTTTTGCCATTCATCTAAATTACGTTCATTCTTTAGAATAGGTAACATTTGAAACAAAAAAATAAACTTTGGCAGGACATTCATTTTAATAACTGCAATTCTACCCATAAGGGATAACTGTAGATTGTTCCAGTTTTTTAAATCCTTCTGTACCTCCATCCACAGCTTTTCATAATTATTTTTATACAGTTTTACATTGGAAGCAGATAATATGACCCCCAAATATTTTACCTTATCAACAATTTCAAAATCTGTTAAGTTGACTAAAACCTGTTTATCACCATTAGTCATATTTTTAGCTAATATTTTGGTCTTATTATTATTAATTTTAAAACCAGAAACACGTCCATATTGTTGAATCAATTGTAATAATTTTACCACCGAACAGGTAGGTTGAGACAAAGTAACAACCAAGTCATCTGCGAAGGCTCTTAATTTATATTCTTTTTTATTAATTTCTATTCCTTTTATTTCTTGAGACTCCCGAATTTTAATCAACAAAATTTCCAATGTTAAGACAAACAATAACGGAGATAACAGGCATCCCTGCCTTGTTCCTTTTTCTATTACAAAAGCCTCTGACAAACCCCCATTTACAATAAATTGAGCAGTCTGTTTTTGATATATATTAGATAATACTTGTAATATATTTTGTCCAAAATTCATCTCCTTAATTAAACATAACATAAACTGCCAATTCACTTGGTCAAAGGCTTTTTCAGCATCCAAAAATATCAGGCCTGCAGAGACTTGGTTATTCTTTTCTAAATACTCTAATAAGTTAATAATTTGTCTAACATTATTTTTCATATACCTTCCAGTTATAAAACCCGATTGATCCTTATGTATAAACTGCTGCAAGATCCCCATAAACCTATTAGCTAAAATTTTTGCAAAGATTTTATAATCCACATTTAAAAGAGATATAGGCCTGTAATTTTTAGGCAATGTAAGATCTTGATTATCTTTTGGAATCAATGATATGAATGCATTACGCCAAGATGGAGGGATCTCTAAACCCTGTAATAAGTTATTAAACAATTCACACAATGGTTGAGTCATCTCTTCTACTAAAGTTTTATAATAGATAGATGTCAACCCATCCGTACCCGGCGCTTTGCCCAATTTCAATTGTTTAATAGCTGTAACAATTTCTTCTTTAGTAATTAAGCCATTAATCTCTTTTTCCTGATCTTCTGTTAATTTAGGAAAGTTAACTTTACCTAAATAATTGTTTATGTCTATAGTTTGAATATTAGCACTCTTGTATAATTTTTGGTAGTATTCTAAAAAGGATTTCTTAATCAATTCTTTCTGATAGACCAATTTACCATTATAATTTATTTTATCTATATTCCTCTGTTTCTGTTTCTTTCTTAACTGATAAGCCAACCATCTCCCTGGTTTATTAGCATTACAAAATGTATTTTGTTTCATAAATAATAAATTGGTTGCAGCTTGATCAGCCATCAACATGTTAAATTGTGTTTTTAACAGTTTTAAAGCTCCTTTCACCTTTTCATCTAAAGGATTTGAAATTAAAAGTTTCTCTTTTAATTTAATCTCCTCTTCTAAATCTTTACGTTTCTGAGTCTGTTTCTGTCTATGCAAGTTATTCATTTTTATCAAGATACCACGCATAAAAGCTTTACTTGCATCCCACACCATTGACATTGATGTTCCCTTATTCATATTTAAAGCAAAATATTCCTTTAAACATTCCTTTAATTTATGAACATTTTTTTCTTGTTTAAATAAATTCTCATTCACCCTCCAGGATCTCCTGTCTTCTTTCTCAGCAAACAGTTCCATCCATACTGGACTATGATCAGACAATGTCCTAGGAAAAATTTTTACATTCTTCACCCTGTTGTATAAATCTGTTGTAATCAAAAAGAAATCAATTCTTGAAAAAGATTGGTGTCTATCTGAGAAGAAGGTAAAATCCCTTTCTTCTAGGTTACGTTCACGCCAATAGTCCCTCAGTTCCCAATCTTCTTTCATGTCAAAGAAGGCTTTAGGTAGTTTAGCCTGTTTAAAAAGGGTAGAAGAGCCTTTTTTGTCCTTTTGTATGTCTAAGACACCATTCCAGTCTCCCATTAAAATCACAGATCTATAGTCCAACAAAGTTATTTTCTGATGTAGCAACCTATAGAATTGCTCCTGTTGCTGGTTTGGTGCATACAACCCCACAATAAGAATTTTCTTGCCATATAAACCAAGTTCAAGCATAACATATCTTCCATGAGGATCTGATTCTAACAGGATAGCAGATAAATTCTGTTTAACATAAATTACCACACCCCCTTTTTTCCCAGGGGCGGGAGATACAAAATGAGATCCCAAACGAGGATTGTTTAAGTATTTTTGGTCTTTAGATGTAATATGAGTTTCTTGCAAGCAAATAATATCATTGTTGTGTTGTTTCAAATAATGGTAGATTTTTCTTCTCTTTTGAGGAATGTTTAATCCATTAACATTCCAGGTCAGGAGCTTTGCCATCTCCCTTGGCCTTAAGCCTGGAGAAGATCCCCTCAAATTCTGCTACTGAAGAATATGTTGCAGAGCTTTTGGGTCTTGCTCCTCCCACCGGCACTGAAACAATTTGCTGAGTAGATTCTTTGACTTCTTTTTCTTTTTTCTGTTGTTCTTTTTCTTTACGTTTATGTGCTGCATGGGTCATTCTCTGTTCTTTAACCTCTGCTTGAGACATCCATACCACCTGTCCAGCATTCATCACACCTGTATCTTCAGATTTCTGTTCCATCTCTTTATCACTCAGGACTTTGTGCATCATTGGCAAAGGTGAGCCTGCACCCAGGACCGTTTTATAAAATTCCTTAGCTTTAGCAACTGTATTAAGTCTATAACGTGTCCCCGCATGGCTCAAAACAATGCCCATCGGAATCTCCCATCTAAATGGCATTTGTCTTGCTTTAAGTTCATTTGCTAGAAAAGCAAAATCTTTTCTGCTTCTTAAAATTTTAGGTGGAATTTCCTTTAAAATAATAATATCTTGAGCAGCAATCTGGAATCTTTTGTTGTAAAAAGTTTGCAGAATCTGATTTCGCAAGGACTTCTTAGCAAAATATATCACCACATCTCTAGGCAGATTCCTCTGTTTTGCAATCCAAGAATTAACTCTGTAAGTTCTTTCCACTTCCCCACGTAACTCATCTTTGTCTATATTCAAAATAACAGCCAAGTCATTAATCACCATTTCCATCAGATCTTGAGTTTTATCTTCTTTCAGGCCCCTTATTCTCAAAGCATATTCCATCTGTCTATACTGGAACATAAGAATATCATCTTGTGAAGTTTCCACTTTTTTCTCCATATCTTGGAATTTATAATCCAAAAGTTCTACTGTTTCTTCAATTTCCTCCACTCTAGAGTCCAGCTTCACGACCACTGAGGCCACTCCAGATAAAGCTAAAAGTATATCATCCCTCAATATAGTATTATTCTGTTCTAAAAGCTCCTTCATCTCTTTCTTCATTTCTTCCTTGCTTTCAGATTTATTCTGTTCCAAAAGTTGCTTCATTTCCTCCCTAAACTGTGACACAGCACTTACCATTATTTCTTTAATGTCTTGTGCTGATGTGCCAGATGGGGGAGGTGAAGGTGGAGTAGTTTTAGGTTGCTGCACTGAGGGTATTATTTTAAGTTGTTGTTGCACAGTAGAGGTAGCAGGAGAAGAAGTTACCTTAGGAGCTGTAGTAGCTGGTTGTCGTTTTGAAGCCATTTCAATTTATCTTTCTTTCTTCATAAAAATACCAATAAAAAGTAAATAGTCCAAAAGTTAAAAATAAGGTAAAATAGGATAAAATAGAATCAATTTAAAAGCTCCCAAAAGATAAAAAAAGACTTAAAAAGAAAAGCAATATTAAACAACAGTTCAGCCAGTCCGTCTTTCAAAAGAAAAAAAAACTTTCAAAACGCCATTTTACTTTCACTCTCACTTTTCCGCCCGGGAGAAAAAAGAGAAAGCTCAAAAAATAAAAAAAAATCAACACATACTAAATAAACTAAATAAACTAAAAAAAAAATAAAATAAAACTAAACTATAAATAAAATCCTTTAAACAGTTCTGTCCGGTTTAAGATTACTCACGGTTACTTTAAATACGGAGATGGTAGCGGTGTTTTGCTTTGTTTCCGAAGAAACAAAGACAGCTGAGAGGCGGAGAAGGCAATGAACTCCGAGGGAGCACTCTTTCTACCCCCCTAAAATAAAAATCCAGGGAGGGTTAAGAGGTTCTACCTCTATTCATGCGATCTCTACCCCTTCCCTTCGCCCGGGAAGGGGATTGCGAGCCGCGGGCCAGCTGATGAACGCTGTGCTCCGCGGATCTGACACCATCTCAGGAGGACGGCTACAAAGTAGCCGCCATCTCCACCGCTTTAACCACCGGAAGTCCAGGGGTTTGTATGTAGAGTCTTGGAGTAGGTAGGTTAATTTGGTTTGGTAGTCAGATGTGTTCATAAGCACTGTGGCATTGCCCTTGTCTGCTGGTAAGATTATTATGCTGGTGTCTTCTTTCAGGTTACGTAGTGCTGTCTGTTCCTCTTTGGGTAAGTTGCTTTTGGGTGGCTTGCTGGTGCAGAGGATGTTGGTGATTTCGAGTCTGATTCTGTTAGCGTCGTCGGGGTTGATTTTGTTCAGGCTGGTTTCAACTCCACATATAATGGTTTCAGTGGGGATGTGTTTGGGAGCGACTGCAAAGTTGAATCCTTTGGAAAGGACATTGGTTTCGGCTTTAGTGAGAATTCTATCTGAGATGTTATGCACTGTTTGTTTCATGTGTGGCTGTGAGGGAGGAGGGGTTTGTTTCTGGCGTTCTTGTAGTCTTTGGAGTTTGTTGGTGTGTGTGTCTGTCTTGAGGGTGGTCTGTGTTTCGGCTCTCCAGATGGCGAGTTGTTTGGATTTGTCTCAAAGTGCGGGGTGGATCTTGTTGCTGAGTTTGAGGTGAAGTGTGAGGAGATCTTTGTTGATTCAGTCTAGGAGGAATCTTTTTGTGTGAAGTTCATTTCTGGTTAGGGCCAATTCTGTTCTGGTAGGACGGCATATAGACCTTGTGCCGGCCTACCAGACACTTAGGAGATGGGAACAACAGCACCACAGCCTACTTAGAAGACATTTAACTCTTTCTTGGCAGGATTGAGGTGGTAGAATGATGGATGAGACAGGCACAATCTCCAAGGAAGAAGATGACAACGTTTTACATAATTGGGACGATGGCTCTATAGATGGGATGACCATGACTCACATGGACCGAGATGATGGACCAAATGGCCTTAAGCCAGGGATGGAAGCGCTGAGGCGATCTGGAAGGAGGGGGAGGGAGGGGGAAGACAGAGAGCAGGAATGCTGGAACAGCTGCTTGTTGCAGGACTGGGGTGGAGGAATTACGACAATGGCCTTGGGGGTGGGGGAGGATAATGGCCCTGGGAGGGAGGGGGACTGGGCACAGGGACGGATTGACAGCCGCCCTCCAAGTGCTTGCACACACTCAAAAAGAGCACTTGAGGATCGTAAAACAACCAGTGGAGTCCAAGACAGTTTGCCTGATGCAGAACAACTCGGTGTGATAAGGATTAACACAATCAACAGGCCGATGACGCACTCAAGGAGCCGGGCGCAGAGGCAGGAGGCTATATGAGCTGCCTTCCCAATCTCCTGCTATTCTAACTCTGATGACGCCGGCAGTTTTTTGGCCGGACGAAAGCTAAGTAACTCTTTTTAAACACAGGCTTGTTTATATTAAACAGGCTGGTTTATTATATCCTGGTGTTCGTTTTTTCTTTTATCTGTTAATATATCAGATATATAATTTATCTGTATTGAAATACAAAAACAAATTTAAACAGGCATTGAAATAGTACAAATATAAATCAAAAGACTCCAACTAAAGATGATAATGAAAGTACAATGAAATCAATGTGCCAATATGCTAACTTGAGTTGCACTGAATTCAAGTAATCTACTCTAAGTATGATTAAATGCAGATTTAAATTATATATACAAACACACATATTTGTACACATATACTTGCATTTGGTTTTGTTGACATTTACGTTCCCTTCCCAGCCGTCCTATAGGGCGTGTTACTCCACAACCACGCTTTAAATACTAGGGGGGGTCAGGGGCTGGGGGGCCTTTGTCTCCCTGCCCCTTTAAATGATTCTCCCTCTGCACCCCTGGTAAAGTTTAAAGTTGGAGGGAAAACAATACCTTTTTTGACTGATACAGGGGCATCACGTTCAGTATTAAATAAGCCCCTTGGAAATTCTTCCTCACAAACGTTCCAGGTTATTGGAGCCAGTGGCCAATCTATGTCAGCAGCAATACTTGACCCTTTAGAACAGTGGTTCTCAACCTTTTTAATGCCGCGACCCCAACCGGTCGTAAGTCGAGGACTACCCAACCGGTCGTAAGTCGAGGACTACCCAACCAGTTGTAAGTTGAGGACTACCCAACCGGTCGTAAGTCGAGGACTTCCCTGCCCAGGAGCGGCGCGCATGCGTGGTGCCACCCCCTGCGCTGGCCGAGGCGTAGCTGGCAAGCGGCAGAGACAGAGCAGGCCGACCACCGGCTGGGCCACCAGCTGGCCCAGCCCAAGGGAGGTAAGGCACCCGCCAGGCCCCATGCGTGCCATCAACCCTCCCTGCACCCGCCGGCCTCCCACCTCCCACCCCTGGCCCTCTTTTACTTACATTTTTAGTAGTTGCTCAGCAGGGAGGGGTGGAAACTTCCAGACAGCTCGCCTTCGCTGCAGACAACTTGCAGCACCGTTTGCAGAATGGGACTTTTGGCGGGCTCAGCAGGGCAGAGACAGCCTGGACAATTCCTATTGGCTTTGGAAAGCCAATAGAATTAGACTCTATTCAAGAGAGTCTATTCTATTGGCTTTCAAAAGCCAATAGAATAAAAGGGAGTAGCACAGCTAAGGAAAAGGGGGAAAAAATGGCAGACTGCGTTGTTTGGCGACCCCCGTGAAATGGTCGTTCGACCCCAAATGGGGTCGCGACACACAGGTTGAGAACCGCTGCTTTAGAATGTTCTTTAGGTGATACTCGCCTTACTCATCAATTTCTTTACCTTCCCATACGAAATCCCATGCACCGCATCACAAGACATGAAATTGACTTTAAAAATACCAGACCTATCGCCAAAACTGAACACTTTAATAACAGAATAATCAGAGTAGCCATCGAGATAGAAAAACTCCCACACAGCATGAACAAACGAGATGATACCTCCCGCCTATCAGTCATTTGGAAACCTGCCCTTATTGACAAATGAGTCCCTAACACAAAGAATGACACCAGACCCACACTCACGAAAGCCACACAGGATGTCACCACCACACGTCCACGCAAAAAGCAAACCCAAAGCCACACCGATGATGAGGCACGACCACAAACCAGAAGCCAGACCACAGCTGCATCATTAGCCACTTTAAACCCCTCCAATCCATACATGAAGCAAACTGACACCCACCATGAAGATGAGGCACGACCACGAACGCAAAGCCAAACAATAGCAATGCTCACCATCTCACATCCTCCTGCAACTCAGATTAACCTGAGCACAACAAAGCCCCCACCCAAACAGAACACTCCCCCAACCAATCAGAGCACAGCCAACCCCCCATCCAATCAGAGCACAGCCAAGCTCCTAACCAATCAGAACACACCTCCATCCAATCAGAGCACAGCCAAGCTCTCATCCAATCAGTTCATACCCCCACTGGCAGTTAAAAGGAAGAAACAGCTATGATCACACATTGCTCCTAGAAGCACGAAGCCGAAAACACCAGCCTGAAGATGATGAATGAGACTTCGTCGAAACGTCGCCAAGACACTTCCAATTTGATGTGGGAGAAAACCCGAATAACCAAAGACCTACATAGAAACACCCGCGAAAACCTCAGAAAAAAAACACACATATTTGTACACATATACTTACATTTGGTTTTGTTGACCTTTACGTTCCCTTCCCAGCTGTCCTATAGGGTGTGTTACTCCACAACCACGCATTAAATACTAGAGGGGGTCAGGGGTTGGGATGTCTTTGTCTCCCTGCCCTTTCGAATGATTCTCCCTCTGCACCCCTGGTAAAGTTTAAAGTTGGAGGGAAAACAATACCTTTTTTGATTGATACAGGGGCATCACGTTCAATATTAAATAAGCCCCTTGGAAATTCTTCCTCACAAACATTCCAAGTTATTGGGGCCAGTGGCCAATCTATGTCAGCAGCAATACTTGACCCTTTAGAATGTTCTTTAGCTGATACTCGCCTTACTCATCATTTTCTTTACCTTCCAGATTGCCCTATGCCCCTTTTAGGGTGTGATTTGCTTGCTAAGTTACAGGTAACTATTTCTTTCAAAGGGGACCAGGTTGAATTATCAGTTTCCCCGGAACAAGCCTGGCATGTCCTGACCCTTCAACTTTCCTGTCTGAGGACACACATGAGTGTCCTGGTTTGTTAGATTGCTTTGTTGACTCTAATGTATGGTATTCAGGGGTCCCTGGCTGGGCTATTAACGCAGTTCCGGTGGAAGTAGCCTTGCACCCTGATGCACTGCCAGTCTCCATTCATCAATATCCAATTAGCTTGGAGGCTTTACGAGGGTTAGAGCCCCTTATTACTAATTTCCTTGCTTATGGGCTTCTCAGGGAAACTGTTAGTCCTTATAATATAATACAGCAATTCGGCCTGTTAAAAAGCCGGATGGCTCTATTCGTTTCTGCAAGGACTTAAGAGCAATTAATCAGATCACTGTGACATTGCATCAAATGGTGCCTGACCCCTATACGCTGATTTCTCAACTGGGTCCACATCTTACTTTGTACACTGTTACTGATCTAAAAGACGCTTTCTTTTGTGTCCCTTTGGCTCCTGTTAGCCAGCCCCTCTTTGCTTTTCAGTGGCAACATAGGCAACTTTGCTGGACTGTTTTACCTCAAGGATTTAAAAATAGCCCTACTATTTTTCGTACTGTCCTGGCCACTGATTTAGCCACATGGCGACCTGTGGAGAACACTACTGCTGTGGTATTACAATATGTCGATGACTTATTGGTAGCTGCCCCCACTGAGGGTGATTGTCTTTTGAATTCAGTTTCTTTGTTAAATTCCCTTTGTTGTTGGGGCTATAAAGTTTCCAATCCAGCGACCTTTCTTCCCTAAATGGAACAGGATAGTGATCATGATTGTGTGCAGACTATTACAGAAGTATTTTCTGGCCTACTGGATCTAACTGACCAGCCATTAGAGGAAGCGGACAGGGACCTGTATACAGATGGCAGCATCTTATGAGTCAGGGAGAAAGGCTAGCTGGCTATGCCGTGGTCACATTCGATCAGGTAGTGGAAGCAGCAGCGATCCCTGCAGGTACCTCAGCTCAGAAAGCTGAACTCATTGCCTTGACGAGGGCCTTCGAATTTACAGAGGGTGCGGTTGTTAATATCTTTACAGACAGTAAATTCGCTTTTAGTGTTCTACTTGTACATGGGGGCTTGTGGAAAGAACGTGGTTTGCTCACCGCTCAAGGTACCCCTATAAAATATGGACAGGATATTTTGAGGCTGTTGGATGCTATTTTGCTCCCACACAAGGTGTCTGTCATGCATGGTAAGGATGATACTAAACATGGAAAGGGAAATGCCTTGGCCGACCGCAAAGTCTGCCGCATCAGGTTCCCTGTCCCCTTGGTATATGGGTGCACTTGTACCTTCACTTTTGCCTGTGCCGGCTCCAACATACACTTCGCAGGATAGGCACAGAGCTTATAAAATGGATGCTGTTTATCAAGGAAAATGGCTGGAGAAAAATGGGAATCGTCTTCTCCCAGATCATGAATTATGGGCCCTCTTACGGGAATTGCATGCCAGCACTCACTGGGGTTATAAGGCCATGGCTGAATTTCTTATAAAGGACTATATTTGTCCTGGGATATATGACAAAGCCCTCACAACAATCAAGCAATGTATCATTTGTCAACGTAATAATCCTGTGAGGACTATTAAGTTTCCCTTGAGGAGGCTTAGGGCTGGCCATGCTCTTGCTAGTTTTTGGGAGGTTGATTTTACTGAGTTGCCAAGGAAACAGGGTTTTCGATACTTGCTCGTTTTTGTAGATGCTTTCTCTGGATGGGTTGAGGCTTTTCCTTGTCGTACTAACAAGGCACATGAGGTGGTCAAGGCCCTTCTAAAGGAAATTATCCCACATTTTTCTTTTCCGTACCAAGGCATTGGCTCTGACAATGGGCCCCACTTTATCTCTGATATTACCCAGCAGGTGTCTCAGGCCCTGGGTATTGATTGGCAGCTTCATTTGGCCTACAGGCCCCAATCCTCAGCACAAGTGGAGAAGGCTAATGGCGTTCTTAAACATCATCTTGCCAAGCTTGCTCAGGAGACACAGCTTACTTGGATCCAGGCACTACCCCTCGCTCTTTTGCGTGTGAGAACCGCCCCCAAACAACCTCTTAGCCTGTCCCCCTTTGAGATCATGTATGGTCGGCCCTTTCTTTATCATTCTTCCTTATCCACTTCCCTCCCTGTTTTTGGAGACCAGGCCCTCAGGGAATATATACACTCTCTTGCTAATGATGTTTCTTCCATTTCTCAGGCTGTTCAGGCCCTCCATCATTCAGGGTTGGATCATCTACTCCATCCTTTCCTTCCTGGTGATTGGGTGCTTGTCAAGTCCTGGACTGATTCTGGCTCTTTAGCTGAACGCTGGAAAGGACCCTTCATTGTTCTTCTCGCTACCCACATGGCGGTCAAGATTGCTGGAATTCGTACTTGGATTCATCACACTCGCCTTCGCTCTTCTTCGACACCTTCTGACACTGAGGACCAAGTTGCTTGGACTGCGGCCCCTGTTGCTGAGGAAGACCTTGGGCTGAAGCTTCTGTTCGTGGACCAACACTGACCTGTATGCCGGGATGTTTTCGTTGTTGTGCTACCTGTGCCCGCCAGGCTTCCACACGGGCGGTTTTCTCTCACCGGCTTCCTGCTTACTTGTACCGCAGGCGTCGCTCCTCTGTGTCTTGGCTGACATCTACTTTTTCGTTTGGGTTGCTCATATTTTCTTTTTTGTGCCTCCATCTTGTTTTTCTTTCCCTGCTCCATGCTTTCTTTCTTTCTTTCTTTCTTTCTTTCTTTTTTTGGAGCCTGATCTCCCCTTATGGGGGAGATTATGGAAGGGGCGGTCAGGTTCTGGCCATGGTTAAGGTATGTGACATAGCAAGGAACACAGGTCCTCCAGACATGGACTCCCTTGATACTTTGCCACAATTGAGGCCTCCCACTATGTCTCGTAGGAGGTCTCATAGTCGGGAGAGTCCAGGTGCTGGCCAGGAAAACCCAAAGACCCCGTCACATGTATCTCACCCTGGAAAGATAGTTCCAGGACTTCAACCAGATGTTTCCCATAACACTGAGGTTGGACCTAAAAGGGGTACTTTGTACAATAAAGCCCAAGGTAAGGCATCTGTTATGTTGCCTCCGGAAGAAACCAGACATCAAGAGGGGGTTCTGCCATTTTCGGTTGATCATATCTTGGTACAACAGCCACCTCCGTCTGATTCTGGGGATCCTAAGTCTGTGCCTGAACAGTCTGGGGAATTACAGACATCATTCCCTGTCTTTCCCAGTAAAATAGAAGGCCGAGGTGGTCCCCAATTTCCCAGTCCCTCTTTAGGAATTTGGGGCTCCAACACCCATATACAGAATATGCAAGAATGGGTTAAGCCTTTGAACGTAACAGATTGCTGGATCTGCACACACATACCCCCCACTGGTACACATGGATTGGTCATGGAAGCTGCACCCTTAGGGGCCTTTATGTTTAGCATGAACAATGCAACAAGGGGCTGGACACTTCCTGTGTTTGGGGCAGGAAAGTTGCTAATTGCTAAACTAGGGGCACGTATACAGCACCCTGCAGCAACTTGCCTTAGTCATTTTAATTCTTCTTCCAGATATAAGTTAGGGATCTATGCACCTTGCACAGTCACATGGAAGGTTAGTACCAGCACGTGGGATGGTTGGCATAAATGTCATCAGACCTTTGGTCTAGACTACAAGAAGGACCCCTCTGCTCTTTGTAGTCTGTTTGCAGCAATGGGACTTATGGCTTCTATGTCTGGTATTAGAACTTATATGCCTGAGGGGTTGGAAGGCAAACCAGGCATTTATCTTGCTAACCACCCGGACTGGTGGTTCCTTTGTGGTCAGTTTGCCTATAAATCTTTGCTGGCTTACTGGTCTGGTATGTGTACCGTAGGAATTATCTTTCCCTCTGTTCGTATTATCCAACATAATGATTGGAACTTCTGTATCCGCAATTGGCGGGATGAGGACCACCTTCAGCATGAAGAACATATTGAACACCATCCTGTACCTTATGGCCTGGGAAATGCCATTGCACAAGCATTAATTCCAGCTATAGGAGTTGGTTTGAATTATAATTCTAGTATAGAATTAGGTGACTGGACAGAGGAAATGTTTAACCACACCATACAGGCATTTACACAATTCAATAAGGAGCAGGGAGAAATACGGGAGGTAGTGGTACAGACTCGCCAAGCATTGGATATGGTACTGGCTGCAAAAGGTGTGTGTGGGGGGGTGCTTTAGTCCACTCACATTGCTGCACTTTTATAACTGATTATCAAGTTAATATTAGTCACACCATCCATCTCATAGAGGAAGGAATTAAGAATTACCCTAAAGATCTGAAGATTTCTACTGATACTATATGGGGGGTCTTCAATGGTATATTCTCGTTTCTTACTAGTTGGCTCGCAGGATGGGGATAGTTTAGGGAATTAATCATTGGTCTTCTCTTTGTAGTATTCCTTGTTCTCGTTTCCTGTTGTGCCATTCACTGCTTACCCCTAATCACCTCTGCTTGTCCTAAACGATGTGGACGATGTACCGCAGAAGCGTATCCTCTGTCTCTTCAGTTTGATGGTCATACTTCTGTGCACAGCTCGAAGTATGAAAGGGGGATTATGTTGACCCGGATTTAGGGGACAGTAGCAATTGTGAATACGTGCAGATGGCCCTGCTATCTCTGGCCACTTGCAGAACCATGAATGCAAGGTCATAACAGGACAGCAAAGGAAACACCCAACTCACCCGGGAACATATGGTGCCTAAGCCACCCAAAAAGGAACATATGGTGTCTTTGGGGAACACCCAAAAGGGAACATTTCTAGCTACTTCTGCTTTCTTCCTACTTATCTACAGTGTACCAGCCTTAAAGGGTGAAGTCTTTATCATATGTGTGTCAGCTTTGCTGGGTGAATTGCTTATGTAATCAAAGTAGGTATTAAAAATAAGGCTTTTCTGATATTTGGGGCTTTTTCTCTCTTTTAGAGAAGCCTGTCTTTGTTCAGCTGAATAAACACATAACTCTTGAAGGCAACCTCTGGTTTCCTGTATTTTTTGTCAAGCAAAACCTCAGAACCTGCACATCATTTTTTTATGTACTGTTTCAGGAGCAGGAATCCACTTCCACAATTTTATTTGAAAAGTAGAATGGTTTGCATATTTGTGCAAACTTTCTTCATTCAATAACACTAACCAAAATAATAACTGCAGGCTTCTCAGAGGTAGATCTCAATTCTAGCAATGTTTCAGAAATACATTAGGTAGGCAGTCGTAAAAAGAAACTTTACTCCTTGACTGAGGATGGTACTTCTTGTGAGCATGGGTGCAGCCCTACCCTTTTCCTTAGGGAGAATCTTGAAGAGAAAGTGATACAGGTGACCAAGAGACACACGTGAATATAGAGGGCCCCAAACTGTATTCTTTATAAAGACTGCGATTTCTCAGATTCTGCAACTACTTAAGGTTCAAGGACTGTCACTACTCCTGGAAGCATTCACGACTTGTGTTCCCAACGCTTGTGGCTTATCTCTGACATTAAGCATCACGGTAACTAGTGTTTTAGTGTAGTGGTAGGATAGCGTCTAAGCCCCTGTGTGCTACAGCTGGGGTTTTGTCACTACCATGTGAGAAATCAAGCGTTCATAAGCCGAACGCTTCCCAAAACACATCCAAGACCCAATTTTAGTTGTTTCAGACCTACCCTATCACCTAGCCTGGGGTTTTTTTTTCCTTTGCACGTGAGAACCACTTTCCCGGGCAGAAGACCTGCAAGAGAGATGGATTTACCTAAGCCAGGGGTCTTCAAATTTGGCCCTTTTATGACTTGTGGACTTCAACTCCCAGAATTCCTCAGCCAGCGTGTCTGGCTGAGGAATTCTGGGACTTGAAGTCCAAAAGTCATAAAAGGGCCAAGTTTGAAGACTGCCTGACCTAAGCTGTCGCTTTTCCGCTTGCCGATTCTTTTCTCCGTCTCCACCGGGGACAGCACCTGCCTGCCGTATTCTCCCAGAGCGCATGTCTCCCCTGTCGGGGTGCTTGTCCCCAAACTCGATGAGTTAGAGCACAGTCCCGGGGGGCTACTGGCTAGCTCCGGTGGTCAAGCCGAGTCGGGCTGAAGGCACAGGCTGTGTCTGGCTGAGGCAGACAGAGGCGGGGGAGGCTGTGGGGGGAAACCATCTGCAAGATGTGCCAGTTCGTCTGTAACGACTGCTGGTGCTGCTGGTGGTGGCCCCTGTGATACTGACTGCCGAACATACCCTCTTTGTTGGGGTACCCCACTATGATGCAAGAGGAGGAGGACGCAGAGAGCTCCGTGTAGGACATGTGATTGGAGCGGCCATGCTGGGCAAGCGCAAACTGAGAATAGGTGCAAGCCCTGGCCGAGGGGATAGTAAGGGCCGCACAGGCAGCCGAAAAGCGTGTGATCCATGGCATGCGGTAAAGTTCCGAGCGGCCACCCGATTGCCAGCGAACGCCCACCCGAGGGCAAGGAGCGATTCAGTCCTCCGCTTTCCCCCCAGCCACCTCTAAGGTTGGTGGCTGTGTGCTCCGTCGGTTGGGTATAATCCAGATCTCCTGCTCTTGGCTGCTCATCCCGGCCATGACTTAGCTCGGATGTTTCAAGAAGCGGGGTTCGCTGCCGGTGGAACAGAGGTGGTCCTGTTGTAGAAGTGAGAGACTTGAGTCAGCTCTTTTAAGGAAAGGGAAGTTTATTGCGCAGGTTCAGAGAGCTATCATAGCTAAAAAAAGTCTGAACACCCGACTGGGTGTGGATGATCATTTTTATAACCCCCAATACGTCAGTATTTCCTGATCAAGACATATTCCATACATGGTTACATTCTATAGTTCCTTATTTTAACATAGGAAAATTACTAGACATGATTATAATCGATAGTTCCTCTTTTACATAGGAATGCTTTTAGCAGTTAGTAATATTTCAAGTGTTAAGCAGTTTTCAATACACCATGTGATAAACAGTTTGCAATATATCATGTGCAGAGCTGAGAACAGGATGTCTGGCCATTCTAATTTTAAGGGTTGTCTGGTAAGCAGGAAAACCTCCCTTTCACCCACATTCTCTGTCGGACAATCAGTATTTTTCCAGCTTCCCACTTTTTTCCCCCCTGATGAGACTTATCTCATCTTTGCAGATAAGTTTCATTCTGTAACACTTGGGTCTGATGTATGTATGTTGTTATATTCTTGTTTCTGGAATTCCCACATAGCCATAACTTGAGCCGTAGCTTTCCTCTCTGCAAGCAGAGACACTCGTTTAGGTAGTGTTATGTTGTGCATCATTGAAAAGGTACATTGCAGAAGACAACAGCTACTAATCAGAATAGCAATAAAGATGATTACTGCTCTTATAATGTTTCCAATAAGGCCCATTGGGAGCCAAGACCATAAGTTACTCCACCAATTTCCCAGGGAATCTATTTGCAGCTCTGAGGCCATTTTATGGAGTACTTTAATTTGCTTATTTATAACTGGGGATTGATCTGATAGATTAAAACAACACATCCCCTCAAAGGCCTCACATCCCATGTGTTGGCGGAGCAGAAGATAGTCTATGGCTGCCCTATTTTGCAAAATCGCCTTACGTAATTCTATCATTTCCTGATTGATAGCAGACAAGGCTATTGAAGTGGCATTGATAGTTTTAGCCAAGTTGCAGGTCACTGAATTTATATTGACATGGGCCCTTAGAGCAAGTGCAGGAACTCCCACCAATGAGACAGCCAAAGCATTGTATTCAGCAGCGTTCAGAAGAGTACAAGAGGAGTCACAGTCCTCATTCACACTTCTGCCCTTTTGTAACGTGTGGTGTTAGGGGAGGTGAAAAGTGATCTATCTGGTAGAAAGGTAGTCAGTCTACTTAAACAGCAATATGATGTGCTTAGATTAGCAGGAATGTAATTAAAAGTGTCTTTCCCACAAGTGAAGAACCACCCTTTAGGTAACCATACGTTTGCATACCCAAAAGACACTGTTTGGAAAGATGTGCAATTCAGCTTTTCTTGGCTCACTTTCAGGCAATGAGGTAGAGGTGTATTCTGCTCACACCCTGTGATATGTGCACACTGTAAGTCTTCTGGAATGGCTACGTTAGGAGTATGTAAAGCTAAAGCATCGGTTGGTAGAAACTTGGAAATGTGACCCCAGCTGTACATTGTTTCATAGCCTATATGTTCTTTAAACTCATGTTGACTGAACTCCTTGGCCGCTGTGACAGGAACACATACTGGTATTAAACATGTGGACAGCAGATTCTCCATGTCATATGCTTCAGAAAGGCAAAAATCTGTTGTGTTGGCTAGTTTAGCCAATTGGACCCACAAATTATATTGCATCCTTGCCTCCAATGGATGGGGCATATCCTTATTCTGATGGGACCTTTTACTTCGTTTTCTCTCTGGGCGTTTCCTTGGGGGTCTTTGGATAGTAACTCCAAATTCCACTGGGATTACATGTACGATGCAAGTCCCCTTCCATCCCGTCTTTAACTGCGAGACTAGGGTGACCCGCTCCCATCCCCAGAATAAAGGAGGCCCACATTCCAATGTGACAGGAGGAGGAGGCTTCTTATATGGGGCCCTTACACATATGCCTTTTCTAAGAATATACCCAGCATATTGACAGGCTTCGGGATTGACAGGTTGTCTTGTCATGCAAGTTTCTTTAACTATTCTGTCAAATGCTTGTGGAAATTGACAAGGATGAGGCAAAATACCATTCCAGCATTCTGGTGAAAATCCAATAGGGGGATGACCTTCACAAGTGCCAGTGCCTATAGCATAAGATTGAATAATGCGTGGAACTTCTTCTGGCTTGCTCCATTGGCCTAAATTAGAAAGACAAACATTATTACATGCAACAATAGTACTATATAAAAGCAGAAGGAAGCCTTTCATCCTTTCTTCTCCCGTGCATAGAAAGCCAGCTTCCGGTGGTGGCTTAGCAGGGGGTTGAATTCCAGCCAGACAGTCGTAGATATATGTGCAGGATACACTTGTGCTAATATAATATCTGTTATACAAACAATAAAATATTCATTAAACACACTAAACACGTTTAAGAGTGAGTTTGGTAGAAACCTTTGGATCCCTGGTCACTGTCCACAGAGGTTCTGCGGCCACCTTGACTCTGGTCCAGTGGATCCAGGATTTAGATTCTGCAATCTTTATAGCTAAAGGAGAGGCCATTATTACTTCATAAGGTCCTCTCCATCTCCCTTCCAGTTGTTCATGTTTCCAATGTTTCACCCACACCCTATCCCCTGGTTTAAAGGGATGACATCTTGTTATTAGTCTAGGAGGTGTTTGTTCAGTAACATAGTCCCTAAGTTTTTCCACTTGCTTATTTAGTTCTTGCACCATTTTCAGAGTCCATACTCCCCCCTGATGGCCCAAATCAGGCCATCCAGCCAAACTTCTTCTCAGCAGCGTAGGAGGACGCCCAAACATCAGCTCATATGGGGACAGGTTGTATTGTCTACGTGGAGCACATCTCACAGCGTAGAGAGCTAAGGGCAATGCATCAGGCCATTTCAGGTGACTCTCAGCACAGATCTTAGTAATTTTCTCTTTCAAAGTGCGGTTCATTCATTCAGAATTCGAACCGGACTGAGGATGAAAGGCACAATGAAACCGCCATTTAGATCCCACAGCAGTAGCCACTGCTTGATTAACTTGATGAACAAACTCCGGACCATTATCAGAGGAAATAAAAGAGGGGCAACCAAAGCGAGGTATTAGCTCCTTTAACAATAGTCTTGCCACCTCCCTGGCTTGTTTAGTCTTTGTAGGGTAAGCCTCTGGCCAGCCAGTGTATTTATCCACAAATACCAATAGAGCTTTGTATAGTCCACATCTGGGCAAGTCTGTAAAGTCAACATATGACAGAGTCCATAGGAAAGTATGAGACAGGTATGGTCCCAGGTGGTAGAAGGGGCCCTTGTCGAGGATTGACCTTAGCACAGATGCCACATTGTGAAACCACTCGAGCAGCTATCCCAGCCAACCCATGTACATAGTAATCCCTTCCAATGGCAGCTTCCAATCCGGTTTTCCCTATGTGTGTTGTTTCATGTGCTGCCTGAAGTAAAGCCCATGCTGAAGATTGTGGGACAAAAATACGTCCATCAGGCAACAGATACCACCCATCCCTAATAGTAGCTTTGAGATCATTCACTGCTTTTGCACACTCTTGTTGAGAGTATGTTGATTTAATGATAGGAGGCAAGACCCCTAAGTCCATTGCAACACATATTGATAGATCAGGAATGGGCCCTGTTTTCATTGCCACCTTCTTGGCTTCCAAGTCAGCCCTCCGATTCCCCTGAGCCACCCTATCCGCCCCTTGTTGATGTCCTTTGCAATGCATAACAGAAACTTTTGCTGGTTTCTGCACAGCATCGAGAAGGCGCTTGATTAAGTGTCCATGCAACACATGTTTGCCAGCAGAGTCCCTGAATCCCCTCTCCCTATACACAGCCCCATGAGCATGCAGAGTTAGAAAAGCATATTTACTATCTGTCCAAACATTTAAAGTTTCCCCTTCAGCTCTTTCCAATGCCCTAATTAATGCCCACAATTCTGCTACTTGAGCACTACAGCCTGCCCCAAGCGGGCTGCTTTCCACCACCCTCTCATCATTGGCAATAGCATATCCCGAAACCCTCTTTCCCTCATGCATGTAACTCGAGCCGTCTGTATACCAATTCAGGGCAGCATCCTGAAGAGGGATATCAGATAAATCTGGACGGCTTGAGTACACAGTCTCCAAAACTTGTAAGCAGTTATGTTCTGAATCCACTTCTGTGGGCAATAGGGTGGCAGGGTTCAGTCGGTTGGACACCACTAATTTCACTTGAGGGTTTTCAATCATCATTGCCTGATACTTAAAAAGCCTTTGACTGCTGATCCACAGATGCCCTTTATTATCCAAGATAGAATGGATTGCATGAGGGGTGTGGACACTTATGGGACATGAGAAGGTCAATTTATTACAGTCCTGTAAAAGAACTGCTATAGCAGCAAGAACCTTCAAGCAATGTGGCCAGCCTTGAGCAACCCCATCCAACTGTTTAGATAAGTAAGCCACCGGGCGTTGCCACTGCCCCAATTGTTGTGTCAGCACCCCCAAGGCAACATTCTTCCTGGTATCGACATACAAATTGAAAGGCTTTTCCAAGTTAGGCAAGGCTAAGGCAGGGGCTGATGTGAGGGCTCGTTTCACTTCCTCAAAGGCTTTCCTTTGTTCTCCCTCCCATTCAAAAGGCTCTCTATCACCCCCTTTTGTAGCTGAATAAAGAGGTGCTGCTAATAGAGCATAACTTGGTATCCATATCCGGCAGAATCCTGCCAAACCTAAAAAGCCCCTTAGTTGTCGCCTATTCAGGGGTTCAGCAATAGCTAGCACAGCTTGTTTCCTTTCCCAGCCTAAAGCTCTGTGCCCCTCCTCAATGTCATACCCTAAATACTTCACTTTCTGCCTGACTAATTGTGCCTTCTTTTTGGAAGCCCTATAGCCGCACTTCAACAATAAATGTAAAAGGGATTCTGTGTTTTCCCAGCATGTTTCCTCTGTCCTGCCTGTCACTAGCACATCGTCTACATATTGCAGAATCGTGTCACCCCTCTGTCGGGGCACAAAATGCTGTAAATCTTCTGCTAGGGCTGTTCCAAACAGGGTAGGTGAATTTTTAAAGCCCTGTGGCAGCCTGGTCCAGGTATACTGTGCTTTTTGCCCTGTGTTTGGATTTTCCCATTCAAAAGCAAACAACGGCTGGCTAACTTTATGAATGGGAATTGTGAAAAAAGCATCTTTCAAATCCACAACTGAAAACCACTTTGCAGTTGGAGGAATCAAGCTCAACAATGTATAGGGGTTGGGCACAACAGGATGGATCGTGACAGTTATGGAATTTATGATTCTGAGGTCCTGTGCTGGTCTAAAGGAACCATCGGGCTTTCTTATGGGCAAAATAGGGGTGTTCCAGGGTGACTGGATGGGCACCAAAATGCCTGCTTTTAAATAGTTTTGGATGCTCTCATATATAGCAGTAATAGCCTCCTTGGAGCAAGGTCTCTGCCTGATACGCACAGGCATTGCTAAAGGTTTCATTTCCACAATCACGCGGGGGGGTGGTGAGCTGCGAAACCAGGGGGGTTATCCTCAGCCCATAGCCCTGGCACTCCAAACTCCCTCCATCTCTCATCCATAACTTCCTCCTCCACCGTCCTGTTAACCATCAATCTCCACATTGCCTCAGGCTGGTGTTTAATCTGAAGCGTCTGCTGTCCATCATCAAAAGAAATAGTGGCCCCCTAGCTTGCTAAGTAGGTCCCTACCTAGCAGGGGGACCGGACATTCGTGGACATATAAGAATTCATGTTGAATCTCTGAGCCTTCAAACACACAAGTGACAGGCTGTAAGACCGGACGCCCTAGAATCTGTCCTGACACTCCTTGAACCTGAATTTTATGGGGTCCTATTTTAGCAATTTGATTATTCACAACTGATCTCCCTGCTCCAGTATCCACCAAAAATGTTGTCTATTTGCCCCCTATATTTAAAGTAACCATTGGCTCAGGGGGGGCTTCCTCTAAGCCAGGTCCCCGTCAATCTGACCAGTTAGTCCCTGCCAATCCAATTCCTTCAATCTCCCTGTCTCTATTCCAATCTCTCACATTCCTCGAACCATCTCTCACATTCCTCAGACCATCTCTTACATTCCCTGGAGCCCCTCTCTGCCCTCTACCCCTGAAGGGGGAGTGCATAGGGGGTCCACTGCCAACACCTCCACGGCCTCTACCTTCTCTTCCTCTCCAACCTCTTCCTCGCATCTGCCTTCTTGGACATTCTCTTTGCCAATGACCTTCCTCCTTACAATTAGCACACTGATTAGGTCCCAGCATGATCCCTCCTTGCAATGCCACAGCCAACAACTCTGTCTTCTTATGCATCCTTGCATCTCTCTCTTGTTTTTCCACCTTATCCCTATTAACAAACACTTTCCTGGCCACTTCCAACAACTCTGTAGTGTTTTTTCCTAATGCTCCCTCCAACCTCTGCAACTTCCTTCTTATATCCTCATAGCTCTGTGCTATGAACCTCTCATTCAACATTCGCACATTCTCTGCACTCCTTGGATCAACCTGTGTATAAAGCTCATAAGCCTCAATCAATCTCTGCAGGAAACTCTCCGGACTTTCATCTGCTTCCTGCATCACTAAAGAAGGCTTTGACATATTCACGGGAGGCTTTCCAGCCTTGCGAAGAGCCTCTACTACTAAATTCTGATATTCCTTTAGCAATCTCATCTGTGGTGGATCCTGTGCATTCCATTCTGGATCCTTCTCTGGTGCCCTTGTTTCCAACTCTGGCTGTATATCCCGTACAGCTGGCAACCTATCCTTCAAACACTGGCTAACAGCAGCCTTCCACTTCTCCCTTTCCTCGGGAGTCAACAAAGTATTCAACAATTGCTGTACATCCTGCCACGTCCTCTTTACTTACTTCTCCCCTCACATTTACAGAGAGACCTTCCAAGTCCCCTTCCTCCTTGGGGGCCGACAGCCTCCCCATTTGTTTCTGCCTCACAAGTGGTTGCATGTCCCCAGGCACAGCAGAAGCAGTCAGCCCATCCCCAGGCACAGCAGCTGCTGCAGCCAGCACTGGGGGCATGGGGGAAAGGCCAGCACATAAGGAGGGGGTCTAAGGATTACTTCCTCTACTTCCACCTTTATCTCTTTCTTTACATCTGATACCTTAGTCTCTAAAATCTTCACATCCTTGATTCTTTTAGTCTCAACCTGAAGCTTTTTCCTCTTAGGTCTAGCCACACACAAACGAACCATTTCAGCCTGACATTGCAATAACTCATCTGCTTGCCCTGCTACTGCATCCCCCCACTGATCTATATACTGAAATTGGCTAGGGTAGTTTTCTTCATTGGCTGCTATCAGAGAAGTGAGATCATCAATGATTTGGAGCTGAAAAGTTCCCTCCGGGGGCCACCCCACATCCATGTGAGGCCATTGATGCTCACATAAAAACTGCAGCCTATCCCTGGTTACCTTTGGATAGGGAACCTTATACTGGGTATGATTAAAGTACTTATCAAATCCCTTTATCATGCATTCCAGCAGTGTGCTGGGAACACTGCTATGCCCCCCCCCATCCTAACACACTGCCAATGACCTACAGTGCTGGACGTTCCAATGGTCACTAGTAGGGAATGCACTGGCTTAACCACCCACACAGCCTAACACGGACTTCTTTAGGATCGCCGTCCCGAGTCCAGGGGAGTGATCAGGTCCCCTCTTCTATCTTCAAGTGAGATAGGTACAATTACTTTAAACACATACTCGCCTGCCTTGTTGTTACACTCGTCCTGGCCAGGAGCTGGTTCAGACCTCCTTTCCTTTCCCAAAGGGTTCTTGGACTGGCCCTCAGCACTGTCGGCTCTGGAGGAAACACACCCCATGGCGCCTGGAGAATAGTTCAGAGATGGCTTTCCAGCAGGTCCGAAGGGTCAAGCCGTCCTCAGCGAAACATCGCCTCACTCAAGATTCCCAGCCAATGCACCAGAAAATGTTGTAGAAGTGAGAGACTTGAGTCAGCTCTTTTAAGGAAAGGGAAGTTTATTGCGCAGGTTCAGAGAGCTATCATAGCTAAAAAAAGTCTGAACACCCGACTGGGCGTGGATGATCATTTTTATAACCCCCAATACGTCAGTATTTCCTGATCAAGACATATTCCATACATGGTTACATTCTATAGTTCCTTATTTTAACATAGGAAAATTACTAGACATGATTATAATCGATAGTTCCTCTTTTACATAGGAATGCTTTTAGCAGTTAGTAATATTTCAAGTGTTAAGCAGTTTTCAATACACCATGTGATAAACAGTTTGCAATATATCATGTGCAGAGCTGAGAACAGGATGTCTGGCCATTCTAATTTTAAGGGTTGTCTGGTAAGCAGGAAAACCTCCCTTTCACCCACATTCTCTGTCGGACAATCAGTATTTTTCCAGCTTCCCACTTTAGTCCAAGCTAATGCTCCGAGGGCGAAGCGCCTCGACGAAGTTAAAAATACAGGAGTGTGTAACGTGAGCCGGGGGCTGGTTTAGTGGCGCAGTGTTGACCATATGCGAGTGCCCGCCCAGCAATCAATCCAACAGCGACCCGCATCTGCCCTCGCCCTGACCCCAGCACAGCCTCGCTCTTGCTTGCCAGGCGTTGGGTCAGCCCCAAGAAGCAGGGCAGTTCCAGAACCTTAATAAACTCTGAGCGAGGACTTTCGGTTCCGGATCATGGCGTTTGCAGCCCGACAAAGAGACTGGTCGGCTGATTTCCCTCTGCCAGTAGACCCTTAATCGGGTCGAAAAGCCGCCCTGGAGGGACAGCTACCGTTGAGGAGGTCCTCATCGACCGTGGGAGAGCAGCAGCTTCTTCCGCAGTCCGAGATTGCTCCTTAGGGCCGACGGAGGAAAGATCGGCCAGTAAAATGGCCGATCACTTTGGTGCTGTAACCAGAAGTCAGAAGAACATCTAAGCACAAAGAACCACCGTGGTTGATCCGGGTGAGATTTTTCCTTTCCTCTGTTAGTCCTTTTTTTTCATTTTGGTTTCCTGCAAAAAGCATTTTTTGGAACTACTTCCCTGTTTTAAGAGAGCGGCGTGTGCTAGTGTGGGAAGGAAAGCTGTGAAATGGAATGAAAATTGAATCTAATTGACTATCTTTGACTTTCATCTACTTTGGGGTCTTGAAAAGATGCTTACTGTTGAACTTTATTACTGGACTTAGCATATATGTGAAAAATATTATTTTCTTTTTGTTTGTTTGTTTGTTTTTTCTGACTTTGACAACGTTATCTTTGGTGTCTGGAAAGAGTATTTTACAGGCTACTGAGGACACCTTGTGGAGAAATTTAAAACTGTAACTGTCTTTGTTTTTTATCTGGTGATGAGTTTGGCTTTGACCTTCAGATTACCATAAAGGAAAAGACAAAGAAACAACAGCTGTTTTGTGGGGGTGGACACTGGCTAAATGTTTTTGAATACAGCCTCCACTAAAAGATAATAGGTCTGGTCCTAGTTACCATTAAAATGGAGAAATCTTATTTACATTTCAACTGTAAACTTATACTGGAGAAAATCTATGAAGCCACTGAGCAAATATGTTGCCAAATAAGAGAGAGTACTACAGAAATAATAAACAGAAACTCTATCTTGAACTTACAAACCGATTTTCAGATCTCATCTGAATATTCTACAGACCCAAAAACAATAGAAGAGGAATTAATCATCATTAAAGAGTATTCTATTTCATTTTATACACAACCATTTGAGATTTTTGATGATCAAAAATGATTGTAATTAAACCATCTATACCTTCAAAATTTACAGAAATGGACTTGCAATTACAATTGATTAAGAACTATGATAATGTTGTTAACCAACTACTAACCACAAAATTGGTCAGGAGTGAGTCTCCTATTCAGCAGAGTTAAATGTCAAGGCTTGAATCTTTAAAACAACAAGAGACTACCTACAAAGGACTCAGGTCTCTAAAACAGAAGAGGGGACGCTCTTCCCTGATTCAAATGCTACCACAAGGAATAAAAAGAGACTTATTTGTTGACATAGAGGCTTTGTTATGGAAACCAGCTTGGCACAAAAAGAAAGCTAGAATAGGATTTAAGACTGTGATCTAAAATGGTACATAATGGGTTAAAGGCTTTTTAGACATGGATTGACTTAAAGTTTAAGATTGGGGAGTAAGATACCAGAGATCCTGATTGAAGAAAGACTAATTAAATGTGAAGTTAGCGAAAAGATGTTTGCTTTTGTACTAATATGTGCATGGGGGATATAATAATAATTTGGATTGGATTTAAATGTTATTGAATGGGTTAAAAGAGTATTATATAGATTTTGATTGATTGATAGATTATAGATTTAAAATAGATTCGAAATGTATTGTTTGGAGCAATATTTTTGTTTTCTAGGAAGGAAAGCTATTTTGTAAAGCAAGGGGAATAAGAGGGATTTTTGATAAAAGAAGAAATGAAATTAATAAATGAGTTACTGATTACGTCAAGGAAAGGGGAAAGGAAAGACACCTGAAGTGTTAATAATATCGTTATTTAAGCTAAATGGGAATATGGTAATTGTAAATAGTAAAGCTTAATACAGGATTTTGATTTATATAAATGAAATGTTATTGATGATTGTTTGGATTGATTGAATTATATTGAAAAATATATTAATTTGAATATAATATAATATTTGAGGGAACAGAGAGGGAGTGTTTAATGATTTAATTTGAATTACATATGTATGATTTTGTTTTGGCATAATTGATTACCCTGTCACCACGTTGTTTCTCAAGCAATTGGTTGTAAAAAGAAAAATTAATAAAACTTGTATTATAAAAAAAATTAAACTCTGGGCGAGAAACCTTTTTTTGGGGGGGGGGCAGGCAGCCTGCCCATCACCCGTGGCTCTTCCAGCTCCAAGCTCTGCCCAACTCACCCCTCATAAGGCACTGGGCATGAAGGCTCAGACCTTGCCTTTATGTGGTGCAGAACGAGAGTACAGGTAAGAGGAAGTAGACATGTCACATCTGGTGCCTCCTCTTCCTTTATTTCCTCGTTTGGGCTAGCAGTGGGTATACTGGAGTTAAGGTAAGTTCCAGAAAATGCAACTAGATGCAGGAAAGCCTGGAAGGGCAAATTTGCCTACCATGTTCTTTGAGAAGCTTTGTGATGAAGACTGGGTAAAGAGGGTCTAACTTACTCTTTATGGGCAGCATGAAGGAGAGGATTCAGCTTATTTCAGGTGTGAGCAAGGAACAGCATCAGGTTTTGCTTAACTTTCTAGGTTTGACCCATTTCTTCTTGTCATGCCTCCCAGAGATCACTTACTTGTCATTCTTATTCACCCACCTGCAATTGTTCTTTATGTAGTGCAGTGATAGGAAATAGGGGCATCAGAGCCACGGATTCTGATTGTGTCACCCAGAAAAAAGATAAATGAGTAGGTGAAGGTGCCAACTGACCCTACAAACTGCCTGCTACTTGTCTGTCCATCTTTCAATTTTCTGGAGAGTAGAAGTGAATTGATATTGCTCAGGGCTAGCTGCTCCTATATGTTGTTCAATGTGTTACCCCTCTCCACTTTCAGTCACTTGAAAAGTATCATACCTTTTAGGAGTCTTCCAACAGTACCAGCTCTGTAGCATCAGCAGTCATGGGGCAAGGATTACTGTGCCTCAGCATGTCGTATGATCCTGGCTGCTGAACCTACAGGAACAATCTGTATTCTTTGGGAATATCCAAATCAAGAATACTCACTATCAAATGCATTTCTCACTTTGCCAAGGCTTTTATGATCCTGTTGATCACATACAATTTCCCTGTCCATACAACACAGTTCCTAGAGGGTCAGGCTGGGACACTGAGTATTTATATTCATGTTGATTGTGGACCTTTCATAACACTTTCACACAGAAAGTAATAATATTGGGAATGAAGTAGAATCTCAATCAATTTCCAATCAGCATTCAATCCAGTGCTGACGTCCAATCAATAGTATCTATTTCAGCCTGTATATTCATAGAGGAAAAGTTTGAACAATTGCAGCTGTCAACCATCAGTATCTACATTTACAAAACAATATTCATAGAAATTCAGTAACACAATCCACCATGGTTTTAAATATATGGTTTAAATATATGCTATTTAAATATGCTAAAGCGATCCCTTATGTGTGGCTCTGATAGCTTTTTCTGAATTGGATGATTTTGAAAACAACATTGCAATTTATCTTTTAAGGTTTTACTGATAGTTTGAAAGTTCTGAAGTAACAGTTTCATTTCCTAGTTTCCAGTGTTGGAGTTTTATAACAGGTGATATTGGCTAATGTATTTCCTACAATTTTCAAATCTAGCAACTATATTTCATGGTAGACTTGAAAGAGAGGCAGAGGTTTCTCAGAGAACATACCATATTGCAACTACAAGTAAGCTTTCATTAGCAAATAGACGTTGCCTTGCTTCATCTTCTCAATAGAGTTTTTCTTGGTTACAGCAACTTTCCATGGTATTATACAAGCACTGTAGAGTGAGTATCGCTGAATGTGGCAAGATGTCTCAATAAAACTGCATAGAATTGGGCTGCTACCAAGAATCTCATGATTCAAAACTTATAAAAAGCTTGATATTACAAAATAATGCTAAGGAAAACTATGTCCCAATTTACAATATGGAGGTAATAGCTGGGTTTATACTGATACTGATTACTGAGATTCTATAAAATATACAGATAGAGGTTTTCATGAGATAAGTCAGTGCTGAGGCTTTCTCATTATAATGTACAAACAGTAATTTTCAGAGTGTGGCACAAACATGAAATTATTTTAAATCTGTTTCAATATGAAATAGGAACACTTTTCTTCAAAAGGTCATACTATAGAGTGAACTATTGTAACGTTTTACAGCCGGATCGTAAACTTTTATTACTTAGATCAGTGGTGGCGAACCTTTTAGAGACCGAGTGCCCAAACTGCAACCCGAAACCCACTTATGCATCACTGGGTACCAGGTGGGCGTGGCCACTGAGTGGGCGTTGCCACCGAGTAGGCGTGGCCATGGTAGTCATGGCAGCATGGGTGGGCGTGGCCAGGGTAAGCGTGGCCACATCAATGTTGCTCCTGAGGAGGGATGCCTTTGGGGGCCGGGAAGGGTTGGGGGAGATCCAGGGGGTCTCTGGCGGGTGGGGCAGTTGGCAGGAGGCTCATCATCTTGTTTTGGCAATGAGCCAATTAGATCACAATAGGAGTCAGTTATTGATGTCATGTATTGAAGCTGAGAGGATATTTGTCAGTGTGTTATGTGATCGCTATCAAGTTGGTTGGGTTTTTTGGTGTTCTTTCATTTAGTGAGCTTGTAAAATGTAATAAAATTAAAATCATGGTGCAAAGAGTTGACTGGTTGCCCAGAAAACAATGTAAAATAGTATTATTAAGTGAACAAGGCTACAGTTATAAAGAAATTAGAAGAAAAATGGGTGGAAACTTAACCAAAGGTGGCATTTCTACTGTCCACTTTTCCCCAAAGGTTTCCACAATTTTGGCCACTACTGTATGAGGGGGGAATTAAACAATGAAAGCAAGGTGTCTTGGATTTTACAGGTTGTTGGAAAAGTACTCATTCATTTTGCCAGATGCTGAAAATAACAGAAATCTGAAGCAGAATGCTTGTACTAGCAGATGCAACTGATATAAAATCTGGACGAAGAATGGTCAATAAAGCATTCTTGGTTGTCTATTTTATCTTTCCTAATAAGCTGTAACCAACTTCTTCACTTAACTTTGCAAAACCTGTGGGTTCCACGCCATTCCACATACCTGCAAGAAAGCAGCTGCAATCTGAGTACTCTAACTCAGGGCTTTTCCAAAAACTTGATGACCCCCCCCCTCCCAAAAAAGGAAAAAAGTGATAAAGTACAGTAGTCCTTGACTTACAACAGCTAACTTAGTGACTGTTCAAAGTTACAAAGGCACTGAATAAAGTGGCTTATGACCATTTTTCACACCTGACCTTTGTAGCATCCCCAGGGTCAGGTGCCTTCCTCCTTCTCATTCCCATCTCCTTCCTTCCTTCCTTCCTTCCTTCCTTCCTTCCTTCCTTCCTTCCTTCCTTCCTTCCTTCCCCCTCTCCTTCCTTGCCTGCCACCCTTTCTCATTCCCATCTCCTTCCTTCTCCCTCCCTCCCTCCCTCCCTCCCTCTCTCTCCCTTTCTCCAAAATGCAAACATGCACGCATCCTCCTCCCCCTGCCTACAGCGAGCTTCTGCAAAGCACAAATGGGCACTACATCCCCCCTGCCTCCTCTAAAGTGCAAACGCACGCATCCCCCTCCCCCTGCCTACAGCGAGCTTCTGCAAAGCGTAAATGGGCAATACATTCTCCCTGCCTCCTCCAAAGTGCAAACGCCGTCCTCCTCTCCCTGCCTCCTCCAAAGTGCAAACGCACGCATCCCCCTCCCCCTGCCTACAGCGAGCTTCTGCAAACCGCAAATGGGCACTACATTCCCCCTGCCTCCTCCAAAGTGCAAACACACACGCATCCTTCCCCGCCCCCACCCCCGCGAGCTTCTGCAAAGCGCAAATGGACTCCATTCTGCAAGCTAAGTTAGGACAAGAAAAAGGACAGGCACAAACTTACAGTATGTTTTTGAATGGCAAATTCGAGTGAAGGCACCTCCCTGCTAAGTTTGATCCATAAGTCTCAAAGAAGTCTTAAAGCTCAGGAAAACTCATTCCAGAGAGCAAAACCTTTTCAACTCCCCCCAACCTTTGCTCTCCAGCTGTCATCTGATCTTTCCTGGAAGGAAAGGCAGCCCAACTCATTCGCCCCCCCCAAACAGCTTGCCTTCCCAACACAAAAATTCAAAGGGGTGTCTGCTTACACTGTGCGCCCCTGCCCTGCAACTAGTTAACTCTGGAAAGTTGCTCCGAAGAGCAAATCTCAAAGAGTCTTCTTCGGTAGTCGGTAGAAGCGGCTGAACTGGTTTTGCAAACTCGAGCTACAACTTTTCCATCACAGACCGAGAGAGGGTTGCTTCTAAGTGGTGAACGACTTCGGAGGGGGGTGGAAAAAAAACCCAAAAGGAGTATCCGCCTTTTTGCGAAGCAAGCTTGCTGTGGCACATTCCCTTCTCCCTCCTGCCTTCTGCCAAGTTGGAGCTTTTTCTTTCTTTTTTTTCCCTTTGGAGGTGCAGATTTCCCCCTCCCAGTAAGGCACACGTGTAGCAGATAAGTCCAACCACTTCCTCGACTCTAACCTTCTTTTCACCACATGGTCCTAGGCCCGCAGCCTTGCTCTGCGCAGAGAATGGAGCCCCATCGGAGGCTTCCAGGCTACGGATGGTGCCCAGCAGCTGCACGTGGAGAGGTGGAGGGGAGGAGCCTGGTCCCACCTCCTTCCGGGGCGATGGCACGTGTGCCCACAGGGACGGCTCTGCGTGCCACCTGTGGCACGTGTGCCATAGGTTTGCCACCCCTGACTTAGATCATAAATACCTCAGAACTGCTTTTATTACCCTGAACTGCAATTATTATTCTACATTCTTTTGTGGATTACAAATAGTCAGAGACTGCAATATTTTTTACAATATTTTTGAATTTCTAATGCTTTTAAATATTTTGTGGATTTTTGTGTGCTACCTTGTATTTTATATCATATATATATTTGTATAATCTTTTTTACACTAACAACAAACTGACATTTCTTTTATTGAGCTCTCAGCTGAGCTACTTTTTTTCCTTTTAAACTGAGATGTTGTTTTACTTTGCAAATGTTATTCATCTGTCATTTTCAATACATGTATGGTTTACAAACTATATCAAGAGGGCAACATCAAGATTAGCTGCAGGAGGGATTAAAAAGAGAACTTAAACTCCTTGAACAAAGAGGTGAGAAGTGGCCCAGCTGAGAGGTGGCCTAGCTGAGAGGCAGCCCAGTGTCCCAACAAAGAGGTGGCCGAACGACCCATCTGAGAGAAGGAGAGACAACCAAACTGAGAGACAGAGAGGCAGCCCAGTGACCCAGCCTGACACCTGAGTGGAGTCAGTGTGATGCACATGGAGGCCACTGAGCAGCGGTGAAACGGAGCTAGGTGGCAGCAGACCAGCGGCTGTGAGCAGCACGGCAGACCTTGAACAGCATCAGTGCAGAGCTACATGGCAGAGGAGTAAAGTGCCCTGAGCAGCAACTAAGAGCAGCACGGTGGACTAGCAGTGGCTGAGAGCAGCACAGAGGACCAACTGAGCAGCAGCACCCACAGCAGAGGCTGAGAGCACTGCGGTAGATCAGCAGCAGCTGAGAACAGTGCTGTGGACCAGCTAAGCAGAGTGCCCACATCAGCACATCATACCTAAAAACCCCGGCAGTGGCCAGGCAACTGAAGGTCAAGAAAGAAGGCAAAAAGGATAAGTACAAAACACTTGTGGACAGGGAGGAAAGGGATGAACTTTCCAGTCAGGGAGTAGAGGGTTAAGAGCAAATAGAAAATAGGCTGAGGCTTCCAACAAAAAAAAAGTGCATATTACTTCATAAAGGGCCAAAAACTCTTGTAAATTCTTACATTTTAAAAATCTCTGAATTCTCTTTCTTAAGAACAATTCCTTTTCAATTTTTTTAATCTCTTTTTTCAAATTTTAAATTCCTTATTCCAATTTTAATCTTTTTAACTCTTAAATATCATTTTTAATTTTACATTCTTTTCTCAATTTTTAAATCTTTTTCAATTTTAATTTTTTTCATTTTTTTTATAAAATTCTTTTTTCAATGTTTTTCAATTTTTCAATGTTTTTCAATTTTAAAATTCTTTTTTAAAAAATTATAAAATTCTTTTCAATTTTTTCAATTTTTCAATTTCTTTTCAACTAAACATTTTAAAAAAACAGTTTACTTATTTTAATTCTTTAGAATTTTTTTAATTCTTAATGATCTAAGAGGAAAAAAATTAAAAAGCCACAGAAAAAGAGACAGACAGGGAAGATAGTGATGAATTTTTCAAGACAGAGTACAAAAGGTCAAGAACTCTTGTAAATGATTGTAAACTGACACTTCACAACATGGAGAAATTTTTTTACAAATTTTTAATTTTTTAACAAACAAAGAAAAAAGTCATGGAGATAGAGACTGACACTATAGTGACTTGCAAAGTGTGCCATATGTTGCAGCTTATGCTCACAGAAGAACCAAACTACTTGAATTACTAGAAGAAAAAGTAAGGGGTTCTTCTCTTACACGTGGGAACCAATGACACAACAATGAATCTGAAAACAATAAGAGATTACAAACAGCTAGCGAAGAAAGTTAAAGAATTAGGAGCACAAGTGGTGTTTTCATCTATACTTCCAACAAAAAGCCAACATCCAATGAAGGGAGCAAAGGATTTTAGAAACGAACCACTGGCTTAAAACCTGGTCTCATCAACAGAACTTCAGCTTCCTAGACCATGGTTTACATTACCTAGATGAAGGGCTACTGGCATGAGATGGACTGCACCTCACAAGAACTGGAAACAATATATTTGGAAAATGGCTCATTTTATCAAAAGGGCCTTAAACTAAAATTGAGGGGGGCCAATCTTCACGACACATAGAACCTAATTCCAAACAAAAACCACTAGATAACCAATCACATAAGGAGGAAGGGAGTAAAGAGAAAAAAGAAAAAAAAACATAATGAAATAGTGATGGAAAGAATGTAAATCACAGTTACAAAGTAGTAGATATAAGGAACATATCCAAGACCAATAAAGGACTCAAATGCCTATATATTAACACTCAAAGTTTAGGGAACAAACAGGGTGAACTTGAAGTACTAGTACATGAAGCGAGATATATAGTTGCCATTACTGAAACTTGGTGGGATGAAACTCATGACTGGAATGTACTGATGGAAGCATACAAACTATTCAAAAGAAACAGACCTAAAAAAAAGAGGAGGTGGAGTTGCATTATATATAAAAGATCACTACATCTCTACAGAAATGCACAAAACCAAGGATGAAAACCTCCTAGAATCCATATGGGTCAATATAAAAGGAAAAAAGAATGACATTACTATAGGCATATACTACAGGCCACCCAACCAAGCAGAAGAAATAGATGAACTCTTTGCTAATCAATTAACAAATGTATATAGGAAACATACCACAGTAGTAATGGGAGACTATAACTACCCAGATATCAACTGTGAGACAAACTCTGCAGCAAATGGGAGATTGAACAGATTCCTAACCAGCTTAGCTGACAACTTTGTCATCCAAAAGCTAGAGGAGGGAACTAGAGGAAAAAATATACTGTACCTAATTCTTACTAATTGAGAAGAAGTGATAGAGGGAGTTGAAGTTGCTGGAACCTTGGGCGAGAGTGACCACGTCATACTGGAATTCAATATAATGCAAACACAAGCAATAGAATATAATCCAACCAGTGTCTTAAACTTTAAAAGAGCTGATTTTAACAAACTCAGAGAGAGTCTAAGCAAAATTTCATGGATAAAAATCCTAAAGGGGAAAACAACTCAAGAAGCATGGGAAACTCTGAAGAATATGATCATAAATGCCCAGTCCAGCACAATACCACTGAAAAAGAAAAACAAGAAATCCAAGAAGAAACCAGCATGGATGCACAAAGATCTCTCTGATAAACTGTAAGACAAAAAGGACAAGTACAAAAAATGGAAAGAGGGACACATAACTAAGGCAGAATATGAGCAGATAGTCTGAATCTGCAAAGATGAAGTCAGGAAAGTAAAGGCTCAGAATGAACAAAGACTTGCAACAAAAGTCAAAGAAAATAAAAAAAGGTTTCTTTCAACATATAAATAACAAGAAAAAAGTCAAGGAAACAGTCGGTCCACTAAAGAGAAAAGATGGCAAGAACGTAACAGGCAGTATAGAGAAAGCAGAGCTGCTTAACTCATTCTTTGCATCAGTCTTCACACAAAAAGAAACTATAGCTCAACCTACCAAAAACATAAGTGTAAAAGACAGACTAGAAATAAAAATTAAAATAAGCAAGAAAATGTTTGATCTTGATGAATATAAACCACCGGGACCTGATGGATTACACCCCAGAGTTCTGAAGAAGCTGGCAGATGTTATCTGAGAACCATTGTATCATATCCTTAAATATTTTGGAGCACTGGGGGACTTCTGGTTTGACATCACAGTGTAACAGTCGCAGGAAGACGGGGCTCCGTCTTCCGCATTCGATTTTGCCCTGCTGGGGACCCTAAAAAGGGTCAAAAGTCACCCCAGAGAGGCAATGAAGAAGGAGGGGACCCTCGTTGATTGCAGAGGGGTGGTGGCCCTTCCGTTTGATCTGAGGAAGCCCTCCAAACCAGTGGGGGAAAGACTGGCTACGTTCATGTAGCCAGTCAGAAGCTGCTGACAACTGAAGGAAATAAGCACTAACGAGCAACTTTTGAGCAACGTGGATGAAACTGGGTGAGACTCTATCCTCTCTTTATAACTTTAAGACTTTTTCCTGGAAAAAACGCCCAAAGCAAAGAATCCTCCCTGATGAGAGAGGGAAAGGGAATTTCCACCCCATTCCCTCAGGGAAAAAAAGCAGAGAACTAACTGCTTGGGGGAAAACGGAGAAAATTATAAGATTAATTTGGAAATATAGATATACAGCCTTGAAATTTGGGAACTAAAAGTGCTTTTGAGACTGTTTTTTTTTAAAAAAAAAGACTTGAAAAGATTGCAATATAAGTTTGGATATAAAAAGCTGGACATCTAGTGGAGAACCACAGCACTACAATTTATTATGCTTAAAGGAAATTTGGCTTGAAGACTTTGGGTGTCCTTGGAAACTTTCAATTTTGAAGACTGCAGCTGGAAAAGGTAAAAAAAATATCTTGGGCTACTTAGCTGCATGGCAGAGATGATAAACTATTTTTAAATTGGCCTCCCTGGATTATGAATATAAATACTGACTTTTAGAGCTGTGTCATGGAACTATTCCCCTGTAGAAGAAACAGGCATGACTGATCGAGATGAGGGAACACTTTGGATTATAAACTTTTGATTGATGAATAACTTTTAATTGTTTCTTTTCTCACTGGACAGAAAGGATATGTTTTTCATTGGACAGAAAAACCTGGACTTTGCTTATATTTGTTTAGGGGAGGCCTAAGGACTGACTGACAGGCTGGCTGGATAATTTGGAATTCAAATGACAATTGACTGAAACTTTTTAAATCTCAAAATAGATTGGACTATAAAGACCACTACAAAAACAAAATGGATGTTCTGGGAGTTTCCGGTGACGTCACTGCAACATGGGTGCTGGGGAATGAAGCTCCGTTCCCCAAGCCTGATTTCTACCAGCTGGGGGGTCCAATAGGACCGAAAGTCGCCCCATAGAGGCGACTGGCCAAAGGGTGAAACTTTGCAGATCGCGGGCCAGTGGTAGCTTTCCCACTTGATCCAAAGGAGCCCTCAGGACTGGCAGGAAGAAAGGCTGACTGCACCCATGTGGTCAGCCAGAAGCAGCTGATCGTCAGAGACAACGAATACTAACAAGCGGAAAGCAAAAGAGCTGATCCAGGTGAGACTACTTTCCTTACCTCTCTACAAGTGACCGGTTCTGGGAAAAAGCACTTAAAAGCAAGAAATCCCTAAGCTTTGGGGGGGGGGTGTTCTACCCCTCCCTCTTGAACTATAAGCGGTGGTTTAAGCTTTGGGAAAATTAAAACTGGCTTATAACAAAATTGTGAAGATAATTGAGGCATAAAAGAAGGATAATTTGGGAAACTTTTGCATTTATAAATCTTTTTTTATTCCTTGTTTGGAAACCATCAGATTTTAACTTTTTAACTTTTTAAAATTATGGTGGGAATGAACATCCAATGACATCTATGGCAAAACTGAGAACTACATTTAACCTTGCTTTTTATTATCTTACTAAGTTGTTTTGATTGGAGTTTTAAAACTTGGCTGGATGCCCAGACACAGCTTATAGTTTAAACACTTTGGTGTCCTTGGAATTTATAGTCCTGAAGATTGTGGCTGAAAAAGAAAAGACTATTTTTGGATTGCCCTTTTCTACAGGATGGATTACAATTATAAATAAAAATTGTTTTTGAAATCATCTGACTTCCCTGGATTACAAATACAGCTTGACCTGGAATTTTTACAAGCTGTTTTGAAAGAGTGAAGAACAAGAAATTTCTTCTAACAGAACACTTTGGATTACAAATTTTGGTATATAATTTTTTCCCTCTTTTTTCCCTTTTGTTCTTTTTTTTTATTAAAAAGTTTTATAAAAAATTACACCCCAAAACCCCCCCACCCTAACCCCCCTCCCCCACTTCCCAGAGCTGAATACAGGGTTATTACAAATATAATAATCAAACTCTAAATAACATTAACCAACTATAAAATAACCAAATTCATAGTATACTTTAACTCCCCTTTAACATAAATACAGACAAGTAAAATAAACATAATAATATAGACAATTCCATATTATTAAACAATATCCAAGTTATTAAACTATACTAATACTAAAAACAATAATAAAACTAATAATAATTTCACTATAATATACTGTTAATAAAAATAATACTCTAAAATTTACTCATAAAATAAATGGAACTTTTTAGTCGCATATTTATTCTGAATATAATCTATCCATCTTCTCCATACTGAAATATACCTTTCTTGTGTATGATCCTTCAAATAAGCAGAAATTTTTGCCATTTCTGCTAGATTAGAAACCTTAAGTGTCCATTCTTCTATAGTAGGCAAGGAATCTTTCTTCCAGTATTGACCTACCAATAACCTTGCCGCTGTTATTAAATTCAACATCAGGTTAGTTTCTTTAACATCAAGATCTACAATAACACCCAACAAAAATAATTGAGGAGTAAACTTTATCTTTCTTTTAAAAATCTTTTGAATGTTCCACCAAATCATAATCCAAAAAGCTTTTATATTTCTACAAGTCCACCAAATATGGAAATAAGTTGCATCTAAACCACCACATCTCCAACATTTAGGCTGTAGATTAGGATACGTACAAGACAGCTTTTTAGGGTCCAAGTGCCACCTATAAAACATTTTATAAAAATTTTCCCTTAAATTTTGAGCCTGTGTAAATTTTACATTTCTAACCCAAATTATCTCCCATGTATCCAACGGAATCGGTTCCTGAATATTTTGAGCCCATTTTATCATACAATCTTTAACTAAATCCATTTCCAAATCCAATTCTATTAAAGCATTATAAATTCTCTTTATATGCGCTCGATTTTGACCTTTAATCTGTATTACCAAAATCTCATCCATTAAGGTAATACCAACCTTTTGATCTATACTCCACCTAGCCACTAATTGATTATACTGGAACCAAGACTGTACAATATTTTCTTGCCTTAACTCAACTAAAGATTTTAATTGCCAATCGCTGCCTAACGGTCTAAGTAATTCTTTATAAGAAATCCTATCAAAATTCACACCCCTAGATATCCCCTCTATTGCGTGTCCAGGAATCCCCCAAATTGGTATTTTATAATTTAACCGATAATAATACTTCTTCCAGACACAGAGTAAAGCAATTCTTAAAATATGCGACTTAAAGGCCTGATCTACTTTTTTATTATAAATTAGATATGCATGCCATCCATATAATAAATCCCACCCCTCAAGAGAAAGTATATTTTTATTTGTTAAGTTAACCCAATCACTAATCATTGTTAGAGCAGCCGCATCATAATATAATTTCAAGTTAGGCACTTTAAGTCCACCTCTTTCTCGAGCGTCTTGTAAGATCTTAAACTTGACCCTTGGTTTTTTCCCAGCCCATATAAATTTATTGATACCCTCCTTTTGTTCTGGCGGACAGCATGGTTTGGTGACCCCCGTGAAATGGTCATTCGACCCCAAATGGGGTCCCGACCCACAGGTTGAGAACCACTGTCTTAAAAGATGAAAATCAGAAATTGATCCAAATAAATGGAGAACTAGAATAATAAAAATAATACTAATACTAATACTAATAATATAATACTACTACTACTACTACTACTACTACTACTACTACTACTAATAATAATAATAATAATAATAATAATAATAATAATAATAATAATAATAATAATAATAATAATAAAGTTGGAAGGGACCTTGGAGGTCATCTAGTCCAACCCCCTGCTCAGGCAGGAAACCCTATAACATTTCGGACAAATGGCTGTCCAGTATCTTCTTAAAAACTTCCAGTGTTGGCGCATTCACCACTTCTGGAGGCAGGTTGTTCCACTGGTTAATTGTTCTAACTGTCAGGAAGTTTCTCCTTAGTTCTAGGTTGCTTCTCTCCTTGATTAGCTTCCCCCCATTGCTTCTTGTCCTGCCTTCAGGCACTTTGGAAAATAGCTTGACTCCCTCTTCTTCGTGGCAGCCCCTGAGATATTGGAACACTGCTATCATGTCACCCCTCATCCTTCTCTTCATTAAACTAGACATACCCAATTCCAGCAGCCATTCCTTATATGCTTTAGCCTCCAGTCCACTAATCATCTTTGTTGCTCTTCTCTGTACTCTTTCTAGAGTCTCAACATCTTTTTTACAGCACGGTGACCAAAACTGGATGCAGTATTCCAAGTGTGTCCTTACCAAGGCATTGTAAAGTGGTATTAACACTTCATGTGATCTTGATTCTATCCCTCTGTTAATGCAGCCTAGCACTGTGTTGGCCTTTTTGGCAGCTGCAGCACACTGCTGGCTCATATTTAGGTGATTGTCCACTAGGACTCCGAGGTCCTTCTTACAGTTACTACTATTGAGCAAGGTACCCCCTATACTATACCTGTGCATTTGGTTTTTCTTGCCTAAATGTAGAACCTTGCTTTTTTCACCATTGAATTTCATTTTGTTAGATAGTGCCCAGTGTTCAAGTCTGTCCAGATCCTTCTGTATCTTAAGCCTGTCTTCTGGAGTGTTGGCTATTCCTGCCAGCTTGGTGTCGTCTGCAAATTTGATGAGTTCCCCATCTATCCCCTCGTCCAAATCATTGATGAAGATGTTGAAGAGCACTGGGCCCATAGCAGAGCCCTGGGGCACCCCACTACACACTTCCCTCCATGTAGATGCAGTTCCATTGAGGACCACTCGCTGAGTACGGCCAGTCAGCTGTGATGGAGATGGAAAGATCCTCATACTTTTTAAGATTTCAAAATATAATGGAAGATAAGGAAGAGGATCTTCTACACCTGATAACGGAATTATTGGCAGACACATTAGGAATCAGGAAACAACAAATGGAAGGAGAATTAGATCAGATCTATCGAGTCAACTCAAACTATGCTAGAAGAAATAAAGTCCCCAGGGAAGTACATGTTAGATTTCTCAAAAGATCTTTAAGAGACAAGATTCTGAGAAGAGTAAGAGATGAACCTTTGAAATACAAAGAAAAAGAAATTGTAGTCCTCAAACAAATTCCTAGGAGAATAAGAGAATCCCTAAGAGAATACCAGTTTCTAATTAGGAAATTAATTGAAAAAGGAGTGAATTTCAGATGGCTGATTCCAGAAGGGATTTTAATCTATTGGGATATGAAAAGATATAGATTGGATATGCCACTTAAAGCAATGGAATTCTTCAACAACCATAGAGCATTTCTGGAAGGAGGTGATTTTGAATCTAGTACAAAGAGAGAAACAAAGAAACAGGAAGAAATGGCCTAGATATAACTGAAAGAGATGGAGAAGGAGAGTGGGATTTTGTCAATGAATATAAATGGACTGAATTCTCCCTCAAAAAGGAGAAAATTCTTTACACGATTACAAAAATTAAAAACGGATATAATTTGTCTCCAAGAAACACATATTAAGAGACAACACTATAAGTTGCTAGAACAACCAAAAATTGGCAAACTTCACTTCGCATTAACACTTCAAAAGAAAAGAGGAATAGCTCTATACATTAAAGAAACTATGAACCCTAAACAAACTTATGTGGATGAAGAGGGGAGAATATTAATGGTGGAAATAATGATGGATCAAAAACATACTGATGGTAGCAATATATGCACCAAACGATAAACAAGAACAATTTTACCAAAAAGTACATAAAAAATATTAGATTTAAACTATCAAAATCTCTGTATAATGGGAGACTTTAATGCAATAACAGATGGAACTTTGGACTATAAAAGTGCTAAACAAGGGAGGAAAGGAGGAAATATATTACCTAAAGCGTTTTCAAAAATGACAGAAGAACTCTGTATCCAAGATATATGGAGAGAAAAAAATCCAAAGAAATTACAATATACATTTTACTCAAATAGACATAAATCATGGTCCAGAATTGATATGTTGTGGAAAAACCACAATACTTACATCAGAAGACAAGACCACGAAGGGCTGGAGAAAACAGGCTTTATTTGTGCACAATGGTTCAGAGCATTAGCATGACAGATTCTGAACCCCGGGCTACTTCCAGGGAGTACTTCTTATAGTATTGACCACCCACGCCTTGGCTTTAGGGTGGCTCTTATCTATCTTTGACACACTAAAACAGAGAAGTTTATATCTTGAGGCTACACAAGGAAAAAGGAGAAGTTCACACAAACGGTTGTCTTACCACACCTCTCTACACGGGTAATATCTTACACCATCTGTGACTTTCAGTTGGCACTTCTTGTAAAATGATTTCTACATAACATGAGCACATCTTTATAATAATGACATTTATAGTAATGACACACAGGTTATATTATTTAGGTTACATTATTCAGCCAAGCTTAATATTACCTATTACCTAAAGTTTAATGTGATTAGTAAAAAACAGCATCCAGCATTCCTGTTAATTAAGATATATTTATGATTATTTTCCTGTCCACCTCATTCCTCCCCTTGAAACTTCACTGAAATCGTGAGATTATTGAGGAGTTTCATACTTTGGAGGATCACATAAGGTAACATATTCCCCTTCATCTGTGAGGGCCATGACATGGGCTATGGCTCGTTTCTCTACAAACATAGAAAGGCTATTGGAAATAGTGTGGGTAACAATGGGCAAAATACAAGGTAAAATTAGACAACCAAGCGCAATTACCCCTACAAGAGCTACGATGGCTTGTAATCCGGGCAGCTTTGGAAACCAAGAGGTAAACATTTGGGTGAAGTCAAAACCTTTCCATTCTTGGTCGGCATTATGGGTAAGTTGCCTCATTTCAGTGGTTAACTGTTTAATGACTTTTCCTGTCTCATCAATCTGTAAACAACAATTGGAAAGGTTGAATTTACCACAAACGCCTCCTTCCTTTGCTAAGATGTAATCTAAGGCCAACCTATTCTGATACACTGCTCTCTGAATCTTATCAGTAGTATCAGTAGTATTGAGAGCTTTATCCAAACGTTGGCCTGCCAAGTCCAAGACAGCTTGAAGTCGGGTAATCCTGTTTAACATATAGATAGGTGTTCTGTAGCCATATGACCCATCTTCAGCCCACGTAGCCTGCCCATAGGAGCACACTATCCGTTCAGAATTCCAAACATTGGTCTTCTCATATTCAGCTAGCTCTTTACAGGGGAAATTAGAGAAAGCTGTTTCTACATCTCTTCTACGTCTCAGCAGCCCTATTGGGTCATATACAAGGACACCTAGCAGCTGTCTGGCCCTAATTGGTAAAAGGAAGAAGGATGGCTTAATCCAACCTAAAACACAGGTTCCTGCCCAGTTTAGGGGTAACCTCTCATAAGCCAAATTACCACAAATCCAATACATATTTTCTGGGGAAATCCACTCCTTTTGAGTGCAGTTAAGGTATGGGAGCAGAGTCCCTTCAAACTTAGTGGGCTCTGGGCTTTTACCAGGGGAGATCCATCTTACATAGTCTTGATCCCAGTATCCTAAACAAATTAGATCTCCTACTGGCACAGTATGATTTCTGAGGAAGCAATTCTTCCCCACCAAGTTAGTAGCTAATATCCACACAGCTCCTGAGAAGCGAGTTCTAGCTGTTAAGTTTCCAGCTTTAAACATGCTGTTATAGATTTCAAGGGTGGCTTCTAATGCTTCCCATGACCATTGTTCTCCCATATTAGTGCCACCGCATACAAAACAGTTCTTTACAGTGAGTGTTTTTGCCACCTCCTCAGCCATTTCAATAAACAAATTGGTAGCTTTTGTACTTATAGGGAGGGGATCATTCTCTAGTTTCTTCAGATTGTCGTATACAGACCAGCCTAAAGATCTAACTTGTCCATCACAGATTCTTTCTACTTGGACAGTGAGGTAGGTCTTAGGGTCTTCACCAGTTCTCTCAATTCCAAATCCATATACTTTCAATGATGGGTGAGTTCTTTTGATTTCCAATTTTACCCAATTACTATTTATAACCTGTGTAAGGTCACCCAATCCTGAACAACCCTTATATCCCCCTCCTGTATATGCGCACACACATTCCCACCCTGAGCATTTTACTGAGGCAGCACATGGCAGCCAATTATGTGAAGCTGTGATCCAGGTTGTGTCTGTAGTACACAAATACTTATGGTTACTTTTATATGAGTCTCTCCAGGCCTCAGATCCACATCCCACTCTCCCATATTTACCTGGTTTATCTATGGCATTGCAGGCATCAAATTCCAAGACTATCTTTTCCTGTCCCTGTTTAAGGACGGTGGTGTGATTAACATAGGCATATAGGCCTATCACCTTTCCATTGCGCCATTGTCCAAACCCTGTATACAAGGTAACATTGAGTTTTTCCAGAGTTTGGGGTCTATAACAGGCATCCTTTTTTCCTAAAGTACACAATGTATACATGGTTCCATTATTCAGACATGTTTTTCCTGTCTGGTTATATCCTACTGGTGCTTGGGTGTGATAGACTAAGGTAGTTATTGTGGCTACACCTTGCGTTGCCTTTGTAATGCATTGGTGACAGTTATTTGATCCCTCTGGGGCCCTTTGGATGCAATGGGTACAGAAAGGTGGGTGTTCTCGGTAGCAAAGAACCCCCTCTGTTCCATTACATCTTTTGTAAGGGGTTCCCCGTCGCTAGCCATAAACACAGGAAGGCAGGTCAAATTGGTTACAAGTTTCAGGCCTACCAATCCTTCCTAGCACAGCCCCATCGTGAGTGAGACATTGTGTGCAGGGCTCCTCCCCTTGTCTCCCTTGGTGATTGTCCCGTGTCGAGCGGCGGTGTATGTGGTGGGGCATGTGGATTTGTACAGGAGGGATCCATGAGACACGCAGGCTATGGCACCTTATAGTGGAATTAAGAACACACCGCTAATATCGGTGCCCCTCATTTTCACAGGGAAGTTAATTGAAAAGGGTACAGTTGGGAGGCTGTGTGATGGAATAAACAAAGTGCCTTCCTGTGGGTAGGTTTACAAAACATTCATCACAAGGAGGGACATGATCTGAAGAGTAAGGGCGTGGGTCTCCAGAGAGATGTTCATCACCACTTACTCCCTTATGATCTCCCTCCCTTGTGAAGAGACCCTGTCCCACAGATGTTGATACTGGTTCTGGAGATTTTAGAGTGGGGAATGGGGTGAAAGCATTACTGTCATTCAGATCATAGGGTTCAATTAGCCAGTCCTCAGGTACCACCCCAACCCTTTTGTCATTAGCTATGATCCCTCGATACAGAAACAAAGAATTAATGATAACAGTAATTAACAGCAATACCACCACCACCCAAATGGTTGGTATAAGCCCTTTCCTAATACAAGCAGTCTCCCTCATTCTCTGGGTGGAATCCATGTTTAGAAAACTCTAAGACTAGTGATGCGAACGCAGCTTCCAGGGCAGGGGATTTTTGTTGCCCGTGCGATGGGTGTTAGCTTCCGGAGTAACACCTGCAGGGGTTTGCTTCACCTCTCCCGTTCGCAGGGGGACAGCTTCCGGAGTGTCACCAGAAGAGGAGAGGCTCCTTCTTCTACGGTGCAGGGTGAGTTTAAGGGGTTGAGTTGGATCACTATTCACTTTCCACTGGGTGGGGGCTGCCAATTTAACCCTGGACCAATGGATCCACGACTTGATCTCAGCCACCTTAATAGCAAGGGGAGAAGACATAACAACAGTATATGGCCCCTTCCACTTTGGGCTTAAGACTTCCCTCTTCCAGTCCTTTACCCGGACCTCTTGTCCCAGTTGTATATTATGTGTTGGTGTAACCAAGACATGGGGTCTTTGGGTTAAAACATACTGTTGTAGCCACTGGACTATAGTGTTAAGAGCCTGCAGCTGTTTTAGCTTGACAGTGTCTGCTACCTGCCCAGTGTTCTGGACATCTGGTTTGAGCAGATTGGGGACTCTGCCATACAACAATTCAAAGGGAGATACAAGCAACCCCCTTTGTGGAGCACACCTTACTGCCATCAGAGCCATATTCAAAGCATCTGGCCACTTAAGCTGAGTTTCCTGACGTATTTTTGCCAATTTTTCCTTAATGGTTCTATTCATCCTTTCCACCCTCCCTCCTGATTGAGCATGGAAACTACAGTGAAGCTTCCATGTTATCCCTAGCATAGCCGCTATCTTTTGGGTGGCTTTATGAATGAATTCAGGACCATTATCTGAAGAGATTCTTGATGGCAACCCATACCGAGGAATAATAATGTGAAGCAAGGCTTTTGCAACTTCAGTCGCCTTCTTTGTCCTTGTTGGGATGCATTCTGGCCATCCAGTGTATGTGCATACTATAACTAACATTGCTCTATAGGGACCTGAGCGTGGCATATCTGTGAAATCAATCATCAAGGAATCGAAGGGATAATTTCCTCTGGGCTGATGTCCTTGAGGCAGTTGGGGTCCTTGCCTTGGGTTGTTGGCTGCACAGATCTCACATCTAGCACAAACATTTGCTGCAATACTGTGTATTTTATCAATATAAACCTCTCTCTTCAGGGCATTTGCCAGTGCTGCCTTTCCCAGGTGCAGTTGCTTATGAACCTGTTGCACTGCATCCCATGCCATATATCCTGGGATAAAGACTCACTGGTCTGGCAAAATCCACCAACCATCTTCTTGCCTTGCCTCTAGCATCTCAACTTTTTCCAAGTCTTCCTGAGAGTAGTTTGGTTTACTCTGATCCTGTTCCTTAGGGGTCCACAAAGCTAGACAATTTGTATGTTCAGAAGGTGCTTTTTGTGCAGCAATGCGAGCTTCCCTGTCTGCCTTATTATTTCCTAATTGAATATCTGATGCTCCCTTCTGATGGCCTCTGCAATGCATTACAGCTACTTCCTTAGGCTCCCACACACTATTCAGCAGACGCAGTATCTGTGGTCCATACTTAACATCCTTTCCCCCTGATGTTATAAGTCCTCTTTCTTTGTACAAGGCTCCATGGACTTGCACTGTTAGGAATGCGTACTTGGAGTCTGTGTAAATATTAATGTGCTTCCCTTTTGCCAACTCCAGAGCTCTAGTTAATGCATGCAGTTCAGCTAGCTGAGCACTTGTACCAGGCGGAAGAGGCTCAGCTTCCCAGACTTCCTCCAAAGTCACCACAGCATATCCTGCCTTTCGAATTCCTTCCTGCATAAAACTAGTTCCATCCGTGTATATTGTAAAGTCTGGATCAAGCAGGGGAACATCTCTCATGTCTGGACGGCTAGCGTAAGTTTCTTCAATGGCTTGTATGCAACTGTGTGTGGTTTCCAAGTCTGGTTCAGGCAGCAGCGTGGCTGGATTCAGTGAGTTAGATTGAATCAATGTAACCATTGGGTTATGTGTTATTAAGGCTTGATACTTTAGCATGTGTGGGTTGGTCAGCCACAAATGTCCTTTTGCTTCTAAAACAGCTTTAAGAGCATGGGGTGTGTAGATATCTAACTTCTGCCCAAAAGTCAATTTGTTAGCTTCCTGTGTTAATAACGCCGCTCCTGCAATTGCTTGAAGGCAAGCCGGCCACCCTCTGGCTACATTGTCAAGCTGTTTAGACAGATAAGCAACCGGGCGATGCCAAGCCCCCATCTTCTGAGTGAGAACTCCTACTGCCACATTTTGTTTTGTATCTACAAACAATTGAAAGAGTTTTTTCCAAGTCTGGTAGCCCTAGACTCGGAGCACACATTAGAGCTTCTTTGAGAGCAGTGAAACTATTATCTTCCTGCTTTTCCCATCGCAGAGCTTCTTTATCACCCCCCCTTGTTGTTTCATACAGGGGTTTTGCTATTAGGCTAAAGTTGGGAATCCATATTCTGCAAAAGCCAGCAGCACCTAAAAAACCTCTTAACTCTTTCCTATTTTTCGGGATAGGCAGCTGACAGATGGCTCCTTTTCTTTCATGTCCAAGTGTTCTCTTTCCCTCCTCTATGTCATATCCCAGATAGCGAACTCTTGTTGCTACCAATTGGGCTTTCTTTCAGGATGCCTTGTAGCCTCTGTCTTGCAGGAGATGAAGCAATTCATAAGTATTCTGCCAGCAGTCATCTTCTGTCTGACCAGTGACTAACAGGTCATCAACATACTGCAACACAACGTCTGGGTGGGGGATGTCTAGGTCCTCTAAATCCTTTCCTAATGCAGCTCCAAAGAGAGTTGGGGAGTTCTTAAAACCTTGGGGTAGTCTTGTCCAAGCATATTGGTGTTTTCTTCCAGATACAAGGTTCTCCCACTCAAAGACAAACAAGTGCTGGCTCTTCTTATGTATAGGGATTGTGAAGAAGGCATCCTTTAAGTCAATTACTGAGAACCACTTGGCTGTTGGGGGGATTAGCCCTAAAATGACATAAGGATTTGGGACCACTGGATGGATAGTGACTGTAGCGTCATTAACGACCCTCAAATCCTGTGCTGGATGAAATTTACCTTCCCCCTTAGGTATTGGCAGAATTGGGGTGTTCCATTTTGATTCTATAGGGACTAGAATGTGATGAGCTAGATAGAGGTTTATTACCTCCTGGATAGCTTGTGCTACAGCCCTAGGATACGAGCGTTGCCTAATTCTGATGGGTACTTTTGTTGGTATTTCTTCTACTATAATTGGAGGATGATGTTTTGCAAAGCCAGGGGGGTTATCTTCAGCCCACAGGTATGGCACATCAAATTCCTTCCACTTGGTATTTGCTTCTACTGTCTGTGCCAGCATCACCATTCTCCATTCCTCTTCACGGGGTACTTCCATGGTTATTTTTCCATATTTGATGGCCATTGTGCCATCCTCTTCAAAGGAGACCTGCGCCCTTAATTTACAAAGCAGGTCCCTTCCTAACAATGGAATTGGACAGTCTGGCATATAAACAAACTGGTGGGTTATCGTCTTTCCCCCTATAGTGCAACTTAGGGGCTCCAAAAAAGGTCGCTGTAATATTTTTCCTGTTGCTCCTTGTATATTGATAGAGTGAGGGGAGGCCTGGCCTAGGGGTTGGGTTAGGACTGATTGGGTGGCTCCAGTATCCACAAGGAAGGGAATAGGTATGCCTCCTACTGTTAAACTGACCACAGGTTCTGGGAGGCGGGCTGAACCTGGTCGGTCTCAGTCCCATTCCTCTGCTTCTGCCAGGCCTATGAGGGGGGTCCTTGAAAATCCTTCTCTTCTTCCTCTCCCTCCCTGGCCTCTTCTTGGGTTACCTCTGAAGCTTCTGGCAAACCTTGCAAATCTTCCTCTTCCCTCTCCCTGTTCCTCCTCCTTTTCTTTTTCAGGGCATTCACCCTTCCAGTGTCCTTCCTTCTTACATATGGCACACTGGTTTTGTCCTAACACCATTCCCCTTCCTCTACCTCTTCCACCTCCCCTTGACACCCCCATCATAGCAACTGCCATCAATTCAGCTTTCCTTTGCATTTTCTGATCTTTTTTCTTTTCCTCCTCCTTTTCTCTATTCACAAAAGTCTTTCGGGCCACTTCCATCAGTTCACTCATAGGCTTTCCTAGGGCTCCTTCCAGTCTTTGCAGCTTTCTCCGAATATCAGGGGCACTTTGTGAGATAAAGGCCATGGCAAGCATTCTAGCATTGTCAGGCTCTGTTGGGTCAATAGGTGTGTACATTTGGTAGGCTTCAAGCAGCCGAGTGTAAAATGCTTCTGGACTCTCTGTGGCTTCCTGCACTACCAGGGATGGTTTGGACATATTGACAGATGGCTTTCCAGCTACACGGACTGCCTGCACTGCTAACTGTTGATAAGCCTGCAAGTCTCGGAGCTGACGATATGGATTCCATTTAGGATCTTTAGAAGGGAACTTAAGCTCGACGTATTCTTCAAGGGTGTAAAGCGAAGGTAAATCGGGCTTCAAAATTTTTGCCACTGCTATTCTAATCTTTTCCCTTTCCTCCGGATTGAACAATGTTCCCATAAGCTGTTGCATATCCATCCAATTAGGGTTGTGGGTGTCTACAATGGTCTTTATCAAGTCTGCAACTTCATTTGGCTTTTCACTGAATGGACCATAATGAAATTTCCAATTAAGAAGATCTGACGTAGTGAAGGCCACATGTTGAAATAAAGGAGCCATCGCTGTGTCCGTGGGATCATCTTTGTTAACAACCAATTGATCCACTTGTCTGAGGGGGGCATTCAGGGAGGCTAGCTCCGTCCTTGCCCTGGTCCTTTCAGCTATTGGTTCCTCTTCCTCCCTTCCCCCCCGTTTGCTCTTCCTTCTCCTCAGTCCTGAAGCCCCCCCTGCTGCTTGAGACGAAGGTCCCGCTTGGGCTCCTTGATCCTGGACTTCTGATTGGGTTATGGCTCATCCCTGTCTTTTCCTGTCCTCAAAGTGGGGGCTTTTTAGCATTGGGGACAGCATGTCCAATCACCACATGGATCCTGATGCTGATGACAACCTTGGGGTTCCCTTTAATCCATGCGGAGGGATGTATGGTGGTGGATGTGGCAGTTCTTCTGGGCAACTTGGTAGAACTGGGATGGACTTCTTAGCCTTCGGGAGTGGCAAGGTACGTGATACTAGGAGTCTACACTGTTCTTTGTTACACTTTTGGATCCATGGTGGAGGTCTTTGCAACAAGCCGAGCCACACATCAATATAGGGTGCCTGGTCTGGGTGCCCTAACGTGGGATTGAACACTAGATGATGTACTTTTAGGGCAATGGATGGATCTAGTGTCCCTGTGCTTGGCCAGCCTATGTTAAAGCTGGGCCAATCTATCTCACAGAAGTTCCTCAACTTATGCCTACTCCACTTAATATCATAATCCTGAGCCCCATAGGCAGACTTAAAATGCTTTAACATACACCCCAACGGAGTACGGGGTACACTTTCACCACCCCCCATGAGCCTCCCAGGGCACCAGACAAGACAAATGAGGAAAGGGGATGAGAGGAAGTTAAGGGGTCATTCCACTCGGGATGACACTGAGGGTTTCACTTATAAGCGCTAGACCCAGGGAGCCGGACATTCACGGTCACCGATGGGAATTTCAAGCGCCACTCACTCACTGCAAACACACACAACAATCCTCCCACCTTATCCTAAAGAGAGGGTGATCAGTCCTCTCCTCCGTCCCTGTTTACAGGGAGGGATTCCTTATTTCCCTCAATACTTGCCTGCAGGTGAATCCTCGGTCCTGTGGCTGGCTGGAAAGATGCCTGGTCTCCTCACCCTTCACTGGTGGTTCTTGGAGTGGCCGACCGCCGATGTCGGAGCCTTGTGACACAGGGAAGTCCCTCAGAAGAAAATGTCCAATGGCGCCTGGGATGTTCCCCCCGCACTGCAGGCCCCTGGCACCGGGGTGGGTCCTCCAGAGAGCCCCAAGACTCCTTGTCATCCTGCCGTGGTCGCCAGATAAATTTTGTGGAAAAACCACAATACTTACATCAGAAGACAAGACCATGAAGGGCTGGAGAAAACAGGCTTTATTTGTGCACAATAGTTCAGAGCATTAGCATGACAGATTCTGAACCCCGGGCTACTTCCAGGGAGTACTTCTTATAGTATTGACCACCCACGCCTTGGCTTTAGGGTGGCTCTTATCTACCTTTGACACACTAAAACAGAGAAGTTTATATCTTGAGGCTACACAAGGAAAAAGGAGAAGTTCACACAAACGGTTGTCTTACCACACCTCTCTACACGGGTAATATCTTACACCATCTGTGACTTTCAGTTGACACTTCTTGTAAAATGATTTCTACATAACATGAGCACATCTTTATAATAATGACATTTATAGTAATGACACACAGGTTATATTATTTAGGTTACATTATTCAGCCAAGCTTAATATTACCTATTACCTAAAGTTTAATGTGATTAGTAAAAAACAGCATCCAGCATTCCTGTTAATTAAGATATATTTATGATTATTTTCCTGTCCACCTCAGATATGATATGGACATCTTTGGAACTTAATATGATACAAGGAATTGAGATAGAAACTAATGTTTGGGCAGATCATAACCCAATAAAGATGACTTGGAGAGGAACCAAGAAAAAAATTAAGATGGTCCTTGAACAAATCTATTGACATGGTTCCGAAAGAAAGCAGATTTTCAAAGAATTTTGAGGCTTTTTCCTCTAAAAGAATCTTTTATTATTCTGCATAGCTTCGGCACTAACAAAGTTAAGCCAGAAACTGAATCCTCCCTCCCCCAAGCATCTGTAGCAAAGCATAACTCACTCCTTCATTTTACAGTCATCAATCACATTCTCCAATTAATGTGAACCGTGAGGTGCCCCTCCCGGTGCAGCTGAGCTGACCTTGGCCACACTGTGCCCAGACATTGTTATGGTTGACTTGCATACTTTCCCACCCCTTAACCTACTGCTATCTGTCTTAACTCTAGAAATGCTGCTCGGCTAAATAAAACAGGTTTGCTTCTTCATATATGGCAAGCAAGAACATACGATGTTAGCAGTCTTGACATCCGGCCCTCCTTACAAAAAGAACAGACCCTGGAATATAAACATGAGTATAGGTTAAGGGTTATTTTTCGGTTTGTTGGGGTGTTTAACATGAAACTTTTTGACCAATCTGTCAGCTTTCACTTCCCTGGACGTCACCCAGGTGGCTTCAGACAATGGGTATCCCTTCCATTGTACTAAGTACTGTAATTTCCCTCTAAAGATTCTGGAATCGAGTATACGTTTCACCTCATAGTGGGTCTGCCCTGCCACTACGAGGGGTCCAGGTGCCTTCTTTGGAGGAGGTCTTAAAGTAGAGCCCCGATAAGGCTTCAACAAACTACAATGGAAAACTGGGTGAATTTTCCCTAACAGCTTAGGGAGTTTTAGTTGTACTGTGACTGGGTTGATGACCTTTACTATGGGGAAAGGCCCCAAGAATTTAGGTCCCAATTTCTTGCTGGGCAATTTGAGGCGTAGATATTTAGTTGACAGATAGACCTTTTCCCCAACTTGGAATGTTCTTTGGGGAGCCCTCTTTTGATCAGCCTGCTTCTTATAGGTTTCAAAAGTCTTTTTTAAAGCAGTTTTTGTGTTTTTCCAAACTCCTTCCCACCCTCTCACCCATTGATCAAGTGTCGGTGAGGCGGAGGGCAACTGAGGATATTCAGGTATTGGGTTAAACTCCTTTCCTGTGGCTACTTTGAAAGGCGTGTAGCCGGTGCTGCTGTGCACGGAATTATTGTACGCCACCTCCGCAAAAGGGAGGAGATCAGTCCAGTTCGTCTGTTGGTAGGAAACGTAGCACCTAAGATATTGCTCCACCATTTTGTTAGCGGCTTCAGCGGCCCCATTGGTGGCTGGATGAAAAGCGGATGATAACCCTTGAGATGATCCAATCAAGGTAAGGAAATTTCTCCAAAACTTCGCTGTGAATTGCACCCCCCTGTCTGAGATTATTCGCTTAGGGGCACCATGCAGCCGGTAGATATGTTTCAGGAACAATTTGGCCAGGCGTTGGGCAGATGGGAGTCCTTTGCAAGCGATGAAATGAGCCTGTTTCGAGAACAGGTCTATCACAGTCCAGATGACAGTATTTCCACTACTTTCAGGTAGGTCCACTATAAAGTCCATAGCTATTTCTTCCCAGGGTTGAGAAGGGTCTGCCACAGGTTGCAGTAACCCAGGAGTTTTCCCCGGGATTCTTTTCATTGTGGCACATACAGTACAACTTTTTACATAGTTTTCCACATCCTTTTTCAGCCCCGGCCACCAGAATTGCCGGCGGGTGAGGTGTAGGGTTTTCAAATATCCAAAGTGTCCAGCCTGCTTTACATCGTGGCTGTGGTTGAGAGCATTAAGACGGAGCGCTTTTGGCAAATATAACTTTCCCCCTTTATAAGCCAAGCCATCTCTGCATGTTAGGGACGCTTGATTATCTTTGAACCATTGGTCAGTGAGGAGCTCTCGTTTTATCTTCTTCACTCCAGGGTCATCAGGCCTGGGGACCCTGCGAGGCGTAAGTTGAGCGGCAGTTTGTGGATTGGGAATAATTGCCTCGTTAACCTGCTCTCGTTCGCTTTTGTACTGGGGTAACCGGGATAGCGCATCAGCTAGAAAGTTCTTTCCTCCTGGTATGTACTTTAGAGTGAAGTTGAAGCGGTTAAAGTACTGTGCCCACCGTACTTGCTTTGGTGACAATTTGCGAGGAGTTTTCAGTGCCTCTAGGTTCTTGTGATCCGTCCATACCTCAAATGGCACCTTGCTCCCTTCTAGATAGTGTCGCCAGTTCAATAGCGCCCACCTAATTGCGAAGGCCTCTATTATTTGGTGTAGGCTTGGAGACGGCTGATCACTTATCTGTGGAATTTGCTCAATTTCACCTTGCAGCAGGGGCCCCAGGCTGGAATCTCCTCTCTGTGTGGGGCTAGAGGCTCTGGCAGGGGTCCCCGGGGGTTGAAAAGCCAATTGATCTGCAAGGAAGGGGCTGGGGGCCTCTCTCAATGGGAGTTGCTCTTCGCTTTGCACTTCTAATTCTTCAAATCTTTCTGCTAGGTATTCTAATGACCCACTGCAAGCTGCAGGTGGGTATTTCCACTCACCCGAGTCTTCAGCAATAGATGGCCGGGCAGCTCTCCATTGTTGGGAGGAAGGTGATATGTAAGCATCCCTTCGCCGTGACTCACGCTCATCTGCTGGCAAGGCTGTGTGGAAACTTCCGGAGCCTTTGCTTGGCTTGTCCCAGTCTGACGACCAAATCAGCTCTCCTGATAGTTTTGGCCTTGCTCCCAGCTGTGGAGTTTGCCAGAGTTTCTTCTCCACTGTCTGGGTAGCTGGCCCCTCCCTTCCTGGAGAAGCTGCTGCTGCTGTTCCTCCTGGAGAAGCTGCGGCTGGGGGAGTGCCGGCCTCAGGTACTTTTTTCCCTTCCATGGCAAAATCTTCCCCTTCTCTTTGTCAGCTGTCCCCGTTAGCTTAGGGATAGTGACTGGGGTAAGGGACCCCTAAATGAATTTAAAAGTTTGTGGTTTCTGGCTTGATGACATGGTTCCGAAAGAAAGCAGATTTTCAAAGAATTTTGAGGCTTTTTCCTCTAAAAGAATCTTTTATTATTCTGCATAGCTTCGGCACTAACAAAGTTAAGCCAGAAACTGAATCCTCCCTCCCCCAAGCATCTGTAGCAAAGCATAACTCACTCCTTCATTTTACAGTCATCAATCACATTCTCCAATTAATGTGAACCGTGAGGTGCCCCTCCCGGTGCAGCTGAGCTGACCTTGGCCACACTGTGCCCAGACATTGTTATGGTTGACTTGCATACTTTCCCACCCCTTAACCTACTGCTATCTGTCTTAACTCTAGAAATGCTGCTCGGCTAAATAAAACAGGTTTGCTTCTTCATATATGGCAAGCAAGAACATACGATGTTAGCAGTCTTGACATCTATATTGAAAGAAAAAGAATTCATACAGCTAGTGACAAAGGAAATGGATTTTCTCTTCAAACTAAACAAGAAAGAAGAAACATCACTTCAAAATGTGTGGGATACAGCTAAAGCATATTTCAGAGGGTTGGCTATAACCTATACCGAATAAAGAAAAGAAACAACAGGTAAAGTTGAAGGAAGAATTCAGAAAGTTAGAATCAGAATTACAAATAGACCCACAAAAGAAAATACTTAAGAAAAAAATGGAGATAATAAAACACAAATTAAATCTAGCCGAGATGGAAATAATGGCTCAACAGATTAAAAGGGCTAAACAGAACTTTTTTCAAAATGCCAACAAGCCGGGGAGATGGTTAGTGTCAATGCTGCTAACATTGGATGTTCTCGCTTTGACAACAGATGGAGATGCAGCCTTTTTCTTTCTGTTACTGTACTCTTAGAATTAGATGATACTGGGGGAAGGGGAGGAATGTGATGAGAGTTAGTTAGACGTACAATATCGTAACAAGAGCTGATAAAGCATGGCAGGATAACGAACTGGGCGGGAAGCCAGCATTTCAAACTAATTGGAGAATGTGATTTATGACTGTTAGTTGTAGGAGGGAACTGTGCTTTGATCTATGTGCTGAAGGGAGGGGAAGTCAGATTTTGGCTTCAACTATGTACGTACTGAAGCTATGCTGCTTGATTAAAGATTCTTTAAGGTAAACAATGCCTCAAAGTTCTTTGAACAGATTCATCTTTCAGAACCATGACATTAAGCCAAAATCTACAAACTTTCCAAACTTTCTAGGAGTCCTGAGCCCCAGTTTCTGTCCCCAGACTTGAGGGTAGCTGACAAAGATTCGGGAGAAGATTTCATCATGGAGAAAAAAAAATTGCTTGAAGCCAGCAATCCGGCAGCAAACAAGCCAGGGGAGGAAGAGCTTTTGCAGGACTCCCAGCTGCAGGCAAAACCCAAGCAGCTAGGAGAGCTGATCTGGTCATCAGATTGGGCCCAGCCCAACGGAGACTCCAGACACCTCGAGACTGCCTTGCCACCCACAAAGGCTTCAAAAGCAGACCCGTGGACAGCTACCAGGATGTCTGCCACTGAGGACTCGGGTGAGTGGGAATGCCTGTCTGCAGCTTGTAGCCAGCCAGTGGAGAGATTTGAAGGGCTAGGACAGAGAAGCAGAAATCAACTCCTGCTGAGAGAAGCCGCCAGCCCCTCCTTTGCAGATCAAATAGCCTTCCAGGCCCTGAAATCCCCTGCCAGGGGCTCCAGCCCCACAGAGAGAGAGAACCCCAGTCTGAGGCCCCTGCAGCAGTGGGAAGTTTGGCAGCCCCCACAGGGGGCTAATAGAGGCCTTGCAACAGCTTGGGGTGGTGCAGAAGCCAGGAGATCAGCAGCTGGTGGGAGGACGACCACAGAAAGGAGGCTGGTCACCACCCGCTAATGTACAGCAACCACTGAGGGGCCTGCAGATGATGGAGTTCCAACAACAACCCCCTCCGAGGCCGCAGGGGGCCTTACAGTGGTTGAGGATGCCACAACTCCCAGCAGACCAACAGCAGGGGGAATGGCAACAGACCCCAAACATGTCACCCCTGGGAATGCAGCAGTAGCCAGGGTGTGGGCCCAAGCAGCAACTGGGGGTGCAATGGCCATGGTGGAGGCCCCAGCAGCCATTGAATCAGCAGCCAGATTGGGGCCAACAGCAACTGGGGGGTGCAACAACCACAGTGGAGAGCCCAGCAGCCAATGATTGCTCCACCTTTCAGAGAAACCTTCAATAGGGACCCAGGGAAACTGATTTTTTTCTCAATCAAGTACGCTCTCATTTGAACTGCTGGGCCTGTCTCTACCCATACCCAGCCACTATGGTTGATGTGAGGCTTAGAGGGAGAGGCATCCGAATGGCTGAACAACTTATACAATGAGCAAGCCCCCGAATTGGAGGACCCCCACCTCTTCCTCCTAGGACTGAGAGAAAGATTTGAGGACCCATCCATTGCCCTCAAAGCAGAAGAACAAATTCATAAAATAAAACAAGCCAGCAGGCCTGCCCTGGACTACGTACGAGAGTTTCGCAAGATAGCTGGTCACATAGAGAGGTGGCCTGAGCAGTCCCTAGTCCACCACTTCAGAGAATCTATCAAGCAGTACCTGATCAGCTGTAAGAATGGTACCAGGCAGCGGTAAGACTAGACGTTCAGCTTGCCTGTTATAAGAAGCCTCCCCCACCTGAAGCTGAGCCGGAGCTAGAGCAACCCAAACGGCAACCACCACCCCGAAAAACTCAAACTGCTGTGACTGCTGAAAGACCCAAGCCACCTGCAGACCCACCGATCAAGTGCTTCCGATGCAGACAGCAGGGACATCGAGCAGCGAATTGCCCAGTCCCCTACCCCCAACAGCAGAGTAGACCGGGACCAGCAGTGAGAAAGAAACCTGTGCAGCAGCCAACGAGAGAGAAATCTAACCGGATCACACAGGAATCCGTTACCCAAATCACATCTCCCACACAGGAGGAAGCCGGGACTCAGGCTGGACCTGCCCCCGCTCTACCCTCTTTTGACAGTGATGACAAAGGAGAGAACGACCCGATGGTGAGTCGACACATCCCATCTTTTTCACTGCCAGCCAAACTCATAATCCCTAAGTCAGGAGCACAGGCAGACTTAAAAGTGCTAGTCGATTCCAGATGCTCCCGGTGCATCATTAGCTTGCCATTTGCAATGAAAATGGGCATACAAGCAAAGCTGCTCTCCAAACCTGTGAGGTTTGAGCAAGCCGATGGCTCCCTAATGGGAGGGACTTTAGTCACTCAATTAACTGAGCCCCTATGCTTAGAAATAGGTGAACACTGGGAGCTCATTTGTTTCCTGGTGACTCCAAAAATGACTGAGACTGTGATCCTAGGATTAGCCTGGTTGGACAAATGGAAGCCATTTATCTGGTGGGAGAAGGGAATGAGAACTGTGAGGCTACCTATAGGGCCCAAGCCCCCTATCAATTCAACAGACATTACAGGAAACTTTAGCCCACCCAACGAGCGAGCGCATGTGGCTGCCTCACTGCCACCAGGCGAGCCACTCATCCCCAGCAAGTACCGGGACCTAGTGAAGGCATTTAGTGAGAAGGAATGTGACACCCTGCCTCCCCACCGACCCAATGATTGTTCCATTGAACTGTTGCCGGGAGCCAAACTCCCACAACCGAGAATGTATGCCATGTCTCCCCTTGAAATGGAGGAAATGCAGTGATACATGGACAAAAACCTAGAGAGGGGGTTCATTGAACGGGCCAAGTCTGTCGTGGGAGCCCCTGTGTTGTTTAAAGAAAAAAAAGATGGGTCTCTTTGTCTCTGCGTAGACTATAAGGGTCTCAATGCTGTGAGTGTGGAAAATAAATACCCCCTCCCCCTCCTAAAGAACTTACTAACCCACCTGGCTAAGGGGAGTGTCTTCTCTAAATTAGACCTGAGAGAGGCATATTACCGGGTGAGAATAAAGAAGGGAGATGAGTGGAAAACTGCCTTCAACTGCCCCACGGGGAGCTATCAGTTCAAAGTCATGCCATTTGGACTACAGGGGGTCCTAGCCATATTCATGCAGTTGATTAATGAGGTCCTACATGATCATTTATACAAAGGGGTTCTGGTGTATCTTGATGATATCCTGATATACAGCACGAATATGACTGATCATATAAAGCTGGTGAGAGAAGTGTTAAAGAAACTATTGAATGCCAAGCTTTATGTCAAACTGTCAAAATGTGAATTTCACCAGACCCGATTAGATTATCTTGGCTATAGAATTTCCAACGAGGGCATTGAAATGGACCCAGCCAAAGTGAAAGCTGTAATTGAATGGCAGCCCCCAAAGACTCACAAACAGCTCCAGAGCTTCCTAGGTTTTGCCAACTTCTACCGTCAATTCATCCCCTCCTTTGCTGAGATTGCCCTACCCTTTACAGAACTACTCACAATAGGCAAAGGAGGAGGGAAACCGCGACTGGGCCAACCACTAGCATGGACTATGGACTGTCAAACTGCTTTTGAGAATCTAACAAACTATTTGCTGTTGAACCGGTCCTAAAGCACCCCTGCCCAGGGGAGCCCTTTGTAATTCAAGCCAATGCAAGCAACGTAGCCATAGGAGCTGTATTACTGCAAAAGAACCAAAGTGGGGCCTTGTAACCCTGCGCCTACACCTCAGGAAAAATTACTGAGAGTGAAAGGAGGTGGGCGATCTGGGAAAAGGAGGCTTTCAAATCAGATGGGCTCTATTAAACTGGAGACACTATCTAGAAGGAAGCAAGGTGCCTTTTGAAGTATGGACAGATCACAAAAATCTAGAAGCACTGAAAACTCCCCGTAAATTGTTCCCGAAACAGGTGCACTGGGCACAATACTTTAATCATTTTAACTTCACTCTAAAGTACATTCTGGGAGGGAAAAACTTCCTAGCTGATGCTCTATCCAGACTGCCCCAGTACAAAAGCCCGAAGAGATTAATGAGGCAATTATTTCCAATCCACAAACTGCTGCTCAACTCACACCTCACAGGGCCCCTAATCCTGATGACCCTGGGGCAAAGAAAATAAAACAAGAGCTCCTCACTGATCCATGGTTCAAGGACAATCAAACCTCCCTAATATGCAGGGATGGTTTGGCTTGGAAGGGGGGAAGGAATTGTACTTGCCAGAAGCCCTCCATCTTAACGCTCTCAAACGCAGCCATGATGTAAAACAGGCTGGACACTTTGGATATTTAAAAACTCTACATCTCATCCGCCGGCAGTTCTGGTGGCCAGGGTTAAAAAGGGATGTGGAAAATTATGTCAGGAGTTGTACTGTATGTGCCACCATAAAAAGAATTTCAGGAAAACCCCCTGGGTTACTGCAGCTGGTGGCAGACCCTTCTCAACCATGGGAAGAAATCACTATGGAATTTATAGTAGACCTCCCTGAAAGTAGAGGAAATACAGTCATCTGGACTGTGATAGACCTATTTTCAAAGCAGGTTCACTTCATCGCCTGTAAAGGACTCCCGTCTGCCCAATGACTGACTAAACTGTTCTTGAAACACATCTACTGGCTGCATGGAGCCCCTAAATGAATAATTTCAGACAGGGGGGTGCAGTTCACAGCTAAGTTTTGGAGGAGCTTTCTTAAACTAATTGGATCATCTCAAGGTCTATCATCTGCTTTTCACCCATCTACTAATGGGGCCGTGGAAGCTGCTAACAAGATGGTGGAGCAATATCTCAGATGTTATATTTCCTACCAACAAACCAACTGGACCAACCTCCTCCCTTTTGCAGAGGTGGCTTACAACAACTCTGTTCACAGCAGCACTGGCTTCACACCTATCAGAGTAGCTACAGGAAAAGAGTTCAGCCCAATATCTGAATACCCTCAAGCACCCTCCACTTCTCAGACACTTGATCAATGGGTGAGGGGGTGGGAAGAGGTTTGGAAAGCCACAAAAGCTGCTTTAAAAAAGACTTCTGAGACTTATAAAAAGCAGGCAGACAGAAAGAGAGCCCCTCAAAGAACACTCCAAGTTGGGGAAAAGGTCTATCTGTCGACCAAATATTTACACCTTAAATTACCCAGTAAGAAATTAGGACCAAAATTCTTGGGGCCTTTCCCCATCGTAAGAATCATCAACCCGGTCACAGAATTAAAACTCCCTAGGCTTTTAGGGAGGATTCACCCTGACTTCCATTGCAGCTTGTTGAAACCTTTGCAAGAATCCACTTTAAGACCTCCTCCTAAGAAGGCACCTGGACCCCTCGTAGTGGCGGGTCAAACTCACGATGAAGTAAAGCGTATTCTTGATTCTAGAATTTTTAAAGGAAAATTGCAGTACCTAGTACAATGGAAGGGATACTTGCTATCTGAAGCCACTTGGGTGAAATCTAGTGATGTGAAAGCCGACAGACTCATTAAAAGATTCTATAAGAAATACCCTAACAAACCGAGAGACAGTCCCTAACATATGCTTTTGTTTATGCTACAGGATTTGTCCTTTTTGTAAGGGGGGGCAGATGTCAATGCTGCTAACATTGGATGTTCTCGCTTTGACAACAGATGGAGATGCAGCCTTTTTCTTTCTGTTACTGTACTCTTAGAATTAGATGATACTGGGGGAGGGGGAGGAATGTGATGAGAGTTAGTTAGACGTACAATATCGTAACAAGAGCTGATAAAGCATGGCAGGATAACGAACTGGGCGGGAAGGCAGCATTTCAAACTAATTGGAGAAAGTGATTTATGACTGTTAGTTGTAGGAGGGAATTGTGCTTTGATCTATGTGCTGAAGGGAGGGGAAGTCAGATTTTGGCTTCAACTACAGTATGTACGTATCAAAGCTATGCTGCTCAATTAAAGATTCTTTAAGGTAAACAATGCCTCAAAGGTCTTTGAACAGATTCATCTTTCGGAACCATGACATTTAGCATATAGATTGAAAAAAGAAAAAGAGAAAAAAATTATAAATAAGCTGCAAGATCCAAAAGGTGAATTACAGTTTCAAAATGATACAATTAAAAAAATTATCAAAGATTATTATGAGATACTTTACAATGCAGAGGAAATTCCAAAAGAAAAAATACAGCAGTAGTTTTAAAAAGCAGACTTACCAAAAATTTCAGAGAATATTCAAAATATATTAAATGGAAAAATATCAATGATGGAGATTATAGAGGCTATAAAAAGGCAAAAAAATGATAAGACTCCAGGTCCAGATGGATTACCTGCAGAGCTTTATAAATCATTACAAGATATACTAAGTCCTATTTTGAAAGAACTGTGTAACAAAATACTCCTGGAGGCTAAAATACCAAATTCATGGATTGAAGCCAATATTACCTTAATACCCGAATAAGACTCTGATCCAATGCAAATAAAAAACTATAGACCAATATCGCTATTAAATGTAAACTATAAAATTTTCACCTCAATAATAGCAGAAAGACTAAAGAAATTTTTGATCAAATTTATACATACAGACCAAAATGGTTTTCTACCTAAAAGACAGATAAAAAATAATTTAAGAATGATTCTTGATGTGTTAGAGTACTATGAAATTTATCCAGGGAAACAGATGGCTTTAATATTCCTTGATGCACAGAAAGCGTTTGACAATGTAAACTGGCAATTCATGTTCCAGCAACTAGCAAAAATGGATTTTGGAGAAAACTTTATAAATGTAATTAAAACAATTTATCATAAACAAACAGCCAAAATAATTTTAAATGGAGATTTTACAGAAAACTTTAACATTAAAAAAGGCACGAGACAGGGATTCCCACTATCTCCATTATTATTTATATTAACACTGAAAGTATTGAATAGAAGCATCAGACAAGATATAGAAATTAAAGGACTGGAGATAAAACATGAAAAATATAAACTACAAGCATTTTCAGATGACTTGGTTTCTATATTGGAAGATCCACTGGAAACAAGCACTAAACTTATGGAGAAAATAGAAAAATTTGGAGAAGTGGCAAGGTTGAAAATAAACAGAGAAAAGACTAAAGTGCTAACAAAGAATTTAACAGAAAAACAAAAAAATCAAGTAGCAAAAAAACCCCCAAATCTTCAAATAGTTACAAAAGTTAAATATTTGGGAATTTACCTAACAGCAAGATGTGTAACAATAAAAGAAGATAACTACGTAAGACTGCTAAAACAAATAAAACTGGATCTGGAAAAGTGGAAAAACTTACAACTTTCAATGCTGGGGAGAATAGCAACAGTGAAAATGAATATCTTACCAAAAATACTCTTTATTTCAAACGATTCCTGTAAGGCTGGGAAATGCCTTTTTTGATGAACTGAATACAACAATACTGAAATTTATCTGGCAAGGAAAAAAGCTAGAATTAGACTGAAAATGCTACAAGAAGCGAAAGAAAGTGGAGGATTTGGACTCCTGGATTGGATGTTATACTACCAAGCAACCATTTTAACATGGCTTAAAGAATGGATAATGCTTAGAGATAAAAGACTATTATACCTAGAGGGGCATGACCTACAAATTTGTTGGCATGCGTTTCTGTGGTATGGGAAGAATAAAATACATAGATATTTTCAAAACGACTTTATAAGAAATGCACTTCTTTCAGAATGGGAAAAAATAAAAGCAAAAATTTACATCAAGATACCTGGATGGCTTTCAACAATGGAAGCTTTTACTTACCCAAATTTAATTAATTACAACAAAGTTGTGACCTATAAAGATATCTTGGACAATGAAGGAAAATTGAAAGATAGACAAGATTTACAAGAACAAGGTATTGATCTATCATGGTGGCCATATTTGCAAATCTAAATGAGATATGAAAAAGATGTTAAAACAATGGGATTTTATAAAGAACAGAAGAATTTGACCAGATACTGTTAAAAACAGATGAAAAGGTGATTAAGAAATTCTATAAATATTTGTTAAGCTTAAAGATGGAGGAAGAACAAGTAAAAGAAACAATGATAATATGGGTAAAGAACTTTGGATATAATATAGAATTAGAAGACTGGCAAAAGTTATGGGAAAGAAATGTTAAATTAACTAAAGCAGTGGCATATAAAGAAAACTTATATAAAATGTTTTACACATGGCATATGACACCAGTGAGATTAGCAAAAATGTTTAAAAATACTTCAAATAAGTGTTGGAAATGCAAACAAAAACCAGATACTTATTACCATATCTGGTGGACATGCCCTAAAGCAGGGGTCCACAACCTTAAACACTCAAAGAGCCATTTGGACCCGTTTCCCACAGAAAACACTGAGAGCCACAAAATGCTTTTGACATCTAAAATGAAGATGACACTGCATATATAGTTTTTTACCTTTATGCTATGTATAAAAAAACTATAGTGTGTTGCATTTATATAATCAATGAACTGCTACAAAGAAAACAAATTTTTATTTCTGCATGCAACAAAAACATTTTGAACTCCCCAAAAAAAAAGATGCTGGGTCAAAGGATTCTTTCAAATAAAATACTCAATGTCTATTTGAGTCCTCCTCGTATTTATGAAATAAAAGGCCGGTGCAAACTATAAAAACTACAAATAGAAAAATAGAAAAGAAAAAAATTGCGGGGGGGGGGGGGGGGAGAAAAGGACAGGAGAAAGGAAAAAAAACAACCTTTCTCCTTCATCCCAACAGGTAAAAACAATTTTAGTAGCTTATCTACCATCTTTAAATACAGCATAATTATCCCCATAGCTCATCTCTTTAGTTCTTTACTAAAGGTCCAGTAAGGACAACCACATATATTCATATTCTCTCTCTCCCTCCCTCTCTCTCTCTCCCTCCCTCTCCCTCCCTCTAAAGTGGAAAAATACTGTTGCTCTAAAAAAACTGCTGGGTCTTCAGAAGGTTTCCTGTCTTGCAGCTGCTGACCAATTTAGCTTTGCTCTGTCTGGACCATATCCTGTTTTTACAGACGCACGTGTTTGGTCAAAACTGTCTGGTATTCTTTAATATGCTGAGACAAGGATGTATAGAAAATAGCCATGTAAGGAATACTATGTGATCAGGAAATGTATACGTATTAAAGAGTATAAATATGTTTTACAGAACCCCTTTCGGGGTTCAGACCCTTTACTTTGTTTAGCTCTCTGAACCTGCGCAATAAACCTTCCCTTCCCCAAAGAGCTGGCTCAAGTCTCTTATTTCTACAACAGTTTGCTGGCAACCCAGATGGGACCTTAGGGTGAGGTAATGTTTCGCTGAGGGTGGCTCGACCCCTCGGACCTGTTGGGAAGCCACTCCTGAAACATTCTCCAGGTGCCACAGGGGAGTATTCCTCCGGGAGACAGTTGTGGCTTCTCGGCGAGGCTGATGGTGCTGACAGCCAGTCCAAGAAACCTTGGGGGAAGGAAAGGAGGTCTGAACCGATTCCTGGCCAGGACAAGTGTGAAGACGCTGCAGGCGAGTATGTGTTAAAATTGTGAAGTACCTATCTCGTTTGAAGATAGAAGAGGAGGCTTGATCACCATCCTGGACTTGGGACGTCGTTCCTAAAGTAGTCCGTGTTAGGCTGTGTTGGTGGTTAAGCCGCTGTAGTTCCTATAGGTGACCATTGGAACATCCGGCACCGTAGGTCAGTGGCAGTGTTGTTAGGATGGGGGGGCGAAGTAGCGTTCCTAGCACACCGCTGGAATGCATGTTAAAAGGGTTCGATGTGTATTTTAATCATACCCAGTATAAGGTCCCCTATCCAAAGGTAACAAAGGAAAGATTGAGTTTTCTGTGTGAGGAACAGTGGCCTCATATGGATGTTGGATGGCCCCTGGAAGGAACGTTTAAAAATCAAATCATTGATGATCTAACCTCCCTGATAGCAGCTAATGAGGAGAAATACCCTAATCAGTTCCAATATATAGATCAGTGGAGGGATGCGGTGGCAGAGAAAGTGGATGATTTATTGCAATGTCAAGCAGAGATGATCCGTCTGTGTGTGGCTAGACCTAAGGGTAAAAAGCTACAGATTGCTTCCAAACATTTTAAGGATGTAAAGATTGTGGAAACTGAGGTGTCAGATGCTAAAAAGGAAATAATGGTGGAAGTAGAGGAGGTAGTCCTTAGACCCCCTCCTTATGTGCCGTGCCCACCCACGCTGCCCCAATTGCCAGCGGCAGCAGATGCAGAGCTGGATGGCGCTCAACCAGTGGTGAGACGGAAACAGAGGAAAGGGGTGCCGTCAGCTCCTAAGGAAGAAAGTGATTTGGGGGAGGAAGAACTCCCCATAGAGGAGAGTGGTGAGGTGAGTGAGGAAGAACATGAGGGAGCTCGGTTAGATATGGCTGTGGGAGTAATGACAAGATCAGCTACGGTTCAGGCGGAGGCTGCTAAGCACGATTTTATAGCACCTCTGAGGCAGATGGATCAGCAAGTAACAGACTAGCAAGGAGTAAAGCAAATCCAATCTATGTTTCAGTATGTCCCGTTCACCACAACGGATCTATTAAATTGGAAGCAGCATTATGGTCCTTTATCTGTTAAACCGACAGAGATGGCAGAATTATTTCAGACCATTATGCAAACTCACAACCCGACGTGGCAGGATATACAGCAGTTGTTAAATACATTATTGACTCCAGAGGAAAAGGAGAAGTGGAGGGTGGCTGTTAGAAAGTGCCTGAGGGAGAGATTTCCCACAGTGCAGGATATACAACCTGAGCTGCTTGCCCGAGCACCGGAGAGAGATCCAGAGTGGAATGTTAGGAACGATGCGCATATGACATCACTGAAGGAATATCAGAATTTGGTGGTAGAGGCTCTCCGTAAAGCAGGAAGGTCCCCGGTGAATATGTCTAAGCCCTCTTTAGTGACTCAGGGAGCAGATGAGAGTCCGGAAAGTTTCCTACAGAGATTGACTGAGGTGTATGAGCTTTATACCCAGATAGATCCTAGGCATGCTGATAATGTGAGAATGTTGAATGAAAGGTTTATAGCTCAGAGCTATGATGACATAAGGAAAAAGCTGCAGAGACTTGAAGGAGCTTTAGGAAAGAATACAACTGAATTATTGGAGGTAGCAAGGAAAGTGTTTGTTAATAGGGATAAAGTGGAGAAGAAAGAGAGGGATGCTAGAATGCATAAAAAGACAGAATTGTTGGCGGTAGCGCTGCAAAGAGGAACAATGCTCGGACCGAATCAATGTGCTAATTATAGGGAGGAAGGTCATTGGCAAAGGGAATGCCCCAAGAGAATGATGAGAGGACGGGGCTGGAGAGGAAGGGCAGGAATGGGACGTGGTGGCTTTGGAAATGGGGCATTAACCAGATTTCTCTTCAGGGGAAGGGGAATGAGAGGGAACCGAGGAGGTAGAGGAAATATGGAGAGAGATAGAGGGGATTGGATTGGCAGGAACGAGATGGACAGATTGACGGGGACCAGGCTTGGAAGAGCCCCCCCCCCCGAGCCATTGGTAACTATGAGTATAGGGGGTCAACAGACAACATTTTTAGTGGATACAGGAGCAGGGAGATCAGTTGTAAATAGTCAGATTGCTACACCGGGACCCCATCAGATACAAGTCCAAGGGGTGTCGGGACAGGCTTTAGGACGTCAAGTCCTTAAACCAGTAACATGTGTGCTCAAGGGATCTAAGATTCAGCATGAGTTTTTATATATCCCTGAATGTCCAATACCTTTACTAGGCAGGGACCTGCTTAGCAAATTAGGGGCCACTATTTCCTTTGATGAAGGACAACAAAGGATTCAAATAAAACATCAACCTGAGACAATGTGGAGGCTTATGGTGGCTAGATCAACCGGGGAAGAGTTACAGGAGGAGAAGTGGAAGGAGTTTGGAGTACCAGGGCTATGGGCAGAGGATAATCCTCCAGGTTTTGCAGCTCATCACCCACCGGTGATTGTGGAAGTGAAACCTCTAGTGACACCAGTGCATATTCGCCAGAGATCTTGCTCTAATGAAGCTATAGCTGCAATATATGAGAGCATTCAAAAATATTTGAAGGCGGGAATTTTAGTGCCCATCCAGTCACCTTGGAATACACCTATATTACCTATAAAGAAGCCAGATGGGTTGTATAGACCAGTTCAAGATTTACGTATCATTAATTCAATGACTGTAACAATTCATCCAGTTGTGCCTAATCCATATACTTTATTGAGTTTAATCCCTCCAACTGCTGCGTGGTTCTCAGTAGTGGATTTAAAGGATGTATTCTTTACAATTCCAATCCATAAGGTTAGCCAACCATTATTTGCTTTTGAATGGGAAAATCCAAGGACCGGGCAGAAGATGCAATATACTTGGACGAGACTGCCTCAAGGATTTAAGAATTCACCCACCCTATTTGGTAGTGCACTTGGAAAGGATTTACAGTATTTTGTGCCCCGACAAACGGGGGATACTATTTTGCAGTATGTAGATGATGTTTTGGTAACAGGCAGGACAGAAGATACGTGTTGGGATAATACAGAAGCTCTTTTACATTTGTTATTAAAGTGTGGTTATAGGGTATCTAGGAAGAAAGCACAATTAATGAAGCAGAAAGTGAGATATTTAGGATATGATATTGAACAAGGACATAGAGCCCTAGGATGGGAAAGGAAACAAGCAGTGTTAGCTGTTTCTGAGACTGTAAACAGGAGACAATTGAGGGTTTTTTTGGGTTTAGCTGGCTTTTGTCGAATATGGATACCAAATTATGCATTATTGGCAGCTCCTCTTTATGCTGCTACAAAGGGGGGTGATTGTGAACCTTTTCATCAGGAAGGAGAACAAAGGAAAGCTTTCAAAGATGTTAAATTAGCCCTTACATCTGCTCCAGCCTTAGCTTTACCAAATTTGGAAAAGACCGTTAATTTATATGTAGATACTAAAAGAAATGTTGCTTTGGGAGTATTGACTCAGCAATTAGGACAGTGGCAACAGCCGGTGGCATATTTATCTAAGCAATTGGATGGTGTGGCACAAGGATGGCCACATTGTTTGAAGGTTCTTGCTGCTATAGCGGTCCTTTTACAAGACCGCAATAAATTGACCTTCTCATGTCCTGTAAGTGTTCATACTCCTCATGCAGTTCAGTCTATATTAGATAACAAGGGGCATTTGTGGATAAGTAGTCAGAGGCTTTTTAAATACCAGGCAATGATGATTGAGTACCCCCAAGTGAAATTAGTGTTTTCTAACTGATTGAACCCAAAGCTTTTGATCAATTAGATTGGAAATTTTTATTGAAAGTCGTAGAGGAAATGAACTTTGGAGATAAATTTTTGTGTGCTCTCAAGGCCATATATCAGCAACAATCGGCACAAATTATAATTAATGGGGGATTAACAGATGTATTTAAAATAGGAAAAGGTACAAGACAGGGTTGTCCTTTATCCCCCTTGTTATTTGTATTAACAATGGAGATTTTACTTATTAAAATTCGAGATTCATCTAGATTAAAAGGAATAAAAATAAGTAAGATTGATTACAGGCTGAGAGCTTTTGCTGATGATTTGATTGTGACATTATCCCATCCAACAGATTCGGTCAAAGATTTGGTTGAAATTTTAGCACAGTATGGACAGGTCTCTGGTTTTAAGGTGAATAAGAATAAAACTAAAATATTATTGAAAAATATGTCTATGAAGGGAAAAGATTTTATAGCCGAAGCAACAGGTTATGAAGTAGTTAATAAGGTTAAGTATTTAGGAATATATATTACAACATCTAATGGAAAATTGTATAAGAATAATTATGAACGCTTATGGGTTAAAGTACAAAAAGATTTAAATGATTGGCAAAAATTGCAACTATCGTTACTGGGGAGAATTTCAGTAGTAAAGATGAATGTTCTACCAAAGTTTCTTTTTTTGTTTCAGATGATACCTATTTTAAAAAAGGATGCTAATTTGGATGAGTGGCAGAAGGGTATCAATAAATTTATTTGGGGTGGGAAGAAATCAAGGGTAAAGTTGAAGATTTTACAAGATACTCGAGAAAGAGGTGGACTTAAAGCACCTAATTTGAAATTATATTATGATGCGGCCACTTTAACTTTAGTAAGTGATTGGCTTAATTTAACAAAAATATTCTTGCTCTTGAAGGGTGGGATTTATTATATGGTTGGCATGCATACTTAATTTTTGATAAGAAAGTAGATTGGGTCTTTAAGTCACATATTTTAAGAAATGCTCTACTTCGAGTTTGGAAGAAATATTATTATAAGTTAAATTATAAAATACCTATTTGGGGGATTCCTGGACAAGCAATTCAGGGGGTTTCTAAGGGGGTGAATTTTGATAACATTTCATACAAAGAGTTCTTGCAAAGTAGGCAAAAATTCCTTCTTCCAATATTGCCCTATTAACAACCTAGCCGCAGTAATTAAATTTAACATTAAAATAATCTCTTATCATCACAATCAAAAACAATACCCAACAAAAACAATTGTGGAGTAAATTTTATCCTTCTTTTAAAAATTCTTTGAATATTCCACCATATCTTAATCCAAAAAGCTTTAATATTTTTACATGACCACCAAATATGATAATAAGTAGCATCCGAGCAACCACATCTCCAGCATTTAGGCTGCAGGTTTGGATACATACGAGACATTTTTTGTGGATCAAGGTGCCATCTATAAAACATTTTATAAAAGTTTTCCCGTAAGTTTTGGGCTTGTGTGAATTTAACATTCCTCACCCAAATAATCTCCCAAGTATCTAATAAAATTGGTTCATCAACATTTTGTGCCCACTTAACCATACAATCTTTAACTAGCTCTGCTTCTGAGTCCAATTCCACCAAGACACCATAAATTCTTTTAATGTGCGTTCGACTTTGATCTCTAATTTGTTTTAACAAATTCTCATCCTCTCTAAGCAAGCCCACCTTATAATCTATCTTCCACCTTTCCAATAGTTGTCTATACTGAAACCATGAATAAATAATATTTTCTTGTGCTAATTCGTCCATAGATTTTAATTGCCAATTTTTACCATCCCACTTAAGTAATTGTATATAAGAAGTAATATCCATCTTAACTCCTCTCCTTATTCCTTCTATTGCATGCCATGGAATAGCCCATAATGGAATTCTTGAATCACTTCTATAGTATTTCTTCCAAACCCGAAGTAAAGAAATTCTTAAGATATGAGATCTAAAGACCCTATCAACCTTTTTATTATAAATTAAATAGGCATGCCATCCAAAAAGTAAATCCCATCCCTCCAAAAGGAGTATATCTACATTTGTTAGATTGACCCAATCACTAATTAATGTTAAGACCACAGCATCATAATACAATTTCAAATTCGGTACCTTAAGTCCACCTCTCTCTCGTATATCTTGTAAAATTTTAAGTTTTACTCTTGGTTTTTTCCCTGCCCAGATAAATTTATTGATACCTTTCTGCCACTCATCTAAATTTGCTTCTTTCTTTAAAATAGGTATCATTTGAAATAAAAAGAGAAATTTTGGCAGAACATTCCTTTTAATCGCTGCTATTCTCCCCAAAAGGGACAATTGCAGCTTTTTCCAATTATCCAAATCCTTTTGTATTCTAACCCACAGCGTTTCATAATTATTTTTATACAATTTTGAGTTGGAAGCAGATAAAATAACACCCAAATATTTTACCTTATTAACAACCTCAAAGCCTGTCAATCTAACCAAGGTCTCCTTATCCAAGTTGGTCATATTCTTAGGCAATATTTTAGTCTTATTATTATTAATTTTAAAACCTGAAACTTGTCCATATTGATTTATCAATTGTAACAGCTCCATTACAGAATAAGTTGGTTGAGATAATGTAACAACTAGATCATCTGCAAAAGCCCTTAATTTATATATTTTTTTGTTAATTTCTATTCCTTTTATCTTCTATGATTCCCGAATTTTAATCAATAAAATTTCCAAAGTTAACACAAACAGCAATGGAGACAATGGACAACCCTGTCTAGTCCCCTTTTCAATTGGGAATACCTCTGATAAACCTCCATTAACTATAAGTTGTGCCGTTTGTTTTTGATAAATAGCTCGAAGGGCCTGTAAAATTTTATCTCCAAAATTCATTTCCTCAACCAATCTTAGCATAAATTGCCAATTTAATTGATCAAAAGCTTTTTCAGCATCTAAAAATATCAATCCTGCAGAAGTTTGATTGTTCTTATCTAAATATTCTATTAAATTAATAATTTGTCTGACATTATTTTTCATATACCTTCCAGTTATAAAACCAGTTTGGTCCATATGTATTAATTGGTTCAACACAACCATAAATATGTTAGCTAAAATTTTCGAAAAAATCTTATAATCTACATTCAAGAGAGATATAGGTCTATAATTCTTTGGTAACGTAAGATCTTGGTCTTCTTTTGGAATCAAAGATATAAAAGCTCTGCCCCAAGACAAGGGAGTCTCTAAACCCTGTAATATATTATTAAAAAGTTCCCTTAGAGGTTCTATCAGCTCATCTATCAAAGTCTTGTAATAAATTGATGTCAGTCCATCAATACCAGGTGCCTTACCTAACTTTAATTCTTTAATTGCTTTCACAATTTCCTCCGTAGTAATTAATTTATTGATTTCTTGTTTCTGATCTTCTGTTAGTTTAGGAAAATGAGCATCTTGTAAATATTTATCTATATCTAAAGCCTGTACTTTCCTACCCATATATAATTTTTTATAATAATCTAAAAAAGATTTCTTAATCAAGTCCTTCTGAAATACCAATTTACCTTTATAATTTATTTTGTCTATAATTCTCAACTTCTGTTTCTTTCGCAATTGATAGGCCAGCCATCTCCCTGGCTTATTAGCATTACAAAATGTGTTATGTTTCATGTACAGTAAGTTAGTTGCAGTCTGATCTGCCATTAACATATTAAATTGCGATTTAAGCAATTTTATAGATTCCTTAATCTTCTCATCTGTAGGATTCAAAATTAAAACTTTTTCTTTTAATTTAATCTCATCTTCCAACTCCTTACGTTTCTGCACCTGTTTCTGTCTATGAATCTTATTCATTTGCATCAAAACCCCACGCATATAAGCTTTACCTGCATCCCATACCATTGACATTGAAGTACCCTTATGCATATTTAAAACAAAATATTCCTTTAAATGCTCTTTAAGTTTCTGAACATTCATTTCTTGCCTAAACAAATTTTCATTCACCCTCCAAGATCTTCTCTCCTCTTTTTCAGTAACCAATTCCATCCATACTGGACTATGATCTGTCAATGTCCTTGGGAATATCTTTACATTCTTTACTCTAAAGTATAAATCCATTGTAATAAAAAAAAAGTCAATTCTTGAAAAAGATTGATGTCTATCCGAAAAGAAAGTGAAGTCTCTCTCTTCCAGATTGTGTTCTCGCCAATAGTCTTGCAACTCCCAGTCCTCTTTCAAATCAAAAAAAGCCTTAGGTAATTTAGCCTGTTTAAAAGAAGTAGAAAGTCCTTTTTTGTCTCTACATGTGTCTAAAACTCCATTCCAATCTCCCATCAATATAACAGATCTGTAATCCAATAAAATCAATTTTTGATGCAACAACCTATAAAATTGTTCCTGTTGTTGGTTTGGTACATACAAACCTACTATAAGTATTTTCTTACCATACAGTCCCACTTCAATCATAACATATCTCCCTTGAGGATCAGAATCTACTAAACAAGCTGATAAATTTTGCTTAACATAAATAACTACACCCCCTTTCTTCCCAAGAGCAGAAGATACAAAATGAGATCCCAATCGAGCATTAACTAAATATTTTTGATCCTTAGAGATAATATGCGTTTCCTGCAAACAAATAATGTCATTGTTATGCTGCTTCAAATAGTGAAATATTTTCTTTCTCTTTTGAGGGGAATTAAGGCCATTAGCATTCCATGTCAGGAGCTTTACCATCTCCCTCATCCAAAAGCCTGGAGAAGACTGCTTGAAGATGTGCCATTGAAGATTGTACCAAAGATCTCTTAGGTCTTGCTCCTCCCACAGGCTCAGAAGCAGATTCTTGTAAAACTTCTTTGATATCTTTCTTCTGTTGTTCCTTTTCCTTACATCTATGCGCTGCCCGAGTCATTCTTTGCTCTTTCATCTCAACTTGTTGAAACCACTCAGCCTGTGATTTTCCAGCTTTCATCAACACAGCTTCTTCAGACTGCTGTTCAACCTCCTTCCCGTCCAAGACTTTAAGCATTATAGGTGGTGATGAGCGTGCTCCCAGGACCGAAGTATAAAACTCCTTTGCTTTAAAAACAGTATTAAGTCTATAACGTGTCCCCGCAAAGCTCACCACTATTCCAGTTGGAATATCCCATCTGAATGGCATTTGCCTTTTTTTAAGTTCGTCAGCCAGAAAAGCAAACTCTTTTCTTCTTCTTAAAATTTTAGATGGGATCTCCTTTAAAATTATAACATCTTGTGCAGCAATCTGAAACCTCTTGTTATAAAAAGCTTGTATGATTTCATTGTGCAGAGATCTTTTCCCAAAGTAAATTACCACATCTCTTGGCAGGTTTCTTTGCTTTGCAACCCAGGAATTAACTCTAAATATTTTTTCAATTTCTCTAGATATTTCGTCTTTTTCTCTGTCCAAGATCACAGCAAAATCATTCACTACCATCTCTCCCAGGTCTTGTTGCATGTCCTCTCTCAAGCCCCTGATTCTTAAAGCAAACTCCATCTCTCTATATTGGGACATAACAATTTCATCTTGTGAAATTTCCACCTTTTTCTCCATTCCTTCAAACTTTTCCTCCAAAACCTCCACCTTGTCTGCGACTTCTTCAAGTCGAGAATCCAATTTTTCAACCACAGAAGTAAGTCCTTTTAAAGCCAAAACTATATCTTGCCTCAAAATACTATTATTCTCCACTAAAAGCTCTTTCATTTCACCTCTGATTTGAGATATAGCATTTCCCATTATATCTTGCATATCTTTTACCGTTATTGGTTGCAGAGGGGGAGAAGATGGTGGTATAGGTTTAGGTTGTTGTGCTGGTAGTATCGCAGGAGAAGAAGCCACCTTCGGTACAGTAGAAGTTGCTTGACGCTTTGAAGCCATTTTCAAAAATTTATTTCTCCTTTCCTCCTTCTTAAGAAAAAAAATACAAAAGATACAAAAAAAATCCCTTAAAAAGTAAAAAAAAAGGGGTTAAACAAAAAGGGAAAATAGTCCTCTTAAAACCCAAATCCACTTTCAAAAAAATCATTATAAGTAATCAAATCTGTTCCGTTCCATTCCAGTCACTTAAAAAAAAACCTGCCGATCGCCATTTTACTTTCCCTTTCAACAAAAGAAAAAAAAGGGAATAAAAATAAATCTTTAAACTAAAAGGAAAAGAACCTCTTAAGATAATATTTTATGCCTGTATAGCTATGAGTAAGGGAAAAGGGTCTCCTTGTGGAGATCAAAGTTGGGTTGATGCATATAAAACCCAGCATAAATATTTATGCCCTACTAACCTTAATTGGCTTTATGGTAATCCTAATCAATGGGTTCCCTGTGGAAGATCTACTCAGTGTGCTGGATGGGAATGCGTGTGTGATTATACTAGAGGAGGATATGCAGGATGTCCCCATATTAAGTCCTTTCAAAGAGGTACGGGAAATACAATAGAGATGGAAGTGGATCGGACACACCCTCCATTAGTAAGTTATGGTTTTGGGATCGATGGCACTGGAACAGACCCCTCAACATACCTTACCATACAGATAGAGAAAGTTTATGATGGGGAAATAAAAACCTTGGGATGGTCTGTTTATGATAGTCTCAAGAAACTTGGTAAACCACTGCCCATCAGCACTAAAGCCAATAATTTATTCATAGAAATGGTGGAGGAAGTAGCTAAGACTTTAACAGTTAAAAATTGTTTTGTATGTGGGGGGACTAATATGGGAGAACAATGGCCTTGGGAGGCCCTTGAAGCAGACCCTATTGTATATAATAATCTTTCTTTGATAGGGAACATAACACAAAGAACCCAGTATACAGGAATAGTTTGGACTTTATCCACCAACTTGGTTGGTAGGAATTGTTTTGCTAGAAATGGATCTATTAATGTAGGGGACCTTATTTGTCTTGGTTCCTGGAATGAACATTATAATTTATGGACTTCTCCTGGAAATGCCACTGAACCTATAAAGTTAAATATGACCGATCTAACCTATCTCAATACATCTGATCCCAATAATAAGTGGATAGCCCCAAATAATATGTATTGGATATGTGGGAAATTGGCCTACAAACAACTTCCTAATAATTGGTCAGGTTCTTGTGTCCTTGGTTGGATAAAACCGTCCTTCTTCTTATTGCCTATTCAATCTAGACAGGTGTTAGGAATTCCTGTATATGAATCCTTAGGATTACAAAGAAGGAAACGAGAAGAAGACACCATCACTGCCTTCTCTCACTTCCCATGTAAAGAATTGGCTGATTATGAGAAAAATATGGTGTGGGACTCAGAAAGAATTGTTTGCTCATATGGCAGAGCCACTTGGGCTGAAGATGGTACTTACGGGTACCGCACACCTATTTATATGTTAAATAGAATAATTAGGTTACAGGCAGTCCTGGATTTAGCTGGACAACGAATAGATAAAGCGTTGAATATTCTATCTGACACCACCAACAGAATTCGGACTGCTGTGTATCAAAATAGATTAGCCTTAGATTATATTTTGGCAAAAGAAGGAGGTGTTTGTGGTAAATTTAATCTCTCGAACTGTTGCCTTCAAATAGATGAGACTGGAAAAGTCATTAAGCAATTAACCACAGAGATGCGACAGCTCACTCATAATCCTGATCAGGTTTGGAAGGGGTTTAATTTTAATGAAATCATTGGTGAGTGGTTCCCTAAACTTCCTGGATTACAAGCTATTGTTGCTTTGATAGGTTTAATTGCTGCTGGATGCGTAATATTACCCTGTATTTTGCCTATCTTTATCAAAACTATATCAAATAGCTTGGCTTTGCTTGCTGAACGAAGGGCTACTGCACAGGTTATGGCTATGTGGGGATACCATAAAGCAGCCCATGGAAATGACCTTTATTGAGACTCATCGTCACAAGTTGAGATAAGTCTCAACAGGGGGAATAAAGTGGAAAAATACTATTGCTCTAAAAAAACTGCTGGGTCTTCAGAAGGTTTCCTGTCTTGCAGCTGCTGACCAATTTAGCTTTGCTCTGTCTGGACCATATCCCGTTTTTACAGATGCACGTGTTTGGTCAAAACTGTCTAGTATTCTTTAATATGCTGAGACAAGGATGTATAGAAAATAGCCATGTAAGGAATACTATGTGATCAGGAAATGTATACGTATTAAAGAGTATAAATATGTTTAACAGAACCCCTTTCGGGGTTCAGACCCTTTGTTTTGTTTAGCTCTCTGAACCTGCGCAATAAACCTTCCCTTCCCCAAAGAGCTGGCTCAAGTCTCTTATTTCTACAACACCTCCTTCCTTCTCCCTCCCTCTCCCTCTCCCTCTCCCTCTCCCTCTCCCTCCCTCCCTCCCTCCCTCCCTCCCTCTCCCTCTCTCTCTTTCTGCCCATTCATTCATTAATCCGGTCCAAGTGCCCGCACGCGCCTGCACACACAAGTTTTTCTATCTTGCTTTTGCGTGGATCAAGAAGAGGAGGAACCAGCCCGAAGGGAATGGGACAAATGAACACGGCTGCCTTAATATGCCTGCTGCATCTCAGGCACCCCACCACCGCTGACACACCACAAACATTCTTATACGGCTGGGTCTCCACCAGCGCTCGTCTCCGGCCCTTGGTCTGCCAGTCCTCTTCCTCCAATCAGAGTGTGTGTGTGTGTGTGTGTGTGTGTGAGAGAGAGAGAGAGAGAGAGAGAGGCACTTGCACGTCTCTCTCTCTCTCTGGGGAGGGGGGGCTTTAAGGCTGCGGACCTTCTGGACCTATGTCTTCTTGCAGGTTCCTCTGCCGCTTGCCCTTCCCAGGACGGCCTCACGTGCTCTCTCGCTCACCTCCTGCAGATGAGGCAGTGGCGTCCCAACTGCAGGAGATGGAGGAGCCCCGTTGGGCAGAGGCACTGCCGAAGAAGCAGGACCCGGGCAAGGGGGAGCAAGGGAAAGGCAAGTGGGCCAGGGAGGGAGCAGGTGCCGTGGGCATTGTGCCACTAGCAGAAGGTGGCTCTGCTGCAAGCAGCAGAGAATAAATGGGGTGGCCTTTTTGGCAGCAGCTTGGCCGTGGCGTGCAGTCAGACTCGCTCACCAGGCTTCCAGCTCTGAGTGCTTAGCTAGCAGGCAGTCTGTTAGTCTGAAGGAGCTGCCCTGGGTCCCAGGCTAGACATTGGGAGTGAGCCCTGCCTGCTCTGTCCGCTGCGTCTGCTTGCCTTCAATGCCAGCATAATGCTGTTTTATCTGCGTATTCCTATCGCAGTTATTTTGGCTACAGCCCAGGGACCTCAGTGAGATACAAAGCAGTTAGTTGGAACCTGCAAGAAGATGGAGGTCCAGAAGGTCCACAGCCTTAAAGATCCCCTCCCCTGAGAGAGAGAGAGAGAGAGAGAGAGAGAGACAGAGAGAGAGAGAGAGAGAGAGACAGAGAGAGAAGGGAAGCGCAAGTGCTTCTCTCTGTCTCTGTCTCTCTCTCTGCAAATGGTGGAGGAGGACTGGGAGCCGCAGTAGAAGGCTGAAAGAGCCACATGTGTCTCCCGAGCCATGGGTTGCCAACCCGTGCCCTAAAGCAAAAAGATTTTGGTTAAATTTATTGTTGGAGAAAATGACTAAAAAACAAATAGACTTTAAGCTAGAATTATTTTTGTTAGGAATAATAGGAGCAAATTATGAGAAAGACTGTATATATTTAATTCTACACGTACTAACTGCAGCAACAATTGTATTTGCCCAACATTGGAAAAATGAAAACTTACCAACTGAAGAAGAATTAATTAAGAAAATTTTAGAGTGTGCAGAAATGGATAGATTGCCTTTAACGATAAAAGAGAAAGAAGACTCAGTGTATTTTAGAACATGGGATAATTTCTATCAACGGCTAGAAAAATGAGTTAGAGAGAAAGGAATGCAATATGTAACTTTGAATAAATATTAGCAAAAAGAAGACTATCGAGTGATTAATTAACATATTGTTTATGATAATTAACTATTTTCTATTCTTTTTTGTTAAACACATGAACCCCGACATTATGCTGTTTGCTAAATATTGAGAATGTTATTTGAAAAAATCCTAACCCCAATCCTAATCCTAACCCTAACCCAAATCCCAACCCCAATCCCGACCCCACCTCATTCCTAATCCTATAAAAACTAATAAAATTTATATATATATATATGTTTTCTGAGGTTTTCACGGGTATTTGTATGTAGGTCTTTGGTTGTTCGGGTTTTCTCCCGCGTAAAATTGGAAGTGTCTTGGCGACGTTTCGACGAAGTCCCATTCGTCATCTTCAGGCTGGTGTTTTCAGCTTCGTGCTTTGAGCAGCAATGTGTGGTCTTAGCTGTTTCTTCCTTTTAACTGCCAGTGGGGGTATGAACTGATTGGGTGGGAGCTTGGCTGTGTTCTGATTGGGTGGAGGTGTGTTCTGAATGGTTAGGGGCTTGGCTGTGCTCTGATTGGCTGGGGGAGTGTTCTGTTTGGTTGTGCTCAGGTTAGTCTGAGTTGCAGAGGGGTTTGAGATTTTGGGCTGCCTTGTTATTTTTTGGCTTCGCGTTCGTGGTTGTGCTTCCTCTTCATGGAGGGTGTCAGTTTGCTTCATGTATGGATTGGAGGGGTTTAAAGTGGCTAATGATGCAGCTGTGGTCTGGCTTCTGGTTTGTGGTCGTGCCTCGTCATCGGTGTGGCTTTGGGTTTGTTTTTTGCGTGGATGTGTGGTGGTGACCTCCTGTGTGGTTTTTGTGAGTGTGGGTCTGGTATCATTTTTTGTGTTAGGGAGTCGTTTCTCAATAAGGGCGGGTTTCCAAATGGCTGGTAGGCGGGAGGTATCATCTTGCTTGTTCATGCTGTGTGGGCGTTTTCAGAGAAGCCATTGAGATAGAAAAACAGAATAATCAGAGAAGCCATCAAGATAGAAAAACGCCCACACAGCATGAACAAGCAAGATGATACCTCTTCTTGGATTTCTTGTTTTTCTTTTTCAGTGGTATTGTGCTGGACTGGGCATTTATGATCATATTCTTCAGAGTTTCCCATGCTTCTTGAGTTGTTTTCCCCTTTAGGATTTTTATCCATGAAATTTTGCTTAGACTCTCTCTGAGTTTGTTAAAATCAGCTCTTTTAAAGTTTAAGACACTGGTTGGATTATATTCTATTGCTTGTGTTTGCATTATATTGAATTCCAGTATGACGTGGTCACTCTCGCCCAAGGTTCCAGCAACTTCAACTCCCTCTATCACTTCTTCTCAATTAGTAAGAATTAGGTACAGTATATTTTTTCCTCTAGTTCCCTCCTCTAGCTTTTGGATGACAAAGTTGTCAGCTAAGCTGGTTAGGAATCTGTTCAATCTCCCATTTGCTGCAGAGTTTGTCTCACAGTTGATATCTGGGTAGTTATAGTCTCCCATTACTACTGTGGTATGTTTCCTATATACATTTGTTAATTGATTAGCAAAGAGTTCATCTATTTCTTCTGCTTGGTTGGGTGGCCTGTAGTATATGCCTATAGTAATGTCATTCTTTTTTCCTTTTATATTGACCCATATGGATTCTAGGAGGTTTTCATCCTTGGTTTTGTGCATTTCTGTAGAGATGTAGTGATCTTTTATATATAATGCAACTCCACCTCCTCTTTTTTTTAGGTCTGTTTCTTTTGAATAGTTTGTATGCTTCCATCAGTACATTCCAGTCATGAGTTTCATCCCACCAAGTTTCAGTAATGGCAACTATATATCTCGCTTCATGTACTAGTACTTCAAGTTCACCCTGTTTGTTCCCTAAACTTTGAGTGTTAATATATAGGCATTTGAGTCCTTTATTGGTCTTGGATATGTTCCTTATATCTACTACTTTGTAACTGTGATTTACATTCTTTCCATCACTATTTCATTATGTTTTTTTTTCTTTTTTCTCTTTACTCCCTTCCTCCTTATGTGATTGGTTATCTAGTGGTTTTTGTTTGGAATTAGGTTCTATGTGTCGTGAAGATTGGCCCCCCTCAATTTTAGTTTAAGGCCCTTTTGATAAAATGAGCCATTTTCCAAATATATTGTTTCCAGTTCTTGTGAGGTGCAGTCCATCTCATGCCAGTAGCCCTTCATCTAGGTAATGTAAACCATGGTCTAGGAAGCTGAAGTTCTGTTGATGAGACCAGGTTTTAAGCCAGTGGTTCGTTTCTAAAATCCTTTGCTCCCTTCATTGGATGTTGGCTTTTTGTTGGAAGTATAGATGAAAACACCACTTGTGCTCCTAATTCTTTAACTTTCTTCGCTAGCTGTTTGTAATCTCTTATTGTTTTCAGATTCATTGTTGTGTCATTGGTTCCCACGTGTAAGAGAAGAACCCCTTACTTTTTCTTCTAGTAATTCAAGTAGTTTGGTTCTTCTGTGAGCATAAGCTGCAACATATGGCACACTTTGCAAGTCACTATAGTGTCAGTCTCTATCTCCATGACTTTTTTCTTTGTTTGTTAAAAAATTAAAAATTTGTAAAAAAATTTCTCCATGTTGTGAAGTGTCAGTTTACAATCATTTACAAGAGTTCTTGACCTTTTGTACTCTGTCTTGAAAAATTCATCACTATCTTCCCTGTCTGTCTCTTTTTCTGTGGCTTTTTAATTTTTTTCCTCTTAGATCATTAAGAATTAAAAAAATTCTAAAGAATTAAAATAAGTAAACTGTTTTTTTAAAATGTTTAGTTGAAAAGAAATTGAAAAATTGAAAAAATTGAAAAGAATTTTATAATTTTTTAAAAAAGAATTTTAAAATTGAAAAAGATTGAAAAATTGAAAAACATTGAAAAAAGAATTTTATAAAAAAAATGAAAAAAATTAAAATTGAAAAAGATTTAAAAATTGAGAAAAGAATGTAAAATTAAAAATGATATTTAAGAGTTAAAAAAGATTAAAATTGGAATAAGGAATTTAAAATTTGAAAAAAGAGATTAAAAAAATTGAAAAGGAATTGTTCTTAAGAAAGAGAATTCAGAGATTTTTAAAATGTAAGAATTTACAAGAGTTTTTGGCCCTTTATGAAGTAATATGCACTTTTTTTTTGTTGGAAGCCTCAGCCTATTTTCTATTTGCTCTTAACCCTCTACTCCCTGACTGGAAAGTTCATCCCTTTCCTCCCTGTCCACAAGTGTTTTGTACTTATCCTTTTTGCCTTCTTTCTTGACCTTCAGTTGCCTGGCCACTGCCGGGGTTTTTAGGTATGATGTGCTGATGTGGGCACTCTGCTTAGCTGGTCCACAGCACTGTTCTCAGCTGCTGCTGATCTACCGCAGTGCTCTCAGCCTCTGCTGTGGGTGCTGCTGCTCAGTTGGTCCTCTGTGCTGCTCTCAGCCACTGCTAGTCCACCGTGCTGCTCTTAGTTGCTGCTCAGGGCACTTTACTCCTCTGCCATGTAGCTCTGCACTGATGCTGCTCAAGGTCTGCCGTGCTGCTCACAGCCACTGGTCTGCTGCCACCTAGCTCCGTTTCACCGCTGCTCAGTGGCCTCCATGTGTATCACACTGACTCCACTCAGGTGTCAGGCTGGGTCACTGGGCTGCCTCTCTGTCTCTCAGTTTGGTTGTCTCTCCTTCTCTCAGATGGGTCGTTCGGCCACCTCTTTGTTGGGACACTGGGCTGCCTCTCAGCTAGGCCACCTCTCAGCTGGGCCACTTCTCACCTCTTTGTTCAAGGAGTTTAAGTTCTCTTTTTAATCCCTCCTGCAGCTAATCTTGATGTTGCCCTCTTGATATAGTTTGTAAACCATACATGTATTGAAAATGACAGATGAATAACATTTGCAAAGTAAAACAACATCTCAGTTTAAAAGGAAAAAAAGTAGCTCAGCTGAGAGCTCAATAAAAGAAATGTCAGTTTGTTGTTAGTGTAAAAAAGATTATACAAATATATATATGATATAAAATACAAGGTAGCACACAAAAATCCACAAAATATTTAAAAGCATTAGAAATTCAAAAATATTGTAAAAAATATTGCAGTCTCTGACTATTTGTAATCCACAAAAGAATGTAGAATAATAATTGCAGTTCAGGGTAATAAAAGCAGTTCTGAGGTATTTATGATCTAAGTCAGGGGTGGCAAACCTATGGCACGCGTGCCACAGGTGGCACGCAGAGCCGTCCCTGTGGGCACACGTGCCATCGCCCCGGAAGGAGGTGGGACCAGGCTCCTCCCCTCCACCTCTCCACGTGCAGCTGCTGGGCACCATCCGTAGCCTGGAAGCCTCCGATGGGGCTCCATTCTCTGCGCAGAGCAAGGCTGCGGGCCTAGGACCATGTGGTGAAAAGAAGGTTAGAGTCGAGGAAGTGGTTGGACTTATCTGCTACACGTGTGCCTTACTGGGAGGGGGAAATCTGCACCTCCAAAGGGAAAAAAAAGAAAGAAAAAGCTCCAACTTGGCAGAAGGCAGGAGGGAGAAGGGAATGTGCCACAGCAAGCTTGCTTCGCAAAAAGGCGGATACTCCTTTTGGGTTTTTTTTCCACCCCCCTCCGAAGTCGTTCACCACTTAGAAGCAACCCTCTCTCGGTCTGTGATGGAAAAGTTGTAGCTCGAATTTGCAAAACCAGTTCAGCCGCTTCTACCGACTACCGAAGAAGACTCTTTGAGATTTGCTCTTCGGAGCAACTTTCCAGAGTTAACTAGTTGCAGGGCAGGGACGCCCAGTGTAAGCAGACACCCCTTTGAATTTTTGTGTTGGGAAGGCAAGCTGTTTGGGGGGGGCGAACGAGTTGGGCTGCCTTTCCTTCCAGGAAAGATCAGATGACAGCTGGAGAGCAAAGGTTGGGGGGAGTTGAAAAGGTTTTGCTCTCTGGAATGAGTTTTCCTGAGCTTTAAGACTTCTTTGAGACTTATGGATCAAACTTAGCAGGGAGGTGCCTTCACTCGAATTTGCCATTCAAAAACATACTGTAAGTTTGTGCCCGTCCTTTTTCTTGTCCTAACTTAGCTTGCAGAATGGAGTCCATTTGCGCTTTGCAGAAGCTCGCGGGGGTGGGGGCGGGGAAGGATGCGTGTGTGTTTGCACTTTGGAGGAGGCAGGGGGAATGTAGTGCCCATTTGCGGTTTGCAGAAGCTCGCTGTAGGCAGGGGGAGGGGGATGCGTGCGTTTGCACTTTGGAGGAGGCAGGGAGAGGAGGACGGCGTTTGCACTTTGGAGGAGGCAGGGAGAATGTATTGCCCATTTACGCTTTGCAGAAGCTCGCTGTAGGCAGGGGGAGGGGGATGCGTGCGTTTGCACTTTAGAGGAGGCAGGGGGGATGTAGTGCCCATTTGCGCTTTGCAGAAGCTCGCTGTAGGCAGGGGGAGGAGGATGCGTGCATGTTTGCATTTTGGAGAAAGGGAGAGAGAGGAAGGGAGGGAGGGAGGGAGAAGGAAGGAGATGGGAATGAGAAAGGGTGGCAGGCAAGGAAGGAGAGGGGGAAGGAAGGAAGGAAGGAAGGAAGGAAGGAAGGAAGGAAGGAAGGAAGGAAGGAAGGAAGGAAGGAAGGAAGGAAGGAAGGAAGGAGATAGGAATGAGAAGGAGGAAGGCACCTGACCCTGGGGATGCTACAAAGGTCAGGTGTGAAAAATGGTCATAAGCCACTTTATTCAGTGCCTTTGTAACTTTGAACAGTCACTAAGTTAGCTGTTGTAAGTCAAGGACTACTGTACTTTATCACTTTTTTCCTTTTTTGGGAGGGGGGGGGTCATCAAGTTTTTGGAAAAGCCCTGAGTTAGAGTACTCAGATTGCAGCTGCTTTCTTGCAGGTATGTGGAATGGCGTGGAACCCACAGGTTTTGCAAAGTTAAGTGAAGAAGTTGGTTACAGCTTATTAGGAAAGATAAAATAGACAACCAAGAATGCTTTATTGACCATTCTTCGTCCAGATTTTATATCAGTTGCATCTGCTAGTACAAGCATTCTGCTTCAGATTTCTGTTATTTTCAGCATCTGGCAAAATGAATGAGTACTTTTCCAACAACCTGTAAAATCCAAGACACCTTGCTTTCATTGTTTAATTCCCCCCTCATACAGTAGTGGCCAAAATTGTGGAAACCTTTGGGGAAAAGTGGACAGTAGAAATGCCACCTTTGGTTAAGTTTCCACCCATTTTTCTTCTAATTTCTTTATAACTGTAGCCTTGTTCACTTAATAATACTATTTTACATCGCTTTCTGGGCAACCAGTCAACTCTTTGCACCATGATTTTAATTTTATTACATTTTACAAGCTCACTAAATGAAAGAACACCAAAAAACCCAACCAACTTGATAGCGATCACATAACACACTGACAAATATCCTCTCAGCTTCAATACATGACATCAATAACTGACTCCTATTGTGATCTAATTGGCTCATTGCCAAAACAAGATGATGAGCCTCCTGCCAACTGCCCCACCCGCCAGAGACCCCCTGGATCTCCCCCAACCCTTCCCGGCCCCCAAAGGCATCCCTCCTCAGGAGCAACATTGATGTGGCCACGCTTACCCTGGCCACGCCCACCCATGCTGCCATGACTACCATGGCCACGCCTACTCAGTGGCAACGCCCACTCAGTGGCCACGCCCACCTGGTACCCGGTGATGCATAAGTGGGTTTCGGGTTGCAGTTTGGGCACTCGGTCTCTAAAAGGTTCGCCACCACTGATCTAAGTAATAAAAGTTTACGATCCGGCTGTAAAACGTTACAATAGTTCACTCTATAGTATGACCTTTTGAAGAAAAGTGTTCCTATTTCATATTGAAACAGATTTAAAATAATTTCATGTTTGTGCCACACTCTGAAAATTACTGTTTGTACATTATAATGAGAAAGCCTCAGCACTGACTTATCTCATGAAAACCTCTATCTGTATATTTTATAGAATCTCAGTAATCAGTATCAGTATAAACCCAGCTATTACCTCCATATTGTAAATTGGGACATAGTTTTCCTTAGCATTATTTTGTAATATCAAGCTTTTATAAGTTTTGAATCATGAGATTCTTGGTAGCAGCCCAATTCTATGCAGTTTTATTGAGACATCTTGCCACATTCAGCGATACTCACTCTACAGTGCTTGTATAATACCATGGAAAGTTGCTGTAACCAAGAAAAACTCTATTGAGAAGATGAAGCAAGGCAACGTCTATTTGCTAATGAAAGCTTACTTGTAGTTGCAATATGGTATGTTCTCTGAGAAACCTCTGCCTCTCTTTCAAGTCTACCATGAAATATAGTTGCTAGATTTGAAAATTGTAGGAAATACATTAGCCAATATCACCTGTTATAAAACTCCAACACTGGAAACTAGGAAATGAAACTGTTACTTCAGAACTTTCAAACTATCAGTAAAACCTTAAAAGATAAATTGCAATGTTGTTTTCAAAATCATCCAATTCAGAAAAAGCTATCAGAGCCACACATAAGGGATCGCTTTAGCATATTTAAATAGCATATATTTAAACCATATATTTAAAACCATGGTGGATTGTGTTACTGAATTTCTATGAATATTGTTTTGTAAATGTAGATACTGATGGTTGACAGCTGCAATTGTTCAAACTTTTCCTCTATGAATATACAGGCTGAAATAGATACTATTGATTGGACGTCAGCACTGGATTGAATGCTGATTGGAAATTGATTGAGATTCTACTTCATTCCCAATATTATTACTTTCTGTGTGAAAGTGTTATGAAAGGTCCACAATCAACATGAATATAAATACTCAGTGTCCCAGCCTGACCCTCTAGGAACTGTGTTGTATGGACAGGGAAATTGTATGTGATCAACAGGATCATAAAAGCCTTGGCAAAGTGAGAAATGCATTTGATAGTGAGTATTCTTGATTTGGATATTCCCAAAGAATACAGATTGTTCCTGTAGGTTCAGCAGCCAGGATCATACGACATGCTGAGGCACAGTAATCCTTGCCCCATGACTGCTGATGCTACAGAGCTGGTACTGTTGGAAGACTCCTAGAAGGTATGATACTTTTCAAGTGACTGAAAGTGGAGAGGGGTAACACATTGAACAACATATAGGAGCAGCTAGCCCTGAGCAATATCAATTCACTTCTACTCTCCAGAAAATTGAAAGATGGACAGACAAGTAGCAGGCAGTTTGTAGGGTCAGTTGGCACCTTCACCTACTCATTTATCTTTTTTCTGGGTGACACAATCAGAATCCGTGGCTCTGATGCCCCTATTTCCTATCACTGCACTACATAAAGAACAATTGCAGGTGGGTGAATAAGAATGACAAGTAAGTGATCTCTGGGAGGCATGACAAGAAGAAATGGGTCAAACCTAGAAAGTTAAGCAAAACCTGATGCTGTTCCTTGCTCACACCTGAAATAAGCTGAATCCTCTCCTTCATGCTGCCCATAAAGAGTAAGTTAGACCCTCTTTACCCAGTCTTCATCACAAAGCTTCTCAAAGAACATGGTAGGCAAATTTGCCCTTCCAGGCTTTCCTGCATCTAGTTGCATTTTCTGGAACTTACCTTAACTCCAGTATACCCACTGCTAGCCCAAACAAGGAAATAAAGGAAGAGGAGGCACCAGATGTGACATGTCTACTTCCTCTTACCTGTACTCTCGTTCTGCACCACATAAAGGCAAGGTCTGAGCCTTCATGCCCAGTGCCTTATGAGGGGTGAGTTGGGCAGAGCTTGGAGCTGGAAGAGCCACGGGTGATAGGCAGGCTGCCTGCCCCCCCCCCCCAAAAAAGGTTTCTCGCCCAGAGTTTAATTTTTTTTATAATACAAGTTTTATTAATTTTTCTTTTTACAACCAATTGCTTGAGAAACAACGTGGTGACAGGGTAATCAATTATGCCAAAACAAAATCATACATATGTAATTCAAATTAAATCATTAAACACTCCCTCTCTGTTCCCTCAAATATTATATTATATTCAAATTAATATATTTTTCAATATAATTCAATCAATCCAAACAATCATCAATAACATTTCATTTATATAAATCAAAATCCTGTATTAAGCTTTACTATTTACAATTACCATATTCCCATTTAGCTTAAATAACGATATTATTAACACTTCAGGTGTCTTTCCTTTCCCCTTTCCTTGACGTAATCAGTAACTCATTTATTAATTTCATTTCTTCTTTTATCAAAAATCCCTCTTATTCCCCTTGCTTTACAAAATAGCTTTCCTTCCTAGAAAACAAAAATATTGCTCCAAACAATACATTTCGAATCTATTTTAAATCTATAATCTATCAATCAATCAAAATCTATATAATACTCTTTTAACCCATTCAATAACATTTAAATCCAATCCAAATTATTATTTGTGGGATTAATTGTACAAAATGTCCATGGGCATCTATCCATAGGCATCTCCCACAAGGTTCTTGAGATAACGGGCGGACTGCTCCAAACACAGGATGCATACATCAGCCTTTTGGACAGACTCTGATAAGAACACCTGCAGTAGCCTTGCATCTGGAGAGTGTCTGTTATTTGATACATTGTAACCACCCCTATATACGTCTTTTGATTATGCTGTGTGATGTAGAAACCTTAGTAACAATAAAAGAGGGTGCTGGAGTCAGCTCTGGGCTCTCATCCCGAGATACCTGCCTGCGTGTCTCATTCTCCATGGGAGACCACCACATCTGGTGACCCCGACGTGATCCACTGAAGGATACGTCCCTGCCAACCCTTTACTTATTGCCTGGAATAGGCTTGGTGCACCCGACGAAGTTGCTGGCAACTGACTCCTCTTCGTAAGTATGGGGGGTGGAATGTCTCACGCTCAAAAGCAGCATGTGGAAGAGCTGAGGCTACTTGGCAGGAAAAAATATCTTACTGATCAGGAACAGAAATTAACCTGTCACCTTTCTAAATCTGAGGCTGTTAAATTGCTTGCTTATGTATGGGCTAACTGCTCATCCTATCCGGAGTCTGGATCTTTAAAAGTAGATACATGGAGGAAAATTGGTACTGTTCTCCACCAGTCTCCAAGAGCCCCTGTAGAGATTTTATGCCTTTGGAAAATTGCCTATACTCTGATTCAAACCTATGCTGAATTGCCTCATCAGCCTTTATTAGATCCTCCACCGTATAAAAATCCGTCTGTTATGTTAGCCACTCCCTTGCCCCCTGGAGCAGGTTTTAACCCTCCTTCTGCCCCTGCAAATTCTATGGATCCTGATAAACAGCAAATAGCCTCTCCTGTTCCTGCCACGTTGCCTCCTCTCTCCCAGCCTGGAATCATCCGTGGTGCATTTCAAAAGGCTTTAAACAATGGTGATTTAAGCGTTTCTAAACTATCCGAGACAGAGTTGTTCCCTGTTAAACTAACAAAGGAGTCTGCAGCTAACCCCTCTCCAAAGGCTGCATCCTTTTCAAATCTTACTTCTTCTGCTTCGCAATGTTTTTCTGGCATTGATTTAAAATTGGCTTCTGCTCTTTCTGTTACTTTTTCTAACCTACTCACGGTTGCTGAAACTCTTTATTCTGGACCCTTGCCTCCGGAAACGGAGGCAATAATCCTTCCCACACCTGTTGCTCGGGAACAAGGAGTGTTTGTGCTTCCAGGTTTGATAGATCCCACATATAAAGACACCCTAAAAGTCCAATTTTATACCAATCTCCCTGTCACAATGAACCAGGGGGATACGGTGGCACGCTTGGTCTTATTACCATGTCCAGCACCACCCATTCTAGAGGCTGCATATGCACCTCACTCTGGCAATTCTTCCTTTGATTTATTGGCACTAACAAAGCAAATTACTCCCCAAAAACTGGTGATGCCTTTTTTAATCAATGGCATTCCATATAACTCCACTGGTCAAGCGATCGTGGAGCGAGCCAATCAGACCGTAAAAAGGGCTCTAGACATGCATGGAAAAAAGAAAGGGGAAAATACCCCCGGCTTGCCTGGGATACAAAACACTCTTAATCTTGTACTTTTTACCTTAAACTTTTTGAATGTTTCTGGCACCCCTGGCTCAACTGCTGCAAGCAGGCATTTTTCTGCTTCTCCCACAGATTCTTCACGTTTGCCTGATCCCACCTGGAAAGGGCCTGCCTCCCTCATTACTTGGGGTCGAGGCTATGCTGCAATAGATGACCATGGCGAGATCATTTGGACTCCAGCTCGTTGTGTTCGTCCTTATATGGCTCAACGTACACCACCTCAGCCAGGCATATGAGGATCAGGGACTGTGGGCTTTTAATGCTTTTGTACGGGATGCCAGGCGCACTGCTCTTACACTTAACGTCACGAACTGTTGGATCTGCATGCAAATTCCTGGTGACAGTCGTGGTGGCCTTATTTTCCATGCCATTCCATTCAATGAAACAGGATGGAAGCAGCTGTGGAGCATAACTACAGAGACATTGAATATGACATATGCTGTGGGTGCTCGTATAATGGAACCTGCCAGATTTTGTTTTTATAGCACAGGACTATTCCGTACTGCCATTTATTTGGGAACTTATAGTAATTGTCAACAAGTTATTATATGGAATTCAGCAAAGAAATGCAAATCCATCAAAAGTAACCTTACTAAGGTAAATGACACTTATCAAAGCAATCAATGGACAAACATCAGTACCTACATGGCTTGCCTTGACATGGAATCCATAATAACATTTGCTAATGAGTCTCACCAGGGTTATTATGAGTTACCCGATATGTGGCTACTATGTGGCCGTAGAGCCTATCGCCAGGTGCCTAAGGATTGGAAAGGCACCTGTACACTGGGCCTTTTGACTCCTGCTGTATATGCTTTGCTTCATCTCCCTGATGGACGCCTGCGGAACAAACGTGATACTGGTTCCTCGGATCCACCCCTAACATTGGGTGGTAGTTTAGAGACTCAAATCAGCAGAGGGATTCTACCCAATCTAGGAGTTGCCATGAACTATAGAGACCTTCATTTGCTTAACAATTGGACTGTTCATATGTTTAATGAAACAATTAACAGCATTAAAATGATTAATCAAGAAATGGGGGAAATAAGGGAAGTAGTTTTGCAAAATCAGTATGCTTTAGATATTATTTTAGCAGCAAAAGGCGGTGTGTGTGCTTTAATTCATTCTCATTGTTGTATGTATATACATGATTTTCAACCTAATATTTCTGCTACAGCTAGAAAAATGGAATCTTTGCTCCAAAATAATCCCTTACGCAGCGATGGATCAGGCACCGTGGATATCTGGGGTGCCCTTTGGTCCTGGCTACCGGATGGATCCTGGCTACAATCTTTGATTTCTATTATAGTAACCATTTTGATATTATTTGTATTGCTATGTTGTTGCATTCAATGTATTCCCTCCCTCCTGCAAATGTGCAAAAATGTTACGCCCTCCACTAGGAAGGACGCCTTAATCAGTGAATCAAGATCCCTTCTGGAACTGGAAGTGAGTAACATTAAAAAAAAAACAGAAAAGGAGGAGATGTGGGATTAATTGTACAAAATGTCCATGGGCATCTATCCATAGGCATCTCCCACAAGGTTCTTGAGATAACGGGCGGACTGCTCCAAACACAGGATGCATACATCAGCCTTTTGGACAGACTCTGATAAGAACACCTGCAGTAGCCTTGCATCTGGAGAGTGTCTGTTATTTGATACATTGTAACCACCCCTATATACGTCTTTTGATTATGCTGTGTGATGTAGAAACCTTAGTAACAATAAAAGAGGGTGCTGGAGTCAGCTCTGGGCTCTCATCCCGAGATACCTGCCTGCGTGTCTCATTCTCCATGGGAGACCACCACAATTATTATATCCCCCATGCACATATTAGTACAAAAGCAAACATCTTTTCGCTAACTTCACATTTAATTAGTCTTTCTTCAATCAGGATCTCTGGTATCTTACTCCCCAATCTTAAACTTTAAGTCAATCCATGTCTAAAAAGCCTTTAACCCATTATGTACCATTTTAGATCACAGTCTTAAATCCTATTCTAGCTTTCTTTTTGTGCCAAGCTGGTTTCCATAACAAAGCCTCTATGTCAACAAATAAGTCTCTTTTTATTCCTTGTGGTAGCATTTGAATCAGGGAAGAGCGTCCCCTCTTCTGTTTTAGAGACCTGAGTCCTTTGTAGGTAGTCTCTTGTTGTTTTAAAGATTCAAGCCTTGACATTTAACTCTGCTGAATAGGAGACTCACTCCTGACCAATTTTGTGGTTAGTAGTTGGTTAACAACATTATCATAGTTCTTAATCAATTGTAATTGCAAGTCCATTTCTGTAAATTTTGAAGGTATAGATGGTTTAATTACAATCATTTTTGATCATCAAAAATCTCAAATGGTTGTGTATAAAATGAAATAGAATACTCTTTAATGATGATTAATTCCTCTTCTATTGTTTTTGGGTCTGTAGAATATTCAGATGAGATCTGAAAATCGGTTTGTAAGTTCAAGATAGAGTTTCTGTTTATTATTTCTGTAGTACTCTCTCTTATTTGGCAACATATTTGCTCAGTGGCTTCATAGATTTTCTCCAGTATAAGTTTACAGTTGAAATGTAAATAAGATTTCTCCATTTTAATGGTAACTAGGACCAGACCTATTATCTTTTAGTGGAGGCTGTATTCAAAAACATTTAGCCAGTGTCCACCCCCACAAAACAGCTGTTGTTTCTTTGTCTTTTCCTTTATGGTAATCTGAAGGTCAAAGCCAAACTCATCACCAGATAAAAAACAAAGACAGTTACAGTTTTAAATTTCTCCACAAGGTGTCCTCAGTAGCCTGTAAAATACTCTTTCCAGACACCAAAGATAACGTTGTCAAAGTCAGAAAAAACAAACAAACAAACAAAAAGAAAATAATATTTTTTGCATATATGCTAAGTCCAGTAATAAAGTTCAACAGTAAGCATCTTTTCAAGACCCCAAAGTAGATGAAAGTCAAAGATAGTCAATTAGATTCAATTTTCATTCCATTTCACAGCTTTCCTTCCCACACTAGCACACGCCGCTCTCTTAAAACAGGGAAGTAGTTCCAAAAAATGCTTTTTGCAGGAAACCAAAATGAAAAAAAAGGACTAACAGAGGAAAGGAAAAATCTCACCCGGATCAACCACGGTGGTTCTTTGTGCTTAGATGTTCTTCTGACTTCTGGTTACAGCACCAAAGTGATCGGCCATTTTACTGGCCGATCTTTCCTCCGTCGGCCCTAAGGAGCAATCTCGGACTGCGGAAGAAGCTGCTGCTCTCCCACGGTCGATGAGGACCTCCTCAACGGTAGCTGTCCCTCCAGGGCGGCTTTTCGACCCGATTAAGGGTCTACTGGCAGAGGGAAATCAGCCGACCAGTCTCTTTGTCGGGCTGCAAACGCCATGATCCGGAACCGAAAGTCCTCGCTCAGAGTTTATTAAGGTTCTGGAACTGCCCTGCTTCTTGGGGCTGACCCAACGCCTGGCAAGCAAGAGCGAGGCTGTGCTGGGGTCAGGGCGATGGCAGATGCGGGTCGCTGTTGGATTGATTGCTGGGCTGGCACTCGCATGTGGTCAACACTGCGCCACTAAACCAGCCCCCGGCTCACGTTACACACTCCTGTATTTTTAACTTTGTCGAGGCGCTTCGCCCTCGGAGCATTAGCTTGGACTAAAGTGGGAAGCTGGAAAAATACTGATTGTCCGACAGAGAATGTGGGTGAAAGGGAGGTTTTCCTGCTTACCAGACAACCCTTAAAATTAGAATGGCCAGACATCCTGTTCTCAGCTCTGCACATGATATATTGCAAACTGTTTATCACATGGTGTATTGAAAACTGCTTAACACTTGAAATATTACTAACTGCTAAAAGCATTCCTATGTAAAAGAGGAACTATCGATTATAATCATGTCTAGTAATTTTCCTATGTTAAAATAAGGAACTATAGAGACTTCCTGTGACGGCGGCGGCGATGGCGGCTGTTTTCAGCTGTCCGCCCTGGAATGTGTCAAAGCCAGCTGAGACAGCGAGCAACAGCCGTCTCGCGGCTTGGAATCTCTCTCCCTGGGCGAAAGGGAGGAGATGAGTTTTTTCCCTCAGATAGTGGCAGGGCTCCCTGAGAGACCCCTCTTTGGAGGTCGGAGGGTGACAGCTCCCACGGAGTCTGAGGCGTTCTCTACATTCCAGGATGCCTTTGCTCTAACTTTTTTGGGGGGGCAAAGCTAGACGCTGCTTACACATCTGCTTTCAAAATGAACTTGTGAGTAAAATTTAAAGCAGACAGAGCTGACCAGGGAAATTATATCTGTGATTATTTTGAGACTTTAACTCTGGAAAAGATTTCATCTTCTCTCTTTTCCTATTTGAGAGAGGTGAAAAATGGCGCTGAGATGTTGTTTTTAAGAGTGAAAGGACCGGAACTTTAATTTGAAACAATGTAGCAGCTTTTTTTTCCCTTCTTTTTTTATTTATACAGGGGGCTTTTGTTTTTGTTTTTTCCCTCCTTTTGTCTTCTTTTTTCTCTCTCTCTTTTTGTTAAAGGTTTTATAAGATTTTAAGAGTTTTTTTTTTTTCCCAAGATGGCTTTAAAGCATTTTGGAGCTTTTGTTTCTAAAGCCTCAATCTCCTCTTCGGTAATGCAGACAGCTCAGCAAATTGAGTCTAAATTTCCACCACTTTTCTCAGCTTTACCAGCAGTTTTACCTAAAGACCTACAGGACGCTTTGGAAGATAGTGTACGACGGATTGAAAAAGAGATAAGTGAAATTATTGAAAATAAATTTAGGAAATTGAGAGAAGATATAGCGTCTGTGCTTCAGAAGTTTGCTGATCACATAGATCGTTTGGATCAGCGTATTGATGTTGCTGTAGAAAATTCTGAAAAATTGGAAGATAAAATAGAAAATAAGGTGGAAATAATTCAGGATGAAATTACTATGTTACAATACAGAAGTATGGAATTCGCTTTAAGAATAAGGGGAATGCAGGAAAATAATCAAGAAGATTTGAGACAAGTGGTTGCGAAGGATATAGCTCTTATTTTGGAATCCGAGCCTGAAGAAATATTGAGAGAGAGAGAAAAAGTTTTTAGGGTCAATTCAAGGGTTGCAAGACAGAGGAACCTGCCACGAGATGTGGTTATTTATTTTTTTAGTAGATCACTTCGTAATAAAATTTTACAAGCCTTTTACAAGCAGAGATTTCAAATTGCAGCCCAGGATGTTATACTTTTGAAAGAACTACCTTCAAGAATTCTTAAAGTAAGAAAGCATTTTGCTTTTTTGGCTGATGAGCTTAAGAGGCGACAGATTCGTTTCAGATGGGAGATACCGGCTGGAATGGTGGTGAATTATGCAGGGACACGCTATAGACTTGATACAATTTTAAAAGCGAAAGATTTTTATACTTCTGTTTTGAAGGCGGGCTCTTTATTACCTACAGCTGAGATATTAGAAGAAAAGTTGGAAGAGAAATTGATACAAGATATGCAGGTTAAACCTTTGCAACAATCTCTCTTGACAGAAGATTCATTAATAAAATTGAGTACTTGTGGAGCTTTTAGAAGTAAAGTAAAGGTGGAAGAAAAGCTGGAAGAGCAGCTGACTGGAAAAAATATGCAGGTTGAACCTTTGCACCAGTCCTCCTTAACAGAAGATTCATCAAAGAAACTGGGCATGACTCGCGCAGCTTTTAGAACTGAGGTATTAGAAGAAAAGTTGGATCAGCAACTGATAGAAGATTCGCAGGTTAAACCTTTGCAACAATCTTTTTTGACAGAAGATTCATTAATGAAATTGAGTACTTGTGTACCTTTTAGAAGTAAGATAAAGGTGGAAGAAAAGCCGGAAGAGCAGCTGATTGAAGAAGATATGGAGGTTGTACCTTTGCAGCAGTCCTCTTCAACAGAAGATTTATCAAAGAAATCGGGCATGACTCGTGCAGTTTTTACAAGTAAAATAATGGAACAGCAGAAGGTTTTTCGTCATCTTCTAAGTAACAGATAATAGAAGGAGAAGTTGGAATATCAGCCGGCTTGTTATAAGGAGTTTTGTTAAATTTTTGTTATTTATGATTTTTGCCTGGGAGAAGACTTGATAGGCTTTAATCTAGGGATTTAATATCTGAGAGTATCTACTATGATTTCTGTTCGAGAGAATAGTTGATAGGTTTTAATTTGGTGATTTAATATTTGAGAGTACTTATGATATATCAAAAGTGAATAAGAATGTTATAAGGTTTTGATTTGGGAGAAAAGGGTATTACATTCATTTGGGTCTGGGGGGGAAAGAGTTAAGAGCTAAGTTTATATTGTTTAAAAGAAATACACATCTCGGTGTGGAGAAGGTGGATAAATTATATGAAGAATAAATATGGGATTTAATGGGTAAATTATGATTAGAGTAGATATGATTTAAAGTATTGTTTGGATGATGAATAATTTCCGTTTTACTTATTGTGATTTAGTTTGTATTAGTTAAAGTTAAAATATGTTTGAAAAACAATGGGTAAACTTTGATTAGAGTAGATATCATTAAAAGTATTGTCTTGATTATGAATAATTTTTGTTTTAAATTTGGCATTATTTGATTTTGATAGTTGACTTTCTTTAATTTGTTTAAATTTGTTTTGTATTTGAGTTAAAGTAACTTATTGATTTTCTTATTTGTATAGTTGGATAGGTTTAGTTAGATTTAGTTTGTATTAGTTAAAGTTAAGTAGATTTTGTTTAATATGTTTGAAAACCCTGTGCCAAGCTCTGGGAAGTGGGGGGGAGGGGAGGTTGGGGTGGGTGGGTTTTTGGGACTGGGAGGGAGGGGGGTTGGGGTGGGGGGGTAGGTAGGTTAGATGATAGGATTAAGGTAAGATAATAAGGGATAACTTATGAGACAGATGTTGCTTGGGCATTTCCCGGTACTGTATCCGAAGAGGGATGAGAGAGGAGGAGAAAGGTTAGGGAGGAAGTAGGATGGTGAGAGGAGAGGGGGAGGGGAGAGAGAGGTGAGGGGAGGGAGAAGGAGGAGGGAAGTAAGGGAGAGTATAAGAGAGGGCGGATGCAGTTTAGGGGGGGGTGGGCAGGCGACATCTAGGTATATTTACTTTATCTTGTTAAATGTGAAATTTCTTCTTTTTTGTTTATGTAATTGATAATTGGAAAATAAAAACTTTTTTTGAAAAAAAAAAAAATAAAAAAAAAATAAGGAACTATAGAATGTAACCATGTATGGAATATGTCTTGATCAGGAAATACTGACGTATTGGGGGTTATAAAAATGATCATCCACGCCCAGTCGGGTGTTCAGACTTTTTTTAGCTATGATAGCTCTCTGAACCTGCGCAATAAACTTCCCTTTCCTTAAAAGAGCTGACTCAACTCTCTCACTTCTACAACATTTTCTGGTGCATTGGCCGGGAATCTTGAGTGAGGCGATGTTTCGCTGAGGACGGCTTGACCCTTCGGACCTGCTGGAAAGCCATCTCTGAACTATTCTCCAGGCGCCGTGGGGGTGTGTTTCCTCCAGGAGACAGATGTGACTTCTCAGCAGAGCCGACAGTGCTGAGGGCCAGTCCAAGAACCCTTTGGGAAAGGAAAGGAGGTATGAACCAGCTCCTGGCCAGGACGAGTGTAACAACAAGGCAGGCGAGTATGTGTTTAAAGTAATTGTACCTATCTCACTTGAAGATAGAAGAGGGGACCTGATCACTCCCCTGGACTCGGGACGGCGATCCTAAAGAAGTCCGTGTTAGGCTGTGTGGGTGGTTAAGCCAGTGCATTCCCTACTAGTGACCGTTGGAACGTCCAGCACTGTAGGTCATTGGCAGTGTGTTAGGATGGGGGGGGCATAGCAGTGTTCCCAGCACACTGCTGGAATGCATGATAAAGGGATTTGATAAGTACTTTAATCATACCCAGTATAAGGTTCCCTATCCAAAGGTAACCAGGGATAGGCTGCAGTTTTTATGTGAGCATCAATGGCCTCACATGGATGTGGGGTGGCCCCCGGAGGGAACTTTTCAGCTCCAAATCATTGATGATCTCACTTCTCTGATAGCAGCCAATGAAGAAAACTACCCTAACCAATTTCAGTATATAGATCAGTGGGGGGATGCAGTAGCAGGGCAAGCAGATGAGTTATTGCAATGTCAGGCTGAAATGGTTCGTTTGTGTGTGGCTAGACCTAAGAGGAAAAAGCTTCAGGTTGAGACTAAAAGAATCAAGGATGTGAAGATTTTAGAGACTAAGGTATCAGATGTAAAGAAAGAGATAAAGGTGGAAGTAGAGGAAGTAATCCTTAGACCCCCTCCTTATGTGCCGGCCTTTCCCCCATGCCCCCAGTGCTGGCTGCAGCAGCTGCAGTGCCTGGGGATGGGCTGACTGCTTCTGCTGTGCCTGGGGACATGCAACCACTTGTGAGGCAGAAACAAAGGGGGAGGCTGTTGGCCCCCAAGGAGGAAGGGGATTTGGAAGGTCTCTCTGTAAATGTGAGGGGAGAAGTAAGTAAAGAGGACGTGGCAGGATGTACAGCAATTGTTGAATACTTTGTTGACTCCCGAGGAAAGGGAGAAGTGGAAGGCTGCTGTTAGCCAGTGTTTGAAGGATAGGTTGCCAGCTGTACGGGATATACAGCCAGAGTTGGAAACAAGGGCACCAGAGAAGGATCCAGAATGGAATGCACAGGATCCACCACAGATGAGATTGCTAAAGGAATATCAGAATTTAGTAGTAGAGGCTCTTCGCAAGGCTGGAAAGCCTCCCGTGAATATGTCAAAGCCTTCTTTAGTGATGCAGGAAGCAGATGAAAGTCCGGAGAGTTTCCTGCAGAGATTGATTGAGGCTTATGAGCTTTATACACAGGTTGATCCAAGGAGTGCAGAGAATGTGCGAATGTTGAATGAGAGGTTCATAGCACAGAGCTATGAGGATATAAGAAGGAAGTTGCAGAGGTTGGAGGGAGCATTAGGAAAAAACACTACAGAGTTGTTGGAGGTGGCCAGGAAAGTGTTTGTTAATAGGGATAAGGTGGAAAAACAAGAGAGAGATGCAAGGATGCATAAGAAGACAGAGTTGTTGGCTGTGGCATTGCAAGGAGGGATCATGCTGGGACCTAATCAGTGTGCTAATTGTAAGGAGGAAGGTCATTGGCAAAGAGAATGTCCAAGAAGGCAGATGCGAGGAAGAGGTTGGAGAGGAAGAGAAGGTAGAGGCCGTGGAGGTGTTGGCAGTGGACCCCCTATGCACTCCCCCTTCAGGGGTAGAGGGCAGAGAGGGGCTCCAGGGAATGTAAGAGATGGTCTGAGGAATGTGAGAGATGGTTCGAGGAATGTGAGAGATTGGAATAGAGACAGGGAGATTGAAGGAATTGGATTGGCAGGGACTAACTGGTCAGATTGACGGGGACCTGGCTTAGAGGAAGCCCCCCCTGAGCCAATGGTTACTTTAAATATAGGGGGCAAATAGACAACATTTTTGGTGGATACTGGAGCAGGGAGATCAGTTGTGAATAATCAAATTGCTAAAATAGGACCCCATAAAATTCAGGTTCAAGGAGTGTCAGGACAGATTCTAGGGCGTCCGGTCTTACAGCCTGTCACTTGTGTGTTTGAAGGCTCAGAGATTCAACATGAATTCTTATATGTCCACGAATGTCCGGTCCCCCTGCTAGGTAGGGACCTACTTAGCAAGCTAGGGGCCACTATTTCTTTTGATGATGGACAGCAGACGCTTCAGATTAAACACCAGCCTGAGGCAATGTGGAGATTGATGGTTAACAGGACAGTGGAGGAGGAAGTTATGGATGAGAGATGGAGGGAGTTTGGAGTGCCAGGGCTATGGGCTGAGGATAACCCCCCTGGTTTCGCAGCTCACCACCCCCCCGCGTGATTGTGGAAATGAAACCTTTAGCAATGCCTGTGCGTATCAGGCAGAGACCTTGCTCCAAGGAGGCTATTACTGCTATATATGAGAGCATCCAAAACTATTTAAAAGCAGGCATTTTGGTGCCCATCCAGTCACCCTGGAACACCCCTATTTTGCCCATAAGAAAGCCCGATGGTTCCTTTAGACCAGCACAGGACCTCAGGATCATAAATTCCATAACTGTCACGATCCATCCTGTTGTGCCCAACCCCTATACATTGTTGAGCTTGATTCCTCCAACTGCAAAGTGGTTTTCAGTTGTGGATTTGAAAGATGCTTTTTTCACAATTCCCATTCATAAAGTTAGCCAGCCGTTGTTTGCTTTTGAATGGGAAAATCCAAACACAGGGCAAAAAGCACAGTATACCTGGACCAGGCTGCCACAGGGCTTTAAAAATTCACCTACCCTGTTTGGAACAGCCCTAGCAGAAGATTTACAGCATTTTGTGCCCCGACAGAGGGGTGACACGATTCTGCAATATGTAGACGATGTGCTAGTGACAGGCAGGACAGAGGAAACATGCTGGGAAAACACAGAATCCCTTTTACATTTATTGTTGAAGTGCGGCTATAGGGCTTCCAAAAAGAAGGCACAATTAGTCAGGCAGAAAGTGAAGTATTTAGGGTATGACATTGAGGAGGGGCACAGAGCTTTAGGCTGGGAAAGGAAACAAGCTGTGCTAGCTATTGCTGAACCCCTGAATAGGCGACAACTAAGGGGCTTTTCAGGTTTGGCAGGATTCTGCCGGATATGGATACCAAGTTATGCTCTATTAGCAGCACCTCTTTATTCAGCTACAAAAGGGGGTGATAGAGAGCCTTTTGAATGGGAGGGAGAACAAAGGAAAGCCTTTGAGGAAGTGAAACGAGCCCTCACATCAGCCCCTGCCTTAGCCTTGCCTAACTTGGAAAAGCCTTTCAATTTGTATGTCGATACCAGGAAGAATGTTGCCTTGGGGGTGCTGACACAACAATTGGGGCAGTGGCAACGCCCGGTGGCTTACTTATCTAAACAGTTGGATGGGGTTGCTCAAGGCTGGCCACATTGCTTGAAGGTTCTTGCTGCTATAGCAGTTCTTTTACAGGACTGTAATAAATTGACCTTCTCATGTCCCATAAGTGTCCACACCCCTCATGCAATCCATTCTATCTTGGATAATAAAGGGCATCTGTGGATCAGCAGTCAAAGGCTTTTTAAGTATCAGGCAATGATGATTGAAAACCCTCAAGTGAAATTAGTGGTGTCCAACCGACTGAACCCTGCCACCCTATTGCCCACAGAAGTGGATTCAGAACATAACTGCTTACAAGTTTTGGAGACTGTGTACTCAAGCCGTCCAGATTTATCTGATATCCCTCTTCAGGATGCTGCCCTGAATTGGTATACAGACGGCTCGAGTTACATGCATGAGGGAAAGAGGGTTTCGGGATATGCTATTGCCAATGATGAGAGGGTGGTGGAAAGCAGCCCGCTTGGGGCAGGCTGTAGTGCTCAAGTAGCAGAATTGTGGGCATTAATTAGGGCATTGGAAAGAGCTGAAGGGGAAACTTTAAATGTTTGGACAGATAGTAAATATGCTTTTCTAACTCTGCATGCTCATGGGGCTGTGTATAGGGAGAGGGGATTCAGGGACTCTGCTGGCAAACATGTGTTGCATGGACACTTAATCAAGCGCCTTCTCGATGCTGTGCAGAAACCAGCAAAAGTTTCTGTTATGCATTGCAAAGGACATCAACAAGGGGTGGATAGGGTGGCTCAGGGGAATCGGAGGGCTGACTTGGAAGCCAAGAAGGTGGCAATGAAAACAGGGCCCATTCCTGATCTATCAATATGTGTTGCAATGGACTTAGGGGTCTTGCCTCCTATCATTAAACCAACATACTCTCAACAAGAGTGTGCAAAAGCAGTGAATGATCTCAAAGCTACTATTAGGGATGGGTGGTATCTGTTGCCTGATGGACGTATTTTTGTCCCACAATCTTCAGCATGGGCTTTACTTCAGGCAGCACATGAAACAACACACATAGGGAAAACCGGATTGGAAGCTGCCATTGGGAGGGATTACTATGTACATGGGTTGGCTGGGATAGCTGCTCGAGTGGTTTCACAATGTGGCATCTGTGCTAAGGTCAATCCTCGACAAGGGCCCCTTCTACCACCTGGGACCATACCTGTCTCATACTTTCCTATGGACTCTGTCATATGTTGACTTTACAGACTTGCCCAGATGTGGACTATACAAAGCTCTATTGGTATTTGTGGATAAATACACTGGCTGGCCAGAGGCTTACCCTACAAAGACTAAACAAGCCAGGGAGGTGGCAAGACTATTGTTAAAGGAGCTAATACCTCGCTTTGGTTGCCCCTCTTTTATTTCCTCTGATAATGGTCCGGAGTTTGTTCATCAAGTTAATCAAGCAGTGGCTACTGCTGTGGGATCTAAATGGCGGTTTCATTGTGCCTTTCATCCTCAGTCCGGTTCGAATTCTGAATGAATGAACCGCACTTTGAAAGAGAAAATTACTAAGATCTGTGCTGAGAGTCACCTGAAATGGCCTGATGCATTGCCCTTAGCTCTCTATGCTGTGAGATGTGCTCCACGTAGACAATACAACCTGTCCCCATATGAGCTGATGTTTGGGCGTCCTCCTACGCTGCTGAGAAGAAGTTTGGCTGGATGGCCTGATTTGGGCCATCAGGGGGGAGTATGGACTCTGAAAATGGTGCAAGAACTAAATAAGCAAGTGGAAAAACTTAGGGACTATGTTACTGAACAAACACCTCCTAGACTAATAACAAGATGTCATCCCTTTAAACCAGGGGATAGGGTGTGGGTGAAACATTGGAAACATGAACAACTGGAAGGGAGATGGAGAGGACCTTATGAAGTAATAATGGCCTCTCCTTTAGCTATAAAGATTGCAGAATCTAAATCCTGGATCCACTGGACCAGAGTCAAGGTGGCCGCAGAACCTCTGTGGACAGTGACCAGGGATCCAAAGGTTTCTACCAAACTCACTCTTAAACGTGTTTAGTGTGTTTAATGAATATTTTATTGTTTGTATAACAGATATTATATTAGCACAAGTGTATCCTGCACATATATCTACGACTGTCTGGCTGGAATTCAACCCCCTGCTAAGCCACCACCGGAAGCTGGCTTTCTATGCACGGGAGAAGAAAGGATGAAAGGCTTCCTTCTGCTTTTATATAGTACTATTGTTGCATGTAATAATGTTTGTCTTTCTAATTTAGGCCAATGGAGCAAGCCAGAAGAAGCTCCACGCATTATTCAATCTTATGCTATAGGCACTGGCACTTGTGAAGGTCATCCCCCTATTGGATTTTCACCAGAATGCTGGAATGGTATTTTGCCTCATCCTTGTCAATTTCCACAAGCATTTGACAGAATAGTTAAAGAAACTTGCATGACAAGACAACCTGTCAATCCCGAAGCCTGTCAATATGCTGGGTATATTCTTAGAAAAGGCATATGTGTAAGGGCCCCATATAAGAAGCCTCCTCCTCCTGTCACATTGGAATGTGGGCCTCCTTTATTCTGGGGATGGGAGCGGGTCACCCTAGTCTCGCAGATAAAGACGGGATGGAAGGGGACTTGCATCGTACATGTAATCCCAGTGGAATTTGGAGTTACTATCCAAAGACCCCCAAGGAAACGCCCAGAGAGAAAACGAAGTAAAAGGTCCCATCAGAATAAGGATATGCCCCATCCATTGGAGGCAAGGATGCAATATAATTTGTGGGTCCAATTGGCTAAACTAGCCAACACAACAGATTTTTGCCTTTCTGAAGCATATGACATGGAGAATCTGCTGTCCACATGTTTAATACCAGTATGTGTTCCTGTCACAGCGGCCAAGGAGTTCAGTCAACATGAGTTTAAAGAACATATAGGCTATGAAACAATGTACAGCTGGGGTCACATTTCCAAGTTTCTACCAACCGATGCTTTAGCTTTACATACTCCTAACGTAGCCATTCCAGAAGACTTACAGTGTGCACATATCACAGGGTGTGAGCAGAATACACCTCTACCTCATTGCCTGAAAGTGAGCCAAGAAAAGCTGAATTGCACATCTTTCCAAACAGTGTCTTTTGGGTATGCAAACGTATGGTTACCTAAAGGGTGGTTCTTCACTTGTGGGAAAGACACTTTTAATTACATTCCTGCTAATCTAAGCACATCATATTGCTGTTTAAGTAGACTGACTACCTTTCTACCAGATAGATCACTTTTCACCTCCCCTAACACCACACGTTACAAAAGGGCAGAAGTGTGAATGAGGACTGTGACTCCTCTTGTACTCTTCTGAACGCTGCTGAATACAATGCTTTGGCTGTCTCATTGGTGGGAGTTCCTGCACTTGCTCTAAGGGCCCATGTCAATATAAATTCAGTGACCTGCAACTTGGCTAAAACTATCAATGCCACTTCAATAGCCTTGTCTGCTATCAATCAGGAAATGATAGAATTACGTAAGGCGATTTTGCAAAATAGGGCAGCCATAGACTATCTTCTGCTCCGCCAACACATGGGATGTGAGGCCTTTGAGGGGATGTGTTGTTTTAATCTATCAGATCAATCCCCAGTTATAAATAAGCAAATTAAAGTACTCCATAAAATGGCCTCAGAGCTGCAAATAGATTCCCTGGGAAATTGGTGGAGTAACTTATGGTCTTGGCTCCCAATGGGCCTTATTGGAAACATTATAAGAGCAGTAATCATCTTTATTGCTATTCTGATTAGTAGCTGTTGTCTTCTGCAATGTACCTTTTCAATGATGCACAACATAACACTACCTAAACGAGTGTCTCTGCTTGCAGAGAGGAAAGCTACGGCTCAAGTTATGGCTATGTGGGAATTCCAGAAACAAGAATATAACAACATACATACATCAGACCCAAGTGTTACAGAATGAAACTTATCTGCAAAGATGAGATAAGTCTCATCAGGGGGGAAAAAAGTGGGAAGCTGGAAAAATACTGATTGTCCGACAGAGAATGTGGGTGAAAGGGAGGTTTTCCTGCTTACCAGACAACCCTTAAAATTAGAATGGCCAGACATCCTGTTCTCAGCTCTGCACATGATATATTGCAAACTGTTTATCACATGGTGTATTGAAAACTGCTTAACACTTGAAATATTACTAACTGCTAAAAGCATTCCTATGTAAAAGAGGAACTATCGATTATAATCATGTCTAGTAATTTTCCTATGTTAAAATAAGGAACTATAGAATGTAACCATGTATGGAATATGTCTTGATCAGGAAATACTGACGTATTGGGGGTTATAAAAATGATCATCCACACCCAGTCGGGTGTTCAGACTTTTTTTAGCTATGATAGCTCTCTGAACCTGCGCAATAAACTTCCCTTTCCTTAAAAGAGCTGACTCAAGTCTCTCACTTCTACAACAGGACCACCTCTGTTCCACCGGCAGCGAACCCCGCTTCTTGAAACATCCGAGCTAAGTCATGGCCGGGATGAGCAGCCAAGAGCAGGAGATCTGGATTATACCCAACCGACGGAGCACACAGCCACCAACCTTAGAGGTGGCTGGGGGGAAAGCGGAGGACTGAATCGCTCCTTGCCCTCGGGTGGGCGTTCGCTGGCAATCGGGTGGCCGCTCGGAACTTTACCGCATGCCATGGATCACACGCTTTTCGGCTGCCTGTGCGGCCCTTACTATCCCCTCGGCCAGGGCTTGCACCTATTCTCAGTTTGCGCTTGCCCAGCATGGCCGCTCCAATCACATGTCCTACACGGAGCTCTCTGCGTCCTCCTCCTCTTGCATCATAGTGGGGTACCCCAACAAAGAGGGTATGTTCGGCAGTCAGTATCACAGGGGCCACCACCAGCAGCACCAGCAGTCGTTACAGACGAACTGGCACATCTTGCAGATGGTTTCCCCCCACAGCCTCCCCCGCCTCTGTCTGCCTCAGCCAGACACAGCCTGTGCCTTCAGCCCGACTCGGCTTGACCACCGGAGCTAGCCAGTAGCCCCCCGGGACTGTGCTCTAACTCATCGAGTTTGGGGACAAGCACCCCGACAGGGGAGACATGCGCTCTGGGAGAATACGGCAGGCAGGTGCTGTCCCCGGTGGAGACGGAGAAAAGAATCGGCAAGCGGAAAAGCGACAGCTTAGGTCAGGCAGTCTTCAAACTTGGCCCTTTTATGACTTTTGGACTTCAAGTCCCAGAATTCCTCAGCCAGACACGCTGGCTGAGGAATTCTGGGAGTTGAAGTCCACAAGTCATAAAAGGGCCAAATTTGAAGACCCCTGGCTTAGGTAAATCCATCTCTCTTGCAGGTCTTCTGCCCGGGAAAGTGGTTCTCACGTGCAAAGGAAAAAAAAACCCCAGGCTAGGTGATAGGGTAGGTCTGAAACAACTAAAATTGGGTCTTGGATGTGTTTTGGGAAGCGTTCGGCTTATGAACGCTTGATTTCTCACATGGTAGTGACAAAACCCCAGCTGTAGCACACAGGGGCTTAGACGCTATCCTACCACTACACTAAAACACTAGTTACCGTGATGCTTAATGTCAGAGATAAGCCACAAGCGTTGGGAACACAAGTCGTGAATGCTTCCAGGAGTAGTGACAGTCCTTGAACCTTAAGTAGTTGCAGAATCTGAGAAATCGCAGTCTTTATAAAGAATACAGTTTGGGGCCCTCTATATTCACGTGTGTCTCTTGGTCACCTGTATCACTTTCTCTTCAAGATTCTCCCTAAGGAAAAGGGTAGGGCTGCACCCATGCTCACAAGAAGTACCATCCTCAGTCAAGGAGTAAAGTTTCTTTTTACGACTGCCTACCTAATGTATTTCTGAAACATTGCTAGAATTGAGATCTACCTCTGAGAAGCCTGCAGTTATTATTTTGGTTAGTGTTATTGAATGAAGAAAGTTTGCACAAATATGCAAACCATTCTACTTTTCAAATAAAATTGTGGAAGTGGATTCCTGCTCCTGAAACAGTACATAAAAAAATGATGTGCAGGTTCTGAGGTTTTGCTTGACAAAAAATACAGGAAACCAGAGGTTGCCTTCAAGAGTTATGTGTTTATTCAGCTGAACAAAGACAGGCTTCTCTAAAAGAGAGAAAAAGCCCCAAATATCAGAAAAGCCTTATTTTTAATACCTACTTTGATTACATAAGCAATTCACCCAGCAAAGCTGACACACATATGATAAAGACTTCACCCTTTAAGGCTGGTACACTGTAGATAAGTAGGAAGAAAGCAGAAGTAGCTAGAAATGTTCCCTTTTGGGTGTTCCCCAAAGACACCATATGTTCCTTTTTGGGTGGCTTAGGCACCATATGTTCCCGGGTGAGTTGGGTGTTTCCTTTGCTGTCCTGTTATGACCTTGCATTCATGGTTCTGCAAGTGGCCAGAGATAGCAGGGCCATCTGCACGTATTCACAATTGCTACTGTCCCCTAAATCCGGGTCAACATAATCCCCCTTTCATACTTCGAGCTGTGCACAGAAGTATGACCATCAAACTGAAGAGACAGAGGATACGCTTCTGCGGTACATCGTCCACATCGTTTAGGACAAGCAGAGGTGATTAGGGGTAAGCAGTGAATGGCACAACAGGAAACGAGAACAAGGAATACTACAAAGAGAAGACCAATGATTAATTCCCTAAACTATCCCCATCCTGCGAGCCAACTAGTAAGAAACGAGAATATACCATTGAAGACCCCCCATATAGTATCAGTAGAAATCTTCAGATCTTTAGGGTAATTCTTAATTCCTTCCTCTATGAGATGGATGGTGTGACTAATATTAACTTGATAATCAGTTATAAAAGTGCAGCAATGTGAGTGGACTAAAGCACCCCCCCACACACACCTTTTGCAGCCAGTACCATATCCAATGCTTGGCGAGTCTGTACCACTACCTCCCGTATTTCTCCCTGCTCCTTATTGAATTGTGTAAATGCCTGTATGGTGTGGTTAAACATTTCCTCTGTCCAGTCACCTAATTCTATACTAGAATTATAATTCAAACCAACTCCTATAGCTGGAATTAATGCTTGTGCAATGGCATTTCCCAGGCCATAAGGTACAGGATGGTGTTCAATATGTTCTTCATGCTGAAGGTGGTCCTCATCCCGCCAATTGCGGATACAGAAGTTCCAATCATTATGTTGGATAATACGAACAGAGGGAAAGATAATTCCTACGGTACACATACCAGACCAGTAAGCCAGCAAAGATTTATAGGCAAACTGACCACAAAGGAACCACCAGTCCGGGTGGTTAGCAAGATAAATGCCTGGTTTGCCTTCCAACCCCTCAGGCATATAAGTTCTAATACCAGACATAGAAGCCATAAGTCCCATTGCTGCAAACAGACTACAAAGAGCAGAGGGGTCCTTCTTGTAGTCTAGACCAAAGGTCTGATGACATTTATGCCAACCATCCCACGTGCTGGTACTAACCTTCCATGTGACTGTGCAAGGTGCATAGATCCCTAACTTATATCTGGAAGAAGAATTAAAATGACTAAGGCAAGTTGCTGCAGGGTGCTGTATACGTGCCCCTAGTTTAGCAATTAGCAACTTTCCTGCCCCAAACACAGGAAGTGTCCAGCCCCTTGTTGCATTGTTCATGCTAAACATAAAGGCCCCTAAGGGTGCAGCTTCCATGACCAATCCATGTGTACCAGTGGGGGGTATGTGTGTGCAGATCCAGCAATCTGTTACGTTCAAAGGCTTAACCCATTCTTGCATATTCTGTATATGGGTGTTGGAGCCCCAAATTCCTAAAGAGGGACTGGGAAATTGGGGACCACCTCGGCCTTCTATTTTACTGGGAAAGACAGGGAATGATGTCTGTAATTCCCCAGACTGTTCAGGCACAGACTTAGGATCCCCAGAATCAGACGGAGGTGGCTGTTGTACCAAGATATGATCAACCGAAAATGGCAGAACCCCCTCTTGATGTCTGGTTTCTTCCGGAGGCAACATAACAGATGCCTTACCTTGGGCTTTATTGTACAAAGTACCCCTTTTAGGTCCAACCTCAGTGTTATGGGAAACATCTGGTTGAAGTCCTGGAACTATCTTTCCAGGGTGAGATACATGTGACGGGGTCTTTGGGTTTTCCTGGCCAGCACCTGGACTCTCCCGACTATGAGACCTCCTACGAGACATAGTGGGAGGCCTCAATTGTGGCAAAGTATCAAGGGAGTCCATGTCTGGAGGACCTGTGTTCCTTGCTATGTCACATACCTTAACCATGGCCAGAACCTGACCGCCCCTTCCATAATCTCCCCCATAAGGGGAGATCAGGCTCCAAAAAAAGAAAGAAAGAAAGAAAGAAAGAAAGAAAGAAAGAAAGAAAGAAAGAAAGAAAGAAAGAAAGAAAGAAAGAAAGAAAGAAAGCATGGAGCAGGGAAAGAAAAACAAGATGGAGGCACAAAAAAGAAAATATGAGCAACCCAAACGAAAAACTAGATGTCAGCCAAGACACAGAGGAGCGACGCCTGCGGTACAAGTAAGCAGGAAGCCGGTGAGAGAAAACCGCCCGTGTGGAAGCCTGGCGGGCACAGGTAGCACAACAACGAAAACATCCCGGCATACAGGTCAGTGTTGGTCCATGAACAGAAGCTTCAGCCCAAGGTCTTCCTCAGCAACAGGGGCCGCAGTCCAAGCAACTTGGTCCTCAGTGTCAGAAGGTGTCGAAGAAGAGCGAAGGCGAGTGTGATGAATCCAAGTACGAATTCCAGCAACCTTGACCGCCATGTGGGTAGCGAGAAGAACAATGAAGGGTCCTTTCCAGTGTTCAGCTAAAGAGCCAGAATCAGTCCAGGACTTGACAAGCACCCAATCACCAGGAAGGAAAGGATGGAGTAGATGATCCAACCCTGAATGATGGAGGGCCTGAACAGCCTGAGAAATGGAAGAAACATCATTAGCAAGAGAGTGTATATATTCCCTGAGGGCCTGGTCTCCAAAAACAGGGAGGGAAGTGGATAAGGAAGAATGATAAAGAAAGGGCCGACCATACATGATCTCAAAGGGGGACAGGCTAAGAGGTTGTTTGGGGGCGGTTCTCACACGCAAAAGAGCGAGGGGTAGTGCCTGGATCCAAGTAAGCTGTGTCTCCTGAGCAAGCTTGGCAAGATGATGTTTAAGAACGCCATTAGCCTTCTCCACTTGTGCTGAGGATTGGGGCCTGTAGGCCAAATGAAGCTGCCAATCAATACCCAGGGCCTGAGACACCTGCTGGGTAATATCAGAGATAAAGTGGGGCCCATTGTCAGAGCCAATGCCTTGGTACGGAAAAGAAAAATGTGGGATAATTTCCTTTAGAAGGGCCTTGACCACCTCATGTGCCTTGTTAGTACGACAAGGAAAAGCCTCAACCCATCCAGAGAAAGCATCTACAAAAACGAGCAAGTATCGAAAACCCTGTTTCCTTGGCAACTCAGTAAAATCAACCTCCCAAAAACTAGCAAGAGCATGGCCAGCCCTAAGCCTCCTCAAGGGAAACTTAATAGTCCTCACAGGATTATTACGTTGACAAATGATACACTGCTTGATTGTTGTGAGGGCTTTGTCATATATCCCAGGACAAATATAGTCCTTTATAAGAAATTCAGCCATGGCCTTATAACCCCAGTGAGTGCTGGCATGCAATTCCCGTAAGAGGGCCCATAATTCATGATCTGGGAGAAGACGATTCCCATTTTTCTCCAGCCATTTTCCTTGATAAACAGCATCCATTTTATAAGCTCTGTGCCTATCCTGCGAAGTGTATGTTGGAGCCGGCACAGGCAAAAGTGAAGGTACAAGTGCACCCATATACCAAGGGGACAGGGAACCTGATGCGGCAGACTTTGCGGTCGGCCAAGGCATTTCCCTTTCCATGTTTAGTATCATCCTTACCATGCATGACAGACACCTTGTGTGGGAGCAAAATAGCATCCAACAGCCTCAAAATATCCTGTCCATATTTTATAGGGGTACCTTGAGCGGTGAGCAAACCACGTTCTTTCCACAAGCCCCCATGTACAAGTAGAACACTAAAAGCGAATTTACTGTCTGTAAAGATATTAACAACCGCACCCTCTGTAAATTCGAAGGCCCTCGTCAAGGCAATGAGTTCAGCTTTCTGAGCTGAGATACCTGCAGGGATCGCTGCTGCTTCCACTACCTGATCCAATGTGACCACGGCATAGCCAGCTAGCCTTTCTCCCTGACTCATAAGATGCTGCCATCTGTATACAGGTCCCTGTCCGCTTCCTCTAATGGCTGGTCAGTTAGATCCAGTCGGCCAGAAAATACTTCTGTAATAGTCTGCACACAATCATGATCACTATCCTGTTCCATTTAGGGAAGAAAGGTCGCTGGATTGAACCTGCTACTGTGCTTGATATGAACTTGTGGGTTGTCAAGGAGTGTGATCTGATACTGCTCTAGTCCAGAGGCTGTAAGCCAATGGTCCCCCTTAGATGCTAACAAAGCCTGGATGGAATGAGGTGATTCCACTGTGATAGGAGCCCCAAAGGTTAATTGTTCAGCAGCCTCCAAAAGGAGAACAGCAGCTGCAGCAGCCCGAAGGCATGCTGGCCATCCTTGAGCAACAGGATCCAGTTGTTTGGAAAAATAGGCTACAGGGAGAGACCAAGTACCAAGGGTTTGAGTAAAGACCCCAGCAGCCACCCACTTACCTTCAGCCACATACAAGGTGAACGGTTTAGTGGCATCAGGAATGCCAAGGGCTGGAGCATTGACTAAAGCAGTTTTAATGTTATTAAATGCCACCTGACAATCCTTGGTCCATTCAAAGGGTTCTTTATCTGAGCCTGTAGTGGCCTGATACAAGGGCTTAGCCATTAAAGCAAAATTTGGAATCCAAATATGACAGAAACCTGCCATTCCCAAGAAACCCCTAAGCTGACGCTTAGTGCCAGGTGGCTTAAGGAGGCACACAGCCTGGATCCTTTATGGGGATAATTTCCTAGTTCCTTGTGACAGAATATAACATAAATACCGGACCTCCTGTTTAACAAGCTGGGCTTTAGTACGGGAAACTTTATAGCCCCAACAACAAAGGGAATTTAACAAAGAAACTGAATTCAAAAGACAATCACCCTCAGTGGGGGCAGCTACCAATAAGTCATCGACATATTGTAATACCACAGCAGTAGTGTTCTCCACAGGTCGCCATGTGGCTAAATCAGTGGCCAGGACAGTACGAAAAATAGTAGGGCTATTTTTAAATCCTTGAGGTAAAACAGTCCAGCAAAGTTGCCTATGTTGCCACTGAAAAGCAAAGAGGGGCTGGCTAACAGGAGCCAAAGGGACACAAAAGAAAGCGTCTTTTAGATCAGTAACAGTGTACAAAGTAAGATGTGGACCCAGTTGAGAAATCAGCGTATAGGGGTCAGGCACCATTTGATGCAATGTCACAGTGATCTGATTAATTGCTCTTAAGTCCTTGCAGAAACGAATAGAGCCATCCGGCTTTTTAACAGGCCGAATTGCTGTATTATATTATAAGGACTAACAGTTTCCCTGAGAAGCCCATAAGCAAGGAAATTAGTAATAAGGGGCTCTAACCCTCGTAAAGCCTCCAAGCTAATTGGATATTGATGAATGGAGACTGGCAGTGCATCAGGGTGCAAGGCTACTTCCACCGGAACTGCGTTAATAGCCCAGCCAGGGACCCCTGAATACCATACATTAGAGTCAACAAAGCAATCTAACAAACCAGGACACTCATGTGTGTCCTCAGACAGGAAAGTTGAAGGGTCAGGACATGCCAGGCTTGTTCCGGGGAAACTGATAATTCAACCTGGTCCCCTTTGAAAGAAATAGTTACCTGTAACTTAGCAAGCAAATCACACCCTAAAAGGGGCATAGGGCAATCTGGAAGGTAAAGAAAATGATGAGTAAGGCGAGTATCAGCTAAAGAACATTCTAAAGGGTCAAGTATTGCTGCTGACATAGATTGGCCACTGGCCCCAATAACTTGGAATGTTTGTGAGGAAGAATTTCCAAGGGGCTTATTTAATATTGAACGTGATGCCCCTGTATCAATCAAAAAAGGTATTGTTTTCCCTCCAACTTTAAACTTTACCAGGGGTGCAGAGGGAGAATCATTCGAAAGGGCAGGGAGACAAAGACATCCCAGCCCCTGACCCCCTCTAGTATTTAATGCGTGGTTGTGGAGTAACACACCCTATAGGACAGCTGGGAAGGGAACGTAAAGGTCAACAAAACCAAATGTAAGTATATGTGTACAAATATGTGTGTTTGTTTTCTGAGGTTTTCGCGGGTGTTTCTATGTAGGTCTTTGGTTATTCGGGTTTTCTCCCGCATCAAATTGGAAGTGTCTTGGCGACGTTTCGACGAAGTCCCATTCGTCATCTTCAGGCTGGTGTTTTCGGCTTCTTGCTTCTTGGAGCAAGAAGCCGAAAACACCAGCCTGAAGATGACGAATGGGACTTCGTCGAAACGTCGCCAAGACACTTCCAATTTGATCCGGGAGAAAACCCGAATAACCAAACACCTACATACAAACACCCGCGAAAACCTCAGAAAACATATATATATATGGAATATAATATATACATTTATTTAGAAAAGAGTTCCAAGTTTTGGTCAATTAAAATTCACAGTCTAATTTGAAGGTTAAAAGTGCAAAATTGTGCACAGTTATATCTGAATTCTTAGGACTATTATATAGAAGTTAAATCAGTTGCATTCCTTGACAGTTTAATGCAAAATATATAAAGTCCTACTCACTTTGAAATTTGTTGTACTATAGTTTGTAGTTTAGAAATAGATGTGCATACATGCATACATATCATCACACACATATGGTAGGATGGTAAAGCTGACTTTAGAAAAAAATCTAGAAGGATTTCTACCTGTGACTTAAAATAAGAAAACCTGGATCTTTAATTGCAAATTCTATTTTTGAAATGACCATATGAGCAACTAATTTGACCATTTTTAAAAAAATAGATGGCTTTCTGAATTGTCTACATTTGAGCAATTTAGGATTGTTTAAACAATTTTCTGTGTTAATGAGATCAAGAAAACTAAAATTATAACAATTCCTTATAATTCCTTATAACTGGCAAAATAAACACCCTTAGGTATTTAACTGATGTCTGATACTGAAAGTAGGCATCCAAGGGTCCAGGGATCTCTAATTATGCCTCTGCATAGAAAAGACACTTGCAGAAAAATAAATGTAATTTTTACTCTTGTCTTATGCTGCTGTTTCATGGACAGTTAGGATTTCCCTGCATATAACAGAATATAATACAAACCCAGGAAAAATGTCACCTGTTTCCAAAACGGAGTATGATATAACAACAGGAAATATAGTAATAAAAAATAATAGACAATTGCTGGCATTTGTTCCATGTGTTGCCAAAAGCTTGTTCTGACAAAATATACCCACTTTCTCTAGGATAATGCAACGTAAGAAAAAACAGATTACATTGTTCATTTTGAATGACTTATATTGCCTATAATATAAAGCTATAGTTTATATTTACAAGACCACACAGACAATTATCTACCACAAAGCTCTGATCTTTCAGCTCCATCTTAAATGTAAGGCTACAAGGCTTATTAAATTCAGGTATTACAACAGTTTAATAGAATGATGATTGAAAGTAATATTTTAATATTTATTTTGGATTACTTCTTGAAATATTTTGAAGGGATTTTATTGTGTTTATGATTTTAGTATGTTTAAGCTTGACACTAGCAGCTATTTTATATATATAGTAACCATTTTATATTGATATTTGTAGTGTTATTATGTAATCATTGTTTTGTTACTTTGTAATCATTATTTTGTAGCCAATTGTCTGAGCAGATGCTTTATGTATATTGGAAAAGTAAAAGTCTCATGTTAAACATACAGGAGATTGTTTACATGAAAAGAGCAAGGGGAGGGGGAAAAGCAGTTACGGATGGAGCCTGGGTTGCTGTGTATGAGTCATCATCTTGGAATTATTTTTCTGTACCTTTTCGTTCCTGATAAAAAGACCTGATCTTTTTGTTCTGAAAAGGTATAAAAGGTGGAAGACATCTTTCCTGGTTGTTGCCTTCATTCCTCTACCAGCCACGAAGAGGAATAAGGCCACCCCTCTCTGTTTTGATCAAAATAAAGTTGTAATTCTTTGCTGAAACCTCGGCTCAGGAGTTTCTTTTGGCTCTTTTAAATTCCTGAGTAACACTGGGACAATTGTGAGGCTAAGTGGATAACCTTACAACCTGGCGCCCTGAATGTCGGGGAAGCCACACCAGCTCTCCCCCCACATCCAGAGACCCCTGTTAAGGTCCTGGTGAACCTTCCATTCTCGGCAGGACGAAACCAACGGCGACTGAATCATGAGTCTTAGAGCGCTCCTAGGCATTTAGCCTGGAAGACTCCTGTGCTTCATCATCGGCAGTGGGATCCATGTCCGAGGAACCCAAAAACCCAAATTCAACAAGGTTTCATGCTTCTCCACTGATGAGAGAAATTGCAACAGGTGCCTTGGTGAGTAAAAAAAGCTTTGGTAATCCTGGAATAAGGCAGGAGGTTGATTTCTCCAACTAGCCCTCTATAGATAAGAAATAAAAATAAATAAATCAATGTAAGAAAAGGGGGAGCCGAGCAACTGTCTTCTAATACAGGATAGAGTGATTTAAAGAAAGTAATTAAATTGGATTTTTTTTTTTGCAGAGGTTTTGGTAATTTTGGAATAAGATAGGAGGTTGATCTCTCCGACTAGTCCTCCAAACAAAAATTTTAAAAAATTCAAAATTAATTACTTGAAAAGGGAGGAAGCCAACAAACTATCTTGAAATAATAATAATTTAAAAAAGGGAAATTGTCAGAGTAATTTAAAGAAACAAATTAAATCAAAATGTACTCCTCTGCAATGTGTTTTGAAAAATTGAGATGCCTTGAAACCTCAAGTGGCTGTTAAGTTTAAACCTGTCAGACAGCGTCTGGTGGTGTTTTGTGTTGATGTGTGGCCTGTAGTAATCAGTGCTCAGTCATTGCAGGGTGCAAATATGGCTGTTTGCATGCACTATTTTATTGTTTATATACAGTTTTTCAAGCAGCAAAAGTTCTACATGGCAATAGCATTTCATTGGCTAACTCCTTACCAATCCTCAAGAATATAGAAGCCAGAGGCGCAAAACAGGGAACAGTTTGGCAATAACATCTTGTTGGTGTGAGCTAGCTGATATCAGGCAGACAAGGTCATACAAGCCTGTGCACTTTAACATCACCATGGTGATGTGAAGGGAAGAGATAGATGCAGTGAGAAGAGGCACACAGGCGTTGGAGGGGCAGTTTTCTGCACACGACCTCTGCCTGGCTCCCACCTCTACATCTCACTCTTTTTTGTTTTGTTAGATGAAATATAGTCGCAAGAGGGGTTAATAAAAGGATTATAATCAGGAGAGGAGCATCCTGGCTGTTGTTTATACAGGGCCAAAACCTGACCCTGAGACAATGCGAGAGAGAATCTGGGGTTAAAAAGCTCTGATACATATATTGCAAATAGAAAGGAATACATTGCATAAAACAGCACCCACCAAGATCCTAAAGTATCAATTTTCAAATCAGAGGCCAAATTGTGTAAAATATCAATTTGGTGCTGAATGGTTTGTGAATTATCAGAAATATTGAAACAACACATTCCCTCAAAACTTTCACAACCCAAATGTTGGCATAGAAGCAAATAATCAATTGCAGCACGATTTTGCAAAATAGCCTTTCTCAAATCTTGCAGTTCATGGTTGATAGCTGACATAGCTGAAGAAATAGCATTAATGTTGAGGTGAGCACGAACAGCAAGTCCTGGTACACCCACTAAAGATATAGCCAATGCTACATATTCTGCTTTATTAAGTAAGGTTGTCTCAGAGTCACAAGTGTTGCCTAGCATGACCCCACGTGGAGAATGGTTCGAGTGAACTTGTTGTTTGGAAAGCAAAACAGGAATCAGCTGGTTGAGGCAACACTGCACTTCACTAATATTAGCAGGAATATAATTAAAAGTTTCTTGACCACCTGTAAAAAACCATCCTTGCGGTAGCCAAACATGTCCAAAATGAAAGGAAGTCTCTTTAAAAGCTGTGCAGTTTAAAACAGGTGAGCCAATGCGATGACAGTGAGGTTTTTTACTTGAAGAAGTACAATTAACTATTTTTGCACATGTTATATTTGCAGGGATTGCTACCACCGGGGTGTGTAAAGCAATAGCGTCAAGGGGTGGATAATAAGCAGTGACCCCCCCAGCTAGGTATAGTCTTATAGTTAAAGTTCCCATTGAATAAAATTCTGTTATAGTCAGTGAAGTTTTGAATTACTGCAGAAGGGGTGCAAACAAAGACTAAACATGTAGAAAGCAAATTTTCCATGTCATACATTTCAGATAAACAAAAGACATCATTTTGTGTGATGTTAGTTTTTGCTTCATTTGTTGCTCGAATGATTGTTTGGGTGGGATGACAGTTGCTGTTGTCAAAGGGCAGATGTTAATGATCAGACACAAACAAATGATGGATAAGGAATTTGCAGTTAAAACCGCAAAAATGGCAGCGCACAGGTTCTCGGGGGTCAAGTTCTTTACATCTCTCCATGTCACTGTCCGACTGGCATGTCAGGATCGGATTGGTTGAAGCTTGTTTTCTGTTGAAAGTGTCTCTGATAAGCGGTCAAATTTTGAATGGAAATATTCAATTGTTGTAAATAATATTTTTTGAACCTGTTGTATTACCCACGACAAATTGGGTACCCTAGATGATCCGTCCTTTTTTATTTGTTTGTGAAGGCAGTTCTTAAAGGGCTGATTGGCACGTTCCACGATGGCTTGACCCATGGAATTATAGAGAAGACCATGAGTAAAAACAATATTTCAGGTTGTATAAAATTGTAAAAAGGCCACTGGAAAATAGGCTGGCCCATTGTCAGTTTTTAGGGAAGAGGGCTTACCCAGGGCTGTAACGGCCCAAAAAAGATGAAAAATAACATGTGAAGCTGTTTTCCCTCATAGAGGTGAGGGAAATTGTTCCTAAATAGGTATCAATAGATAAATGAATATATTTCCAGGAAGCCAAAAAGAGAACATGGGTAACATCCATTTGTCATAATTGATTAGAGGCAAAATCACATAAAAGACATAAAAAAAATTAGCCCCAGGAAGGGAGGAGTGACTGCGTATATGAGAAATAAAATTATAAATGCTTTCAGTCTTGTAGCAGCTGCTATAAAGGGAAAAACAAAGTCATAAGATTGGGGTTAATCCTGGGCATGATGTAAGCACCTGAAAGAGTAAAAATAAGTTGGCACACATAATAAGAGTCAGAGATTAAGTTAAAAGGCTGTTGAGAAAAGGTTTGAAAAGCTAAAATAACAGCAGATAATTCTGAGCATTGTGGTGAGGATTGCATTGCAGTGTAGGACACTTTCCAGGTATCATCATGAGGATCCTTGTAAACAATTGCTCCTCTCATTCACCCTCCATCAGAAAAAACAGTAGGAGCTTGTGGCAAGGGAGAAGGAGAAAGCAGTGGGTGGACAGGAAAGGAAAAAGTCATTAAACAACCAAGTCAAAGATCTTTAGGCAAATGATATGAAATACAGCCTATATAGTCAGTTAAAACACACTAAAGAGATAAGTTATTCTTGAAAACAAAATTGAAAATCAGATTTTGAGATAAGAAGAACAATATTAATTAAATCAGTTCCATTTCGACAGCAAGCTCGTGTGCGTCCTAAGGTTATCATTTAAGCAACCACCTGGATAAAAAATAAAACATTTTGGGATGGGGTGTGGGGTAAGTAAATATCATTCAATACAATATACTTTTTGTACTTCTATCACAGATAATACTAAGGTAGGTAATTTACTAGTAGAAAAAATCAAAAGTGTTAACTGACAATTTTTATATGGAATTCTGTCCACAAATTGAGTACTCATGATGTCATTAATTTGTGCAACTGTATTTTTTTCTGGGGCATATTGCAATCCTAAATCATTTTGTATTTCTGAAAGCCAATTAGATTGTATCTTTGGTGCTTCAATTTAATCAAATTCCATTCAGATGGAAACAAATTTTATAAATAGGTTAAACATTTACAAATGTAAACAAAACAATCCAGAGTCAGTTCTTTTGGTTGTTGGATATATAGGTCTAACTAAACAATTTAAACTCAACAATTTTTCCCTTAAAAAATATTGTCCAACAATTACTGTTTCCTCTTTTGAGTAAAAAATTTGTAAGCTAAAACTGCAAGAGTGGGTATCAAACTTCAGATTCACTCCACCCTTCTCAGATCGCAATTCTAAGCAGAGGAAAAAAAGTTTTAAAATGAACAGCTCCCCCTCCTTCTTTCTGTCTCTTGCTCTTAAAGCAACATAGCCAGCCGAAAGAGACGGGGAAAAAAAATCTCACCACCAAAAAATAGCTTTCTCTCCTTCATATGCATTTTCCATAAATTCTCTCACACATCCTCCATGAAACTCTTCTCATGCAAACACTTACTATTACTTTCACAGCCTGGGAGAGAATGGGTGAGGTTTGAGGGCTAACACACACTTACGTATCAACAAATTAATTCATTCAGTTCCATGCTAACTGTTTGTATAAACAATTCCACACACAAATATTTCATTTCATACTTTCTCCAGGCAAACCATGTATTCTTAATAAGGCCTTTTTATATGTTGTTATCAGAGAGGGTTTTGACCCTCTTCCAAGTCTTGGAAATAACACAGAACAACACAGACAAACATATATACACAAATACTGTTAAGACAACATTTATTTAAACATATGACTTGTCCTGCAAGAAGCGAGAAAAATGATGAGGTGATTCCAACCAAAAGTGGTTTTGAGGGCCCTTAATCATCCCCCATTTTTCTCACCATTCCAAGCCCAAGCATAATGTTCTGGGTGGCCACACACACACACACATACATACATATACCAACACAAAGCACCACCAGACATTGTCTGACAGGGTTAAACTTAACAGCCACATGAAGTTTCAAAACATTCCAATTGTTAATTCTTCTTTAAAGTTAATAAAAAAGAAGAAACCTCTATTCAAATTGTATGGGACACGGCAAAAGCTTATTTTAGAGGTTTGGCCATAACTTATCTTGCTAAAAAGAACAAGGAAAAGAAACTTGTTCAACATAGATTGAAAGAACAACTTAGTATGTTGGAAGCTGAATTACAATTAGACCCTCAAAAGAAAAAGTTGAAAATACAAATGGAACTATTAAAACATAAGTTAAACTTACTTGAGACAAATATAATGGCACAACAGATTAAAAGGTCCAAACAGAATTTTTTTGAAAATGCCAATAAACCTGGGAGATGGTTGGCATATAGACTAAAAAAAGAAAGAGAAAAAAGATTAATAAGTAAGCTACGGGATACGGATGGTGACCTACAATGTCATAATGACTTAATGAAAAAAATTACAAAGGAATATTATGAGACACTGTATAAGGTGGAGATGGTTTCTAAAGATGTAATTCAGGCTTATTTAAAAGAAGCAAATCTCCCAAAGGTTCCTGAGAATATGCGTCAGAGGCTAAACAAGAATGTTTCAATGATGGAGATTACAGAGGAAATAAAAAAGCAAAAGAAAGATAAAACACCAGGACCTGATGGTCTTCCTGCTGAATTTAATGTAGCGTTACAAGATACTATAACTCCAACTCTGAAAGACTTATGTAATGAAGTTTTTACACATACAAAAATACCGGACTCATGGACTGAAGCTAATATTACTTTGATACCTAAAGAAGATACTGATCATATACTTATTAAAAATTACAGACCAATATTGCTATTAAATGTAGATTACAAAATCTTTGCTGCAATAATGGCAGAAAGAATGAAATTTTTTTTGAATGAATTTATACACCCAGACCAAAATGGTTTCCTACCAAAAAGACAGATAAAGAATAACTTGAGGATTATTTTAAATGTTCTGGAGTACTATGAAATCCATCCAGGGAACCAGATGGCACTTATATTTCTTGACGCACAAAAAGCCTTTGATAATTTAAATTGGCAATTTATGTTTCAACAACTTCAAGAAATGGACTTTGGTGAAAATTTTAATAAAGCAATTCAAGCAATTTATAAGAAACAAACAGCAAGAATACTTTTAAATGGAGATTACACAGATAGATTTGAGATTAAAAAAGGCACTAGACAGGGATGCCCATTGTCTCCTCTGTTGTTTATTCTTACATTAGAGGTTCTGGCAAGAAATATCAGACAAGACACAGAAATTAAAGGCCTGGAGATTAAAGATCAGAAATATAAACTACAGGCCTTTGCGGATGGCTTGGTCTTCATTCTGGAGGAGCCATTGCAAACAGCTAATAAACTCTTGCAGAAAATTGAGAAATTTGGAGCAGTGGCTGGTCTGAAAATAAACAGGGAAAAGACTAAAGTAATAACAAAAAATCTAACAGACAAACAGAAAACTCAACTTACTAAAATGACAAATCTTCAAATAGTTAAAAAAGTTAAATATTTGGGTATTTATTTAACAGCGAAATATACTACACTAAAAGAAGATAATTATGAGAGATTAATGAAACAAATAAAAATGGACTTGGAAAGATGGGAAAATCTTCAATTATCACTTTTAGGAAGAATAGCAATGGTTAAGATGAACATTTTACCAAAGCTAATTTTCTTATTTCAAACAGTGCCTGTTAAACTTACTAAGAATTTTTTTGATGATTTAAATGCAATGATTTTAAGATTTATATGGCAAAAAAAGAAGGCAAGAATCAAATGCAAATTGTTACAAGAATCTAAGGATAGAGGGGGCTTTGGACTTCCAGATTGGAGACTTTACTATCAAGCGGCTATTTTGCTTTGGCTTAAAGAATGGATTGTATTGAGAAATAAAAGATTGCTTTATTTAGAGGGACACGACCTTCAGCTAGGTTAGCATGCTTTTATATGGTATGAGAAATCTAAAGCACATAAGTACTTTCAGAATCATGCGATAAGAAACGTACTACTTTCAGAATGGGAGAAAATTAAACATAAAATATACATGAAAATACCTGAGTGGCTTTCAACAATGGAAGCATTTGCTTATCCAAATCTGATTAATTATGACAAACTGGTTAGTTATAAAGACATTTTAGATAAAGAGGGAAAACTTAAGGACAGGCAAACTTTACAATTACAAGGTATTGATTTGACATGGTGGTCCTACTTGCAAATTCAAACAAGATACGAAAAAGATATAAAATCAACAGGATTTTACAAAGAACAGACCCCATTGGATAAAATTTTGTTAAAAACAGATGAGAATTTGATTAGAAAACTCTATAAATTTCTTCTAAACTGGAAGATGGAAGAAGAACAAGTGAAAGAAGCAATGATAGTATGGGCAAAGAACTTTGGAGATTCTATAGATTTGGAAGACTGGCAAAAACTTTGGGATAAAAACATTAAGCTTACAAAAGCGGTAGCATATAAAGAAAACTTATATAAGATGTTCTATAGATGGCATATGACACCAGTTCGCTTAGCGAAAATGTTTAACAATGTTTCGGATATTTGCTGGAAATGTAAACAACTGCCAGGCACTTATTACAGTGCATGGTGGACATGCCCTATCGCTAAGAAATATTGGTCTAAGATTCATAGATGGTTAGAAAAGATGATGAAACTACAAATAGAATTCAAACCAGAATTGTTTTTGTTAGGAATATTAAGACCTAATTATGGTAAAGAGAATGACTACTTGATATTGCATGTTTTAACTGCTGCAAGGATAGTATTTGCCCAATTTTGGAAAAATGAGAATCTACCATCTGACCAGATTATTATTACCAAAATTCTAGAGTGTGCAGAAATGGATAGACTAACATTAGAAATGAAAGAAAAAGATGATTCAATTTATTTTAGAACTTGGGAAAAATTTTATCAATGGTTAGAGACACGTTAGAGCTTGAAGGATTTAATATTTTAGAATAGATGACTGATTTTTAATCGAGTTCTAACTAACATTTTGATGATACAATTACTTTTCCTGATTTACTGATTTTCATTTGTTACTTTTGATTGTTAGGATTTATTTTTTTTATTTTATTTTATTTATTTTTTGAGATTTTATTAGTAGTGTTTACTTAATAGATCAACGTATTTGTTTACTAATTATTTTTAATATGTTACAGTTTAAGCTTTGTTAAAAATGGTTGAATATGATACTTACTCATTATTATGAACCGGATGGTTGCTTGTTTGTTGAAATATGTGATTGTACCTATCCTTATTTTACCCTAATCCCTTATTTCCTTCCCCTCCCCCTTTCCTTTTACCCTTCCCTTTACCATACCTGTATTCTTCCTATTTTTCCTTACCTATATAAATTTATTAAAATTTTGTTAAAAAAAAAAACATTCCAATTGTTCAAAACACTTTGCAGAGGAGTACATTTTGAGTTAATTTATCTCTTTAAATTACTCTGACGATTCCCCTTATTATCTTTTTTCTACTTCAAGATAGTTCCGCTAATATTTTCCTTGTGGGGATGTATGATGGCTGAGAAGAAGCAAAAGAATTAGCCTCTTCAGAAGAAGTTGGAAATCCAATTAAAGATGTTTTATGAGGAATAAATTTTACTTAGTTGTAATCAGAAGGGGGGCTGGTAGTTAATTGCTGCCCTTCTGAAGCATCTGAGCCACATTTTTCACTGCTTGATGGCACTGAATACCATCGATGTCTGTACTGGAGCCCAAGGTTCAAGATGAAAAGTATGCCCTATCTTTTAGCCTAAGCGTCCGGTGCTCAGGATTCCAAGGGCTATGTTTCCCTACCTCAGCTGCCAGCTTCCTTATGTCTGCCTCAGGCTCTAGCAGGAATCTGAGTTCCTGTGCCTGTACGTGTAGCAGGAATCTGAGTTCCTGTTTCTGCTGGTGCTGAGATAACTGGCGACCCATACTTACCACTGAGGGGTCCCGTACAACGAAAGTGCACTTAGAGGTCTATTCCAGACAATGGTAAGTATGTTGGTTGTCGCTCTTCCCTGGAGGGGTTCGCAAAAGTCTCTGTGTATGGGCGCCAGCTGTAGTAATCAGTGCTCAGTCATTACACGGTGCAAATATGGCTGCTTGCATGCAGCATTTTATTGTTTATATAAAGTTTTTCAAGCAGCAAAAGTTCTACATGGCAATAGCATTCCATTGGCTAACTCCTTACCAATCCTCAAGAATATAGAAGCCAGAGGCCCAAAACAGGGAACAGTTTGGCAATAACATCTTGTTGGTGTGAGCTAGCTGATATCAGGCAGGCAAGGTCATACAAGCCTGCGCAATTTCACATTGCCATGGTGATGTGAAGGGAAGAGATAGATGCAGTGAGAAGAGGCACACAGGCATTGGAGGGGCAGTTTTCTGCACACGACCTCTGCCTGGCCCCCACCTCTACATCGGCCAACTTATTTTATGGGCCGTGGGCAACAACCTTGGCCAAGGGAAGGGTCTGTGAACTTGGATATTATTAATAAGCTTACATATGTTCTTGCTATACAAGGGCGGACGGATGAAGAATTATATGCAGGCTTTTTCTTTAATTTGAGTATCCGACAGGACATTTTAAAACAATTTGGCCTGTTAGTCCCTCCAGAGGTTTTGAATTTGGTCTGTCCGGTCTGCCCAGAAATAAATAAGTTTCAAAAGAAAGCAATTCAAACTTGCCCTGAACCTGAAGATTACCCACCGCCTTATGTGATCCCGACTGCTCCTGCTGCAACCGAAGCTCCACCCCTGAGTTCAGCTGCTGATTCCCCCGCAGCCCCCCTTATCTCCATGACTGAAGATGAAGATCCTGATGAGGGATCATCCTCTGCTGCATGGATTCAAAGCCCTTCTCACATGAGACAGGGCAAAGTCTATACTAAACAAAATCACTTGGAGGAGAAGAAAATACGCCTGCTGTGACAGGTGCCAGCAACGAATGGAAAAATGGTCATGGTTCACACCCCATTCACCACCAGTGACCTTTTTAACTGGAAAGCTAACTTGCCACCATTTAGAGCAGTGTTTCTCAACCTTGACAATTTTAAGGCATGTGGACTTCAACTCCCAGAATTCCACAGCCTGCATTGCTGGCTGTGGAATTCTGGGAGTTGAAGTCCACATGCCTTAAAATTGTCAAGGTTGAGAAGCACTGATTTAGAGAATCCCCCCAGCATTATATTGATTTATTTCAAAGGATTTTTGCCACCCACAAGCCAACGGTCCCTGATATAGACACTTTGTTATCTGGATTGTTGGGGACTGAGGACAAACTCCAGGTTTTGAAAAAATCCTTGGAGGAATATACTAAGGGATGGAAGGATGCTACCAATAAGGGCCAAAGAGACATTGAACAGTGGCCACGACCTGCAGTCGTTTTTGTTCCAAGTTTTGAATGTGATGTTAATACTGATGGGGGATATGGTGCCTTACTGAATTTTCACAAAGCCATTCTCCATGGCATTAGAACTGGGGTCGCCAAGACTGTTAATTACTATAGGGTGAATCAGATTTTCCAGATAGCCCGGCCAGTGAACCACTTTTAAAAATGGCTTTTGTCGCACAAAGTGCCCCCGATATTCAGCGCAAATTGCAAAAACTTGCTTCACCCAGTGCTCAAAAGTTTGAACTCTTAATACAAACTGCTTTTGCAGTTTATGCCCAGAGGGAGGAGGCTGCAGAGGGGAAGGAGGAAGACAAGATGAGGAAGCATGCCCAACTTTTGGCTGTCGCTCTCCAGCCTCGCCAGGCTCTTACCCTCTGGCGAGACCAGTGTGCCTTTTGCAAAGAATGAGGCCACTGGAAAATTTTATGTCCAAAGAATCGGGGCCACGGATGGGGATGAGGCCTATTGCCCTGGAGGGGCTGGGGAGGATTTCCATCCAATCGCAGGGGACCTCCCTCATCCCAGTTGTCACCACAGGCTGAACCTTTCACTCCTCAAATGCAGATGTATGCCAATGACAGCTATCCCTCCCAATACTGATGTGGCTCCAGAGGTCTTGTTTCCTCCCCTGAACCTCTCTTGGAGTTGCAGATAGGGGGAAGGAAAGAAGTTTTTCTTGTAGATACTGGGGCAACTTACAGTGTCTTGCAGCATGCCCCTAAAGACTGTGTGAGTTCTCAGACTACTCCTACTGTTGGTGTCAGTGGGCAAACTGAAATGGCTCCCTGCACCACCGCTTTGTGTGTGACTCCAAGCCAAGGGCCCAAAGTTCAACACTCATTTCTGGTTTTACCCTAGTGCCCTATTAATTTGCTGGGCAGAGATTTGTTGGGGAAATTGAGAGCAACAATCACTTGTCAACCTCAGGGTATGTCTTTGGATTTTCCAGCTTTGCAAGCTTATATTTGTTATCTGGATGCTAGTGCACCTCCTGCTTCTTTTCTGGATTCCATTTCCCCTGAAGTTTGGTCTCATGGAATCCCAGGATTTGCTCGTTATGCTGTCCCTCACTGAGCCCATCTTCACCCAGGGGCCCAACCTGTTTCCTTATGGCAGTATGCAATAAAAAGGGAGGCCCAAATTGGCATCCAGGGGTTCATCCAAGCCTTTTTAAAGAATGGGATTTTACGAGCCACTCAGTCTCCCTGGTCCACTCCAATCTTCCCAGTTCCAAAGCCTGATGGGTCCTGGAGAATGGCTTATTCCTTTGGCCCTTGAGTGTCAAGACTATTTTGCATTTGAGTGGGAGGATCCAGAGATGGGAGTAAAGGGACAAATGACATGGACAAGGCTCCCTCAGGGCTACAAGAACAGTCCTACAGCTTTTGCTTCTGCTTTGGGTCAAGATTTGGAGGCCTTTTCTGCCCCTGGTGTACGTTGTTACAGTATGTGGATGATTTATTGCTTGCTGCAGAAGATAAAGACTTTTTACTACAAGGGTCAGTTGATTTGTTGAACTTTTTGGCTGAACGAGGATATAAGGTCTCTAAGCAAAAGATCCAGTAGGTCCTCCCCCAGGTTCAATATTTGGGATATGTTTTAAAAGAAGGACACCGTTGCCTTCATGCCAGTAGAATTCAAGCCATCTCTGCCCTGCCTTTACCCACCAATGTTAAACAACTTAGAACATTTTTAGGGATCACAGGCTATGCCAAACTGTGGATCCCGATGTATTCCCTGATTGCTAAACCACTTTATGCCCTAATGCAACAAGATGTGGCATGGGAATGGATTCGTGAACATACCCAGGTATGGCAACAATTGAAGGAGGCCTTAATTAAGTCTACTAGTTTGGTGTTGCCAGATCAGTCTCAAGGTTTTCAACTGCATTGCAAAGAACAGGGTGGATGTGCCCTGGGGGTCCTAATACAACAAGTGGGCCCTGACAACTTACCTGTGGACTACCTGTCCAAAACCATGGATTCTGTGGTGAAAGGATGGCCTGGTTGTCTCAGAGCAATTGCAGCTGTGGCTGAGCTAGTTACTGAAAGTCAGAAAATCATATTGGGAGCTCCTCTGAAGGTTTACATCCCCCCCCCCATGTGTTTCAAGTATTATTGGAGCAAAAATTGCCAGTCTGGGCCACCTCTGCCTGGGTTGGATGGTATGTAAGCCAGATAATAGAACAGGAAAATGTTCAACTTTGCCGATGTGACACCCTCAACCCAGCTACATTGTTGCCTGTTCCGGAAGAAAATGCAGAACCCCATGACTGCTTAGAAGTTTTACAATCAATCACGGGTGCTAGAGCTGATTTAAGAATGGAACCCCTTGGAAACCCAGAGGTGTCGTATTGGACTGATGGCTCCTCTTTTGTGGAAGATGGGGTCCAATACTCTGGCTACGCTATAGTCACTGAGGAGCGACATGTTGCTCTTGCTGCCATTCCTGCCTCATTTTCAGCTCAAGCTGCTGAATTAAAAGCTTTGATTGCTGCTTGTGTGTTGGGCCAGGGCAAGAGAGTGAATATTTATACTGACAGCCGATATGCCTTTTTGGCCGCGCACACCCATGCTGCTTTATGGAAGGAGAGGGGTTATACAGGCACTGATGGAAAGTCCTTAAAAATGAAGGCTCTTTTGGAGGAGCTCATGGTTGCAATCCAACTGCCAAAGGACCTTGCTATTATCCACTGTAAAGGACATCAAGTGGATGAGGGCTTTGTAACTAAGGGCAACCAAGCTGCGGACTATTGGGCTCAGCAGGCAGCCTATCAGCCAGTTGTAACCACTGCCAAGACTTGTCCCCTGGTACCAGTAGAGGATTGTGACACTTTCCCTCCCATATATGATCAGAGAGATCAGCTGAAAGACAGAGGGAAATGGATTAATGGATGGTGGGCAGTTGAGGATAAAATCCAGCTCTCTACTGCCCTTGTGTAGAAAATTGTACAGCGAACTCATGATGCTTTTCATGGTTCCCCAAAGAAGCTTCATTTTTGGCTAAAACAGAGGTATTGCAATCACAACCTGCAAGCTCTGGCTCAGCAAGCTTCTTCCCAATGTGAGATTTGTCAATGAAACAACCCTACAGGAGGGAAACCTCTACCTAAGGGGGCCCTTCATGTTGCTAAATATCCTGGAGAAGCATGGCAAGTAGATTTTACAGAAATGCCACGGAATGGGGTCAAGAAGAATCTTTCAGTTTTTGTGGACATGTTCACCGGATGGCCAGAAGCTATACCTACTACCACCCAAAAGACTTGTGAAGTATCCCAGACTATTGTTGACCAGATCATCCCATGGTTCGGACTTCCTAAATCCATTGAGTCTGACCATGGCTGCCATTTTGTCTCTCAAGTGGTTCAGGGGGTGTGCAAACTTTTGCACAATGACTGGCACCTTCATTCATCTTACAGGCCCCAGGTGTCGATTCAAGTGGAATGCATGAATAGGACTTTGAAAAGTCACATGGCAAAGTTGTGCCAGAAAACTTCCTTGACTTGGCCCATGATTTTGCCCATTGCCCTGACTCATGTAAGAGCAACTCCTAGGGGAAAGCTCCAATTATCACCTTTTGAAATGATGTATGACAGACCTTTTGTTTCTAAATATGTTATGGGGGCAGATGAAGGGGAGGAGAATGTTTCTTTGTATTTGCAGAAACTGTCACAGGTGTTGTCTTCTATCTCCCAACTGGTCAAAGCTGCCCTTTCAGTGATCCCTGACTTGCCTCCTATTGTGGAACCTGGAGAGTGGATCTGTGTGAAAGAACTCAACCCCTCGAGCGTTGCTGCCAAGTGGTCAGAACCAGTCCAGGTGCTGCTCAGCACTCCAATGGCTGTGAAGGTTCCTGGCATAAAGGCGTGGATTCACTGTTCCCGTATAAAGAAAATTCCAGCTCCCAACGTCTGTTCTGTCCCAGCCTACGTGAGTCCTTGTTAGGCTCACAAGGTGAGCATAACAAGAAACAGGCAGGAACCGCAAGAAAAAACCAACCCCTTTTATTCTCACAGACCTGAGTCAATGTCCAAGGCAAACAAACACAGTCCACAGAAACTTGATCCTCAACATGAACAGTTGCCTTTGGCAACTAGCACTTCCCACACCTTCCCTTTTATAATTCAGCCAAGGCGTGGCTTCCTAATGCCTTCTCCTTTGCCTTTGGAGCCTCCCCATTGCATTCCTCTGTCCTACTCGCTTCTCTTGCCTGCGCTTCATGCATCCTGGATTTGTCCCAACTGTTCTTCATCACTGTCCAACTCAGGCTCCCAGCACAGCTGTGTCTCAGCCTGAGCACGAGTAGAGGGGCCAGGCTCCTCGTCTGACTGTAAGTCTTGGAGCTCCTCAGAGCCTTCCTCTGACTCTGATGTCACTCCAGGCCCCTCCTCCCCCTCCTCTGATTCCTCAGACTCAGCTGCTGTATCCACTGGCTGTCAAAGAATCACAACAACGTCCAGTGGCAAAGTCAACAGCTGGAGGGTTTGAAACTGCGGTTATCCAGACTCCCTGCAGATGTGCCTTCCTGTGATTTTCTACCAATCTAAAATTCCGAAGTATTTGCCTGTACCAGTTGAAGAGTGGCATATCAGTGACAGTGATCCTGAAGAAGAAGAAGTAGTAATAACCTATTCTATTAATGGACAAACCTATACTGAAGATGCCCGAGCTGGAAGAAGAAGACTGGGACACACTCCTTGATTGTGAATTTGGTGATTGGACTTGTCTGGATCCTGGTCACTGGTTCCAACCAGAATGTGACTAATGATGTCCTTGGTAGGAAAACAAGGAATGTTTCCCCCATTCATCAGGGAATACCACACTGTACCCCTTGTGTTAAAACCACCTATACTATGGAAAAGACCACCGAAAAAATGGTTTATCATTCCTTTTATGACTATAGGGGGAATGTTTCCCAATGTAGGCATGGAAATAATTCTTATTCCATGTGCACAGAAGCCCACAAAATAACCTGCTTCAGTCCACAGGGGGTGAAGGTAACATCTAGTGTTAAAGTTTACCCTTATGTGGGAGGTTCAGATAAACACCCCCTCCTCACTCATCCTGTTGCCTCAAACTGGTCAATGTCGCATAAGGTATCAGTCTGTTTTGATGCTTGTGAAGCCATACGGTGAGGCCAGGGTCCATCCCGGACCCTTGGAGTCCTGTGTGGAGATCTTTCATGGGAAAGAAGTTATCTGGTGCAAAGAAAATACCTATACCAGAAACTGGTTCCCAGGTCTTCTGGATATGGTGCTCCCCCTTCAGGATATGTTTATAATTCACTGCCTTTAATTCTCCGAGTGTGGGTCTGGGCAAGGGAGGAGCCTCTTGGTTTACCATGACCGAAGGAGAAGCCTCTACCTCCTGTCGGTGTGGTTCCTGCACCTCTATATGTTTCCACTTTTCAAACACATCCCCTCGCACAGAGTCTTATGGTATAGGCATTGATGGGACAGGACAAGACCCTCATGGACGGATAATTATTCAGACCACTTTGTGTCATAGTAAACCTGAACAATTTTAGGTACATACTGAATTTTGGCATGAATTTACTACACCAATTGAAATACCCCAGGTTACCAAAAATTTGTTTATTGATTTAGCTGAGCATGTTGCTTCTTCACTAGAGGTTAAAAACTGCTTTGTTTGTGAAGGCACTAACATGGGAGAACAATGGCCATGGGAAGCTCAAGAGATTCAACTGGACAACATTACTTCTCATTTCAATTTGACTTGGAAAGATAAGGACCGTCTAACCAAATGGGCCCTCTGTTCCGTCATTGTGGCCCAGAATTGCATTATTAGACCACAGTCCAAGGAATTTGTTGGAGAAACTCTCTGTGAGGGAGGTTGGTTCTGCAATAGTACTTCAACCAACTGTACTTGGCAGGGAAATGAGACTGAACCATCCACCTCTTTCCCAGCCGGCCGGTTGAAAAGTTTATGGTCCAACAAACAAGATGCTTTTATTCCTTGGCCCACTCCTGATAATCTTTATTGGATTTGTGGAAATTCAGCCTATGCTGAACTTCCAAAAGCCTGGGCTTGAGCATTTGTCTTGAGTCATGTGAAGCCTAGTTTTTTTTCCTTTTGCCCATCTCTCAAGGTGAATGGTTGGGTGTTCCTGTGTATGTTGATGTTGGAGATCCTGCAGATAGAAAAACAAGGGATGTCTCAAATATTCAGATAGGAAATTGGAAAGATGATGAATGGCCACCAGAACGGATAATCCAGGTACATGGTCCTGAAATTTGGGCACCGGATGGAATGTGGGGATACCGGACGCCTATTTATATGCTTAACAGGATAATTAGACTGCAAGCAGTTTTGTAAATCATCACAAATGAAACCAGCTCTGCCCTTTTGGCATTGGCAAGAACTGATACTCAACTCCGAACTGCTGTATACCAAAATAGATTAGCTCTGGATTACCTATTGGCTAGGGAAGGTGGGGTCTGTGGAAAATTCAACCTTAGCAATTGTTGTCTCCATATTGATGACAGTGGAAAGGTCATTGAAGAAATCACAGACAGAATGTACAAATTGGCTCATGTCCCTGTCCAAACATGGACAGGAGCACTGGATGTTGGAGGATGGTTTTCAGGTATGTTTGATAATTGGAAAAGAATCCTGCTCATTGTGGTTTTGGCCTTAGGAGGGTTGTTGTACTTACCATGCCTTATTCCGCTTATTCAAAGAATTGTTAGATCCACTATATCTGGATTGACTTTTGCTTCTACTCCTGTTTTAACGACAAACCTGCTAAAGCTATGGTTTTAAGACCTTTACCTTCTGATTATACCCCCATTTTCCAGGGTTCTTAGTGCCTATTTGGCTTTTATATTAAAAAGGGAGGAGTGAAGGGATTTTATTGTGCTTATGATTTTAGTATGTTTAAGTTTGACATTAGCAGCTATTTTATATATAGTAACCATTTTATATTGATACTTGTAGTGTTATCATGTAATCATTGTTTTGTTATTTTGTAATCATTATTTTGTAGTCAATTGCCTGAGCAGATGCTTTATGTATATTGGAAAAGTAAAAGTCTCATGTTAAACATACAGGAGATTGCTTACATGAAAAGAGCACAGTAAGGGGAGGGGCAAAAGGAGTTACGGATGGAGCCTGGGTTGATATGTATGAGTCATCATCTTGGAATTATTTTTCTGTACCTTTTCGTTCCTGATACAAAGATCTGATCTTTTTGTTCTGGAAAGGTATAAAAGGTGGAAGACATCTTTCCTGGTTGTTGCCTTTATTCCTTTACCAGCCACAAAGATGAATTAGGTGACCCCTCTCTGTTTTGATCAAAATAAAATTGTAATTCTTTGATGAAACCTCAGCTCAGGAGTTTCTTTTGGCTCTTTTAAATTCCTGAGTAACGCTGGGACAGTTGTGAGGCTAAGTGGATAACCTTACAAACGTAACTCAATTTTCTTGATTTACATGGCTCAATGGATGGTAAGCAAATCGGTTGTTACACTAGGCTAAAGTGTAAATGGTTATTTTTTTATTCAGTGTCATATGAACACAACCATTTAGTCTAAATATGGAAGCAACTGAAAAAGAGGGATAGGTTTGTGACCATACATACATGCAGGTGCTCCTCCAGTTATGACCATTTGTTCATCGACTGTTCAAGTTATCCCAGTGCTGAACAAAGAGCCTTATGATTGGTCCACAAAGTTCTGGCCATTGCAGCACCTCAGTGGCCACATGATCAAAATTGTGGTGCTTGGCAACCAGCTCACACTTAACGACCAGTTGCAGTGTCCCACAGTCATGTGATTGCTGTTTGTATCCTTACCTGTGGGTTTTCCACAAGAAAAGACAATTGGGAAGCTAGAAGAGAAGGTTGCAAGTTGCTTGACTATCTCTCCCCCACCCATGGCCTTTCTTCACTTGCTCACATGGACATGCCCTCCTTTTCCCCTTTGCTCACAAGTACCCCATGCCCTCTTTCCCTGGTTTCCCTGCACTCACATGCACTCTCATCCCACTTCCTTTTTCCCAGGCCTCCCTGCACTTGCACACAGGTATACACCCCTCAATCTCTTTGCTGGGCCATCCTGAGCTCGTACTGCACTGCAGCACCTCCCTCATCCAACTTATGCTTGGCCTGCACTGAGCCTCCCATGGCCTCCCCCACCCGCCTGCAGTACCACTGCACTCTTTACTGTACCTGGTTGTCCCTCCACTGCCTGCTTAACGACCTGCACATCTGGAGTTAAAACAGCAGCCCAAACTACCTGGATTGCCATTGCTAAGTGATGCAGTGATGTGACATTGCTTAGTGATGGCAGTTCTGGTCTACCTGTATTATCCGTATAAATGCTTCTATGTGTTCAGGACCCATTCTCATCTTCAGCCAACTACACAACAGAAGGTGGAATGAGCTGATAAGATACTTTTCTATCCCTTCCAAGAATGGGGAGGAAAGAACAGCAAGTTTTACAGTTCCTAAAATAAGCATTCTTAGTACCACTTCGAATGTTGCAAATATGAGAGAAAAAGCAGAACAGAAGCATTTTGAAGGTTTTTGATCCAGTCTATTTAAATATTACAAATTCTAGACCTAGGAAATGTAGGAATTTATGTTTTAACTATTGGGGAAAAAAACAGATAAGTGGCCTTCCATAATAAACATGGATCATTTCTAACAGGAATTTTGTTTCTCACTGGAACCAACTAGAGGTCTCTTCAATGCTTGTGCAACAGAGGAACACCTTTCCCACTAATGCTTCTTGCACTTGGCATCTGAAGGAATGCTACCCCCACCTGGAACCACACTGAGTGCCCCTAAGTGATAGCCCTTGACATAACTATCCTCCACAAAGTTATCCGATCCCTTTTTAAAGTTGTCCAGATTTGTTGCCATCATCACATCTCTTATGTGGCAATGAATTTCACAGGTTAAGTATGTATCGCATGAAGAAGTGCTTCCTTTCCAATCAGCTTCATTAGAAGCCTTCAGGTCCCACTTCCGGTTCCAGATCACAGCGCTGGCGGTCGTTCAGAGAGAGTCGTCTCTTCACCAGCCAGTTTCCCTTCGCCAGTAGACCCTGAATAGGGTCGAAAGTCGCCCTGGAGGGGCGACCACCTTTGAGGAGGACCCTCGTCTGACTGAGGGGTCTCAGCCTGACATTATAATTGAATAGGTAAGATGTGTAATAAGACTAATAGACTTTTGGTTTAATATGGTGGAAAATAGATAACCTTTAGAAAACAGAACAAGATTATATGCAAATAGATAAGATGTGTATTTAGAATATTAGATTTTGTTATGAAAAGGGAAAAAGGTAGAAGTTGAGATAAGGGAAACTTTGGTACCTAAAGCTTGGAAATTATAAATACCAAATGTTAATTTGAATATGGATGGGAAATTAAAGCTTGGGAAAAAAGCAATAACAGGACATTGATTGTATATAAGGATTGAATGCAAACACAATTAAGATATGTATAAGCTAAAAAATATTGATAAATGTAACAAAGATGGTTTTACTTAGTTGATAATAATAAGAATTATATAAGCCTAATATGAGATAGTAGATATTAAGGGAAAAAGAGAGGAAATATCTGATGTTGTAACTTGAGATTTGTGCTAAAGATTTATGTATGTTATTGAATTATTGATTAACCCAGTCACCATGTTGCTTTTTAAATGTTTAATTGTAAAATTAGAAAACTAATAAAATATTATTTAAAAAAAAAGACAAAGGCCACTCTTTTGAAGACAGCAAAGTCCCCATTTTGGACAGAGAGGACCACTGGTTTGAAAAAGGGGTCAAAGAGGCCATCTACATCAAAATTGAACAGCCCTGTCTCAACAGAGGGGGAGGGATTTGACATCATCTATCTCCAGTCTACAACACAGCCCTTTCAACAGTTCAAAGAAGGCTTCACATCAGTGGTGGGATTCAGCCAGTTCACACCACTTCGGCAGAACCGGTAGCTAATTTTTTGTTGCCCAGGCCCAGAATGGACTTCCGGAAGCAGCATCCACACAGAGAACTGGTTGTTCACATATTTGAATCCCACCACTGCTTCACATCCATTTGTACTACTCAGGTGACCCTGAACATACAGATAAGCCTCCAGGTAGCTTTAATGACTTGCTAAAAGAATGCAAATGAACAGCTGTCTACAGGAGTATAAATCCTTCCATTCCCCACCATCCAGTCAGAGCTGAAGAAGCTTCTTGGATGAGAAGTGAAACATCTTCAAAGAAAAACAAGAAAGTCCAGTTGCCTCATGAAAAAGCATCTTTGGGGTAGGACAGATGGACTCAAATTACCATTCTGTTCCAGGCATCTCCAAGACTATGTTTCTTCAATACTTAACCATGGTTTGCAGTATTAATGCAATTTCCTGGATTCAATCAACATTTTAGGTATACCAATGGTATCCACATATGCAAAAATCCAAACAGCCATTAGATCAGTGCTACCCAAGTCTGGGTAAATTACCCCAAATTGGGTAAAAGTGGCTTTTCTTTGGGTAACAACACATGAACTAATTAATGGTTTTGCAGAGCAAATGATGTAGTTTAGGACAAGCAGTCAGTGTAAAATGTTATTTGAAGAAAAGAAGGACCATTTGAGGTCTTTCTGGTTAACAATTCACAATGAATCTACTTGGGTAGCTGGGGAAGCCATGATGTAATTTTTGCCATTTCCAGGCACCTACATGTGTGAAGTAGGATTTTTCACTCTTGCCTTTATAAAGAGCACAAAACTGAAACTGTTTTCTGAACTCAGAAAACAGTTTTCATCATTGAAGGAAAAGGTTTGAGAAGCACTGCATTAGATAGTACTTGCATTCACCTAATAGACATCTGGATTTTTGCAACCTACGTTCATAGCTACTGAAGTACAAACTATCCAGTCACTCTTCATCCTAATATGTTGTGCAAATCTAGCCAGAATCTTAAAAGTCATATTTTTGTTTCATTTAATCTAGCATGTTGAATGACCCCAGACATCATAGAATATAAACCATGGTTTACGGTTTAGCATGTGTAAACTCAGCTGATTGTTTCATTCAATAAACACGATTAAGTGGGCAATACAGTAGCTCAACATAATGTATATACAAAGATTTTGTAATAAAAAAGGGAACACAGGATGAAGCTATGACACAAAAATATAATTATTTTTGGTTAGAGTTCTTGAAGATCAAGCAATAAAGCTTTAGGTCCTGTGGCATTTTGGGGGTGCCATCTTTATTTTGTTTCATTTGAGAATGGTTGCCATTTGTTTGTAAAAGAAAAGTATTCTAGACCCACTGATTTTTCCTTCCTTCTGCAAAGTGCCATAAATAAAATCAGTTCAGCCTGCTCAATAATTCCATTGAGAGCACAGTGTAATGCTGGTTCACTTTTTGAAAAACACAAATGCACCTGACTTATGTGATACATGTATTGTGTAGTGGGTTTCAGTAGGCAAGGAGCAGACCAGCATAGTTACAACATCATTTATTGACTCAAACTAGAACTGGAGACTGCAGGCAATGGCCTGTAATTTATACTCTGAGCCCACAGGGCCTTAACCAATCACAATACTTGAAAAGCCCGCCCAAATATGAATGTTCAAAGTTTCCCTCCAAAACAGTTGGAGTTAACAGTCAGGGTCATCTAAAGGTTAGTTTCATTTTACCTTCACAAGCAGTTGGTGTTAAGTTAGTTTCACTTTAGCAGGGAATAACACAACTTTATATATATTCAATACATAACACCCCTTTCCCCTAGGATAGTTATCTGTCAATGCTGCTAATATTGAATATTCTTGCTTTGACAAAATATGCAGAACTGTCTGGTATTTTTAGAGTTAATTCAGATGACAGAGAAAGGGGAGGAGAATTATGAGGAAAGCCCGGGAAAAGGAACGGAAGTGAATCTTTGCCCTCCAGGTTAATTGGAAGATGTGAATCATGACCCCAAAATAGGGGAGGGGAAATGCCTGGAATGTTATGTGCAAAGGAAGGGAAATTCAGATCTTGGCATGCACCATGCCGTGCTGACACCGGTCTACACTAATAAAAGGCTTTTTAGGTTAAACCATGCCTGAAAGTTCTTTGAAGTGTTTCATTAGTCAGACACATGACATCATGCCAAGATCCACAAATTTTTTAAACCAATTAAGAGGTCCTGGGCCTCGGTCACTATTCCTAAACTAAAGGTGTTAGACTGACAAAGATCCGGGGAAGATCTCATTATGGAAAGAGAAAGATGGCTTGAGGCCAGCACCTCAGCAGCAGCAGCTTCCTCAGGGAGTGGAGCGGCAGCCAGCCAGCTGGGGGAGAAAGAACTCTGGCAGATCTCCACACTGGGAGCAAAGACTTCAAAAGCAGAATGGAGAGATAACAAAGTTTTGGGTGAGTCACTGGAAAGATTTCAAAACCCAGAGGTGAAAAGCAGAAATCAATTTCTGGAGAGAGGGAAATCCAGTCTGAGGCATCTGCAGCAATGGGTAGATTGGGTTCCCCAGCAGATGGATGGTCAGCAATCTCTGACCTTGCCACAGCTAATAGAGGCCTTGCAACAGCTTGGGGTAGTGCAGAAGCAAGGAGATCAGCAGCTGGTGGGAGACCGACCACAGCAGGGAGATTGACCACAGCCCCTGAACGTGCAACCCCTGGGCATAAATCTGCAGCCAAGATGGGGCCAGCAGCAACAACCACATTGGGGGTGCCAACAGCCTATAATTGCACCACTTTTCAGAGCAACCTTCGATGGGGACCCAGAGAAGCTGGGTTTTTTCCTCAACCAAGTGCGCTCTCATTTGAATTGCTGGGCCTATCTCTACCTGGATCCGGGGGCCATGGTCGACGTGATTGCGTCCAGTCTAGAGGGAGAAGCATCCAAATGGCTGAATAATTTATATAATGAGCAAGCCCCCAAATTGGAGGACCCCCAACTCTTCCTCCCAGGGCTGAGGGAAAGATTTGAGGACCCATCTATTGGTCTTAAAGTAAGAGAACAGATCCACAAAATAAAACAAGCTGTCAGGCCTGCCCTGGAGTACGTACGGGAATTTCGCAAGATAGCAGGTCGAATAGAGGGGTGGCCTGAACAATCCCTAATCCATCACTTCATTGATGGATTAGACGATCACCTCTCCCAGGCCTGCATCTATTGAGCCATACCTGATCAGCTGCAAGAATGGTACCAGGCAGCAGTGAAGCTAGACGTTCAGCTCACCTGCTATAAGAAGCCTCCCCCACCTGAATCCGAGCAGCCGCCAGAGCAACCCGGACAGCAATCACCCCCACAAAAACTCCAGCTACTGTGATGGATGAGAGACCCAGACCACCTGCAGGCCCGTCAAATAAGTGTTTTTGGTGTGGACAAGAGGGACATCGAGCGGCAACCTGTCCAGTCTCCTACACCCGACTGCAGAGCAGACTGGAACCAGCGACGAGAAAGAAACCTGCTGAGCGGCTAACAAGAGAAAAATCCAACTGGGTCACACAAGAACCTGTTGCCCAGATTACACCCCACACACAGGAGGACGCCGGGACTCTGGGTGGACCCGCCCCTGCTCTACCCTCCTTTGACAGCGATGATGAAGGAGAGAACGACCAGATGGTGAGTCGACAAATCCCGCCTTTTTCACTGGCTGCCAAACTTATAATCCCTAAATCTGGGGCACAAATGGACTTAAACGTGCTAATTGATTCTGGATGCACCTGCTGTATTATTAGTCTGCCATTTGCCATGAAAATGGGCATACGGGCAAAACAGCTTTCCAAACCTGTCAGGTTTGAGCAAGCCGATGGTGCCCTGATGGGAGGGACTCTTGTCACACAATTAACTGAGCCCTTACGCCTAGAAATAGGTGCACACTGGGAGTTTATTCACTTCCTAGTGGCTCCAAAAATGACTGAGACTGTGATCCTAGGGCTAGCCTGGTTGGACAAATGGAAGCCATTTATCTGGTGGGAGAAAGGAATGAGAACTCTGCCAGACGAACCACTCATCCTCAATGAATACCGGGACCTGGCGGAGGCATTTAGTGAAAAAGAATGTGATGCTCTACCCCCTCACAGACCCAATGACTGCTCCATCGAACTGGTGCCAGGAGCCAAACTCCCACGGCCAAGAATGTATGCTATGTCCCCTCTCGAAATGGAGGAGATGCAGCGATACATAAATAAAAACCTAGTGAGGGGGTTCATCGAATGGGCCAAATCTACCGTGGGAGCCCCTGTGTTGTTCAAAGAGAAAAAAAGATGGATCTCTTTGTCTCTGCGTAGACTATAAGGGTCTCAACGCTGTGAGTGTGGAAAATAAATATCCCCTCCCCCTCCTAAAGGACTTATTAACCCAACTGGCTAAGGGGAGTGTCTTCACTAAATTAGACCTGAGAGAGGTATACTACCAGGTGAGAATAAAAGAGGGAGACAAGTGGAAAACTGCCTTCAACTGTCCTATGGGAAGCTATCAGTTCAAAGTCATGCCATTTGGACTACAGGGGGCCCCAGCCGTATTTATGCAGTTGATTAATGAAGTCCTACATGATCACTTGTACAAAGGGGTTTTGGTGTATCTTGATGATATCCTGATATACAGCACGAATATGACTGATCACATAAAGCTGGTGTTAAAGAAACTATTGAATGCCAAGCTTTATGCCAAATTGTCGAAATGTGAATTTCACCAGACCTGATTAGATTATCTTGGCTACTGAATTTCCAATGAGGGCATTGAAATGGATCCAGCCAAGGTGAAAGCTATAATCGAATGGCAGCCCCCAAAGGCTCACAAACAGCTCCAGAGCTTTCTGGGTTTTGCCAACTTTTATTGTCAATTCATCTCCTCTTTTGCCGAAATTGCCCTACCCCTTACACAGCTACTCAAAACAGGCAAAGGAGGAGGGAAGCCATGACCGGGCCAACCACTAGCATGGACGATGGGCTCTCAAACAGCTTTTGAGAATTTAAAGAGACTATTTGCTGCTGAACCGGTCCTAAAGAACCCCTGCCCAGGGGAGCCCTTTGTGATTCAAGCCAATGCCAGCAATGTGGCAGTTGGAGCTGTGTTACTACAAAACAACAAAAGTGGGGTCCTGCAACCCTGCGCCTACACCTCTAAGAAATTTACTAAAAGCGAGCAGAGATGGGCAATCTGGGAGAAAGAGGCCTTCGGGATTAGGTGGGCGCTATTAAACTGGCGACACTATCTAGAAGGGAGCAAGGTGCCATTTCAAGTATGGACAGATCACAAAAATCTAGAAGCACTGAAAACTCCCCACAAATTGTCCCCAAAGCAAGTGCGGTGGGCACAGTACTTTAACCGCTTCAACTTCACTCTAAAGTACATACCAGGAGGAAAAAACTTCCTAGCTGATGCACTATCCCGGTTACCCCAATACAAAAGTGAACGGGAGGAGGTTAACGAGGCAATTATCCCCAATCCAGAAACTGCCACTCAACGTATGCCTCGCAGGGTCCCCAATCCTGATGACCCTGGGGTAAATAAAATAAACCGAGAGCTCCTCACCGATCAATGGTTCAAAGATAATCAAACCTCCCTAACGTGCAGGGATGGCTTGGCTTACAAAGGGGGGAAACTATATTTGCCAGAAGCCCTCCGTCTTAATGCTCTCAAACACAGCCATGATGTAAAACAGGCTGGACACTTTGGATATTTGAAAACCCTACACCTCACCTGCTGGCAATTTTGGTGGCCGGGGCTGAAAACGGATGTGGAAAACTATGTAAAAAGTTGTACTGTATGTGCCACAAGGAAAAGAATTCCAGGGAAAACCCCTGGGTTACTGCAACCCGTGGCAGACCCTTCTCAACCATGGGAAGAAATAGCTATGGACTTTATAGTAGACCTACCTGAAAGTAGAGGAAATACTGTCATCTGGACTGTGATAGACCTGTTTTCGAAGCAGGCTCATTTCATCGCACTGCAAAGGACTCCCATCTGCCCAACGACTGACCAAATTGTTCCTGAAACATATCTACCGGCTACATGGTGCCCCTAAGCCAGTGGTTCTCAACCTGTGGGTCGGGACCCCATTTGGGGTCGAACGACCATTTCACGGGGGTCACCAAACAACGCAGTCCGCCATTTTTTTCCCCTTTTCCTTAGCTGTGCTACTCCCTTTTATTCTATTGGCTTTTGAATAGAGTCTAATTCTATTGGCTTTCAAAAGCCAATAGGAATTGTCCAGGCTGTCTCTGCCCTGCTGAGCCCGCCAAAAGTCCCATTCTGCAAACGGTGCTGCACCAGTTGAGTAATCCTCGACTTACGACCGGTTGAGTAGTCCTCGACTTACGACCGGTTGGGGGTCGCGGCATTAAAAAGGTTGAGAACCACTCCCCTAAGTGAATAATTTCAGACAGGGGGGTGCAGTTCACAGCTAAGTTTTGGAGGAGCTTTCTTAAACTAATTGGATCATCTCAAGTTTTATCATCTGCTTTTCATCCTGCCACCAATGGGGCTGCAGAATCCGCTAACAAAATGGTGGAGCAATATCTTAGATGCTACATTTCTTACCAACAAATGAACTGGACAGACCTCCTCCCTTTTGTGGAGGTGGCATACAATAATTCTGTGCACAGCAGCACCGGCTACACACCTTTCAGAGTGGCCACAGGAAAAGAGTTCAGCCCAATACCTGAATACCCTCAGGTGCCCTCCACTTACCAGACACTTGACCAATGGGTGAGGGGTGGGAAGAAGTTTGGAGAAACACAAAAACTGCTTTAAAAAAGACTTTTGAAACCTATATAAAGTAGGCTGATAGAAAGAGGGGTCCACAAATAACATTCCAAGTTGGGGGAAAGGTTTATTTGTCAACTAAATATTTACCCCTCAAATTGCCCAGCAAGAAATTGGGACCAAAATTCTTGGGGCCTTTCCCCATAGTAAGGATCATCAATCCAGTCACCGTAGAATGAAAACTCCCTAGACTTTTAGGGAGAATTCACCCAGTCTTCCATTGCAGCTTGTTGAAACCTTATCGATGTTGCTATACTGGGAGTTGTGTGTTGACACAGGAGGAAGTTCGCCAGGCGATGATTCCAGTCCGCAGTCGTCAACCGCTTGAGCACCCCCTTTGTGGTCCTGACCATTCCTTTGGCCTGACCGTTGGTCACGGGGTGGAATGGAGCGGATGTTATGTGCCGAATCATGTTGGCATTGAGGAAAGATTGAAATTCTCCTGCCGTGAATTGTGCCCCGTTGTCAGACATGATTACATCTGGTAGACCATGTTTGGTGAACAGCTGGCACAACTCTTGGATGACCCTGGTTGTTGTTGTCGATGAGACCGGTGCCACTTCCAACCACTTGGAATAACTGTCTACAATTAGGAACACCTGCCCTTGGAAGGGGCCCACAAAGTCAATGTGCATGTGAGACCATGGGGTGTGTATGGTCTCCCAGTGGTGCACTGGTGCTTGTACCATCTCCAGTCGGGTTTCTTGGCAGGCCTGGCAACTCCTTACTTGATTCTCAATGTCCTTGTCCAGGCCTGGCCACCACAAGTAGCTCCTGGCTAGAGCCTTCATTCGAACAATTCCTGGGTGCCCCTCGTGTAAGGAATCCAGCACCCTGGAGCAAAGACTGGGTGGAATGAGGAGCCTGCTGCCACACAGCACACATCCCTTGTGGGCCGACAGTTCATTTTTCTGAGAAATGTAGTGATGGAACTCAGGGCCTGGCTGGGTCTCTGGCCATCCCCTTAACACCCAGTTGAGAACGCGGCTAAGCATTGTGTTCATGGTGGTTTCAGCTGCAATGTCCCCTGCATGTAGGGGTGCTTTGCTTACCCCAAACTGCAAGCAGCGCACTCGGAATGCACCTCTGTGTGTGACAATTGTTTGTGCTGCTGCAGTAGCATCGTCTACTGGTAGCTGCTGGTAGGCCTGGCTGAGGTCTAACTTAGCGAAGATTCGGCCTCCCTGGAGCGAGGCAAGGATGTGGCTCACTACTGGTACAGGGTAAGCATACTGCTGTAGTGCTTTGTTTATGGTGCACTTGTAGTCTGCACAGATGCAAACATCCCCATTAGGCTTAACTGGGGTCACTATTGGAGTGTCCCACTGGCTACAGTCCACAGGTTGGAGCACTCCCTGCTCTACCAGCTTGTCTACTTCCGTATCAATTTTAGGGTTCAATGCAAAGGGAACCCTGCATGATTTTAATCGGATTGGAATTACTGCTGGATTGAGGTTGAGTGAAATGGGTGCCCCTTTGTATTGTCCCAGCTCTGTGCTGAATACGTCAGCATATTGTTGGAATACTGCTGCTAGATCAGCTATTTGTGTTCGATGGATGCTCGTCACCCTCATGCCCAGGGCCTCGAACCAGTCCAGTCCTATGAGGCTGGTGCGCAGTCCCTCTATGACCACTACGCTGAGGGGACCCTCAAACTCTTTGAATTGTACTCTGATGGTAGCTTCCCCCCTTACGGGAACACAGCAATTCTGGAAGTCCGTTAGCACTAAGCTTGATGATTTGAGCGGGACCCGCCATCGGCTATGTTTGCAAATGTGGTCGAAAGTCCTGGAGGAGATAATGGACAGGGCCGATCCAGTATCTAGCTCCATGGAGCATGGGACCCCTTGCAGTCTTAGTTGGAGTCTTATCTTTTCTTTGATGGAACGTTGGGCCCCTGTGCATTGGATGCTATGCCTTCCCGAGCAGTATTCAACTCTGTTCTGTCCTGGGGGCCATTTCCCCTTGTGCTACTGTGTCACAGGTTTTGTTTCCCGCTGACGACCTCTGCAAACTCTGGCAAGGTGCCCTTGCTTTCCACAGGCACGGCATACTGCTGTGCGGAATCTGCACTCTGCTCTTTCATGCTGTCCCCCGCAGCTTGCGCAGCTCTGTGGGGAAGTTGCTTGCCCTCTGGAGCGTGGCCATCTGGGTGGCTCTCTCCGCAAAAGATCAATTTCTTCACTCTCACTGGCCTCCCCTGATCCTTCTGTGGTCTCTTGGTGGATCGCTGTGGGGCTGGTGTGTGTTTTAGGTGGCCGCAGAGTCTTCATTGCCCCTCTGGCAGCCTCATCTGCCATGACTTCCTTCAATGCGTCTTGGAAAGTCAGTTTCTCCATGGCAAATAGACACTGCTATAATTCTCTATTATGCAGGCCGCAAGCAAGCCTGTCTCTGAGACGGTCTTCCAGGTCAGAGAACTCGCATTGGTGTGAAGCTTGGCGAAGGGCTGCCACAAACTCTGCTGCAGATTCCCCGGATCTCTGCTCACGTTGCTCGAATGCATAGCGCCAGGCGATTACTCAGAGTTTCAGCTCAAAATGTTCCCTTAATTTTTTCTTGAGGTCTGCGTAGGCCACAGTCTCTATACTTGCTGGTGCTATCAGGTTTTCAGTGATATCAAACGTGGCTTGTCCGTAGACACATAGTAAGGTTGCCGCCTTCAGGCCATCGTCTGTGATCTGGTTAGCCCGGAGATAGTTGCCTACTCAGGAAATGTATGAGCTCCACTGTTCCGGATGAGTAATATCAAACTTGTTGAGCCTTCCCAATTTAGCCATTTTGGGGAGGCCCCTGTGGTGCTGGTTAATGCCTGTACTGATGCAGTTGGAGCTGTGCTGCACTTAGGAGTCCTGGGGACAGATCCCTCAGGTATGTCTGTGCCTCCAGTGTGCTTACTGGCAGGCAGGGTGAGGAGCGTGGTCCCACCAGGGCTCTTTACGTGGTCTGACACCCAGTGATTTCAGCGTGCCTCCAGTGTGTCTTACTGGTAGGCAGGGGGTGAGAACTAGGCCTGCTGGGGCTCTTTACCCACCCTATCACCCTGTGATTTCAGTCTCTTGGTTAGCAGCAGCTCTCTCCTCTGCAGCATCCCAATTCGTCACCACTATTGTGTAGTGGGTTTCAGTAGGCAAGGAGCAGACCAGCATAGTTACAACATCCTTTATTGACTCAAACTAGAAGTGGAGGCTGCAGGCAATGGCCTGTAATTTATACTCTGAGTCCACAGGGCCTTAACCAATCACAATACTTGAAAAGCCCACCCAAATATGAATGTTCAAAGTTTCCCTCCAAAACTGTTGGATTTAACAGTCAGGGTCATCTAAAGGTTAGTTTCATTTTAGCTTCACAAGTAGTTGGTGTTAAGTTAGTTTCACTTTAGCAGGGATTAACACAACTTTATATATATTCAATACATAGCAACATGGATCATTGAAGACTTAATGGAGCATTTTCCAAGAAGAGCAATAAATACTGGTTGGTATTATTGCTCTTCAAAGAATAGGAAAATACAGGTTAGAAAATACCTCCTTTTTATCATGATCACCTGTAAATGACATAGGGGTTTAAAAACAGTGAAATGTGTGAATTCATATGGGCATACTGTTATTTTAATATTTATATATAGTATTTTTTCCCTTTTGGTAAAGCACATTCCACAGTCTATGTATTTATCAATTAGCAAAGTGGAATATCAGGCATTAAGATACAAAAGACAAAGATTACTCTGAATTATACTCCACCCCTAGTGGATTACATAGATATAGCCATATGGAATTTTAGTGGCAGTAATGTGCAATTAAACTGCCATTGTCTCCTTTCAGGATATTTTTGTTCTTTCCCAGTCTAGCCAAATTCCTGGGTTGTCCTGGTGGTCTCTAATCTTTCAATTACACTGGACAAGACATTTTTTTCAAAAGTTTTGCTTCCTGAAAAATATTTCATGTTTATGTTATACTCCTTCAAACTGAACACAAATATAATTTCTGAATGACTACATCACATAGGAATCTGGAAAAATATGACATTAACTTTTAATGACTATAATGTATTTAATCACATAATGTTCCTAACATGCTGCATGAGTTCAACAGGGCTAAAATTGTTTTGCTGCTGATTTTCATTTGTATTCAGCATCCAATGTATGTTGCTGCCGTGTCCAGCAATAGGTAGCCAGCATTAATGGATTCCAGTTACCCTGATACCATTTTTCCATTGTGGCGATGTCCTGGTGAAACCCCTCACCATATTCACTACTGACTGCACCTAGATTTTCAGGAAAGAAGTCCAACTGTGAGTGCAGAAAATGAATCTTCTGTGACATGTTGCACTTCATGGTCTTGTATGCTGTAAGTTTGTCAACCAGTTGAATGTACTTTGGTGCTCTGTAGTTGCCAAGAAAATTCTCAAGGACATCCTTGAATGCTTTCCAGGCAATTTTCTCTGGCCTCACTAACAGATCTTTAAACTGCTTGTCATTGGTGACGCACCTGATCTGTGGACCAACAAAAATGCCTTCCCAGGGATCCTTGGTGCTCTCTGAACTTGCTTGTTTTCTTGCAGATGTTTCATTACCCAAACTAGGTAATTTCATCAGTGCTAGTAAGGAGTGCTGTTTGCTCTCAGTTTATATTCTAGTGGCTTGCCTGTCAGTGTTGGTGGGGGTGGTCTTAGAGGTTCTTTGATTGGGCTGTTTGCTGTTGGCTTCTTTGGCAGTTTCTTGATTGGGGTATTGTTTACTTGATTGTTGGTCTAATGTTAACCTTGGAGTTAATCTATGCTGATCTGGGTGCTGATTACTGGTGGAGAGGTGCTTGGGTCTTTTTATTCCTTTTTGGGCTGGGTGATAGTCTCTTTTGCATAGGCTATAGATGTTGTTAATGTCTACATGTCTATTGATGGCTGATTTGTCAGAGTACCAGGCTTCTAGAAATTCTGTGGCGTTTTTAGACTTGGCTTGGTCTAGGATGGTCACGTTTTCCCAATTGAAAGTATGGTTAAATATGTCTATATGTTGTGAAATTAAAGAATTTTCATCATGTCTTCTAACTGCTAGTTGGTGTTCATGGATGCGTTCTGCCAGTCTTCTGCCTGTTTGTCCTACATAGTGGTTGTTGCAGTCCTTACATTGTATGTTGTAGATGACTCCTGTTTTTTCTTCTGGGGTTGCTGGGTCTTTTGGTCTGCTTAGTATGTTTTGAAGGGTTTAGTTGGTTTGTATGCTATGCTGATTCCATGTGGTTGTAGTAGTCTGTTGGTAGTTTCTGAGATATTCTTGATGTATGGCAGTGTAATGCTTTTTAGGGTTTGTGTTGGTTCTGCTGTATTGAGTTGAGTGGTCAGGGACTTTTTGATAAAGTTGCATGGATGTCCATTTTACTAGAATATGTTGTATAGATGCTCTATTTCCTTTTTCTGCTGTTCTGGGTTGCTGCAGTGTGTTTGGGCTCATCTAAATAAAGTCCTTATGCAGCTTCTCTTGTGGGAGGTTGGCTTGTTGCTTTAGTAGTGGAGCGCCTGGTTACTATGGGTGGTTTTTCTGTAGCCTTGCATTTAAAAATGCCTTCCATAATCTTGGTATCAGTTATTCTTGGAAACATCTGTCTCAAATAACAAAAATCTTCACCTTCCTAGTACATCACTTTCACACAAAAAAAAAATCAGTCAGATTTTTGTGAAGTGGAAGCAAAAATATCTTTGTTGGGTCAACAAGTGGTTCATGTGTCAGGTTTTTCTGTCTTGGAACCAAATTCTTTCACAGTGGCCATTTCTTTTTAATGTAATGCAGTTCTCTTGCACAGCTGTCCTATTCGCATATGTAACAACAGTCTTTGGTATATCCGAGCTGCATTACAAGCAGTAGAGCCACTACTGAGTACAGAGTATAGCAACAAAGATGATTAGGGGACTGGAGGCTAAAACATATAAGGAATGGTTGCTGGAATTGGGTATGTCTAGTTTAATGAAGAAAAGGACTAGGGGTGACATGATAGCAATGTTCCAATATCTCAGGGGCTGCCACGAAGAAGAGGGAGTCAAGCTATTTTCCAAAGTGCCTGAAGGCAGGACAAGAAGCAATGGGGGGAAACTAATCAAGGAGAGAAGCAACCTAGAACTAAGGAGAAATTTCCTGACAGTTAGAACAATTAATCAGTGGAACAACCTGCCTCCAGAAGCTGTGAATGCTCCAACACTGGAAGTTTTTAAGAAGAGACTGGCCAGCCATTTGTCTGAAATGGTATAGGGTTTCCTGCCTGAGGAAAGTCCCTGACTAGATGACCTCCAAGGTCCCTTCCAACTTTATTATTATTATTATTACCGATCATCGCACAGTCAGCCAGATGTTCAGACTGGATTTGGCATTTTGTCTACCTATCGAGTCCTTACCCAGGACCTGGGATAGGCAGATGTGGATGTTTGATGGTATTACAGATATCGTCGCAGGATGGAAGCAGTTCCTAATAAGGCCGCCTTTTGCAATTGACTAATAGCGAATTTGTCAATGCCAATGGTGTTCAAGTGGTGCTCCAGTTGTTTTGGGATTGCACCCAAGGAGCCTATTACTATTGGTACTACCCTTGCTTGCTTTTGCCACAGTCTTTCTATTTCTATTTGTAGGTCTTTGTATTTTGTTATCTTCTCCAGTTCTTTCTCTTCTATTCTGCTATCTCCAGGCACTGCCACGTCCACTATCCAGACTTTTTTGTCTTTCTTATCGACAATTGTTAAGTCTGGGGTGTTATGTTGCAGGTGCTTGTCTGTTTGAATTCTGAAGTCCCAGAGCAGTTTAATTTTATCATTTTCTATGACTTTCTCTATTTTATGATCCCACCAGTTTTTGCTTACAGGCAAATGATATTTTTTGCAGATCTTCCAATGCACCATTGTTGCTACTTTGTCATGCCACTGCTTGTAATCAGTTTGTGCAATCTTCTTGCAACAGCTTACCAAGTGGTCCACTGTTTCTTCAGCTTCTTTGCATAGGCGGCACTTACTGTCTTTTGCTGTCTTCTCAATTTTGACTTTGTATGCATTTGTCCTTAAGGCTTGGTCTTGTGCAGCCAGAATTAGTCCCTCGGTCTCTTTCTTCAATTTTCCTGCTCTTAGCCATTGCCAGGTTTTATTATTATCTGCTTTCCCAGCTATTTTTTTCATGTATTGGCCATGTAGTGCTTTGTCTTCCCATGCCTCTATTCTGTTCTTCATTTGGTCTTTCTTGTAGGCCAATTTGGTCTCTCCAGTAGTTAGTAAGCCTTCCTGATATACTGATTTCAGTGCATCTTCATCATTGTTCTTCAGATATTCTTCCAAAGCCATTTTTTCTTCTTCAACCATCTGATGTACTTGTAGCATTCCACGCCCACCTATTTGCCTTGGTAGATAAAGTCTATCAATGTCACTGCGTGGATGAAGGGCATGATTCATTGTCATTATTTTTCTGGTCTTCCTATCCATTGCTTTTAGTTCTGCTTGAGTCCAATCCACTATTCCAGCTGTGTACCTAATGACTGGGATTGCCCAGGTGTTGATTGCCTTTATGGTATTTCCTCCATTGAGTTTGGATTTTAAGATCTTCTTCACTCATTATTATTATTATCGTTGTCGTTGTCATTATTATTATTATTATTTGATCTCTATATTTCCACTCTATATTTCCACTCTTGGTGACCCAAGTGATGCTGTGCCCACCCTGTTGCAGTGCCTGGAGGCTGTGGAGTCCTGGATGGGGGACAACAGGCTTCAACTGAACCCTGGTAAGACCAAATGGCTTGGGGTACATGGGGCTATGGGATCTGGGATTTTGTCATCTTTGTCTCTGGATGGGGTGGCACTGCCCCAGAAACATCTGGTCTGCAACTTGGGGGCTCTCCTGGACTTGCGACTCCTGTTCAAGGAACAGGTGGCAGTCGTGTCAAGGAGAGCCTTTGTACAACTTTGTGTTGCGCACCAGTTGCGGCCTTTCTTGGATCAGGATTCCCTATGCTCAGTCATTCAGCCCCTAGTCATCTCACGGCTGGACTATTGTAATACTAATGCACTCTACATGGGGCTACACTTGAAGAGCATTCAGAAGCTACAGCTGGTACAGAGTGCAGTAGCGTGGGTAGTTTTGGAGGCCCCAAGAATGGCCCCTGTAACACCACTGCTCCATGAACTGCATTGGTTACTAGTCTGCTTTCAGGTGCAATTCAAAGTGTTGGTGATCACCTTTAAAGCCCTTCATGGCATGGGTCCAGGTTACTTGAGGGACCATCTCACCCCACTGGGACTGGCCCATAACACTTGTGCAGGCAGAGGAGGCATGCTGTGGGTCCTGTCAACCTGATTATTCCAGCTGGCAGGGTCCAGGAGGAGGGCCTTCTCTGCTGTTGCTCCTGCCCTCTGGAACATCTTGCCACCTGATGTGAGGTTGGCCCCAACCCTCCTATCTTTTCATAAGGGCCTAAAGATGTGGCGGTGCCAATCGGCTTGGGGCCCCAGTGGGGGAACAGCACAATGGAGGTGGTTGATTAAGTAATAACAGACCCCACCTCTTCCCCACTCCACCCCCACCCTCCCCTTGTGTCCTTGGTTTTAATGTCTGATTTTAACTTTCTATGTTTTAACTATAAGTGTAATTTATACCATAGAGTTACCCTATGGTAAGATGGGCAGCCAATAAATTTTATAACTTTTATAAATTTTATAAATAAATAAATCTCCACAGATATTCCAGATGTACTTGGTGTACTGGACGTGCTTCAACAACAGTTCCATGTTTTCATATGTTTCACGTGTGCAGCATAGCCACCAAGTACTGAAGGGTATACATTGTCATTGTGTAAAAAGAGTTTTCTATAAAGTGGTATGTGATAGGTTAAATTACAGGTTATTTTCATGATTAGCAGTCAAAAATCTATAAGATACACCCCAAAGCATTCAGGAAGCAAAATTTTTGTTGTCCAGTGTTATTAACCAGGTTTGATCCTGCTTAGTTTTATTTGAAATCAGCCACAGGCAAGTAGGAACTGACATGTGTTTTTGTAAAAAGCTTCATGATACCACTACTAGAGCCATGGTGGCACACTGGTTAAAATGCAGTAATTCTGCCAACTGCCAGTAGTTTGATCCTGACCCACTCAAGGTTGACTCAGCTTTCCATCCTTCCAAGGTCGGTAAAATGAGGACCCAGATTGTTCAGGCGAATATGCTGACTCTGTAAACTGCTTAGAGAGGGCTGTAAAACACTATGAAGCGGTATATAAGTCTACTTCCTGTTGCTATTGCTACTACCTATCCCGAAAATAAGCCCTAGCTTGATTTTTACCTTTGTGACTAATATAAACCCTATCCCCAAAATAAGCCCTAGGTTTGGGGTGAGGCGCACATGTAAAAATCAAGCTAGGGTGGGGGTGGGGGGGTTGGAGCTGCCTCACACACTCCGCACCCACTTACCTTACTTTAGGGCCACTGCAGCCAGGCCTTCCACACCCCAACACCTGTTGCACTGCTGCCTGAGTTCTTCTGCGGCCGCATGCCACGTGGCGCATAGTGCCGGTGCCGCCGCTCACAGCAGGATGTTGCATGGCTCGGCGCATCATGCTGGTGCCACCACCCGCATGCACCATGGCGCAACACACCACGTGGCCTCCTGCCATAAGTGGCAGCACCGGCATGACAAGCCATGACAAGCCTCCTTCCACAAGTGGTGGCACTGGCCCAAAGTGCCACATGGCATCCTGCCAGGAGCAGTGGCACCAGCACGATGCGCCAACTGGTGTCCAACTGCAAGAGGCCACAGAAGAACTTGGGCAGCAGCGCGACAGGTGTCGGGGCATGGGAGGCCTGGCTGCGGCGGTCCTAAGGTAAGCAGGTAAGACATCCCCAAAAATAAGACCTGGTGCCTCTTTTGGAGGCAAAAAAAAAATATAAGACCGGGTCTTATTTTTGGGGAAACACGGTATATGGTTCAATGTTATTTGTTCCCGGATTACATTGGGTTGATTTTACATAGAATACTGAGCCTGGATATTTTGAAGCAGGAATTAACCATACTGCCTCTTTATTCATTCATAACACTAAGATGTGATGTGTAGGTTCAAACATTTCCCTAAGCAATATGTAATGTGTGAATTAAGGCCAGCAGATCTGGACTGCACAACTATGGTTTTTGGTACTAGATGGGAGAAAAGAATTGGCTCTTCTGCATCTCTTTCATACCACCTAATGTCCATCTAGATTTTTGCAGTCCAGTGTCTGGTGATGCAATTGTGAGCCTACGTATGTAGTTTATAAAATATGTTTCATGGCTTCTGTGTTTGTATGAACCTGGCTATTATGACTCACTTCAGCGATCATAAAAAACCTCATAGCTTAGTGTAATGTGTGAACCTGGTTTACTAAGTTTTGATTTCTTCAGCCAACTATAAACTATGGTTAAAAGCTACAATGGCTAAGTTCATACAACAAATGAAGCTAAGGTCAAACTAATGAAACCATTGTGTGGTTTAGTATAGTGTGTGAACCCAGCAATTAAACTGCAGCACACTAAAAATACTTTTGAAAGTTAATGGGATTGTGTGTACTTCTCCCCTCCATGTGGATGCCCCCTTGTTGTGGGGGAGGGCCTTGTGTGTTCTGTTGAGGTTGAGAGCTATGCTAGAGGTATACCAGCAGAAAGTATACCAGAAGGTTCACCCAAGCCAGACAGGTCTCAACTGAGGAGTCAGACTAAGAGTATCCACAAACCCATTAATCATGATGAGACAACAAAAAAAGAATCCCATACCAGACTTCCGGTTCCGGATCGTGGCGCCTCTAGCTGTACAAAGAGACTTGTCCCCTTGTCGGCTAGCTTCCCTCCGCCGGTAGACCCTTATGCGGGTCAAAAGTCACCCTGGAGGGTGCGACTTCTGTCAAGGAGGCTTTGCTCAGCTGCGGAGGAGCGGCGGCTCCTCCAGCTGTCCGAGCTATCTCTGAGGGCCGACGGAGAAGAAGATCGGCCAGTAAAATGGCTGATCACCCTGCCGCTTTAAACCACAAGTCAGAGAACATCTAAGCTGTAAGAACCACCTTGGTGAATCCGGGTGAGACTTTTCCTTGCTACTCTCTCTACTATAACTTGTTTTTTGTGCCTGTAAGAGCCTTGTTGGAATTATTTCCCTGGCTTGAAAAAGCAGCTTCTACATGTTTGGGAAGAAAGGAGTTGTATAAAAATAGAACAAAATTTTAAAGACTATATTTTGTTTCCATATTTTGGGGGGTATAGAATTTTTTTTTCTCTTTCTAAGAACTGTACTATCATTTTATGCTGGAAGATTATTATTTTTTTCACATTATACTTTAAAAGACAGAAAAAAGGAAATGGTGTCTGGAAAAGATCTTTTTTTGACCTACTGAGGACATCTAGTGGTGAAAACGTAATACTGCAACTTCTGGTTACTCTTGGAAGATGGAATAGACCTGACCTTCAAATTATTTTTGAAGAGAAAAGATAAGCTGTGCAGCTGTGGGAATTGTGGGGGTGGACACTGCCTAACTTTTATTAAATATAGCCTCCACAAAAAAAGAAAAAAGAGACGCTTTTTAATTACTATCAAAATGGAGAAACCTCAGTTACAATTAAACTGTAAACTTATATTGGAAAAGATTTATGAGGCTACTGCGGAAATATGTGCTACAATGAAAGAGTTTACTACAGAATTAAGATCCAGAAATCTCACTTCAAACATTCAAACTGATGTCCAGACTACATCTGACTATTCTATAAATCAAAACATACTAGAACAGGAATCAACAGAGATAAAAGAGGAACTTATTCTATCTTATAAACTTTCCATCTGTAACTTTGAGGAACAGAAGAAGCAAAGACTGAGATTTGAAACTACAAAGCACCGATGCTTTAAAGATGAGAGAAATAGATGCCTAATGCAGAGGATGGGATTCCTATCCTTTCAAAGGCCACTGCAAGCAACAAAAATAGATCTACTGGCTGAAAGGGAAGCTTGGTTATGGAAACCTGCCTGGCACAGAAAAAAAGCCAGAATCAGACTGAAAAGAGAAATTTAAAATTGTGTAATGGATTAAAAGGCAATGTTGGATTTATGGACTATTTTGAGGATTAAGATTTAGAGTTAGAAGTAAGAAAAAAATAGGAGGGTGATTAGAATAGATATTTTAAATAGATTAAGAATGTACCTTTTGGAATAATAAGTTTATTTTGATGAAAATTATTATGCATTGGAATTGAAAAAATGTTGGCTTTTTAGATTTGGATGGTTTCAATAATTAACTGAGTGTTTTAAATTAGTAAGATGACCTTTCTGTATGATAACATAGATGTGATAAGGCATGATAATCAATTGGATGAAATTTGAATTTTGTTTAATGAATTGAAATGATTTAAGGTTTAACATTATTTTGTTATCTTAAAGAGACTGATCGATTGTGGGATTATATATGTATAGGGTAGATTAATATTTTATTTTAATTAGGATATCTATTGTGTAGTGGAAGAAGAAATAAATGAGATTGGTGATAAAATGAGGGATGTGAGAGATTAAGAATTAGAATATATCTGGAAGGGATACCTGAATTGATAACTTGTTGATTTAAAGTTAAATTTGATTATGGTAATTGTAAACTGACAAAGTTTTAAAACAGGTTTAGCAGTAATAGAAATTTAAATTAGAAATGGAATATTTTAAACGTATTATGCTATTTGAGGGAAATAGAGAGGGGACAGTGAATGTATTGAGTCGAGTTGTTTATATATATGTTTTTACTTTTGAATGTTTGATTGCCCAAACACCATGTGTGTCCTGAGTACTTTTTCTTAAGAATTAAAAAAACAATAAAATGTGTTTAAAAAAAAAAGAATCCCATACCAGATTGGTCATCTCCTGGGTTAACAAGGACTGCGCCAGTTGCTGCCCCTGGGCAGCTGTCAAAAAATTAGTTACAGGGTTGGAGAAAGACCTGGAAACCTCCTCCGTAAAAAACTTGCCAAGAAAATTCTATGGAAAGGGTCTCTAACATGTCAGATAGGGTGCCCAACAATAGGACAACAGTTGCTGAGGCAGCCAGTGGCAGAAACAAATGTCTGAATTGTACAGAAATACATCGTATAGCTACATGGAATGTCAGAGGAATGAGTCAGGGTAAATTAGATATTGTCAAACATAAGATGATCAGGTTGGAAATTGATCTCCTTGGTGTCAGTGAGCTACACTGGTTGGACAATAGCTTTTTCCAGTCTAAGGACTTCACTGTCTATTATTCAGAACACAATACCAGGAAAACAGGTGGGGTGGCATTTATTGTAAGCAAGGAACTTGCTAGAGCAGTGGAAAGCTTTTCAACTGTCAGTGACAGAATTATGACCATCAGAATTCATGCCAAGCCCCTCAACATCACAGTTGTCCATGTCTATGCCCCAATGACTGCTGCAACAGAGCTTAAAATAGAGGGCTTTTATGCCATGGTCCAAGAAACTATGAAACAAGTGCCCAAAAAAGACATTGTTTACATCCTGGGAGACTTTAATGCAAAAGTTGGCAAACAGGTGGAGACAGGCATCATTGGTTGTTTTGGACTAGGTGACAGAAATGATGCAGGTGATTGGTACAATTTTGCCAAGAAAACAGATTTAGGATCATGAGTACATGGTTCAAACACCACAAGTGCCGCTTAGACACTTGGACTTCACCAAACAGACTTCACTGTAATCAGATTGACTATGTCCTATGCAGTCATTGATGGACCAGTTCAGTCCTTGCTGTTAAGACATATCCAAGTGCTGATTGAGGTTCAGATCATGAATTGTTGGTAGCAAAGATTAAAGTCAAATTATGCACCATCAAAAAGGCAGTGCCTCCAAAGAAGTTTGATGTCACCAAAATCCCTACTACATATACAATTGAGGTGAAAAATAGGTTTGAACTACTGGACACTGCTGAGAAAATGCCTGTTGAACTGTGGCAGGAAATTCAATCGACCACTACTGGAATTTCAGAAGAATACATATACTGCTCCATAGTGCTTTACAGCACTCTCTGAGGAGTTTACAAATGTCAGCATATTGCCCCCAACAATCTGGGTCCTCATTTTACTGACCTCGGAAGGATGGAAGGCTGAGTCAACCTTGTCAGGATTGAACTCCTGGATGTGGGTAGAGTTAGCCTGCAATACTGCATTCTAACCACTGCACCACCATGGCTCTTATGTAGGTTAGTTTGCTCTATTGTGCTCCCCGTAGCTACCTATGGTTGTGAAAATTGGACCTTAAAAAAACAAGACAGGAAGAAAAATGACTTCTTTGAACTGTGGTGCTGGAGAAGGTGCCTATGTATTCTTTGGACAGCAAATGTGACTAACAAGCAAATAGTGGAGTAATTAACACCAGACATGTCACCAGAAGGCAAAATCACAAAACCGTGTCTCACTTTGGCCATGTCATGCGAGGATATTCACTGGAGAAAGCAATTGTGTTTGGAAGAGTTAGTGGTAAAAGGAAACCAGGCCATCAAAGAACCCGGTGGCTGAATACTATCAAAGCTGACACCAGCCAGAGCATAGAAAAACTCAAAGAAATAGTGCAAGATCGAAAGATGTGGAGAGACCTGGCCCACAGAATTGCCAAGAGTCAGACTTGACTGAATGGAGAACATCATCATCATTATCATCATCGTCGTCATTGTGTACTGCTACCTTATCCTTCTGTCCTGCATAGTCCTCTCATCATGGTCCATGGCATGGCAACCAATGGAGCAATCACTACTTCCTGTTGGCATTAACTTGATTTTAAATTAGCAACAACCTTATCCACCATCATATTGCCCAAGGTTTGAATACATACCCTATACTGTTTCATTGGAATTAAGATTGCCGGGAGAAATATCAACAACCTAAGATATGCAGATGATACCACTCTAATGGCAGAAAGTGAAGAGGAACTAAAGAGCCTCTTGATGCGGGTGAAGAAGGAGAGTGCAAAAGTTGGCTTGAAACTCAACATTAAGAAAACCAAAATCATGGCATCCGGCCCTCTCAATTCCTGGCAAATAGATGGGGAAGAAATGGAGGTAGTGACAGATTTTATTTTTCTGGGCTCCAAGATCACCTCAGATGGGGACTGCAGCCGAGAAATTAAAAGACACTTGCTCCTGGGGAGGAAAGCTATGGCAAATCTAGACAGCATACTAAAAAGCAGAGACATCACCCTGCCAACAAAAGTGCGTATAGTCCAGGCCATGGTTTTCCCAGTTGCAATGTATGGCTTTGAAAGTTGGACCATAAGAAAGGCTGAGCGCCAAAGAATTGAGGCCTTTGAACTATGGTGCTGGAGAAGACTCCTGCGAGTCCCTTGGACTGCAAGGCGTTCAAACCGGTCAGTCCTAGAAGAGATCAACCCCGACTGCTCTTTAGAAGGCCAGATCCTGAAGTTGAAACTCAAATACTTTGGCCACCTAATGAGAAGGAAGGACTCACTGGAGAAGGGCCTAATGCTGGGAAAGATTGAGGGTAATAGAAGAAGGGGACGACAGAGAATGAGATGGCTGGATGGAGTCACTGAAACAGTAGGTGTGAACTTAAATGGACTCCAGAAAATGGTAGAGGACAGGAAGACCTGGAGGAACGTTGTCCATGGGGTCGCAATGGGTCGGACACGACTTCGCAATTAACAACAACTGTTTCATTAGTTCCAAGATCTCTGTTCATCATAACGTAACGTAACATAACAACAACATAACAACAACATGACGTAACAGCATAGCACAGAACAGCATAGCCAATGTAGGATCTGTGGTCTTACTAACATTTTATAAAGCGGTACTAATACTCCACATGATTTTGATTCTATGTCTGTGTTTATACAACCAAGGATTGTATTAGATGGACTGCACCTCACAAGAACTGGAAAGAATATATTCGGAAAAAAACTGGCTTATCTTATCAGAAAGGCTTTAAACTAAAATTGAGGGGGTAGGGTGACCAGTCTTCACAACCTTTAGGACCCAATTCAAAGCATAAACCACTAGATAACAAGTCAAATAAGAAGGTAAGAAGTAAAGAGAAAGAAGAAAAACTCAGATGCAAAGTATATGTAGGAAGCATACACAAAAAACTTAAGTGCCTATACACTAACACTCAAAGTTTAGGGAACAAACAGGGTGAAATTGAAATACTAGTACATGATGGCAAGTATGATATAGTTACAGAAACTTGGTGGGATGAATCTCATGACTGTAATGTACTGATAGAAGGATACTAACTATTCAAAAGAAACAGATCTAACAAAAGAGGAGTTGGAGTTGCATTATATGTTAGAGATCACTCCCTTTCTACAGAGATGCACACAACAAAGGATGAAAGCCTTCTAGAATGCATATGGGTCAACATAAAAGGAAAAAACGAATGACATTGCCATATGTGTATACTACATGCCACCTAACCAAGCAGAAGAAACGATGAACTTTTTGCTAATCAGTTAACCAACATATGTAGGAAACACACCACAGTAGTAATGGGGGACTTTAACTATCTTGACATCAAATGGGAGACAAACTCTGAATCAAGTGGGAGATCAAACATATTCCTGACCCACGTAGCTGACAACTTCATCACCCAAAAGATAGAGGTGGCAACTAGAGGGACAGCTATACTGGACCTTATTCTTACCAACAGCAAAGAAGTGATAGAGGGAATTGAAGTTGCAGGAACTTTAGGGGAGAGTGACCATGTCATATTAGAATTCAACATAAAACAGACACAAACAACAGAACATAATCAAACCAGTTTTTTAGATTTTAAAAGAGCCGATTTTAACAAACTCAGATAGAGCTTGGGAAGGATCCCATAGATGAAAATCTTAAAGGAGAAATCAACTGAGAAAGCTTGGGAAACTATAAAATACAATTATAAAAGCACTGTATACATTCTTTTCAAACGACCTGCGGTCCCGAACTTCATCAGCTGCCTCTATGCTTGTATATTCTTGCTTTGACACCAGTCCAGTTCAATTCCACTAAAAAAAGAAAACCAAGAAAAAACCAGCATGATTGCACAAAGAACTCTCAGACCAACTGAGAGGAAAAAAGGACAAGTACAAAAAATGGAAAGAGGGACACATAACTAAAGCGGAATACTAACAAATAGCCTGAACCTACAAAGATGAAGTTAGGAAAGCTAAGGCTTTGAACAAAGTAAGACTTGCAACAAATGTCAAAAACAAGGTACAGAAGGACTTGAAGAATTGGGAGAAGTTGCAATTATCCCTCATGGGAAGAATTGCAGTGATAAAAATGAATATTCTACCCAAGTTTCTTTTTTTGTTTCAAATGCTACCGATTTTGAAAAATGAGATTAATTTAAGTGAGTGGCAAAAGGGTCTTAATAAATTTATTTGGGCAGGGAAAAAGCCAAGGGTTAAGCTTAAAATTATGCAAGACTTCCGTGAGAGGGGTGGACTTAAGGTACCAAATTTGAAATTATATTATGATGCGGTGGTTTTAACACTAATTAGTGATTGGGTAAATTTGACAAATCCTGAGATACTTCATTTAGAGGGATGGGATATACTTTATGGGTGGCATGCCTACCTAATATTTAATAAAAAAATGGATTGGGTCTTTAAATCTCATATTTTAAGAATTTCTCTACTTAGGATTTGGAGAAAATATTACAAAAGTGATTTTAAAGTTCCATTATGGGCTATACCTTGGCATGCGATAGAAGGAATAAAAAGAGGAGTAAAAATGGATATGGTGTCTTATAGTCAATTACTCAGATGGGATGGGCAAAAATGGCAATTGAGATCACGGGAAGATTTAGCGCAAGAAAATATTATTTATTCTTGGTTCCAATATAGGCAACTAGGAGATAAATGGAAGGTGGATTGTAAATTGGGTTTTCTTAGAGAAGATGGAAATTTTATTAAACAAGTTAAGGACCAAAGACAAACCCATATTAAGAGAATTTATGGGGTATTAGTTGAAATGGACTCAGAAACGGAATTAATTAAAGATTGTATGATTAGATGGGCGCAGAATTTTGGCGAGCCAGTTCCATTGGACATCTGGGAAACTATATGGGTGAGAAATGTCAAATTTACACAAGCACAGAACCTTAGGGAGAATTTTTATAAAATGTTTTATAGATGGCACCTTGATCCACAAAAAATGTCTCTTATGTACCCTGAGTGCAACCTAAATGTTGGAGATGTGGTTATAAGGATGCTTCCTATTATCATATTTGGTGGTTATGTAGAGAGATAAAAGTATTTTGGATCAAAATATGGTGGAATATCCAGAGAATTTTTAGAAGGAGGGTAAAATTTACTCCGCAATTATTTTTGTTAGGTATTGTTACAGATTGTGATGCAAAGGAGGTTGTATTGATGTTAAATTTGATTACAGCCGCTAGGCTGTTAGTAGGACAATATTGGAAGAAGGAATCTTTGCCTACATTGCAGGAATGGTTTTTTAAAGTAGCTTATTTGGCGGAAATGGCAAAGATTTCGGCTTTCTTAAAGCAACAAACCCAAGAGAAGTTTATTGCTGTTTGGGACAAATGGATAAAATTTACACAATTTAGATTGGGTATACAAAAATATCATATAGCTTTTTTATAAGTTTTATTCTATATATATTTATAGGTATTTTTTTTCTTTCCTTTTTTATATATAAATATAAAATTTTTAATTTAATTTTTTAATTTTTAATTAAGCCTATATTCTGCTCTGGGAAGCTCAGGGGGGGGAAGGGAGGGTTTTTTGTGTGGGGTGGGGGATGGGGGGTTTTTTTTATATGTAATGTTTAGTTTCCTTTTTGTATATGTTGTTTTTTGTTTTGTATTGTTCTTGTTTTTTTGTAAAATTTATAAAACTTCTAATAAAAAAAAAAAAAAAACAATAAAAAAAATCTTTCATAACATAAAAAAAAAAAGTCGAAGTAACAATTGGTCCACTAATGGAAGAAGATGGCAAAGAAGTAACAGGCAGTAGAGAGAAAGCAGAACTGCTTAATTTGTAGTTTGCATCTGTCTTCACGCAAAAAGAAAACAATACTCAAGTTTCCAAAAACAACCATAAATGACAGATTAGGAATGCAAATTAAAATATGGAAAAAATAAGGTAAGAGAACACCTGTCAGCTCTAGATGGATTCAAATCACTGGGTACTGATGGACTACATCCCAGAGTTCTGAAGGAACTGGCAGACATGTTTTCATAACCATTGAAATATATATTTCAAAGTTCTTGGAGCACCAGGGAACTACCAGAGGACTGGAAAAGAGCTGATGTACAGTAGTTCCCATCTTCAAAAAGGAGAAAAAAGAGATCCAGGAAATCAGAGACCAATCAGCCTGACATCAATACCTGGGAAGATCTTGGAAAAGATAATCAAGCAACAAATCTGCGAACATCTACAAGCAAACGAAGTTATTGTCACCTGTCCCAACTTGGTCAATTAGGAAAGAAAGACTCCTGACCCATGATTAGCCAAAAGTATACTTTACTAAAGCCAAAGTGGTTACAGAAGAGGCAAAGCTGGATCTGAGATTTTCGCGCACAAAAGATACAGTTAACTTTCCCTTGTTCCCAGCCAACCCCTTGGTTATCAGTCAATGTCCAATCAGGTGTTAATAATTTTTTTAGGAAACGGTCCCTGTCATTGCTTGCTTGCCAGCTCCGCATTCTTTTGGTGTGACCTTGAGATGTCTGGTGCTTCCCACAGGATGGTGCTGCTTGGTTTCAATTCCGCTGAGTTCCCTCCCTGTGTCCCCCCCCCCACACTGCTCCCTCTGCTCCCTCTCCCCGTTACTGATGTCAGGTTGTCCGCTTGCGATGTGTAGCTTAGCAGAATGGCAGCCATGACATGCTGCCCCTCCAAAAAAGAAACTAGTCCTGTGGGAAATAAGAGAAAAGAAAATTAGGCACAGTTTAAATAGTTCAATTATTTGGGTTTGTTGGGGTATTTGCAGTGAAAATGGTGGGTGAGACAGGGTGAACAGACATGGGTGTCTGAGGGGGGGGGAAATCTTTCCACAGAATTAGGTATTGCAGCTTGCCACTATGGAGGCAGGAATCAAGAATCTCTTTGACCTCAAAATGTTGTTCCCCTTCAATCATGATGGGAGGGGGGTGGTGATTTCATTGCTGGACGCAAGGATGAGGTGACTGCAGCTTTCAATAGGCTGCAGTGGAAAAGTGGATGGACATGCTTGAGGTTTTTGGGCAATTTCAGCTTCACAGTCACTGGGTTAGGGGAAAGGCCCAACGTATTTCGTCCCCAGTTCCTTACAGGGTTATTGTGATTGCAAGAATTTGGTGGAAAGGTACACTTTATTTCCAACTTTGAACTCTTGATGGGGGGCCTCTTTTTTATCTGCATGCTTTTTGTAAGTCTCGCTCACCTCATCTAGTGTCTTGCTGACTATGGGCCAGGTCTTCTGCACGGTTTTTATCTAGTCTGCCCACAAGGCATGTTGGGGAGTGTGTTGGGGAAGCTCTGGCATAGGAACAAAGTCCAGGCCAGTGGCCACTCAGAACAGTGCAAAGTCTGCGCTGCTGTGCACAGAGTTATTGAAGGCAAGCTCTGCAAAGGGCAGGAAGTTGGCCCAGTTGTCTTGTTGGTAATTCACATAGCAGCAGAGGTACTGCTCCAACACACCATTTATAAATTCACAAGCCCCATTAGTCTGAGGGTGGTGTGAAGAGCTGAGCCCCTGAGAGGTTCCCAACAATTTCAGGAACTCCTGCCAGAAGCTAGAGGTGAATTGGACCCCCTGGTCTGAAATTATATGCACAGGAGTCCCATGGAGACAGTACATATGATGCACAGATAGTTTTGCCAGAGTCTGTGCAGATGGGATCTTAGGGCATGCCACAAAGTGGGCCTGCTTCAAGAAAATGTTGGTTATGACCCAAATCACCATATTTCCCACACTCTCAGGTAATTCTACTATAAAGTCCATTGATGTCTCCAAGGAACTGTGGTTCTGGCCATGGGCTGCAGCAACCCCGGGTGTCAAGACTGATTTGCACTTTCACCTATATTATCCTTCACTTGCAGCTTGACAAAGAAAAGGGAGGAGGTGGGATGGAATGCAAGGGTGGGGGAATTTACATCTGAGCATCGCCAGTTCCCCTGAGGCAGTGCTCCAACCCAAGGACACTGTCAAAGGTTCCGACTAATGAAGCACTTCAAAGAACTTTCAGGCATGTTTCCTAAAGTCTTTATTACAGAGCTACAAATTGCCGGTCACCATCATGGACATATTGATGCCAGAATCTGACTTCCTCTCGCTGGCATCAACTTTTCTTGCTAAACCCCTCCCTTATCTTGCAGTCACAAGTCACATTATCCAATTAGTGTGAAGGTCAAAAGTTTACTTCCTCTTTCTTTCCCGGGCTTCCCCCCCCCCACTCTAAGCTATGTATTAACCCAGTAAATACCAGACAGTTTTGCATATTGTCAAAGCAAGAATATACAGTATTTGCAGCATTGACAGACACATTGAGCAGGTGTTCTACTGTGTCTTGCTGGTTCCCATAACAAAATGAACAGAAGTGATTGATGGACGTAATGGATTGTGGGTGGCCCATAGAGAAAGGGGGGAATTAACTATGCTAGCTTTTGCATGGGAAACCCAGAGCTGGTTTCGCTTTGTCTGTGCCAATAAGGTTTATTTAGTAAAGTTTTTACTTTTGGTAAAATAATGTCCCAGGAGTTTCTTTTTCTGGATCTGCCAACTGGACAGTTGACACCAGGGTTTTACCCAGGTGTCTTTTTGCCGAGGCACATATCGGGCAGCTAGCCACATAATTTTCAATGTCCTTTTTCATGTGTGGCTACCAGAACTGGTGTTTCATGAGATGGAGGGTCTTCACAAATCCAAAGTGTCCTGTGGTTTTAGTGTCATGACACTGCTGCAAGACTAAGGTCTGCTGACTAGTGGGCACATATAGTCTATTTCCCATCCATGCCAGATTGTCCCTTAATGAGAGATCGCCCTTGTGGAGCTTGAACAACTCGTCCTCTGTTAGAGTCCCTTTTAGCTCTTGAACTATGTCACCAGCTATTTGCTCCTTGGGAGTTTTCTGCACTCTCATAATTGTGGGGGCCACTATTTGGCAGGATGGAATGATCAAGTTGACTACCTCCTCCTTGGTGCTATTGTATTGGGGCAATTGTGATAGGGCATCACCCAGGAAGGTCTTCCCTCCAGGGAGATAGTGAAGGGTAAAATTGAATTGGTTGAAGTATTGTGCCCACCTCACTTGTTTGGGGTTTCATTTCTGGGGAGCCTTAAGGGGTTTCTGTCCAAACCGCAAAAGGCATTTTACTGCCTTCTAGGAACTGTCTCCAGGTGAGAAGTGCCCACCATACTGCAAAAGCCTCCTTTTCCCAAAGCACCCAGTGCCTCTACGCATTGGAGAGTTTTCAGGAGGTGTATGCACAGGTTTGCAGCTCCCCTTGTGGGTTCTTTTGGAGGAGAACTGCTCCCACTGCTACATCACTAGCATCCACTTGGATGATGAATGGTTGGTCAGGAACTGGGTGCTTAAGCATGTGTTCAGCAGCAAAAAGTCACTTCAGTTTCTTGAAAGCGTCTTGACATTCCAGTGACCATTTCAATGGCTGAGTCAGTTTGGGTTTAGTTCCTCCCTTCATTTACAGGAGGTTTGTGATGGGAAGAGCAACCTGGGCAAAGGGAGGGATGAACTGCCTGTAAAAATTAGCAAACCCCAGGAAGCTCTGCAATTGTTTCCTTGTGCCGGGGGGGGGGGGCTCCCATTCTAGGATGGCTCACACTTTTTCTGGGTCCATCTCCACCCCTTTGTGGTAGATCTGGTACCCTAAATAGTCTAATTTTGTTTTGTGGGATTCACACTTGGAGAGCTTTGCATACAGTTGCACCACCTGGAATTTCTCGAGCACTGCCCTCACTAGTCTTACGTGTTCCTCCATGGTTTCTGTATAAATTAAAATATCGTCCAGATGGACGAGGACCCCTTTATGCTGGTCATGCATCTTCAACTCTTGGAACTTCTCCCTCAGTTGATCAAGTACTGGGCTGGAGGTTGCATTTGGACGCCTCCAGTTGCCGGGATCATCCCACTCAGCTACTTGCCAGAGCTTTCCTCAACCCCCTTGGATGACGTTGACTCCTGGGGGGGGGGGTCCTCCAGGTCTTCCAACTTTCCGACTCCCCATGACCAGCAGCCTTTCAGTCCTCAGGGAGATTCCCCAATTTACTCCTCTGGTGCTAGGGAGGAGTCAGCTGGCCTCTGTCCAGCTGCTTTCAGGCAGGTTCCAGCTGCCAGTTGGCTGGCCCAGGCTGCCTGCTGTGGTTCTAGGGCTCTGGACTTTCCCTTCACCTCAGTTCCTTTCTGCTTCTCTGGCTCCTTCCCAGAGGAGGACATAGTTGCATAATCTCCTTGGTAGATTAGGCTTTATGGGTAGATTATGTTGAAAGAAAAATCTTCAGGTCCAGTCCAAGCCAGAAGTAAACAAAATGGAGGCTAGGACACTGGAAATAAAGTGGAGGCTTCTTGGGAAACAAGGTTTTTGTTTATTGACGAACAGAACCAACATGTGGTTCTGGGAAAGCTGACAAAATGGAGCTGGGAGTGGTGGGTTTGTATATCTTCTTTGGGCTTTGTATTTGAGGTTCTTCCTGTTCCTGTGGCACGTACTTTGAACTGAGCTTGAGTGTGCCCTTTTGGTCTTCTAATGGTGGTGGGTTAATCCTATTATGTCCTAAAGGTCATGTCCTTAGATTTTGGGTGGGGGATGTAGATTTTAGGGGTGTTTGTCTTTCTAATCCCATCAGCTCCAAGCTTCCTGGCCTCAGTCTTCCTGAATGAATCACCAAATCTGCATTTCTGCATCCCTTTGTGCCATATAAGTGTGGGTGACACACTTTTACTGGCACAAGTTTAAGAATTGATCTGGTCAGGGAGACTTGATGGGTGCTACTATTCTGAATGGTGTGTGTGTGTGTGTGTGTGTGTGTGTGTGTGTTTGTGTGTGTGTGTGCATGCAGCTACTTCTACAAGACATGCAATACAAACATCCTGGACAAATTTCCCTCCCACCAGACAGAAGTCCAAGGTGTTCAAGACTTGCTGTGCCAACCATTCCCAAATGCCATCCCTCCATAAATCCATTTGACTACTTAATTGCAACATGAATGAGCCAAGAAAGAAAACCTTACAATGAGTTTCCACCCTGCCCCCATAGCCCTTCCAGTTGTCTTCTGAGGCGTCACGTATGGGCCAATGGCTCCAGGAGTCTTTCCTTTCTCTGCAGCTTTCACAGGCATCTGTGTGATGTAGAACCTGAGAAGATCTCTTCCACTCTGCTTGCATGGTGACTTTCCTAGTAGATGTCTGGATTCAAACCTAATTTTCTGGCCCAAATGAATGGAGGCAGCGTCTGGGTCAGTGTGCTCTGCTTCCAAAGGTTGTGGAGTTGTCTGTGCAGGGCTGAAAGATATGAGAACAGGGTCCCCTCCCTCCTTTGTGGGTGACTTTCCCAGAAGAGGCATTGCTGGTCAGACATGAGGAATGTAGAACAGAGGATAAGAATTGGAGAAGTGGAATAGGGTGGGTGGGTGGATAGCTTGCAGGCAGAGTGTCATGGTTCTGATAGATGAGACCAATTAAAGCAGAACTCCAAGGCTTGAGTTTTCCTCTAAGAACATGTTTATTGGTAACAAAGTATCGGTATGGTCAAAAGTGAAACCAAAACTAAAGTTCCTTCCAAAAAGTAACAGTATTACAAAGTTAAGCTTCCCACCCCATAACCTATGAAATCAACTATGTTTCTCAATAGAATAGTTTGGTGGGCTTTCTATCATTAGGCTCAACCCCCAGTCTAACGAACAGAAATGACCTTGGTTCCCATGGGACAGAGAATTGTTTAGACTAGCATAAAACTCCCCATCCCTCCCCCCAATCTCGTGGCAACCAAAAATGAGCATGATGGTTTTAGCCAGGTTTGTTGCAGATTTGACAGTTGGAACCCACTAAAGAGAAAGCAGATCCTGTAGAAAAATAAAAGGTGAAATTAGGAATATCCCCGAGGTTTTTGAGGATGTTTATCATTAAAAAAAAAATCAACTGGTCTGCTTTGACGTCAGTACTTTTCACCCAAGTGGCCTCTGACAAAGAATATCCCTTTCACTGCACTAGGTACTGTAATTTCCCTTTCTATAACCTAGAGCCAAGGATTCGCTTAATTTCATAATGAGTTTTCCCCTCAACCAAAAGAGGACCAGGTGCTTCCTTAGGGATTGGTCTCAATGATGACTCTCTAAGAGGTTTTAGCAAACTGCAATGGAAAACAGGGTGAATTTTCCCCAGTAAGTGAGGAAGTTTTAACTCAACTATCACAGGATTTATAATTTTAACTATAGGAAAAGGACCAAGAAATTTCGGTCCCAATTTCTTACTAGGTAACTTGAGTCTTAAATATTTGGTTGAAATATAGACCTTTTCTCCCACCCGAAACTGTCTCTGAGGAGACAGCTTCTTATTGGCTTGTTCCTTGTAAGTTTTTGTGTCTTGTGTTAGAGCTTTTTTTTACATTAGTCCAAACAGTTTGCCAGGATGTCACCCACTGATCTAATGTTTGTGAGACAGGTGGTTCTTGGAGGTATTCAGGCATAGGAATGAACTCTCGGCTGGTGGCTATTTTAAATGGAGTAAGTCCAGTACTGCTGTGCACAGTATTATTGTAAGCCACTTCAGCAAAAGGTAAGAGGGCAGCCCAGTTAGTCTGATGGTGGTTAACGTAGCATCTGATGAATTGTTCCACCATTGCATTAACTTGTTCAGCTGATCCATTTGTGCTCGGATGAAAAGCCAACAAAAGTCCTTGAGTGGACTTTCATTTTTTCATGGTGGCACAAGTGGCACAGCTTTTTACATAGCTTTCAATGTCTTTTTTCATCCCCGGCCACCAAAACTGCCTCCAGACCAAATGCAATGTCTTTAGGAATACAAAGTGACTGGCTAGTTTGGCGTCATGACTGCCTTGAAGCGCCTGGATTCTGAGGGCCTTGGACAGGTACAATTTAGAGCCCTTCCAGACTAAACCACCCCATTGGGTCAGTAGGGTCTTATTTGCCTGGAATCAAACGTCAGTCTTTAACTCTTCCCTAAGATTTTTTCTCAAAGAGCTATCTGGCTCAGCAGACTGTGTGTGTGTGTGGTCCCTAGTGGTTATTTGTGACGCTGATCATGGCAGCAGAATAATAGAATTCACAATGTCCTCTTGGCGGCTTTTGTACTGGGGCATCTTAGACAAAGCATCAGCCAAGAACTTTTTTCCTCCAGGGAAGTACTTTAAAGTGAAATTGAAATGATTAAAGTATTGCACCCAACGGACCTGTTTGGGGGACAACTTTCGAGGGGTTTTTAGTGCCTCTAGACTTTTATGATCACTCCATACTTCAAAAGGCACTTTGCTTCTCTCAAGGAAATGGTGCCACGTTAGTAAGGCCCATCTTACCGCGAAAGCCTCCTCTTCCCATATGGCCCATCACCTTTCAATGTTAATTTCCTGAAGGTGTAGGTGCAGGGTTGTAGATACCCCTTATGATTTCTCTGCAGAAGGACTGCTCCCACTGCGACATCACTTGCATAGGTTTGGATTATGAACTGCTCATCAGGATTGGTGCTTGAGAACAGGTTCAGCAGCAAATAGTCTTTTTAGGTTTTTGAATGCCACTTGGCATTCCATAGACCTGTGGTGGCGAACCTATGGCACGCGTGCCATACTGGGCATGCAGAGCCCTTTCTGTTGGCATGCACACCAGAGGGAGGCTCCCCTCCCCCTCTCCACGTGCGCCTGACTAGTGGGAACTGGAGAGGGCAGGGAAACCGAATCCAGCAGTGCTCTTGCGGGAACAGCTGCGAGAGCTGGGCGGGGAGAGGGGAACCTATAAAAGCAGGTTTCGGTGGGAGTGCAGCGAGAGAGCGAGTGAGTGAGTAGATGGCCTTTGGAAGCAATGGTGGGCGTGTGTTTGGAGAAGACAAGTAGGATACGGCATCCGTTTGCGCTTTGCAGAAGGCTAGCGGGGGAAGGAGGACACGTAAGTTTGGGCTTTGGAAAAAGGGAGGGAGAGAGAGAGAGGAAGGAAGGAGGAGAGGGAGAAGGAAGGAAGGAAGGCCAGGCCCACCAGTGCTGCTGGGCAGATGCGTGGCCAGGCTTGCCCAGGTGATGTCGAAGCCAGCCAGCCCTTCTGTGGGAGCATGGAGGGAGGGGGGAGAGTGGCTACCCCCGAGCACCACGCCTGCCTCCCTTCAGGCTCCCTCAGCATCTCCCCCCCTTCCAGGCTGGGGCTGGTCAGATTCCCCCCATGCGCAGCACTGTGCCCGTCCCCAGCCAGCCCTCCTCCTCCATCCTCCTCCTCCTGTGGGCAGACTGTGGCTTACCGAGCTGGGTGGCACCTCTCCCCACACGCATCCTCAGGCGGAGGAGCTGGGCAGCCACAGCTCTCACTCCCCTCTGGCCTCCATCTGCCTGAGGCCTGAGCTCAGTGCACCCGGCTGGCCGGTGACAGGCTGGAGAGTGCCGGACAGTGGCAGCTGCCCCAGGACGAGCGGTAGGCAGGGTGGGTGTTCCCGATGTCCGTGGCGGAAGAGGCGGCAAGGAGGCTCTGCACCCAGCCTAGTCCATCCCAGCCCTGGCACGGCAAGTGAGGCAGCAGTCCCACATGCATCCCTGTGCATGAGCATGCCCCCGCCCTGCCAGGCAAGCGGACCCATGGCATCTGTGGCGGAAGAGCGCAGGCGGGCAGCAGAAGGCACAAGGAGCCCCGATCCCAGCACAGCCCCTTCCCACTCTCCTCCTCCCCCCCTCGGAAGAGCTGTGGGGCTCAAGAGCCTCCCCCCTATTACCCCCCAGGGAAGAAAACCATCGCGAGACACTCTTCTGTTTTAACTTTTTTTCCTTGTCACTTTTTGGAGTTTTCATCCTGCTTTCATGAGACGGCAGCGTTTCGGAGGGGGTGTAGCTGCCCCCTTCCCCCCCAAGCCATCAGCTGAGCAATACACCCACCTACCCACTGTCCCACCTGCTGAGACCCCCTGGATCTCCCCAAACCCTGCCCAGACCCCACAGGCATCCCTCCCCAGGAGTAACATTGAGCTGGCCACACCCACCCTGGCAATGCCCACCCAGTCTGCCATGACCACCATAGCCACTCCCACCCAGTGGGCCACAACCACCCAGCAGGCCACACCCACCCGGCACCCGGCAATACATAAGTGGGTTTTGGGTTGCAGTTTGGGCACTCGGTCTCTAAAATGTTCGCCACCACTGCCATAGACCATGGTAGGGGCTGACAGGGTCGAGGCTTTCCCCCCCTTTTCTGGTTTTCATCAGTTCAGTAATCGGTAAAGCTATCTTGGCAAAAGAAGGAATGAATTGCTGATAAAAGTTTGCAAACCCCAGAAACCTTTGAAGTTGCTTGTGGGTTTCGTGGGGGCTGACATTCAAGCACCGCTTTGACTTTGGCTGGGTCCATGTCTACCCATTCACTGGAGATTCTGTACCCAAGTTAGTCAAGGCATGTTTGATGGAATTCACATTTAGAGAGTTTAGCATAAAGTTTTGCTTTCAGTAATTTTTTGAGCACTTTGCGCACTAATCTTACATGCTCCGCCATGGTTTCTGTGTAAATAAGGATGTTGTCAAGATAGACTAGGACCCCTTTACATAGGTGATCATGCAGCACTTGATTGATTAATTGCATGAACACAGTAGGGGCTCCTTGGAGGCCAAAAGGCATAACTTTGAACTGAAAGCTTCCCAGAGGGCTGTTGAAAGCTGTTTTCCAATCATCCCCCTCTTTGATTTGCACCCAGTAATAAGCCTCTCTTAAGTCCAATTTTGTGAAAAACTTTCCCCTTGCCAAATGGGACATGTCCTTCATCAAGGGGAGGGGGTACATATTTTCCACACTGACCACATTTAACCCTTTAAAATCAATGCACAATCTCAGTGATCCATCTTTTTTCTCCTTAAACAGAACAGGGGCAGCCACATGTGACTTTGCAGGTTGGATGAAACCTCTGGCTAGATTCTTGTCAATGTACTCCCTCAGTTCTTTTAACTCTTTGGGCATCATTGAATATATTTTTGGCTTAGGGAGTTTGGCGCCCGGTAGGATTTCAATTGCACAGTCAGTTGCCCAGTGAGGGGGAAGGATGTCACATTCCTTTTCACTGAAAGCATCTGCTAAATCTCGGTATTCACTTGGTATAAGTTGGGTCTCTGGAATGGGTTCTATGGTCGCTCTCAATAGTTCAAGGGACTGTTCTTGGTCTTCAATAGTGACAGCTGCCCGCACTTCACTGGGTGTGGTAGGAGGGAGGGGTCCAGTTGCTAACCTTAATGTCCTCACTCCATCCTCTCACCAAATCAAGGGGTGCCATTTATCAAGCCAAGCTAGTCCAAGAATGACTGCCTCAATCATTTTTGGAACCACTATGAAGCGGATGATTTCCCAGTGCTCCCCCATTTCTAAATGCACTGGTTCGGTTAGGTGCATGGCAGGAGCTCCCCTGATGAGAGACCTGTTTGCCTGTTTGAACCTCATGGCTAGGGGTAGTAGTTTAGCATGAATTCCTAGCTTTAGCACTGTAAAGAGGTTGATTATGCACCTGGTGCAACCTGAGCCAATTAAGACGCTTAAGTCCATTTGGGCTCCTGTCTTGGGTACTATGATTTTCATGGAAATGGTAAAAGGTGGGATGGGTTGACTCACCATTGGGTCATCTTCCCCTTTGTCATCACTGTCATCGGGAGTCACTGTGGTGGAGTTTCCACTTTCCCCAGGGGCAGAGATGTGACCCTGATGGCTTGCTCTTGGCTGGCCCAATTTGACTTTTTTCACATAGAACGAGGCTTTCTCGTTGGCTTTGCAATGGCGGCAGGTGCACTCTTGGCTTGGGGAAATGGGACCGGACACTCAGCTGCTCAGTGTCCTAGTTGGACACACCTGAAACAATTGATCAGGGGCACGACTGGTGCCCGAAGGGTTGTGGTTGCTTGGGGACGTCAGGCCACTTGTCGTCTCTCCTGGACCCACCTCGGTCTGAACTCAGAGGTGGTAGGCCTCGGGTGGTGATCCAGTTTGATGTCTAAGGTTATAGCCATGCGGATCCATTCATGGAGCTGATTGGGGACTCCTCAGTAGGTGCACACTTGGAACAAATCACGGTCTACCCCCCCTGAAGTGGCGGATTATCGAGCACTCTGGCCACTGTCTGAGCCTGCCAGCCACCTTCCAAAACTCTTGGATGTAATCTTTAGCTGGTCTTCCTTTCTGCTTCAGGTCATGGATGTCCTTCTCTGCTTGCAGGGCTTGGGATTCATCCTCAAACCTGGCTCTCAGCTCACCCATGAACAGATTGATGTTCCACAATTCTAGTGCCTGTTCATCATGTAGGGTGGTCACCCACTTGGCTGCTTCCCCTTCAAGGTTCACCATCTCAGCTGGGCTCCCGGGATTGCAGAGTGCTGATCTCTTTCAGGACTATGCTGGTGCACAGGGCTTGACGCCCAGGCTGGCCAGAGTAGTGAGTCGGTCGAAATTCTCTCTCAGTCTCTCAATGGAGTGGCTGTGGAGGGCGGTCAGGTACTTCCACTCCCCTGAGTCATCCCAGCCAGCCAGCCGCTTCACCTTTCTCACACAGGTGAATGAAGACTGTGGGAAGAAATCAGTGGGAACTCTGCCTCAGCAGCTTTAGGGGTGCTCCGTCGCTGAGAGGTGATCCCTGGTCGATCAAGTTCCTCCAGGGTCAAGGTTCTCTCCGGTTGCTCCTGCTGCTGGCACACCATCGGCTGTGCGCCAGCAGCAGAAACCCCAGTCTCTGCCTGGGTGGTAGCCTGTGCTCTGGCGTCCAATGCCATGCTGAGGCCAGAGGACACCTCTCTTCTCTTTTCCATCTCAGATTCTTCCCTGGGTCTTCGTCGTCCTCTTACAGGTGTTAGGTAGGTCACTGGGGCTCAGGACCCCAAGTATTAAAGATTCAAGGAGTCTTGGTTTAATGTCATGGTTCCGATAGATGAGAGCAATTAAAGCGGAACTCCGAGGCTTGAATTTTCCTCTAAGAACATGTTTATTGGTTACAAAGTATCAGCACGGTCAAAAGTGAAACCAAAACTAAAGTTCCCTCCAAAAAGTAACAGTATAACAAAGTTAAGCTTCCCACCCCATAACCTATGCAATCAACTACGTTTCCCAATAGAATAGTTTGGTGGGCTTTCTAACATTAGGCTCAACCCCCAGTCTAACAAACAGAAATGACCTTGGTTCCCATGGGACAGATAATTATTTAGACTAGCATAAAACTCCCCATCCCTCCCCCCCCCCCCCAATCTTGTGGCAACCGAAAACAAGCAAGATGGCTTCAGTCAGGTTCGTTGCAGAGTTGACACAGAGTTTGAAAATACATTAAGGTTAATGTTGCAGATGTTAAGTAGACAGATGAAACCCATTTAAAGACATACAGTAAATGCAAGAATGAAACTTTTCCTGTAGATGAACTTAAAACATTCCCTCCTCACAACTTTGGGCTTTTCTTAAAAGTACAGAGATGGGAAAAAAGGGAATACAGTTCTCTTCACTCTGTTTTGCTGGCCAGGCAAACTAGGGTAAAGGTATTTTTTTTTTTTTTGCTTATTTTAACATTATTTTCTAACAGAATTTAAAATTCTTGTCTGTTTGGATTAGAGACATTTAACAGTTACATTTACCTAATACACAAAGACTTTGACACACATACACAAACAAAGACAAGGGAAGGAGAACAGAAAAGGGAAACAGAACGCTTAGATTTTCATATCCTGGTCATTCCCACCATAAATCTCAGTTAATTCAAATTAGGGAAGGCAAAAAAAAATTTTTAATTATTTATTCCTTTTTCACTATACAACAAAAACAAAATACATTTTTTTCCTTAACAGTGCTGTGTTATACATCTCATATAATAATTTTACATCTCATATATGTTATTTACAATTATTTACATTAGTAATCATATCTTTTTATTTCTCTGTTCTAGCCAGTCATAACATTTGTTCCATAACTCATAAAATTCTGTTGCTTCCTTGTCTTTTAGTTCTAAAGTAAGCTTGTTCATCTCCATGCATTCTGGTATCTTATAAATAATCATATCATTAGTAGGTATATTTTCACCTTTCCAACACTGGGCATATACTATGCGAGCTGCTGTTAATATGTGTACAACGATACACTGGAGTTGTTTTTCCATCTTTAAATTTATTATACCCAAAAGAAATAATTCAGGTTTAAGTTCAGTTTGCACCTTTGTTATCTCCTGTATCCAACTCCTTATCCGTTCCCAATAGATCTTTGCTTTAGGGCACAGCCACCACATATGATAGAATGTTCCCGCCTTATTTTTGCATTTCCAGCATTCCAGATTCATATTTTTGTACATTTTAGCCAATCTCGCCGGTGTTAAATGCCATCTATAGAACATTTTATATTGATTTTCCTTATATGCAGTTGACAATGTTAGTTTACAATTTTTGTTCCATACTCTTTCCCTTTCTTCTAATTCTATATTTCGGCCCACATTTCGTGCCCATGCTATCATTGGCCCTTTTACTATTTCTTCCTCCAAATCTACCTCTAGTAAATATTTATAAGTTTTTGTTAGAAATTTTCCTTCCTTACCTGTCAAAATTTTATCCAATTGCTGTGGTGTCTGATTTATTCCATGTTCTTCCATATCTTTACTATGTTTAGATTGAATCTGTAAGTATGGCCACCAATCTATAATTATTCCCTGTTCTTCTAATTCTTCTCTTGATTTGAGGTTTCCTTGGTTATCTAATAATTCTTTATATCTAATCATCTTTTTTTTATCCAATGTGTTGGGGTGAATCATTGCCTCCATCAGTGAGGTCCAATTTGGGATTTTCATATAGTGTCTCTTTTTAACTTTTTCCCACATCCAAATCAGCGCATCTCTTATCTGATGCTGATAGAAATATGTGTGTGTTTTCTTGTATTTTCCCCATAAAAAGGCATGCCAGCCAGCCTGCAGTTCATGCCCTTTGATCATTAAAACCCTTTTATTGTCTAGGTTTATCCAATCCTTGATCCAAAGTAATCCAGCTGCTTGGTAGTAAATTTCCCATTTTGGGAGCCCAAGTCCACCTCTACTTCTACTATCTTGTAACATTTTCATGTTTATTCGTGCTTTTTTGCCCAACCAAATAAATTTGTTTATTATTTTGTCCAATTCTTCAAAAAAAATTTCTCTAATTTTATTGGGACTGTTTGAAATAAATATAATAGTTTTGGTAATATATTCATTTTAATCAGTGCAATCCTACCTAGTAATGATAATTGTAATTTCCCCCAGACCTCGAAATCTTTTTTCATTTGTAATATCAATTTTTTATAGTTATCCTCTTTTATTGAGGAACATCTTGTAGTAAGCCAAATTCCTAGGTATTTAATCTTTTTTACAATTTGCAATCCCAAGTCCTCTTCTAATATCCTTTTCTGTTTTTCAATTAGGTTTTTTACTAACATTTTGGTCTTTTCTCTATTAATTTTTAATCCTGCCACTATTCCATATTTTTCTATTTCGTTCATTAAAATATTTCCTCTCTCTAGTGGTTCCTCTATAAAAAAAACTAAATCGTCCGCAAATGCCTGTGTCTTATATTCTTCTGTCTTAACCTGTAACCCTTTTATCTCTTGGTTAGTTCTAATTTGGGTTAATAGCACTTCTAAAGTCAAAATAAAAAGTAGAAGTGACATTGGACATCCCTGTCTTACTCCTTTGTTTATTTCAAAGCTTTTTGTATTATCTCCATTAATTATCACGCTGGCCTTTTGTATTTTATATATTGCCTTTATCATGTTCTCAAATTTCCCTCCAAATTTCATATCCTTGATGTGTTGGAGCATAAATTGCCAACTAAGATTGTCAAATGCTTTCTGGGCATCTAAAAAAATTAGTGCTTCCTGTTTTCCAGGGTGTGCTTCATAATATTCTAAGACATTTAACACCGTTCTTGTGTTATTCCTAATTTGTCTTGTGGGTAAAAAACCATTTTGATCTGAATGTATTATATCATTTAATATTAGTTTCAATCTTTCTTCAATTATGTTGGTAAAAATTTTATAATCTGTGTTCAACAACGAGATTGGCCTATAATTTTTGATCTGTTTAGGGTCTGTGCCTTCTTTTGGGATAAGGGATGTAGTGGCTTCTATCCAGGAGTCTGGTAATTTGGCTTTCTCCAACACATCATTGTACACATCTAATAGTATCTTTTCAAATTCCTCATAGAGAGTCTTATATACTTCCCCTGAAAGGCCATTTGGCCCCAGGGTTTTATTATTTTTTTGTTTTTGCACCGTGTTTTTTAATTCCAAGGCTGTTATTTCCTTATTCAATATTTTTCTCTGTCCTTCTTTTAATTCTGGCAAACCGTTAACCTTTAAGTATTGTTTTATATTCTCCACATCTATTTCCTCTTTTTTATATAGTAACTCGAAATAATTCTGAATTATTTCTTTCTTTTTATCCATTTTATATTGCAACTCTCCATTTCCATCCTGTAATTCCTGAATAAAACTTTTCTCCTTCTCTTTTTTTAATTTATAAGAGAGCCACCTCCCAGGCTTATTTGCATGTTCAAAAAAATTTTGTTTTGCTATTTTCAATTCCTTTGCCCTTTCCTCTTGATGTATCATATTTAGTTTATGTTTAGCCAAAACCATTTCTCTTCTAATGTAAACCGCTGTTCCTCTCTGTTTTTGTTCCACTAGTGCTGTATATAATACTCCTAATTTTGGGAACTCCAAATATTTCCTGTGTTGTTCTTTAATGTGTACCTCTTGTAAACAAGCTATGTCTATATGTTGTTTTACTAATTTTGTTAGTATTTGTTTTCTTTTTGTGGGTGCATTTAATCCATTAACATTAATTGATATTAATCTAATCTCCTCTTCCATTTTTCTACGTGTGTGTTCTACTTGTGTGTTTGTCTTGTTCTTGGACCTACTCCTCTTTCTTTCCTTTGTCCTTTTTCTTCCTTGCTTTCTGTCCCTCGTTCTATTTCCCTTGCTTCCTGTTGTTGGTCTTCCTGGCTTTTGGATTCCAATTCTTCCTTGCTACTATTCTCTTCTTCCACTCCTTCCAACTGTTCATAGAATTCTCGTGCCTTCTCTAAGCTGTCTATCTTAACCCTTCTCTCCCTCCATGTTATCAACATCCCCTCCGGGATTAACCATCTGAATGGTATGCTTCTTTTAATTAAATACGCACTAAGAAATCTATAATCCCTTCTCTGTTCTCTTATTTTCTTTGGGACCTGTTTTAAAGTTTGTATTTCCATACCTTTGTAGATCATTGGAACTTCTCTTGTAATTTTGTAAATTATATATCTCACTCTTTTCCTAGCAAATCTTATGTGGACTTCTTGTGGAAGTCTGTTGCGTCTGGCATAATTTGTGTGAATTCTGTACACCTCATCTATCTCTATCAATATCTCTTGTTTGTCCCTTTGTAAAGCCTCAGCAATCAATTCCACCATAATAGCACCCAGATCCTCTTCCTTCTTTTCTACCACATTTTGAAATCGTAAGTAAAATGCTGCCCGATCCATTTCCAAATGGATGATCAATTCCTCCATTTTTTTATTAGTTGCCATCAGTTCTTTATCTAGTGTGTCAACTTTTTTCCCTACTTTATCCAACCCTACTTCTACTGTCTGTATTCTTTCTTCATTTTTCTCAATCGTTTGTTGAATCATCTCAATTCTATTATTCAATTTATTCATATCCCCTCTCATTTCTATGTGATTCTTAGATATTGTCTCCTGCATTTTTAGCATCGTTTCTTGGATAGTAAGTAGTGTTGTCTGCGTGGTCTGCATATTTACTATTACACTCTGTTTTTCTGTACCAAGCAGTCCTTCTAATGTTCTTTGACCTGGTGGGGATGAAGGTGTCAGTGCTAGACTTGACATCGTTTTTTTTCCTGTCCTCAGTGATGTCATATTTATCACTTGTTTCTCTAATACTTTCTATTTCTAAATATCACTCTATTTAGCCAACAACTTATTTAACTTTATTTTTACTCTAAACGTCTAATTCTTCGTTTCCCTTCCTCAACTCCTCTGAGACTATCTCCACTTTCACTGTTCCCCAAATCTCTCCTTACCTTCTCCAACCTTCTTCACTTTCTTCCCTCTTTCTTACTTATCACACAGTCTTTCTAAAAGTCCAGATTTCTTCTCCACTCTTATATTACCAATCGTTAGTCTGTTCTTATTGCCTTATCATGTCCTCTCATCATCTCCTAGGGAAGGCAAAAATCTTAACGAACATATTAATTGCATAGAAGACATATATTGCATATATTTGCTTTTCCTTTTAAGTACCTTTATTTAGCCAAATTGATTTCCCAGCTTTGTCCCTTAGCAAAGCCCATTCCTTACATATCTCCCTTGCTCGTTTCTCCTTCATACTGGCTAGGATGGGCACTCGCCTCCCATCCCATGCCATGAGCAAGTCACCTAGGGGGATCCTGTCATGACCCTCAAGCTACAGCTTCCCATGTTCCCCTTCCGATGTGGGGTTCAATTGGCTTAACTGGGTCTTCCCTTGTGTCCAAAACCTGCCACTCCACCTGTCAGTTTTCAGACAAAAAAAGACATCTGGGAGGACTCTGGTTCCCTCACAGAGTATGGGAACCTCCTTTCAAGGGAACACCGCCTTCAGTTTTCAGACCAAAAAGGGGTCTGGGACGACTTGCTGCCCCTGCACAGTGAGTATGGGCACCTCCTTCCACCACCTTCAGTTTTCTGACTCGGGAGAGTCTGGGAGGACCTGCTTCTTCTTCCAAGCAGTTAGTACAGGCACCTCTTAATCCAGGCTTTGCTCACTGACGTCCCAGCTGGTTGCCCAAATCCAACTCGCTCACTCACTTTTCCATTCCATTTTCACACAACCTCTACCTTTTCCCTACCATTTGAACAGATCCTTTTTGCAGTTAGGAAAGGCCAGAGGGATCAGGATCCAGCTGTGATTGGGAGAAGGGTCCTCTCACTCACACACACACAGAGACATACACACATTTCCCTTGCTCCCCTGGGCATCAAAAGTTAAAATTACAGGTACTCACTTCCGCTTCTGGTTGTGGTGACCGCGGTCGTGTGAAAAGACTCATCTCTTCACCGGATGATTTTACTTCGCCAGTACACCCCAAAGGGGGTTGAAAGTCGCCCTGGAGGGGCGACCACCGAGGAGGAGGCTTGCTGGTGACTGAGGGGAAGGTGGCAGCTTCTCCCGTGGCCCCAGCTGACTCCTTAGGGCCGACAAAGCAAAGATCGGCCAGTAAAATGGCCGATCATCTAGCTGCACCAGCTGAAGTCAAAAGAACAGCTAAGCGTGAAGAAACCACTGCGGAGAAATCTGGGTGAGACTTTTCCTTCCCTCGTCTATCCCCAACTATTTTCCCTGCAAAGAGCCTGTTAGTTTGGATGACTTCCCTGCCCTAAGAAAGTGGTGTTCGTCTATTTGGGGGGGAAAAATACTTTGAGTAAAATTACAGAACAGCATTTATTGGACTTTCAACTCTTTGGATATTGGGGAGCCCTGGAAAGATTTGTAATATAGAGCATTATTCTACTTACTATACCGGAGATAATTGCTTCTTCCTGCTTCTTTCTTCCTTGTTCTCGATGAGATAAAAGTTCTTAACTTGGAAAGAAAAAACTTTCTATAGCTCACTGAGGACATCTTGTGGTAAAAAATGTTACTGCAATTGCAATGTATTTTTGGTGCTTGAAGATAGACCTGACCTTCAAAAATTTATAAAAGGAAAAGATAAAGGCTTGGAAACAGCTGTGGGTTGAATTTGTGATCTAGAAATTGTGGAGGTGGACATTTATTGACTTTTAACAAATATAGCTTCCACTAAAAAAAAAAAAGTTTATTCTACTATGGAAATGGAAGAATTTCACCCACAGCTTGATTATGAGCTGATACTGGAAAAAATGCTGGAAGCCACAGAGGATATGAAATCATGGATAAAAATTAAAAAAAAAAATCATTTTGCAGAACCACAAGCTGAGCCTCAAACTTCAAAAGACCAATCTATAGGCCAAGAAGAAGCCTACATGCAACAGTGTACACAACTTAATGAGATGGAAGAAGAATTTATTGAGCAATTGAATTTTAGAAAAATTCTGGACCCAAAATCCCAGATTGAGACTTTAATTGATCACTCTATAAATCAACTAACCACAACAGAAGATGATATTTTACAAGCCTATGCACAAACTACGGAGAACTTTGAAGATAAAAGAATGACTGTAACTGAAATACGCCCACTTCTAAAAGCAACAGGAACTGACATCCAGACACGATCTATTGAAAGCTATGACAACCTGGATAATCAAGCTGTAATCACAATGTGGAATAAAATTGACTATATTGCTCACATGATACTGGAAGAAGGGGAAGAGGATTTTGACCAGATTGATTTGTTGATAAACACCAGTACTCAAATACTGAGATTTGATGACATAGATGTGGCATTACGGAAACCAGCTTGGCACAGAAAAAAAGCCAGAGTCAGATTTAAAAATGTGATTTAAAATTTTACTTATTGGGTCAAAAAAAGCTTTAGAGATTCAGGCTGATTTGACAATGTAACTGAATATATGAAAGTAGTAAGATGATAATTTGCGTAATAATATGTTCATTTTAGATATGATAATTATTTTGGTTGAGATTTAAATTTTATTTATATAGAACATTACTTTGTAATAGCAGAAGAACTAGAGAGACTTACGATAAGAGAAGAAAGGGTATTAATGATTTATTAAATTAAGAAATGGAACATAGGTGAAAATATTAGAATGTTATTGTTGGAATATTATGTGTGTTGTAGAAGGGATACCCGAAGTCTTATCAATATGTTTATTTAAGATTAATTGGAATATGTTAAATGAAATTAGTGGAGCTTAAAAGCAGGATTGGGATTTACATAGATGTAATAGTAGTGATGATTGTTTGGACTGATTGAATTTTATGAAGAAATGGATTAAATTAAATTTGTTATATTATGTGAGGGAAATAGAGAGGGAAATGTTTAATGTACTAACTTCAGCTATACATGTATGACTCTGTTTTTGTATGATTGATTACCCTTTCACCACGGTGTTTTATTGAGCACTCTGATGTAAAAATTAAAAAAACCAATAAAATGTGTTTGGAAAAAAAAATACAGGTACTCACCTTCTTTCCAAAGCAGCCCTTGAGCTCAAACTCAAAACTCCCTTTACTACCCTTGCTACAGATCGGCAGGGTCTGGGAAACCCACTCACAGACACAAAGGGTCTGCTGCCAGCAAGATGGAGGCTTACCCAGGCCCAGTCCATTGGTGAGTTAGCTTGAAGTCCCATCCTGGGTGCCAAATCTTCAGGTCCAGTCCAAGCTGGGAGTAAACAAAATGGAGGCTAAGATGCTAGAAATAAAATGGAGGCTGCTTGGGAAAGAAGGCTCTTGTTTATTGAAGAACAGAACCAACAACATGTGGTTCTGGGAAAGCTGACAAAATGGAGCTGGGAGTGGTGGGTTTTTATATCTTCTTTGGGCTTTGTATTTGAGGTTCTTCCTGTTCCTGTGGCACGTACTTTGAACTGAGCTTGAGTGTGCCCTTTTGGTATGCTAATGGTGGTGGGTTAATCCTATTATGTCCTAAAGGTCATGTCCTTAGATTTTGGGTGGGGGGGTATAGATTTTAGGGGTGTTTGTCTTTCTAATCCCATCAGCTCCAAGCTTCCTGGCCCCAGTCTTCCTGAATGAATCACCAAATCTGCATTTCTAAAAGCTTGTTTATGCTTGGAGCAGAAAGACTTGAGGGGGGGGATGGTTTCTGCGTAAGATTTTTCTATTATTCCTTTGGGAAAATATAATATTCTACCTTTTTAATATCCCCCAAAATATTTCCTTCTCGGGGGGGGGGGGGGGGCTGCTGACTTCCTACAATTGTTTTTGCAGATCCAGCTTAATGTCAACTGTCCCAACTTGGTCAGTTAGAAAAAAAAAGACTCCTGGCCCACGATTAGCCAAAACTGCCTTGTTGAAGTTCCTGAATCCGGTGCATTGCTTTAACTGTCAAACTACGAACCCTACAGTCTTTAGGACCGCTATATGCTTCTAACTTGCCAACAGTGCAGGAGGGAGAGAGGGGAGAATCTTGAATCCACAGGTGTTCTTATCAGTGTGAGAGCCAGAGCTGTTGAAGAGTTGTTTTGGCAAACTAAAGTTTCTTCTCATAATAATTACTGAATGATGTATTGGACAAAGTGACCTGAACCTGTCAGAGAGGGGAGGGAAAGTTCCATCCTTTTAATTAACTGCTTCCTGCCATTTCCCCAGAGCTAGCTTTCCTTTAACCCTGATGGTTGGTATCTGCTGAATAAAGTATACATTAGAGAATGCAATGGCTCTGGTGTTTTGCTTTGGTTGGGCTTTTCAGCCGGAGGTTGACATTAAGTTCCTGTATGGGGTCCCTGAAGTGTTCTCTGAAGTTTCCCATGAAGTTCTGTAGTTATCTATAATAGGGTCATTGTGTTCAATTGTGGGGAATGCACATCCTGCCGCTGAAGCTGTCAGGAGACTGAGTACAAAGGAGACTCACAACACATCAGTCTGGAATTCTGCTGGTTGGGTGCCAACAAGTTGCACTGAGCAATGAAGGTTCTATTTTTTTCTGACTCCTCCAGACCTCTCGGGTAAACAGCCATGAGTTCTCTGCAGGACAGGCACAGTTGCCAGAGCTGGAGTGGGAGCTGTGGCCACCAGCAGTGTGTGTGTGTGGGGTGGCTGCACCAAATTCTGCATCTGTTGGACCAACTGGAGCATTGTAGCTGTCTTATTTTGCACCTCTGTTTCCAAGCTGTACTGGCGCTGGAGGAATGCATCCATCGCAGTATTGTCAGCTGTTGCTCCAGCCTGCAGATCCAATGCCATACTGGTGGTTTTCTTCCCTTTCCTTTTCCTTCCTTCCTTCCTTCTTTCTTTCTTTCTTTCTTTCTTTCTTTCTTTCTTTCTTTCTTTCTTTCTTTCTTTCTTTCTTTCTCTTTCTTTCTTTCTTTCTTTCTTTCTTCTTTCTTTCTTCTTTCTTTCTTTCTTGTTTCTTTCGTCTGGTGAAAAGTTTTGATGAGTTGACTAGATTAATGTCAGGCACAAAGAATCAGGACCCTTTGTAAAGTTGCAATATAGATGATTTATTCAAACCTATACACATCAATCTAGTCAACTAACGATCAACACTAAATTGGCACTGGATAAGGGTCAATGTAATTCAAGTGGGGGCTGGACTTGGATGTCTTGTGGCAATGCAAGGACTCTAAACTGATTATGTGTTTGACTCCACTCCCTACCTCTGCCTGCTTTTCTCCTATATATAGTGAAGGTTTAAAAGTTATAGATTTTCCTATTGCCTTACTTTAATTATGCTCAAGTTTATATTTTTAAAGACATCTACAGTTGGGCAACAGCATCCTGAGGTTAAATCAAAATATTGAAATACTGTACTTATGCTGCTTGGAACTCTTAATCAGTCTAAAGTTACAGGGGAAGAACTTTGGAGAACTCGAACATTTGGTGCTTTGTGATATTTTGCTTAGTTGAAAAAAGAAACTGCTCTTCTGTGGATTTTGGAGTTCTTATTGATCAGTGCAGCTGTTTTTTAGGTCTCTTGGGAAAAAAACATGTTTCTGTATTGTATATGAAATGGAGATTATAAAACACTTAAGCGCCATTAGCATTAAGTCTGAATTAAACAAACTACTGGTTTTATATGCACTACATACATACAGTATATATGTGTGTATATCTATATATCTATACATCTATATATAGAATTTGTAATGTATCGCAATAGTGACTTGAGCCTGCTTAACGCCCCTAGTTGGGGGGCTGCAAGGCAAAAGAGATTATAAAAAGTAGAACTGCTGTATAGCAGTCAAAATGCCAAAGGTGCAATCAATCAGACCGTCTGTCTGAAAAACTTTCTATATCTATATATCTATATCTATATAATAGAAATAAAATAGTCCGAGCACCAGGATAATATTAAAACAAAAACTGTTTAATACAAAAGCTAAAGCTAAGCTTTCATCGGCCAACACTGCCGACATCATCAGAGCATAATACAAGATTACTCGGAGTCCTTTTTATATTGCCGGACGGCTCTGCCCCCAGCTTCTCGATCTAGTCATTGGTCCATCTGTTTTCTCTACTTGGTTTGTTCTTAAAGGGCACGTGTCTCTTGCTGTGTTGGTATCTTCCAAAGTTACTATTTTCTTTTTCCTGGGCTCAATCACTTTCTTTCTGCTAGCATATGTCGGTTGCTTTTGCTCGCTTACACTTATCCCCTTTTTTGGTTCTATTCCGGGGTCCATCTGATCTTCCTTAATGGGGTTGTGTGCATGTGTGCTCGGGGGAGGGGGTATATTGAGTGGATCCGGGCGTCTATCAGGGTAGTCTCTGATGGATATGCTCCTACGTGTGTTCTCCCACTCAGGAGCGCTGCCTTCTTCAGTGAACCTCCGTGGGTATATTGATCCACTTCTGGTTGTCCCCCCCTTCTTAAGGTCCTTTACTGCTCTGTTGTGGAAAAACCACAATACTTACATCAGAAGACAAGACCACAAAGGGCTGGAGAAAACAGGCTATATTTGTGCACAATGGTTCAGAGCATTAGCATGACAAATTCTGAACCCCAGGCTACTCCCAGGGAGTAATTCTTATACAGCTTGCCGCCCACGCTTAACCTAATGGATGACTTCTTATCTACCTTTAACACACTAAAAGAGAGAAGTTCATATCTTGAGACCACACGCATAGGAAAAAGGGAAGTTTATACAATGTGCAGAGAACCACACTCCCCTACACGTGTAATATCTTACACCATTTGTGACTTTCGGTTGGCACTTCTTGTAAAAATGTTTGTTCATAGAATTGCACACAGGTCATCACACTCAGCCAGTTTATAGTATTAGTTAATGCTTTCAAAACATCACCTCTGTTAATTAAAATATAATTCAAAAGTACTTTATCATTTCTCTTAATGGCAATTTTCCATCTACCTCATTTCCCCCCTTTGAAACTTCACTTAAATCTTGAGATTATTGGGGAGTTTCATATATTGGGGGGTCTCCATCTAGAGCACTCAGTTTTACATACTCCCCCCTCATCCCACAAGGCCATAACCTGGGCTATGGCTAACAGGGAATTAATGACAATACTAATCAGCAACACCACAACCACCCAAATAGTTGGCACGAGCCCCTTTCTAATACAAGCAGTTTCCCTCATCCTTTGGCTGGGTTCCATGCTTAGAAAACTCTAAGACTAGTGATGCGAATGCAGCTTCCAGGGCAGGGGATTTTTGATGCCCATGCGATGGGTGTTAGCTTCCGGAGTAACACCTGCAGGGGTTTGCTTCACCTCTCCCGTTCGCAGGGGGACAGCTTCCGGAGTGTCACCAGAAGAGGAGAGGCTCCTTCTTCTACGGTGCAGGGTGAGTTTAAGGGGTTGAGTTGGATCACTATTCACTTTCCACTGGGTGGGGGCTGCCAATTTAACCCAGGACCAATGGATCCACGACTTGATCTCAGCCACCTTAATAGCAAGGGGAGAAGACATAACAACAGTATATGGCCCTTTCCACTTTGGGCTTAAGACTTCCCTCTTCCAGTCCTTTACCCAGACCTCCTGTCCCAGTTGTATATTATGTGTGGGTGTAACCAAGACATGGGGTCTTTGGGTTAGAACATATTGTTGTAGCCGCTGGACTATTGTGTTAAGAGCCTGCAGCTGTTCTAATTTAACAGTATCTGCCACTTGTCCAGAGTTCTGGTCACCTGGTTTGAGTAAGTTGGGGACTCTGCCATACAATAATTCAAAGGGAGACATGAGCAGCCCCCTTTGTGGGGCACACCTTACCGCAACCAGGGCCATATTTAAAGCATCTGGCCCCTTAAGCTGGGTTTCCTGACATATTTTGGCCAACTTTTCCTTAATGGTTCTATTCATCCTTTCCACCCTTCCTCCCGATTGAGCATGGAAACTACAGTGAAGCTTCCTTGTTATCCCTAGTATAGCTGCTATCTTTTGGGTGGCTTTATGAATGAATTCAGGACCATTATCTGAAGAGATTCTTGATGGCAACCCATACTGAGGAATAATAATGTGAAGCAAGGCTTTTGCAACTTCAGTCGCCTTCTTTGTCCTTGTTGGGATGCATTCTGGCCATCCAGTGTATGTGCATACTATAACTAACATTGCTCTATAGGGACCTGAGCGTGGCATATCTGTGAAATCAATCATCAAGGAATCGAAGGGATAATTTCCTCTGGGCTGATGTCCTTGAGGCAGTTGGGGTCCTTGCCTTGGGTTGTTGGCTGCAGAGATCTCACATCTAGCACAAACATTTGCTGCAATACTGTGTATTTTGTCAATATAGACTTCTCTCTTCAGGGCATTTGCCAGTGCCGCCTTTCCCAGGTGCAGTTGCTTATGAACCTGTTGCACTGCATCCCATGCTATATATCCTGGGATAAAGACTCGCTGGTCTGGCAAAATCCACCATCTTCTTGCCTTGCTTCTAGCATCTCAACTTTTTCCAAGTCTTCCTGAGAGTAGTTTGGTTTACTCTGATCCTGTTCCTTAGGGGTCCACAAAGCTAGACAATTTGTATGTTCAGAAGGTGCCTTTTGTGCAGCAATGCGAGCTTCCCTGTCTGCCTTATTATTTCCTAATTGAATATCTGATGCTCCCTTTTGATGGCTTCTGCAATGCATTACAGCTACTTCCTTAGGCTCCCACACACTATTCAGCAGACGCAGTATCTGTGGTCCATACTTAACATCCTTTCCCCCTGATGTTATAAGTCCTCTTTCTTTGTACAAGGCTCCATGGACTTGCACTGTTAGGAATGCGTACTTGGAGTCTGTGTAAATATTAATGTGCTTCCCTTTTGCCAACTCCAGAGCTCTAGTTAATGCATGCAGTTCAGCTAGCTGAGCACTTGTACCAGGCGGAAGAGGCTCAGCTTCCCAGACTTCCTCCAAAGTCACCACAGCATATCCTGCCTTTCGAATTCCTTCCTGCATAAAACTAGTTCCCTCCGTGTATATTGTAAAGTCTGGATCAAGCAGGGGAACATCTCTCATGTCTGGACGGCTAGCGTAAGTTTCTTCAATGGCTTGTATGCAACTGTGTGTGGTTTCCAAGTCTGGTTCAGGCAGCAGCGTGGCTGGATTCAGTGAGTTAGATTGAATCAATGTAACCATTGGGTTATGTGTTATTAAGGCTTGATACTTTAGCATGTGTGGGTTGGTCAGCCACAAATGTCCTTTTGCTTCTAAAACAGCTTTAAGAGCATGGGGTGTGTAGATATCTAACTTCTGCCCAAAAGTCAATTTGTTAGCTTCCTGTGTTAATAATGCTGCTCCCGCAATTGCTTTAAGGCAAGCTGGCCAACCCTTAGCTACATTGTCAAGCTGTCTTGATAGATAAGCAACCGGGCGATGCCAAGCCCCCTTCTTCTGAGTGAGAACTCCTACTGCCACATTTTGCTTTGTATCTACAAACAGTTGAAATAACTTTTCCAAGTCTGGTAGACCTAAACTAAGGGCGCACATTAGAGCCTCCTTGAGAGCGGTGAAGCTGTTATTTTCTTGCTGTTCCTATCGCAATGGTTCTTTATCTCCCCCCTTTGTGGCCTCATATAGGGATTTTGCTATTAAACTAAAGGTAGGAATCCATATTCGGCAGAAGCCAGCAGCAACTAAAAATCCTCTTAACTCTTTCCTATTCTTCGGTACAGGTAGCTGGCAGATAGTGGATGATGCCTTGCAAAACCAGGGGGTTTGTCCTCTGCCCACAAATATGGTACATCAAATTCTTCCCATCTGGCATTTTTCTCTATCATTTGTGCCAGCATCACCATTCTCCATTCCTCTTCACGGGGTACTTCCATGGTTATTTTTCCATATTTTATGGCCATTGTGCCATCCTCTTCAAAGGAGACCTGCGCCCTTAATTTACAAAGCAGGTCCCTCCCTAACAACGGAATTGGCATATAAACAAACTGGTGGGTTATCGTCTTTCCCCCTATAGTGCAACTTAGGGGCTCCAAAAAGGGTTGCTGTAATATTTTTCCTGTTGCTCCTTGTATATTGATAGAGTGAGGGGAGGCCTGGCCTAGGGGTTGTGTTAGGACTGATCGGGTGGCTCCAGTATCCACAAGGAAGGGAATAGGTTTGCCTCCTACTGTTAAACTGACCACAGGTTCTGGGAGGCGGGCTGAACCCGGTCAGTCTCAGTCCCATTCCTCTGTTTCTGCCAGGCCTATGAGGGGGGTCCTTGAAAATACTTCTCTTCTTCCTCTCCCTCCCTGGCCTCTTCTTAGGTTACCTCTGAAGCTTCTGGCAAACCTTGCAAATCTTCCTCTTCCCTCTCCCTGTTCCTCTTCCTTTTCTCTTTCTGGACATTCACCCTTCCAGTGACCTTCCTTCTTACATATGGCACACTGGTTTCGTCCTAACACCATTCCCCTTCCTCTACCTCTTCCACCTCCCCTTGACACCCCCATCATAGCAACTTCCAGCAATTCAGCTTTCCTTTGCATTTTCTGATCTTTTTTCTTTTCCTCCTCTTTTTCTCTATTCACAAAAGTCTTTCGGGCCACTTCCATCAGTTCACTCATAGGCTTTCCCAGGGCTCCTTCCAGTCTTTGCAGCTTTCTCCAAATCTCAGGGGCACTTTGTGAGATAAAGGCCATGGCAAGCATTCTAGCATTGTCAGGCTCTGTTGGGTCAATAGGTGTGTACATTTGGTAAGCTTCAAGCAACCGAGCGTAAAATGCTTCCAGACTCTCTGTGGCTTCCTGTACTACCAGGGATGGTTTGGACATATTGATGGCTGGTTTCCCTGCTGCATGAACTGCCTTTACCACTAGCTGTTGATAAGCCTGCAAATCCTTAAGATCATGATATGGATTCCATTTAGGATCTTTAGAAGGGAACTTAAGCTCGACGTATTCTTCAAGGGTGTAAAGCGAAGGTAAATCGGGCTTCAAAATTTTTGCCACTGCTATTCTAATCTTTTCCCTTTCTTCTGGATTAAACAAGGTCCCCATAAGTTGCTGTAGATCCATCCAGGTGGGGTTGTGGGTATCCACAATGGTCTTTACCAAGTCTGCCACTTCATTTGGTTTTTCACTGAATGGGCCATAATGAAATCTCCAATTAAGAAGGTCTGATGTAGTAAAAGGCATATGTTGGAATAGAGGAGCTGTGGCTGTTTCTGCTGGATCGTCCTTACTGACAACCAATTGATCTACTTGTCTAAGGGGAGCATTCAAAGACGCTTCCTCAGTCTTTGCCCTCGTTTGTTTGGCTATCAGTCCTCCCACTTCTCTGTCTTCTGTTTGCAGTCCCGTCCGTTCCTCCTCTGCCTTGGACCCCCTCAGCACCTCTTGCTGAAGGTCCAGCTTGGGTCCCTTGATCCTGGACATCTGGTTGGATTATGGCTTGTCCCCAGCTTTTTCTATCTTTGAAACTTTTTAACATAGGGGACAGTTTTGCATTTCTGGATCCATGGTGGAGGTCTTTGCAACAAGCCGAGCCACACATCAATATAGGGTGCCTGGTCTGGGTGCCCTAACATGGGATGGAACACTAGCTGATGTACTTTTAGAGCAATGGATGGATCTAGTGTCCCTGTGCTTGGACAGCCTACGTTAAAGCTGGGCCAATCTATCTCACAGAAGGTCCTCAACTTATGCCTACTCCACTTAATACCATAATCCTGAGCCCCATAGGCAGACTTAAAATGCTCTAACATACACCCCAACAGAGTAAGGGGTACACTTTCACCACCTCCCCCCCCATGAGCCTCCCAGGGCACCAGGCAAGACAAATGAGGAAAAGGGGATGAGAGGAAGGTAAGGGGTCCTTCCACTCGGGATTACACTGGGGTTTTTCACTTATACATGCTAGACCCAGGGAGCCGGACACTCACGGTCACCGATGGGAATTTTGAGCGCCACTCACTCACTGCAAACACACACAACAATCCTCCCACCTTATCCTAAAGAGAGGGTGATCAGTCCTCTCCTCCGCCCCTGTTTACAGGGAGGGATTCCTTATTTCCCTTTCAATACTTGCCTGCAGGCGAATCCTTTGTCCTCTAGCCGGCTGGAAAGTTGCCTGGTCTCCTTACCCTTCACCTGTGGTTCTTGGAGTGGCCGACCGCCAATGTCGGAGCCCTGTGACACAGGGAAGTCCCTCGGAAGAAAAGGTCCGATGGCGCCTGGGATGTTCCCCCTAACACTACAGGCCCCTGGCACTGGGGTGTGCCCTCCAGAGAGCCCCAAGACGCCTTGCCGTCCTGCTGCGGTCGCCAGATAATTGTTGTGGAAAAACCACAATACTTACATCAGAAGACAAGACCACAAAGGGCTGGAGAAAACAGGCTTTATTTGTGCACAATGGTTCAGAGCATTAGCATGACAAATTCTGAACCCCGGGCTACTCCCAGGGAGTAATTCTTATACAGCTTGCCACCCACGCTTAACCTAATGGATGATTTCTTATCTACCTTTAACACACTAAAAGAGAGAAGTTCATATCTTGAGACCACACGCATAGGAAAAAGGGAAGTTTATACAATGTGCAGAGAACCACACTCCCCTACACGTGTAATATCTTACACCATTTATGACTTTCAGTTGGCACTTCTTGTAAAAATGTTTCTTCATAGAATTGCACACAGGTCATCACACTCAGCCAGTTTATAGTATTAGTTAATGCTTTCAAAACATCACCTCTGTTAATTAAAATATAATTCAAAAGTACTTTATCATTTCTCTTAATGGCAATTTTCCATCTACCTCAGCTCGATCGTTCATTGGGTTTTTTGATCCCCCTTCATCGTTTGCTAGTTCTTTTGCCCTTCTTGCACGTGTGCAGGGCACCGTGGCGTGGCTTTCCATCGTTTGCTCATGGATCTCTTTTTTGTAGTCGTCGGTGGAGTGTCTTGTCCCTCCCCTCTTTTTGGTGGGGGTCATGGTACGGGTGCCCCGTGGATTGTCATCCAGCCATCCGTGTCATTCGCACCCGTCATTATTTCTCCTTGTTGTGGGGTGGATTGGGATGTGCGTATTTGGGGTGTCTATGGGGGGTGTTTTTTGTCTCTTCTCTGTTCCCCTTGTAAGATATGTTGTGAGTTCATTATTGCACAAATGGGCTACCTCCTCCATCCCCCCTTCCCTCTGATCTTGTGGGGGTGTGTGCAAATTGCAAATTGGTCATATGGGTCCAAATCTGTGAATATTGTTCCTGTCTTTTAACTGCCAGTGCAGTTAAAACTATGGGCATGAATTTGATCTTACCAGTGCACAACCTATATCCAGGGATACCACTAAGGGAGGCCGCCTACTCAAGGAAGCCTGGCTTTCTGATGGCAATTCAATCAATCACCACATAGAAGTTTGCCTGGCATACCAAACACTTAAGATATGGGAAAAACAACACCGTAGCTCACAACAAAGGCAGCGCTCCTGAGTGGGAGAACACATGTAGGAACATATCCATCAGAGACTACCCTGATAGATGCCCGGGTCCACTCAATATACCCCCTCCCCCGAGCACACACACGCACAACCCCATTAAAGAAGATCAGATGGACACCGGAATAGAACCAAAAAAGGGGATAAGTGTAAGCGAGCAAAAGCAACCAGTGTATGCTAGCAGAAAGAAAGTGATTGAGCCCAGGAAAAAGAAAATAGTAACTTTGGAAGATACCAACACAGCAAGAGACACGTGCCCTTTAAGAACAAACCAAGTAGAGAAAACGGACGGACCAATGACTAGATCGAGAAGCTGGGCGCAGAGCCGTCCGGCAATATAAAAAGGACTCCGAGTAATCTTGTATTATGCTCTGATGATGTCAGCCGTGTTGGCCGACGAAAGCTTAGCTTTAGCTTTAGCTTTTGTATTAAACAGTTTTTGTTTTAATATTATCCTAGTGCTCGGACTATTTTATTTCTATTATATGGATTTACCCAGGATTCGCATTTTTGGTATAATTAGGGAATATCTATATATCTATATCTACTGTATGTGTATGTAGGTGTGTGCACATGTGTATATATGCATATACATACAGTATACACAGTGGTGGGATTCAAATATGTGAACAACCAGTTCTCTGTGTTGATGCCACTTCTGGAAGTTCATTCTGGGTCTGGGCAACAAAAAATTAGCTACCGGTTCTGCCAAAGTGGTGCGAACTGGCTGAATCCCACCACTGAGTATACATATACATATACATATATACATATACATGATTATTGTTTGTTTTCATATTAACTAGGGGAGAAGACATAGTGCTGGATTTTCCACTTTACTACTACAAATTATGCAAAGCAAGAATTCTGACTTCTTAAATGATCCTGGAATATAAAACTGACAAGTTGCCATATCATTACAAAACTGTGAGCGTGCTCCTATAAGCATGTGGCAGGAAATACTGTTTCATTCCCATAAGAGTCGTGGGGGTGCAGTGGTTAGAATGCAGTACTGCAGGCTAACTCTGTACTGGTACTGTAGGCTACCTATGTGAAAGGCAGGAGATCAGCCCAATTAGTCTGCTGGTAATTTACATAACATCTGAGGTACTGTTCCACTATTGTGTTAGCTTTTTTCAGCAGCTCCATTAGTACTTGGATGAAAAGCCAATGAAAGCCCCTGGGTGGACCCAATCAGTTTAACGAACTCCCTCCAGAACTTAGCTGTAAACCGGATCCCTCTGTGAGAAACAATCCACTTTGGGGCACCATGGAGTCAATATATGTGTTTCAAACACAGCCTGGTTAGCTTCTGGGCAGAGGGAAGTCCTGAGCAAGCAATGAAATGCACCTGTTTAAAAAATAGATCAATCACAGTCCATATTACAGTGTTTCCCTTTCTCTCAGGTAACTTCACTATAAAATCCATGCCTATCTCCTCCCAAGGCTGGGAAGGATCAGCAACTTGTTGGAACAATCTTGGGGGTTTTCCAGGATGCCTCTTCATGGCAGCACAGGTGGCACAACTCTTAACATAACTCTCAATGTTTTTTTTCATTCTTGGCCACCAAAATTGCCTCCGCACCAGATTCAATGTCTTCAAAAATCCAAAGTGACCTGCCTGCTTAGTATCATGACTCCGTTGCAGTGCTTGGAGTCTGAGGTCATCTGGGAGGTATAACCTAGAGCCCTTCCAAGCTAGTCCCCCACTTTAGGATTAAAATAGATTTGTTGTCTTTGAACCAGGCATCAGTCTCTAACTTCTCCTTTAATTCCTTCAGTAAGTGATCATCAGGACCAGCAGGGGGTCTCTGTGTTTGTGATCTGGTTGTTATTTGAGAAGCGGATTGTGGCAGAGGAATAATGGAGTTAATTACTTCCTCTCGGTGGCTCTTGAACTGGGGCATTCTAGATAAGGCATCAGCCAAAAAGTTCTTACCCCCAGAAAATATTTTAAAGTGAAATTAAAATGTTTGAAGTATTGAGCCCACTGAACTTGTTTCGAGGATAATTTACGGGGGGTTTTTCAGAGCCTCCAAATTTTTGTGATCAGTCCACACCTCAAAAGGTATTTTCCCCCCCTTCCAAGAAGTGACGCCATGTTAGCAATGCCCAATGAACAGCAAAAGCCTCTTTCTACCAAACAGCCCACCTCCTCTCAGTGTCAGTTAATTTTCGGGAAGTGTAAGCACAGGGTTGTAATTCCTCTCTGTGGCTTTCTTTGCAAGATAATGGCACCCATGGCCACATCACTTGCATCAGCTTGAATGATGAATTGTTGTTCAGGGTCAGGGTGCTCAAGGACTGGTTCAGCTGCAAAGAGTCTCTTTAGTTTTTCGAATGCAGCCTGGCACTCTAATGACCATTGCAATGGCTGAAAAGTTCAGGGTTTTCCCCCTCCTTTTCCTGTTTTGAGTAAATAGGTGATTGGCATGGCTATCTTTGTGAAAGAGGGAATAAATTGATGGTAAAAGTTGGCAAAACCCAGAAAGCTTTGAAGCTGCTTACGGGTGCGTGGGATTTGCCATTCTAGCACCGCTTTTACTTTGGTGGGGTCCATCTCTATCCCCTCATTTGAAATCCAATACCCCAGATAATCAAGGCGTGTCTGGTGAAATTCACACTTTGATAGCTTTGCATACACTTTGGCTTTTAACAGTCTCTTTAGCACAGTGGTTCTCAACCTGTGGGTCAGGACCCCATTTGGGGTCTAACGACCATTTCACGGGGGTCGCCAAACAAGGCTGTCCGCCATTTTTTCCCCTTTTCTTTGGCCACGCCCCTGACACCCTGTGATGTATAAGTGGTTGGGGGTCACCACAACATGGGGAACTGTATTATGGGGTCGCGGCATTAGAAAGGTTGAGAACCACTGCTTTAGCACCTCACGGACCAATTTGATGTGTACTTCCATGGTTTTGGTGTAAATAAGATAAACCAAAACCCCCTTATATAAATGATCATGGAGCACTTGATTTATCAATTCCATAAACACATCTGGGGCCCCCTGCAGTCCAAAAGGCATCACTTTAAATTGGAAGCTCCCCAAAGGTCAATTAAAGGCAGTTTTCCACTTGTCCCCCCTCCTTAATCTGGATCCGGTAATAAGCCTCTCTTAAATCCAGCTTGGTAGAAACTTTTCCTTTAGCCAGGTGGGCTAACATGTCCTTCATCAGGGGGAGGGGGTACATATTTTCTATACTGACTGCGTTCAATCCTTTAAAATCCATGCATAATCTAAGAGATCCATCTTTCTTTTCCTTGAATAGCGCAGGAGCAGCCACACGTGATTTGGCTGGCTGAATGAAACCCCAAGCTAAGTTTTTATCAATGTACTCTCTCAGTTCTTTCATCTCTCTGGGTGTCATAGAGTACATCTTTGGTTTGGGGAGCTTGGTACTGGGCAGAATTTCAATAGCACAGTCCGTAGCCCAGTGTGGGGGGAAGGATGTCACATTCCTTTTTTTTTAATAATGTTTTATTGATTTTTAAAAATTACAATCTTTAGTGCTTAGTAAACAATGTGTTGTCTGGGTTCACATATTTAACATTGACTTTTTCAATATAAATCTGTTCAGTACTGCACAATCCAGTGTTTTTTCCCTGATCCTCCTTTTTCCCCATATTTTTTCCATTTCCCCCTCATTACACAGTTACAATTCTTGCTACTATTGATGTATACAAAGTTCGATATAAAAATCTTCATCATATTTTACTAATATTATACAAATAACAATACCAATACATAAATCAATATCCTGTTTTTCATGTTCTTGTTAAGGTTTGTTTTCCCATCAATGTTTGACATATCTTTGTCAGTTATGATTTTCTCAATATTAGTTACATTTATATAGCTAAAAGTTTTATTCATACCAGCCATCCTCTTATTTTCATATTTCCCATATCAAAAAAAGAAAAAAGAATGCTATTTTAATTCTAAATCATATATTTCATTATAAAAGTCTAATTATATCTAAGGATCAATTCTTTTAATCATATTCAAACAAATATTTAAACATGTAATGCCCCCTCTAATAGGTCAAATCTTCTGTTTTTTAAATCTAACTATCACTTTCTTTCTTTGCCAAGTAGCTTTCCAAGCCAAGGCAATGAAATCGCCCAGGAATTTTCTTTCTATTTTTATAAAAGTTGCTTGGCATGAGGAAGACAGTTTAGGTAAGGTATTTTTTTTGGGGGGGGGGATTCCTCCCATTTATATACCTTAAGCAACTCCCTCAATTTCTCTTTTCATTTTTTGTTTCTCCAGTTGTGACATTTCCCCGACTGCTCTATATTCCATTTTTTAAAAATCTTCCTTATCAACAGGTATGTTTTGCAGACCTAAGGAGTAAAGCGTCTTTTCCATTTTCATTGTTATGGCTAAGTCTTGCAATATTTTGTATGTATATGGTAGTTTATATTTCCCTTCTTTTATCTCTTCCATCTCTAGGTCCATTTCCTCTGGTTCATCTTCTGATTTCTGGTTTGTTTGTTCATACTTTGTAGTCATCGTCTGGGAATTTTCTAGTTGTAGATTTGATTTGGAGATTTGCTCATTTATATTATCTAAATTATTTTTAGTCTCATTATGGTTTCTTTTTGTGTCCTCTTTGTATGCAACAATTATTTGGTGAATTAATTGTAGCATAGAGTATATTTCTTTCTGAAAGGTGTTTGTTTTTTCTTGAGGCATCATTCCTGGAGATCCTCTCATATCACCAATCTTAATACAAGTAAAACAAAGTTTCTGTCAGAATCCAGTTATATTTCCTTTCTATCTATCTTCTCTGATATAAAACCAATTTTACTCTCTCCTGGATCCTGTCATACTACTAAGGGGAAGGGGGGTATGCATGGGGGTTTCATTACTTTCACTTCCTCTATTCACTACAAAGTAACCTTTTGTTGATTCGCTTTGGATCTGCTAACCATAACAATGTAGCCATTTGCCTTTCATCCTATGCCCCTCTGAACTTCTCCTCCTTACTGGCCAGCGAGAGAAAGGGGGGGGGGAGACGCAGCATCTGGGATCTGTGTGAGGAGATGTTGAATGATCATGCCAACGGAGCCGGATCGATGTTATCTCTCCTGGAGTTAACACTGAGAAATCTGCCAGTTTGAATCGCCCGGAAGAACTGTGGGGTGGGAGGCTGCTTAGGGACAATTTAAAACATCTCATTGTAAGGGAATCCCTCAGATCCTGTCTATCATGCCCACTATCAGTTTTTTTTAATAAAAGTTCCTGTTGGAAGAGACCGTTTCCAAGAGTTCTGCTTTCTTAAGATGTGGATTGAAGTGGGTCCTTACATTAGACAGGATCTGCAGTAATAGTCAACCTGGAAGGGAGAAACTTGCCGGGGGACTTTGCAAAAAATGCAATGTCAGATGATGAGGCAGGGAAAGGAGAAACCCCCACAGAGAGGGAGCCTTTCCCCTGACCAAAAACCTGCCAGCTGTCAGGATCTGAAATGTCATACTCCTCAGGAGAAGAGGTGGTGGAGACGCGTAACCACAAACCTTGGTGGTCAATGGGCATTGGAAAGAAAGGCGAGTGGGAAAAGAGATCAAGAAAGGTGACCCTGAGATGGGGGGCCAACCAACCAGAATGGAAGCAGGAGATGGAGAAATCCCTGCACGTGAGCGAAGAGGAAGGAAGTCGGGCATAGCACTCGAACTGGATCCTAGAGAAAGCTATTGACCTGATGAAAAGAACACTTGGCTCCCTAGGGGAGGAGAATTCTGAGCCCCACGGCCACACCAGCACCTGGAGCTGCAGCTGGAGGGACACTGAGGGGGAATTGGAACCTTCAGTCCTGGGGACATCGGCTGATCCAGTAGAAACCACTTCAGCAGCCCCTACTCCCCGCCGACCCGCAGATGGTGATCCAGATGGAAGACAATACCACCGACGGCAAAGACACCAATCCATTCAAAGACTCCCGCCACTGGACGCGAAATTCAAGCGGGAGCCGACACGCTTGGGGTTTTTCCTAACCCAAGTCCTCAGTTACATGGAGGAATACGGGCGGCACATCCCTAGCGACAAAGCCCTTATCCGTATCATGCAATCTGCCCTGGATGGACCGGCTGCAGATTGGGTGGTGAATTTGCACGATTCCGATGCCCCAGAGCTCAACGACTTCAACCGTTTCATGTCCTCCCTGAGAAGGCGATTTGAGGACCCCCTGTCTGATCACAAAGCCCATGAAAGAATCAAAATGGTGAGGCAAGGCAGACGCCCGGTAGCCGAATATACGCAAGAATTCCGGGCCATTACTAGCAAACTGAACTGCCCGGAAGACATCCTCCTTAGCCATTTCAAAGACGGCATAAATTACGACCTGTATGACGCTTGCCTGCCCCGGGGGGACCCACACCAACTCAATGAGTAGTACATCCTGGCAGAGGAAGCAGAGATCGACCTACTGAAGAGGCACCGCCGAGGAAAACAATGGGGCTGCTCGCCGCCTGAGCCGACACGCGAGCCAGCAAAACCACTGGCTATGGCCAAGAAGCCAATGGACTGTTCAAATGTGGGAGATAGGGGCATCGGGCTGTAGAATGCTGCTCAAAAGCCCCCCAGCACAACCCAGACAGATCACCAGCCAGTAAATCCAGGAAGTCCCCAGCTAAGCCAAAAGAACCCGCCATGAGAGCGATAGAGGCTGTGGAATCCCCAACCTCTGCCCAATGTGGGGAAGGAACTCCAGCCTACACCACAGGGCCGGTGGACACCTCAGACGACAGCTCGGAGGGCGAACCCCTGGTAAATGGACCCATCGCACCCATCTTCAAGACAGTAACTATATTAATTCCTTCCATGCCTGAAGATGTCAAGGTGAAAGCCTTAATAGACTCTGGCTGCACCCGCTGCCTCATTAGCCTGACGCTAGTGGGGAATCTGGGCATTCCGGTGAGGAGGCTAGAACAACCAATCTCATTTGGCCAGTTAGATGGGCCCATAGCAGGGGGGGGTGCCAGCTACCCTAGCCACTTTACCAGTCCACCTATCCCTGGGAAACCATAAGGAAGACATAATGTTCGTAGTGACCCCAGGCATGGAATGCCCAATGATCCTAGGACTGGAATGGTTAAAAATAATGGAACCCCTGGGTAAATTGGAGGATGGCAGAAATCAATTTCCCGAAGGGGGACCCTATGGACTTAAAACCCCAAGGGGATCTACCAAAATTAAGAATGGAAAAAGCATCCATGGGAGAAGAAAAGGGGCTGCCCGAAATACCAGAGGAATACAGAGATCTTGCTGAAGTCTTCAGTGAGGAAAGGGCGAATGAGCTCCCCCCCCCCCACTGACCCACGGACTGTGCCATAGAATTCAAGTCTGGGGCAAAACTCCCGAAGCCCAGCCTATACTCCATGAGCCCAAAGGAGAAGGAGGAAATGGAAAGATTCATAAAGAAAAACCTAGAAAGGGGGTTCATCAGACCTGCCAAGCCTAAAGTGCCCCCCCAGTCCTCTTTAGAGAGAAGAAGGATGGCTCTTTATGCTTATGCATAGACTATCACCTATTGAATACAATCAGTGAAAGCAACCTATATCCCCTACCCCTCATGAAGGACATGTTATCACAGCTATCGAAAGGAAGAATTTTTACTAAACTAGATCTAAGGGAAGCGTATTACCGCGTTAGAATTAAGGAAGGGGATGAATGGAAAACTACATTTAATTGCCCAATGGGTTGCTATCAATTCAAAGTTTTGCCATTTGGATTACAAGGGGATCCCGCAGTATTTATGCAATTAATCAACAAGGTTGTTCTGCTCCAGCCTATTGCCATCCTTGTTAACTTCACAAGGACAAAACCCCTGTTGCTACAATAGGCTGGAGACTTGCAAACAAAAACAAAAACCCCTTTTAATATTGTAGACAAACCTGTCAAATACAGCAAACTCAAGTCCAAAAGAACACGATGGAAAACAAACAAGAAATCACAAGAGAAGTCACAGATCAAGATTCCAAGACGCAGTTTTCAAACGGTTGCCTTCAGCAACCAGCACCACCCACACCTCCTCCCTTTATTTAGCAGTCCTAAGGCGGTGCCTCTCCTTGCCATTTCTTCTTACTTTGGAGGTGCCTCATTGACCTCTGTTGACTTACTCTTGCTAATTAACGCCGTCTGCGTGCGTCAATTAGCAAGTCCATCTGTTGTGATTCTTCCAAGTCTGACTCATGCTCCTCACACAGCTGAGCTTCATCAGAAACACGACTGGAGGGCCCAGGCTCTGCATCCAACTGTGAGTCCTGTACTTCAGAGCCTCCCTCTGGCTCTGATGGCCTTTCAAATGCCTCCTTCACCTCCTCCTCAGATTCCTCCGACTCAGCTGTTGGGAGCACAGGCTGGCACGGAATCACAACACTATCCCGCACCGCAGGGCTCTTCCCCTGGGTCTGCCAATCTGGATGCGGTCGAGATGGGAATTGTTCATGAAAGGCGGTCACCAAGGCAGGAGCATGAACGGTAGACGCATCCTCCCAGGTGAACTCCTCTGGTCCGTAGCCTTTCCATTCAATCAAGTACTGGAAGCATCCCTTCACCCAACGGGAGTCCCGAATGCTGGCAACCTCATACTCGGGGGCACTGTCTCCGTCACGTTGTTCCAGTTGGGGTGGTTCGGCTCGGCGGAGTGGACACGCCAGATGCTCAGGGACCAACAGAGAACGGTGAAGACTGGATGTACCCGCATGGAATGTGGCAGAGTTAAGCGATAGGCGACCGGATTGATGATAGCCTCGATTGGGAACGGTCCGACATATCGGTGGTCTAATTTCTTGGTTGGTCGGGTTGATGGTAGATTCCTGGTGGACAGCCATACCCGATCTCCCACCAATAGTGGAGGCGTATCCCACCTTGACCGATCAGCAAACCGTTTGTAGTCAGCCTTGGCCTTCTCCAACTGTTGCTGCACCAATCGATGGATCGCCTGTAACTCTGCCAGGTAGTCGTTCGCTGGTGGTTCTGGTGCATCTAGTGGGGAAAGAGGGAAAAACCAAGGGTGATAGCCCACATTGGCTAAGAATGGTGTCATCTGCGTGGAAGTGTGCTGAGAGTTATTGAACGCAAACTCAGCCACCGCCAGATAGTCTACCCAATTGTTCTGCTGCTGATTGACATAGCAACGCAGATATTGCTCCAGGATTCCAATGACCTTCTCGGTCCCTCCGTCGGTTTGAGGATGATGCACGGACGAGAGGCAGATCTTGACATCCAACGCCTGCATCAATTCCTTCCAGAAACGGGCTGTGAACTGGGCCCCTCTATCAGACACGATCTTATCAGGAAGAACATGCAGACGGAACACTTGCTGGATGAACATGCGAGAGGTGGCGCGGGCAGATGGTAAGCCACGGCATGGAATGAAATGCGCCATCTTGGTCAACATGTCAACCACCACGAATACCGTCATGAATCCAGAAGACGGGGGTAAATCTGTCAAAAATCCATGGACACCACCCCCCAGGGTCTTTTGGGTGTCGGCAAGGGCTGCAGTAGTCCAGGTGGGGCCCCTGTTGCTGACTTGGCTTGCCTACAGGAAATACATGATGAGATGTAGGTCTGAACGTCATGTCAGATTCAGGGCCACCAGAAGGTACGGGATACCAAATTCAGGGTCTTGAACAGGCCAAAGTGCCCCGCTGCTGGATTATCGTGACACTGGCTGAGGATGAGTCCTCTGAGCGGGCCTCCAAGCACATAGATCTGATCACGATAGTGGAGGAGTCCATCCACGACTGTCCATGGTGAATTGGGCCCCACTTCCTCCTTTCACTGAGCCACCCACCCATCCTGCTGCTGGGCCTCCCAAATCTGAGCCCGTACATCTATTGGCTCCCTCACTGCAGCAAAAGACTCAATAGGGAGCACTGTCCTGGGCAGAAGCTTGTCTTCTGCTTGGGAATATTCGGGCTTCCTGGACAGAGCATCCGCTCTTTGATTGTGACCGCTCAGTATGTACATCACCCGGAAATTGAACCTTGCAAAGAAGAGAGACCATCGGATCTGGCGTTGGTTCAATTTCCGAGCAGTCTGCAGGCTTTCTAAATTCTTATGGTCCGTCCAGACCTCGATTTGATGCCGCGCCCCTTCCAGATGATGCCTCCAGGTCTCGAATGCCACTTTAATGGCCAATAGCTCCTTCTCCCAGATGGTACAATTGTGCTCTGCCAGATTCAATTTTCATGAATAGTACGCGCAAGGGAAGAGGGCACCGCCGGGCGTCGTCGCCTGGAGTAACACTGCCCCAATGGCAATGTCAGAGGCATCCGTCTCCACGACAAATGGCCGTTGCGGGTCAGGATGCTTCAGGATGGGCTCCTTCATGAAGGCTTCCTTCAAAGCCTGGAAAGCCCGTTGTTCTGGAGCGTCCCACTGAAACCAAGTCTTTTTCTGCAGGAGCTGAGTAAGGGGAGCTGTCATGGTAGCAAATCCGGGGATGAAAGTCCGATAATAGTTGGCGAACCCAAGAAATCGCTGGACATCCTTCACACGACGTGGTGGTTGCCAACTCTGCAAAGACTCCACCTTACTCGGGTCCATAGCGATGCCCTCAGGAGAAATGCGATGACCCAGGAACTCAATAGTCGTCTGATAGAACTGGCATTTCTCTAATTTAGCATGGAGCTGATGTTCTTGAAGCTGCTGCAAGACCTGACGGAGATGCCGATGATGCTCCTTTCGCGATGGGGAATAGATCAGGATGTCGTCCAGGTAAATCACCACAAACTGATCTAACAAGTCCCGGAAAATGTCATTCATAAAGTGTTGGAAAACAGCAGGGGCGTTGGTCAGGCCAAAGGGCATCACCGTGTACTCGAAGTGCCCGTACCGAGTACCAAATGCCGTCTTCCACTCATCACCCGACCGAACTCTGACAAGGTTGTAAGCTCCGCGCAAGTCCAGTTTTGTTAAGATTTTGGCCTCACGGAGCCGATCCAAGAGTTCAGGGATGAGGGGCAGCAGGTATCGGTTGCGCACTGTGATGCCGTTTAATTTCCAATAATCGCAGCAAAGCCGCAATTCACTGGACTTCTTCTTGACGAAGAGTACGGGTGCAGATACTGGCGAGAACGAGGGCTGAATAAACCCCTGAGCCAAATTCTTGTCCAAAAAGTCCCTCAACGCAGCCAACTCGGGGTCCGACATGGAATACAAACGCCCCACGGGGAGAGGCGTATTAGGGACTAAGTCAATGGGGCAGTCATAAGGCCTGTGCGGGGGTAATCGATCCGCCTCAGTCTCGCTGAACACATCAGCATACTCTGCCAATTCAGAGGGTAAGGAGACCCCTGTGGGCCCCTCTACCTGACCGGCACAGATGTGGCGGGTGTGGTCCACACACTGCAGGCTTGGAAAGGTGACCAAGTTCTGAGACCAATAGATCTGGGGGTCATGCGCCCGGAGCCACGCCATTCCCAAGACCACAGGAAAATGCAGGTCTAAGGTGATATAAAACTAAATGGCCTCCTCATGATTACTGATGGCCATACAGAGTGGTTGCATGGCGGCCTTAATTGGCCCAGACAGAAGCACTCGACCATCAATGGTCTCCACTAACATCGGCGGATCCACCGGGCATTGGGGAATTGCCCATTTAGCCACAAATGCTGCATCCATAAAGTTCGTAGTGGCCCCAGAGTCAATCAATGCATGGACAGGAATCCCCTTGGGCAACGTAGGAAGAAGCAGGCGCGCATCCAAAATCAAATGTTTTGGGGGTCCATGGGCAGTATCAGAAGAACGTGATTCAGAGTTGTGGGACGCCTGACCCAAAAGGCCTTTTAGGGAAGCCGAGGGCAGTCTCGGGACCGGCTCCATCACAAATGCCCCTCGTCACTTCTTGGGGCAGAAAGCAGCCAAATGTCCAGGGTCCCCACAATAAAAACACAACCCCCCCGAATGTCGCCTGTTCATCTCTGCCACCGATAGACGAGGTCTAGCAGCACCTATCTCCATTGGCTCCTCCCTCTGGACCGGGGTCGCACTCACAATGGGGGGCTTACGGATCTCTGGGGTAGCACGGCAACTCCTTCGTTGCTGCAGCCGGGCGTCGATCCGCAGGCCCATTAACGTCTGGGGGAAGCTCAACACGGGCCAACTCATCCAACATCTCCTCCGACAAGCCATCCTGGAAAGCGTCCATGAGCGCAGCCTCATTCCAGGCTGAATCCTGGCTAAGCAGCCGAAATTCACTGATATAGCTCTGCAGGGAGTGTCGGCCTTGCCTCAGGGCTTTCAAATGCCGGGTAGTTGTCTGAGTCTTGATGGGGTCCTCATACATCAACCACATGTGCTCACAAAACCCCACAAAGTTGTCCAGCAATGGGCTACTTTGAGCTAACAAGGGTGTGCCCCAACGAGCTGCAGAACCAGAAAGCAGGCTTATCATAAACCCCACTTTATCCCAGTCAGTGGGGAAATCATCTGCTTTCACACTAATGTACAAGTGGCATCGTCCCATGAAAACAGGAAACATGTCCGGGTTGCCATCAAATTTGTCCGGCCTCACCACTTGGCATTTTCTCCTGGGTGGTGGTGGAGCAGCAGAAACCTGGGCAGATAGCTGAGCAACTTGGGCAGATAACAAAACCAGCTGCTGAGCAAGCTGGGCGTTCTCAGCACGTAGCTGCTCCATGATAGTAGGGGGTGAGGCTGAAGGCAAACTGTTCTGCTCCAGCCTATTGCCGTCCTTGTTAACTTCACAAGGACAAAACCCCTGTTGCTACAATAGGCTGGAGACTTGCAAACAAAAACAAAAACCCCTTTTAATATTGTAGACAAACCTGTCAAATACAGCAAACTCAAGTCCAAAAGAACACAATGAAAAACAAACAAGAAATCACAAGAGAAGTCACAGATCAAGATTCCAAGACGCAGTTTTCAAACGGTTGCCTTCAGCAACCAGCACCACCCACACCTCCTCCCTTTATTTAGCAGTCCTAAGGCGGTGCCTCTCCTTGCCATTTCTTCTTACTTTGGAGGTGCCTCATTGACCTCTGTTGACTTACTCTTGCTAATTGACGCCGTCTGCGTGCGTCAATTAGCAAGTCCATCTGTTGTGATTCTTCCAAGTCTGACTCATGCTCCTCACACAGCTGAGCTTCATCAGAAACACGACTGGAGGGCCCAGGCTCTGCATCCAACTGTGAGTCCTGTACTTCAGAGCCTCCCTCTGGCTCTGATGGCCCTTCAAATGCCTCCTCCACTTCCTCCTCAGATTCCTCCGACTCAGCTGTTGGGAGCACAGGCTGGCACGGAATCACAACAAAGGTACTAAGGGAGCACCTATTTAAGGGGCTCCTGGTTTATTTAGACAACATCCTTATCTTCACCGAATCCAAAGAGGAACATGTCAACCTAGTCAGAGCGGTTTTAAAGAAACTGTGAGCTGCCCACCTATATGCCAAATTATCGAAATGCGAATTCCACCAGGAAAGAATAGACTACCTGGGTTATCGCATATCCCCACAGGGCATTGAAATGGACCCAGAGAAGGTCAGAGCAGTATTAGAATGGGCACCACCTCGCACAAGAAAGCAGCTGCAAAGTTTCCTGGGCTTAGCAAACTTTTACTACCAATTCATTCCCTCATTTGCCCAGATAGCCCTGCCCCTCACGAACTTACTAAAAATGAAGGGAGAATCCTCAGTGAAACCTAGCCAGCCACTAAAATGGACAATTGAATGCCAAGCGGCATTTAAGAGATTAAAGAGACTCTTTTCTGCCGAACCAGTACTGAAGCATCCAGACATGGATAAGCCCTTCATAATACAGGCGGATGCAAGTGATGTGGCAGTGGGGGCTGTACTATTACAAGAAAACGATGAATGGGGTATTGCAACCCTGTGCGTATACATCCAAGAAAATGGAAACAGAACAGCGCTGGCCCGTGTAGGAGAAAGAGGCATATGGGATGCGTTGGTCATTACTTACGTGGCGCCAATTCCTGGAAGGGAATAAGATCCCTTTTCAGGTGTGGACAGACCACAAAAACCTGGAAGGCTTGAAAACGCCCAGGAAGCTCAACCCTAAGCAAGCCCACTGGTCCCAACATTTTCACCAATTACACTTTACGCTCAAGCACTTGCCGGGGGGAAAGAAGTTCCTGGCAGATGCACTATCTTGCATGCCCCAATATAACAGCACACAAGCCACCGATTCTAAACCACTTATGGTGGAATCACAACTGGCAGTGCCAGTAACTACCAGAGCCCAAGCTAAATTAAAACCACAGCTGGGTAGCCAAACTGGAATTGAATTCCGGAAAACTTTGGAAACAGATGAATGGTTCCAGAAAAATAGACATGTGTGCACAATTAAAGACGGACTGCCTTGGGTGGGGGAAAAGTTATATATACCAACCACCCAGAGGGTCACATTCATGCAGCTTTGCCATGACACAAAATCAGCTGGGCATTTTGGATTTGTAAAAACATTACACTTAATTAAAAGGCAATTTTGGTGGCCATCCATGAAAAAAGACATATAAAGTTACGTGGCCAGCTGCCCAATGTGCGCAACTGCAAAGAGGTTGTAAGGGAAATCGTCCGGACTGTTACAAACAGTGACAAATCCCTCAGCCCCCTGGAGGGAAATAGCCATGGATTTTATAGTGGAATTACCAGAAAGCAATGGGAATACTGTCATCTGGACAGTCACAGACTTGTTTTCCAAACAGGTGCACTTTATCCCTTGCCAAAAGATTCCCACCACAAAAGCCTTAGCGAAACCTTTCGTGCAGCATATTTACAGATTGCATGGGGCACCCAAACACATCATATCTGATAGGGGAGTGCAATTTACGTCTGCATTTTGGAAGGAAATTTTATCCCTTTTAGGGACCACTCAGGGACTGACATCTAATCATCATCCTCAAGGGAATGGTCAATCAGAGAAATCTCAGTACTTGAACAATATTTAAGATGCTTTATTAATTTCCAGCAGTCGAATTGGACGGACCTACTCCCTTTCGCAGAAGTTGCCTACAATACTGCAGTCCACTCCAGCACAGGTTGCACTCCTTTTCAAATAGCTACCAGTCAAAATTTCAACCCCATGCCAGAACTAATCCCAAACAAACCGGCAATCCCATCACTGAAAGAATGGATGGAACAATTACAAAACACCTGGCCAATAGTTAGAAAAGCCCTAGACGAAGCTAGGCAAGCATACAAAGCACAAGCAGATAAAAAAGGGTTGAATCCACACCATTCATTATAGGAGAAATGGTATATTTGTCTACAAAATACCTAAAATCCGTACAACCCTGTAAAAAACTTGGACCAAAATATATAGGACCTTTTCCAATTAAAAGAATCATAAACCCAGTAACAGTAAAATTAGAATTACCCAAAAATCTCCGGCAAATACACCCAATTTTTCACTGCAGTTTGCTGAAAAGAGAACAGTCACCCTTACGACCAAAAATCCCCCCCCCCACCTCCAATCATGGTGGAAGGAGAACAACACTTTGAAATAAAGGAAATCCTAGACTCTAGGAGATATCATGGGACAACTCAATACCTAGTAGCATGGAAACACCTCGCCTCCTCACAAAACGAGTGGGTCCATAAACGTCATGTCAGAGTCCCGAAGCTATTAAAGAAGCTTCATACAGAGTATCCTAACAAGCCAGACTAACTTTTATACCTGTTTTGTTTTCTTTACAGGTGGATCTCTCTTATTTTTAAGGGGGGCAGGATGTCAGAATCCAGTTATATTTCCTTTCTATCTATCTTCTCTGATATAAAACCAATTTTACTCTCTCCTGGATCCTGTCATACTACTAAGGGGGAGGGGGGGTATGCATGGGGGTTTTATTACTTTCACTTCCTCTATTCACTACAAAGTAACCTTTTGTTGATTCGCTTCGGATCTGCTAACCATGACAATGTAGCCATTTGCCTTTCATCCTATGCCCCTCTGAACTTCTCCTCACCGGTCAGCAAGAGAAAGGTGGGGGAGGAAGATGCAGCATCTGGGATCTGTGTGAGGAGATGTTGAATGATCATGCCAACAGAGCTGGATCGATGTTATCTCTCCTGGAGTTAACACCTAGAAATCTGCCAGTTTGAATTGCCCGGAAGAACTGCGGGGTGGGGGGCTGCTTAGGGACAATTTAAAATATTGCATTGTAAGGGAATCCCTCAGATCCTGTCTATCATGCCCGCTATCAGTTTCTTTTAATAAAAGTTCCTTTTGGAGGAGACCATTTCCAAGAGTTCTGCTTTCTTAAGATGTGGATTGAAGTGGGTCCTTACAGTTTCATCTAGTTTTCTAATCATTATGTTTAGCCTTTATAAACCAATAGGTTCCAGAATATGGGTCCAGTCCTAAAAGCAGTGATCTTTTGTCTCAGGTGTCCAAGAATTGTCAGTCAGACAAGGTTGTAATCCACAATGTTCAAAGTGTTCAAAATATTCAACCACCCTGAAAACAGCTCAAAAGTCTCTCCCAGCCAGATGTAGTCAAATGCAGATTTTTCTTTCTCTCCCAATAGTTCTTGAGATTAAAAGTCCAAGCTCAGTAGGTGTTTATAGTCCAAGAAGTTCAGGGTGATAAGTATGCCAAAATATTTTCCTTTATTGCCAGCTGTTCTCCATTAATCTAGGAGTCACCAAGCAGCCAGGAAGCTAGTTGTAGTGCTATATTCAAATCCACCAGTAGATGTCATTCAAAATCCATTTTCCACTCTTAGGACAAAGGATTGATTTCTTATATTTCACCTCAATGGTTTTTTTTTCCCAAGAGAAAATCTTAACAATTATCTCAGTTCTCAAATTTATCAAAACTGTAGCTTTATGTTACTTCCACTTTAGTATTATATATTTCTGTCCCCCATAAAAGAAATTAAAATGTCGCTTCTGTTCACGTTCGGAGGTTTTAGTTTCTTGGGAGCCTTTCGCAGGAAATTCAGTTATAAAATAGTAAAGAAAGGATCAATATTCTCACCCAGCTCCAAACATGCTGTTTACGATGCTAATTAGTGCTTTTCTTCTTCGGTTGTCAGCAGCTAATGGCTGGCCACAGGAATGTAGCCAGTCTTTCCCCTGCTGGTTTGGAGGGCTTTCCTTGGATTGAACGGAAAGACTGCCATCTCTCTATGATCGAGGAGACACTCCTCCTTCTTCATCGACTCTTTGGGGTGACTTTAGGCCCTTTTAGGGCCCCCAGCAGGGCGAAATTGGGCGCAGAGAGCAGAGCCCTGCCTTCCTGTGTCCATCTCACCACGACACAAAACTGGAAGTTCTAGGGGTGTCACATTCCTTCTCACTAAACACTTCTGCCAAATCATGGTACTCTGTGGGGACAAGTTGAATCCCCAGCAGCTTTTTGGCTACAGTCTTTAGGGTTTCATGGGGCTCCCCTTGAAACTTGCTGATGGCCAGTGTCTTTATTTTATCACCAGTGGCAGGTGGGAGGGGTCCTGTCCCCAGTCTTAACTTCTACATTCCCTCCTCCCTCCAGATATTGGGATGCCAGTTATCAAGCCACGCTAGTCCCAAAATTACTGCTTCAGTCTTCTTTGGAACCACCACAAAATGGATGATTTCCCAATGCCAACCCATTTCCAAATGCCCAGTTTCTGTTAGGTGTGTGCCAGGGGTACCTTCGATGAGGGACCCGTTGGCTTGCTCAAACCTCATGGGTAGGGGCAGTAGTTTGGCTTGGATGCCCAGTTTGAGTACGGTGGGTAAGTTAATTAAGCACCAAGTGCACCCTGAGTCTACTAGGACATTCAGATTCATGTGGGCTCCTGTTTTGGGCACTACTAGCTTAGCAGGAATGGCAAAGCAGGGAATGGGCTGACTCACCATGGGGTCCTCCTCACCTTCCTCATCACTGTCATAAGGTGCCGGCATCTGCTGTGGCTCAGATCGGGTTTTGGCCTCGAGCTTGGTGGGAGAGGAGGCCTCGACACTCGGGTCCTGACGTGCCCAGTTTGTTTTTTCTCTTCCCCCTCTGGGAGCTTTTCACAGCTTGGCAGCGGTGACTGGCATGCTCCTGGGTTTAGGGTTAGGAGCTGGGCACTCCACAGCATGGTGGCCCATCTGACTGCACTGGTAGCACTTGATTGGAGTCCTGGCTGGTGCTTGGGAGATGCTGGTGGCTGCAGTGGCTTGGGAACATCAGCCATAAAGGCGTTTCTCCTGGACGCACAGCAGTTTTGGCTCGGTGGTGCTTGACTTTCTGGGGTGGTCCAACTTGATGTCCAGCACCAGTGCCATGTGGTACCACTCACACAATAGGTTAGGAAAACCCCAAATGATGCAGGCTTGAAGCAAGTAACGATCTATCCCCTGCTTGAAATAGTTGATCAGTGACCGTTCTGGCCACTGCCCCAGCCAACCAGCAACTCTCCTGAATTCATGAACATACTCCTTAGTGGGGCGACCTCTTTGCTTCAGGCAGTGGATCTCCTTCTCAGACAGCAGGGCTCGGGATTTGTCTTCAAAATGACCCCTCAATAGCTCCATGAATAGATTAATATTGTGCAATTCAGGAGCCCCTTCATCATGGAGGTTGGTCACCAAGTTGACCGCTTCCCCCTCTAAATTTGCTGCCACAGGATTCACCATCATAGCCCCATCCAGGTAGACATAAGCGTAGCGATCTAAATGAGCCCACACCTGGTTTAGGAAGAAGGTTAGTTTATCAGGGTCCCCATCAAAGGTAGGCTTGATGGGAGGTGGCTCAAACCTCGGCAGAGCTGTCTGCACCTGCTACTGGGCTTGGGCAGCTTGCTGGTCCTGGGGACATGGCCGAACCACTCTCTAGACTTCTCTTGGCTGGGCTCCAGGACTGGCATCCCAAGGCCGCAGCAGTGGGCTTAGCTGGGATACAGGTCTTGACATCACAGCTGGCTCAGGGATGGGCGAAGTGGCACAGCCTCCGGTGACCGGGCTGGGACTCCGGCAAGGGGGAGGAAGAGATGGGTAGTTCTTGACATTCCCACCCATGGCACCCACGTCCTGGGCAACAGGAATTGTATCCTTTACCTCCAGCCTGCCGAACCTCTCCTTTAGCTGTTCGAGCGCGGGGCTGTGGACTGCAGACTGAAACCTCCACTCTCTGAAATCTTCCCATCCCATTGACCCATTTCCTTTCTTGCTATCTGAAAATGAAGAACCCTGGGATGGTAGTAATAGAAGCTCCTCTCCAGCGGTTACAGGAGTGCTCCTGCACTGAGGGGCAGCCTCAGCTTGATAGAGGTCTGCCAGGATTGTAGCTCCTTCCTGCGCTACCAGTCTCTCACATTGGATTAACCTGGTTTTGAGGTGAGCCCCTGCCAGTGATGCTTCCTCAGTGGCTGGAGCACCAGTCTGTGCTCCAACAGCCGGAGTTCTGTTGTGGCTAGCAGCGGTTTCACTCTTCTCCTCCATTTCGAATCTTCACCAAGTCTTTACCGCTCTCCCAAAAGTGAGTGGGTAGGCAGTCAGGGCCCAGCACCCCAAGAAAATGAAGTTTTATGAGACTTGGTTTAATGTCATGGTTCCGACAGTCAGAGATGAATAAAGCAGAACTCCAAGGCTTGCAAGTTCCTCAAAGAACATGTTTATTAGTTACAAAGTATTGGCACAGTCAAGAGTGAAACCAAGTCTGGATACACAAGCAACAATTTCCCAATACAAAGTTAAATGTCCCACCCACAAAAGCTTATGTAAGCAACTACGTTCCCCAATGATTATTTGGTAGGCTTTTTATGAAATACCCAGTGTCTAGTCTCGGGGGCAGCCGATGACCTTGGTTCCCATGGGACAAAAGATTATTTTGACTAGTGAAGCACCTGGGCAACCCCCCTCCCTCTGTTCTATGTGGCAACCTAGAATGAGAAGGAAAATGGCTGCAGCCATGCTCATTTGTAGAGTTGACACTCACATTGCCAGGAGTTTGTTTCCCTGGATTCTGACCAGCTCAAGGTTGACTCAGCCTTCCATCCTTCCAAGGTTGGTAAAATGAGGACCCAAATTGTTAGGGGCAATAAGCTTACTCTGTAAACGGCTTAGAGCAGGGCTTTTCAACCAGTGGTACGGGTACCACCTGTGGTACATTGGCACCTGGCAGGTGGTACACGACCATCCTAGAAAAGTGATAGTGGGGGAGGGGAATGAGGTGAACTGGTGGCAGCACTGCACAAGCCTGAGTGAGAGATGGCTGGAGCTGCAGGGCTGTCAGGGCTCAGTGGAAGCTCCAGGATCAACGCCAGGCTCCAGCTGGAGCTCGGCGCTGATCCTGGCACTTCTGCTGAGCCCAGAAGAAGCACCGATCAGCTGGAATGTTGCAGCATCTCCAGGGTTTTGTGATTTACATTCAGATGCTTGGCAACTGATTCATATTTATGACAGTCACAGTGTCCCAGGGTCATGTGAAGTGACCAAAACCTCCTGCAACCACCCAGCAGATGGGGGAAGAAAAACCAAACACCTCCCCACCCCACCCCCACTACCAATCCTGAACAGAAATGCTCACAACAATGAAAACCTCGGACAGGAGGAAGAGCGCCGCCAGGTGGGCGGGCAGGTGTCTTGCTCGGCTGTGGCTTGGGGGGCACCTTTTTCAGTGCCATTGTAACTTTGAACAGTCACTAAGCGAATTGTTGTAAGTCGAGGACTACCTGTACTTTATCACTTTTTTCCTTTTTTGGGGCGGGGTCATCAAGTTTTTGACACCTTGCTAGGTGACTGGTGGTACTCGGATATTGCCATATCCTAAAAGTGGTACAATGGGTGAAAAGGTTGAAAAGCCCTGGCTTAGAGAGGGTTGTAAAGCACTGTGAAGCCATATATAAGTCTTGAATAATGCACTGATAGAAAACACATTTTAGTTTTTTTCAATTAATATTTCATCTAGAGTTTAAATCAGTATTGCATAATCATCCATTTAAGTGATGAAAGTTAAGACTGCTCTAACTGAATTTTCTACATTTTATTTTATTATTTGTGAACATTAATAATTGCTTTAAAATTGTGAAATAATGCTGTTTTTGCAGATCATAAGAGTTAGAAAATTGGGCCGACCTGATTCCAGAAGCCCTTTCAGCCATTCTTCTTTGGTTGGATCTGACCTTTTGCTGTGCCCAATTTACACGGCCATGTCTCTCCAAAGATCCCAGCTGTGCTTGGCCCGGAAAAAAAACACAGAGCGGGAGGCTCAGCCTCTGAAATCTTTGGGGATTCAATGTTCTAATGCTGGACATATTTGTTTTGAAATAGAGCCTGTGAACCTTAGCACAAGGGGCCAAGGCAGTTAAAAACGATCTGTTTAATCCATCCAGGTTCTGAACGGATTCTACAAAGCTTTTGCATCAATGTCCCAGGAGGCAGGTTGAAGGGATAGGGTGCCAAGAGTCTTCCCAAACCCCTCCTAAATATTCACCAAGTTACTTGTTCTTCCTTCTCAGAAAATTTGGAGGGGGCGCAACATGGCTGGCTCTGCAATCCTCTTTGGGAAAAGTGAAGAAACAGAACCCCCAGCCCTTCTCCCCCTCCCCTCGTTTCTCATGGGTCCCCCTTTAAAATCTGTGCTGAAAGAAGTTTATTTAGAAAAACCTTTCCCCCAAGAGCACTGGGAATGAGGCCAAGCCACCCTTGGCCCAGCCTGATTGGTCCCCCTTCCCTCACCCCAGCATCAAACAATGCACGCTTTGAGGTGCCTGGCTGTTCACTTGGGTGGAGATTAAAGAGTGATAGATTGCTTTTTTCTGCACCAAGATTGCAAAGGCTGAGCTCTACAAGTGGCCATAAGAACCCCTTCAGCTCTGGACTCAGCAAACCTACTAGATTTTCAGTGGTTTGCTCCCAGCTCTCAGGCACCCGGGCAAGAACAGACGGACCACCTGCTATTCACCAGCTACCCCAAATTTCCTCCATTATTACTCCCAAACTATCTTAAGCTGCAATTTCGAAACCAACAGAGTCACCTCTTCCTTTTGGGGTGCATCCCCTCACTTTGACCTTTCCCATTTTTCTACCCCAGATCCAGAAGAAAGCAAGGAAAGGAAGAGAGAGGCTCATGGAGGGGGCACATGTGGCTTTTTTCAAAGGGACTCGGTCAGGGTAGGACTGGCTGATGATCACATTGCATTGATCTGGAAGGAAATCCGATCAATTTTCCTGCAAAGGAATGGAGGGGTTCAGATCAGTGGTTAAGCTGACTCCCTTGAAAGTGAACTTTGGGTTGAAATGACCCATGGGTGTTTCCAAGTGAATGAGCTAGGAGGGGGTGCAAAGATGGTCATTTTCTGCACATGTCAAAGGCTGGACTTCTTTTTTTCACCTCCTTTCTTTCTTTCTTTCTTTCTTTCTTTCTTTTCTTTCTTTCTCTCTCTCTCTCTCCCCCTCTCCCACTTTCTCCTAAATCACTGTGTGGTTTCCAACACCAAGGAAAGATTAATGATACCACAGATGCCACTGTGTGGCTTGAAAAGTGGTGGCGGGTGGTGAGGAGCAGAATATCCCAACCAGATTTCAACAAAATACTACAGAATGGTGGCAGATGACACATTTGTACAGATGAAGCCACTGCCAGAGGCTTGCCAGCAGCCTCTTTTTGGTGCCTAGGTGATTCTATGTCTGTGCTTCCAGGATTGGAAAAGCAGGAGGGGAGGGGGCAGTTTTCCTGCCAGTCCCTCAGCATAATGAACTTATTTCCATATTTGCACTTCCTGTTGTGGTGAGAAGATCTCGGCAGGGAAGTTTCACCAGCCCCGCACAAAGTTCCTTCCATCTCCCCAGTGACGGTGGCAGCTTGGTGGAAGAAACAAATCCATCGGGAAAGCTCGATGGCTGTGGTAGGCTGTTGCCAGCTGTTTCTGACCCTGGAAGCAGATGAGCCAGGGAGCAACATGCAAAGACCCAGCCCCCTCTGCCTTCTGACATTCCCAGGCAGGCTCCCACATTTCCCCCAAGAAACTGAGCTCTTCCCAGTTCCTTTCCATTCCCATCACCCCTCTGTTTGCGCCTGCCTTCCTGAGATTCAAGATGAGTTGTGTTCACACAAGACCAGGGGTTTAAGATGGAGTTTCTGAAGTTCACAGGCTTACAGTATATATTAAAAATTCAGTAGCACTGGGAGAGAACAGAAGGATCCATATTTATATGTGATGACTTGTAGCGAATTATACACAGTTAAAGTTGGATTTGAAAACTAAGGCATTATTTTAAAAAGGGTAAGAAAAACAAACCCAAGCCAATCGTTGGTTGTAAGAAAAGTGATTATGTTTGCCCAGGCAAGCAGAATTGCTGTTCGACCTTGCGGGATTGACTTGCAAACAGGTACCTACAGTACTTTAGCAATGCAAAATTGGTTAACTTCAGCTAAGAAGCTAGAATTGCACCTTTGATAGGAGGACCAATCCCTACTGCAGCTGATCCAAAACTTTAGAACTGGACCCAATAGATTTATGAGCAGTAATAATAATAATAATAATAAAGTTGGAAGGGACCTTGGAGGTCATCTAGTCCAACCCCCTGCTCAGGCAGGAAACCCTATACCATTTCGGACAAATGGCTGTACAGTCTCTTCTTAAAAACTTCCAGTGTTGGAGCATTCACCGCTTCTGGAGGCAGGTTGTTCCACTGGTCAATTGTTCTAACTGTCAGGAAGTTTCTCCTTAGTTCTAGGTTGCTTCTCTCTTTGGTTAGTTTCCACCCGTTGCTCCTTGTCCTGCCTTCAGGCGCTTTGGAAAATAGTAAAGATAGTCCCTCACCCACCTCATTTCCCGCAGGGCACTAACTATATCCTAGGGCTGAGTGGGAACAGAAAGAAGCAGTGAGATTTCATGCAAGACTGAGATAGAAACTGTCCCCACATGGTCCTTACAAACCTATGGCCCATTTAAAGCTCAGGATGTCTTAAATAATGGGCTTCAGGAAACATCTTGCATGAGAGTATAATAAAAGGGCAGAACTTCAAAGCAACTCTGAACATGTTCTTCTGATGTCCTCCCCTCCCATCCCCATTTTTGGACCTGAATGGTGGTCTCTCCCAATCACCCAAGCAGTTTCCTTGTGTGAAGTGAACAGATTTTCAGTGAAGTGGATTTACAGGCTGCACCCAGAAAAAGTGAAGCATCTTTTGTGTAGGAACCTTAAACTAGGAAGCGACTTCAATTTTGCTGGAGAGAATCCTTGGGTTTAAACTTCTGCTTAGTTCCATGGGCTTAGCTTGGACCAGTAGCACTCCCATTCTGCTCCTTTGGAAACAAATTCAGGCCCTCAAATCGCCAGGAAATTGAAGACCTGAAGGAAGAGTCTGGTTCAGTCTGAAGCGCTTGAGCTTCAAGAGGGCTGAGTTGGAAGAAATTAGGGGCCCCTTAGGCACTGCCTTCTCTGTTTCTCCAGTGTTTGGCCATGTTTCTTGGCCTCTACTGCAAAGATCCTGAACCATTCTGGGACTCCCTGTGTCTAGATCTGCAGGGATCTTGGGGCTGGGGGTGATGGCATAGAAGATCCCCCTCCTCTTTGTTGAAAGACTTGCCAGGAACAAAATGTAGAGATGTCATCAAAGGGAAGAGATTCAGGGACACTCTGGAAAAGCCAAGAGGAAGCTTAAGTGCCTTTTTCTCCTGATGATTTGTACCACGGCGAGGGGTTCGTGCACAAGCACCCCACAGATACAAGCTGTAATGCTGTCATCCAGACTATTAATAGAGATTACAAGTTGTTTGATTGCTCCTTTGAACGGGCTTTACAATTGCCTGTGATGAAACACCAGGCTGGGTCCCCTCCCCTCCCCCTCCCCCATTTATTGTTTCTCCTTCTTCTTTAAAACGGGTCTTTAGGGGAAATCCTTGGGGCACTGGAAGATTTCAAGTATATTTTGGAAAAGGTGACATGATGCCTCCCTTCTAGGCCCCACCCCTCCAAACTCAAAAGTCCCTCAGACTTCAAGAGGCTAGTTCTGAAATAAAGTCCTGGCCCTACCCTAAAACTTTCTGGAAATCTCCAACATGGCTTCTCCAACCAGCTAAAGAGCCTCCGTAGTTATTCTACTATAAGCAAAGAAAAAGTCTGCCCTGATTTCAAGGCGTATGTTCAACACACTGCACTAGTTTGTTGATGTTTTTTCATTCATTTTAGCTGCTAAACCAGTACTTGACCCATCAATGTGTGGGTGTGTGCTGTGAAATTAATAGATGAGGAAAAGACACAAGAGTATGGCATAAAGAACCTTTTATTGAGCTATTTGATAATAGCGTGCTATGCCATGTAAATAGTCAATAGGGTTTTGGTTGCTGTATTTGCTGACAATCCTGGCAATGTGTTTATCTGCCGTGCAGTATTTCTTCAGTTTCAATGGAGGACCATGTCCTGAAAGGAGTTGTTCGTAAAATGCATTGCTGCCTTTCTATATGTCCTGCAGGCCATCGATAAACTTCCAAATGATTGGATGGCACATTCCCAATTGGGCACGCAGTCGCCGATGAGCAGCTTCGGAGTAGTTGTTCATACGATCCTTTGCACTCCACATTCAGTCAAACAGATTCCATATGGCTATTGGGAACAAAGGTGGTTGTCTTCCTTGTCCTCTCCTGCCTGGATAACCTATGTAGTCATCTTTGAACCAGTTCAGTAGAGGTTGCAGTTTTCCTGGCAGATATTCTTCTAGAACAGCAACATATTCTTCCAAGTCTGGGACATGAATGCCAAGGCCAAAACCATGTATATCAATATCTCCATAAATGACTTAGATGAGGGAATAGAAAGGGAACTCACCAAATTTGTAGATGACACTAAGCTGGCAGGAATAGGCAACACCCCAGAAGACAAGCTCAGGATCCAAAAAGATCTTGACAGACTTGAACAATGGGCCCTATTCAACAACATGAAATTTAATATGGAGAAAAGCAAAGTGTGACACCTAGGCAGGAAAAACCAAAGGTACAAGTACAGATTAGGCGAAACCTGGCTCAAAAACAGTAACTGTGAGAGAGACCTTGGTGTCCTAGTGGACAATCACTTAAACATGAGCCAGCAGTTGTGTGGCAGCAGTAGAAAAAGCTAATACAATCCTTGGTTGTATAAACAGAGGCATAGACTCAAAATCACATGAAGTATTAGTACCACTTTACAAAGCCTTAGTAAGTCCACACCTGGAATACTGCATACCGTTTTGGTCACCACATTACAAAAAAAGATGTTGAGACTTTGGACAAAGTGCAAAGAAGAGCAACTAAAATGATTAAGGGCCTGGAGAAAAAAAAAACATATGAAGAATGGTTGCAGAAATTGGGTATGGCCAATCTAGAGAAAAGAAGGACTAGGGGTGACATGATAGCAGTATTTCAGTATTTGAGGGGCTGCCACAAAGAAGAGGGGGTCAATCAGAAGGCAAGACAAGAAACAATGGATGGAAACTAATCAAGGAGAGAAGCAACCTGGAATTAAGGAGAAACTTCCTAACAGTGAGGAGAATTAACCAGTGGAACAGCTTGCCTTCAGAAGTGGTAGATGTCATGGTTCCTAAAGAAGAAGCTCTTCAAAGAATTTTGAGGCATTGTTTACCTTAAAGAATCTTTAATTTGCAACATAGCTTCAGCACATACATAGAGAAGCCAAAATCTGAATTCTCCTCCCCCAAACACACAGTATCAAAGCATAACTCACTCCTTCATTTAACAGTCATTAATCATATTCTCCAGTTAGTTTGAAGTGTGAACTTTTCCTCCCGTTATCTCCTCTTATTACAACTAACCTTGAAGAATACTCTACTGAGATATTGTTATGGCTAACTAGTCCCCAAGCACATTCTTCCCCTCCCCTCCAGCACCATCTAATTTTAACTCTAAAAGTAATACACAGGTTAAATAGGAAATGTCTGCATCTTTATATATTGTCAAGCAAGAACATCCGATGTTAGCAGCATTGACATCCACCCCCCCCCCCCATACAAAAAGGACAGATCCTGTAATGTAAACAAAAGCATATGTTAAGGCCTATTTTTCAGTTTGTTGGGGTGTTTCGCATCAAACCTTTTGATGAGTCTGTCGGCTTTCACCTCACTGGATTTCACCCAGATGGCTTCAGACAACGGGTATCCCTTCCATTGTACTAGGTATTGCAATTTCCCTTTAAAAATTCTAGACTCAAGAATATGGTTTAATTACTTCTGAAGAGATTATTTGGGCAATTAAGCAATTAAAGGTTGGTAAGGCTCCAGGTACAGATGGATTAACAGCAATTTATTATAAAATGTTATCTGAAGAAATGAGAGAACCATTGAAGGAACTTTTTAATAATATTCTGTTAGGAGCAGAGGTACTTCCATCTTGGAAAAGGGCATTTATATCATTGATCCCAAAGGAGGATCAAGATTTGACTCAGCCTAAAAATTATAGACCTATATCTCTTTTGAATACAGATTATAAGATTTTTTCAAAAATATTGGCAAACAGATTAATGCAAGTTTTGAAGCAATTGATCCATAGTGATCAATCTGGATTTATAACTGGAAGATATATGAAATATAATGTAAGACAAATTGTTAATCTAATTGAGTACTTGGACAAGAACAATCAAATCCCTGCGGCTTTGATATTTTTGGATGCTGAAAAAGCTTTTGTTCAATTAGATTGGCAATTTTTATTGAGAGTAGTAGAGAAAATGAATTTTGGGGATAAATTTTTGTATGCTCTTAGGGCTATATATCAACAACAATCTGCACAAATTATAATTAATGGGGGATTAACAGAAACATTTAACATTGAAAAGGGTACAAGACAGGGATGTCCTTTATCCCCATTGTTATTTGTTTTAACAATGGAGATTTTACTTATTAAAATTCGAGAATCACCTAGAATAAAGGGAATAAAAATAAATAAGAATGATTATAAGTTGAGAGCTTTTGCTGATGATTTGGTTGTGACATTATCTCAACCGACAGATTCGGTTAGGGATCTGGTTGAAATTTTAACTCAGTATGGGAAGGTCTCTGGTTTCAAGGTAAATAATAATAAGACTAAAATTTTATCGAAAAATATGTCTATGAAGGAAAAGGATATCTTGGTTAAATTAACAGGTTTTGAAATAGTGAGAAAGGTTAAATATTTAGGAGTATATATTACAGCTTCTAATGTTAAATTGTATAAAAATAATTATGAGACATTATGGGTTAAAGTGCAAAAGGATTTAAATGATTGGAAAAAATTACAGTTATCTTTTTTGGGGAGAATCTCAGCAGTTAAAATGAACATTCTTCCAAAGTTTCTTTTCTTGTTTCAAATGATACCTATTTTGAAAAAAGATGTTAATTTGGAGGAATGGCAGAAGGGGATTAATAAATTTATTTGGGCAGGGAAAAAACCAAGAGTTAAGTTTAAGATTATACAAGATGCACGGGAAAGAGGAGGACTTAAGGCGCCTAATTTAAAATTGTATTATGATGCAGTGGCTTTAACGCTGATTAGTGATTGGCTCAACTTAACAAATAAAAATATCCTTTCTCTTGAGGGATGGGATTTATTATATGGATGGCATGCATATTTAATTTATGACAAAAAAGTGGATCAGGTTTTTAAATCCCACATTTTGAGAAGTGCTTTGTTGCGTGTCTGGAAGAAGTATTATTATAGGTTAAATTATAAGATTCCAATTTGGGGGATTCCTGGACACGCGATAGAGGGAATATCTAGGGGAGTGAATTTGGATAGGATTTCTTATAAGGAATTACTTAGCTTGGTAGGGAAGGATTGGCAACTAAAGTCTTTAACTGAGCTGAAGCAAGAAAATATTGTACACTCTTGGTTTCAGTATAATCAATTGTTAGTTAGGTGGAGTTTAGATCAAAAGGTTGGTATTACTTTAGAGGATGTGAATTTGGTAAAACAGATTAAAGATCAAACTCGAGCCCATATAAAGAGAATTTATAATGTTTTAATAGAATTGGATTCTGAAATGGAGTTAGTTAAAGATTGTATGGTTAAATGGGCTCAAAATATTCAAGAGCCGATTTTATTGGATACACGGGAGACAATTTGGGTTAGAAATGTAAAATTTACTCAAGCTCAAAATTTAAGAGAAAATTTTTATAAAATGTTTTATAGATGGCATTTGGATCTCCAAAAGTTGTCCCGCATGTATCCTAATTTACAGCCCAAATGTTGGAGATGTGAATGTTTAGATGCAACCTATTTTCATATTTGGTGGACTTGTAGAGATATAAAAGCTTTTTGGATTAAGATTTGGTGGAATATTCAAAAGATTTTTAAGAGAAAGATAAAGTTTACTCCGCAATTATTTTTGTTGGGTATTATGGTAGATTTTGATGTTAAAGAAATTAACTTGATGCTGAATCTTATAACAGCTGCAAGATTATTGGTGGGGCAATATTGGAAGAAAAATTCTTTGCCTACTATGGAAGAATGGATACTTAAGGTGTCTAATTTAGCAGAAATGGTGAAAATCTCCGCCTATTTGAAGGACCATTCACAAGAAAAATATATTTCAGTCTGGAGAAGATGGATTGATTACATTCAAAAGAAATATGAGACTGAAAAGTATTATCTTGCTTATGAGTAGATTTTAGATTATTATTAATAGTTTAATAAGGTTGAATTTATATTATTTTTAGTGTTATGGTTTAATTATATTATTATTTTTGTTTTTAATTACTTACATTTGTTTTGAAAAGGAGTTAAAGTATGTTATAGATTGATTGATAGTATAGTCGGGTAATGTTAGTTAGATTATGATTGTTTATTTGTTACCCTGTAATCAGTTCTGGGAAGTGGGGGAGGGGGGAAGGGGTGGGAGGGGTTTGGGTTATATTGTATTAAATTTGTAAAACTTTTAATTAAAAAAATCATTAAAAAAAAAGAATATGTTTCACTTCATAGTGGGTCTGTCCCACAACTACAAGGGGCCCGGGTACCTTCTTATGGGGAGGACTTAAAGTGGAGCCCCGATAAGGTTTCAACAAGCTGCAATGGAAGACAGGGTGAATCCTCCCTAAAAGCCTAGGGAGTTTCAATTCTACTGTGACGGGGTTGATCCTTATGATGGGGAAAGGCCCCAAGAATTTTGGTCCCAATTTCTTGCTGGGCAATTTGAGGTATAAATATTTAGTTGACAGATAAACCTTTTCCACAACTTGGAATGTTCTTTGGGGAGCCCTCTTTTTATCAGCCTGCTTTTTATAGGTCCCAGAAGACTTTTTTAACACAGTTTTCGTGTTTCTCCAAACTTATTCCCACCCCCTCACCCATTGATCAAGTGTCTGGGAGGCAGAGGGCACCTGAAGGTATTCAGGTATTGGGCTGAACTCTTTTCCTGTGGCTACTCTGAAAGGCATGTAGCCAGTACTGCTGTGAACAAAATTATTGTAAGCCACTTCGGCGAAAGGGAGGAGGTCAGTCCAGTTTGTCTGTTGGTAGGAAACATAGCATATGAGATATTGCTCCACCATTTTGTTAGCGGATTCTGCAGCCCCATTCGTGGCAGGATGAAAAGCAGATGATAAGCCTTGGGATGATCCAATTAATTTAAGAAAACTCCTCCAAAATTTCGCTGTGAATTGCACCCTCCTGTCTGAAATTATTCGCTTAGGGGTGCCATGCAGCTGGTAGATATGTTTCAGGAACAATTTGGTCAGTCATTGGGCAGATGCGAGTCCTTTGCAGGCAATGAAATGAGCCTGCTTTGAGAACAGGTCTATCACAGTCCAGATGACAGTATTTCCTCTCCTTTCAGGTAGGTCTACTATAAAGTCCATAGCTATTTCTTCCCATGGTTGAGAAGGGTCTGCCACCAGCTGCAGTAAACCAGGGGGTTTCCCTGGGATTCTTTCATTGTGGCACATACAGTACAACTTTTTACATAGTTTTCCACATCCCGTTTCAGCCCTGGCCACCAAAATTGCCGGCGAATGAGATGTAGAGTTTTTAGATATCCAAAGTGTCCAGCCTGTTTAAAATCATGGCTGTGTTTGAGAGCATTAAGACGGAGGGCTTCAGGCAAATATAGTTTCCCCCCTTTGTAAGCCAAGCCATCCCTGCACGTTAGGGAGGTTTGATTATCTTTGAACCATTGATCAGTGAAAAGCTCTTGTTTTATTTTCTTTACCCCAGGGTCATCAGAATTAGGGACTCTACGAGGCATGAGTTGAGCGGCAGTCTGTGGACTGGAGATAAATGCCTCATTAACCTCTTTGCATTCACTTTTGTACTGGGGCAATCTCGATAGCGCATCAGCTAGGAAGTTTTTTCCTCCCGGTATGTACTATAGAGTGAAGTTGAAATGGTTAAAGTACTGTGCCCATCGTACTTGCTTTGGGGACAATTTGCGGGGAGTTTTCAGTGCCTCTAGGTTTTTGTGATCTGTCCATACTTGAAATGGCACCTTGCTCCCTTCTAGATAGTGTCGCCAGTTTAACAGCCCCCACCTAATTACAAAGGCCTCCTTCTCCCAGATTGCCCATCTCCTCTCACTTTCAGTAATTTTTTTAAAGGTGTAGGCACAGGGTTGTAGAACTCCACTTTTGTTCTTTTGCAGTAATACAGCTCAGACTGCCACGTCGCTGGCGTCAGCTTGAATTACAAAGGGCTCCTCTGGGCATGGGTGCTTTAGGACCAGTTAAGCAGCAAATAGTCTCTTTAAATTCTCAAAAGCTGTTTGAGAGCCCATCATCCATGCTAGTGGTTGGCCTGGTCACGGCTTCCCTTCTCCTTTGCCTATTTTGAGTAGTTCTGTAAGGGGTAGGGCAATTGCGGCAAAAGAGGGGATGAACTGACAATAGAAGTTGGTAAAACCTAGAAAGCTCTGGAGCTGTTTACGAGTCTTTGGGGGCTGCCATTCGATTATAGCTTTCACCTTGGCTGGATCCATTTCAATGCCCTTGTTGGAAATTCTGTATCCAAGATAATCTAATCGGGTCTGGTCAAATTCACATTTTGACAATTTGGCATAAAGCTTGGCATTCAATAGTTTCTTTAACACTTCTCTCACCAGCTTTATGTGATCAGTCATATTCGTGCTATATATCAGGATATCATCAAGATACACCAGAACCCCTTTGTACAAATGATCATGTAGGACCTCATTAATCAACTGCATGAATACGGCTGGGGGCCCCTGTAGTCCAAATGGCATGACTTTGAATTGATAGCTCCCCATGGGGCAGTTGAAGGCAGTTTTCCACTCGTCTCCCTCCTTTATTCTCACTCGGTAATATGCCTCTCTCAGGTCTAATTTAGTGAAGACACTCCCCTTAGCCAGTTGGGTTAATAAGTCCTTTAGGAGGGGGAGAGGGTATTTGTTTTCCACACTCACAGTGTTGAGACCCTTATAGTCTATGCAGAGATGAAAAGACCCATATTTTTTCTCTTTGAACAACACAGGGGCTTCCACGGTAGATTTGGCCTGTTCAATGAAACCCCTTGCTAGGTTTTTGTTCATATATTGCTACATCTCCTCCATTCTGAGGGGAGACATAGCGTACATTCTCAGTCATGGGAGTTTGGCCCCTGGCACCAGTTCGATAGAGCAGTCATTGGGTCTGTGAGGGGGCAGGGCATCGCATTCTTTTTCACTAAATGCCTCTGCTAGGTCCCGGTATTCGTTGGGGATTCAATATGGAAGAATCCCTTTGTTGTAGCCCCAGCCCATGAGCTTTCAAAGTCTTTGAGGGTGGCAAGGCTGTTTCGAAGCCTCCGCAGTCTCCGTTGGGCTTATCCCAGCGTGACGACCAAACCAGCTCTCCTAATTGCTTTGGTCTTGCTCCCAGCTGGGAGATCTGCAAGAGTTCATTCTCCACCGGCTTGCTGGCCTCAGGCAATTTTTCTTCTTCCATGATGAGATCTTCCCCGAATCTTCATTAGCCTATTCCTTTAGTTTAGGAACAGCGACTGGGGACTGGACCCCTAAATGGTTTAAAAGGTTTGTGGATTTTGGCTTGATGTCATGGTTCCAAAAGAAGAAGCTCTTCAAAGAATTTTGAGGCATTGTTTACCTTAAAGAATCTTTAATTTGCAACATAGCTTCAGCATGTACATAGAGAAGCAGTATCAAAGCATAACTCACACCTTCATTTAACAGTCATTAATCACATTCTCCAGTTAGTTTGAAGTGTGAACTTTTCCACCCGTTATCTCCTCTTATTACAACTAACCTTGAAGAATACTCTACTGAGATATTGTTATGGCTAACTAGTCCCCAAGCACATTCTTCCCCCTCCCCTCCAGCACCATCTAATTTTAACTCTAAAAGTAATACACAGGTTAAACAGGAAATGTCTGCATCTTTATATATCGTCAAGCAAGAACATCCAATGTTAGCAGCATTGACAGTAGGTGCTTCATCACTGGAGGTTTTTAAGAGACTGGACAGCCACCTATCTGAAATGGTATAGGGTCTCCTGCTTGAGCAGGGGGTTGGACTAGAAGACCTCCAAGGTCCCTTCCAGCTCTATTCTGATTGATTTTTGCCTTCATGACAAACTCCACATCACTGTTGAATTCATGGGCAGCTCCACTTTTTACCAAATGCTTCCTCATATTCTGGGTGAGGTGGAAGAAACAGCCTTTCAGAGCTACTTCTGGGAAGCATTCCCTGATGGCATTTATGGCAGCCATTTCAAAATTGCAGTGAATGGACCATGACTGGGTGTCAGCCACCAGGATTTTCACAAACCTGAATAGCTGTTCATACATAGTTCACTGTTTGTTTGGCAGAAGTGTGTACAACACAGGGTGCATGCCCTCATACTTCTTGTCATGTCCTCGTTGGAGCCTAGGTCTGAGGAGGAGGAGGAGATGGAGCCAGGGCAGGTGCAGGCGCAGGGGGATGGTGCAGTCCCTATGGCTCAGGAGGAACAACCTGAGAACAAGGACAAGGCAGTCCCAGGTCCATCGGGCCTCAGAAGAGTAGGCAGGGAGGAAGAGAGAGGGGGCAGGAGATGGAAACGGCAGGCAGCGGAGCAGAGGAGCGGCAGAGCTCCAGAGATGAGCAAATGCCTCCCCTGCCCTGCAAAGAATGGAGAGAAGGCAGAGTCAGTGCAAGCTGCCCTAATTACTCAGGAGGAGGGTGCCCCACCCCTCCTCACAAGGTTCACACTGAGAGTAACATTTAAGGAGGTGCTATGAGGAGGGGCTTTTGCCAGGAGCAAGTGTTTGTTTTCAGATTACACTCCCTCGGCTTTGCCTGCTTTTGCCTTGCTTTAAGAATTACTTTTGCCCTGCATCAAAGACTGCTTTTTGCTTTGCTTTAAGAACTGCTTTTGCCGTGTGTGTCAAAGACCACTTTTGCCTTGCTGTGAGGACTGTTCTTGGCTTGCCCTAGCCCTGAAGATTCTCCCTTCAGACCTGCCTTGCCTTGGACCCTGTCTTGTTTTGAGAAGTGCTCTTTGCCTTTTGGTTTGAACTGTGCCCTTGTTTTGTGAACTGTGTTTGCCTTTTGTTTCACTGTGCCCTTTGGAAATTGTTCCTTGTCTTGGACCTTTGCCTTACTCTGAGGACTGCCTTTGCCTTATGCCTGGACTTCTACCTTGGCAGCTTGTCAGGTAATCTATGGGCTGTTGTTTGGGGGACTGAGGGTGGAGCCTGACTGGTTGGTGGAGGGCCATTTGTTTAACATTCCCAAGAGAAATAAAGAACTCTCTGGAGGCCTGCCTAGTCTTTCCCACCTGGGTCATAATACTTCTTTACTAGGATCACATAAAGCAGAGCAAAGAGTTTGGGAGCAATTGCAAAAGTGCCATTCATGTACCAGGTGTCGGATGATTGCAGAATGTGCAACCAAGTACTTCTGCCAAATATTAGGATCCTCTTAGATCCCTCTCCAAAATTACAAGGTAAGACTGGCCCTCCTTTACCTGGTGTTGGTGAATAGTTTTAATTGGGAAACTGTGACCATCCTAGACCAAGCCAAGTCCAAAGACACTAGGGAATTTCTTGAAGCCTGGCATGCTGACAAATTAGTCATCATAGACACATAGACATAAATAATATCTATATACTATGCAAAGGAGCCAGCCATGTTGAGTTGTCCCATCCCATCTACTAATTATACTATTACTTTATTTATTAGTGTGTGTGTGTGTATATACATATATATATATATACCATGTTTCCCCAAAAATAAGACTGGGTCTTATATTTATTTTTACTCCAAAAGACCCATTCGGACTTATTTTCAAGGGATGTCTTATTTTTTTTCATATACGGGAGGCGGCAAGCCACCGGGCCGGCCCTCCAGGCAGCAGGCAGAGGTAGAGGTAGAGGCAGGGGGGAGGCACGCAGCGGGGGGAGAGATACAAGCTAGACTGGACAATCAAAAAAACATGGCCAGCTCGATGTCGCTTGTGTCGGGGGGGCTGTGGGTGTGAAATTGTTATGGGAATGAACCAATAAGGCGCCACTCTCAAGGCTGTCAAGTCTCACGGCTTTGTCTTCCTGCCTGGAGATAAGGCAGATGGCTGGAGGCACATTCCATTCTCACCCTGAAGAATAGACTTCAAAGAGGATAAAACGAGGAACAAAGCAAAAGAAATGCACTATAACAGGCTGAATAGCTCCCCCTCCCCCCAGGAGAATGGCAGAATCCAAAAGAGAAGAAGACCCAGTATACCCATAGGAAATATAGAGTTCTGACAGACAGTTTGTCTTTGCCCACAGCTGCCATGACTGGGACAGGGCAGGCAGCTGCGCAGTCGCCCGGCACATCCAGCAGGCCAGATTTTGTGCCTCCCCCCCATGTCTCTGCCTCCGTCTGCTGCTGGTGTCACCTCCCCACCCACAACAGCCCCGACAAACAGGAAGGATGGGGAGCCCTGTCCCCAAGAGGCAGCCAGGACTCTGCAGCCCATGCAGTGCAGATGTGTACAAGCATCATGACTGCTGGTCAGGTCCTCCAAGCAGCAGACGAAGGCAGAGACATGGGGGGAGGCCTGCGATCTGGCCTGCTGGATGCGCCAGGTGACTGCATGGCTGCCTGCCCATCCCAGTCGCAGCAGCTACGGGCAAAGACAGATGGTCTTTTGGGGAAATTGGGCCAGGCGACAGGGTCCCAGTGCTCCAGGTGCTCAAGGGCCGGTCCAGGCGCCTGCCGCCCACAGCCCCGTGTAGCCCGCAGTGCCGGCTGGAGGCCCCACGTGACCCAAGATGGTCGGCGAGTCTCCTCCGGTGGATCAGGCCCTGGCGCCCACTCTGGTCCCACCCCCTCCACTGGAGAACCCTGGATCCCCCACCACGTGAACTGGCCATGCCCCCTTTCAGGCAGCCACCCCTGCCACTTGCCTCGCCTCGCCTCTGGGGCTTGTTTTTGGTGTAGGGCTTATATTAGGAGCATCCTGAAAAATCATGCTAGGGCTTATTTTTTGGTTGGATCTTATTTTCGGGGAAACACGGTATATATACATCTCTACTCTTCACCCACTTGGCTTCTGACAGAGGATACCCCTTCCACTGAACTAGATACTGTAACTTTCCTTTATACAATCTTGAATCAAAAATCTGTTGAGAGCTGAAGAAGCTTTTTGGATGAGAAGTGAAATGTCTTCAAAGAAAAACAAGAAAGTTCAGTTGCCTTGTGAAAAAGCACCTTTGGGAGAAATTGATAGGAAGGACAGGTAGACCTGTGATCATGTTTCATGGAGGGATGGGGCCCATGCCTGACCAGAATGACCTCTGACCTGTCTTGGTTGAGACAAACATTTCCACTTTGTCTTCTTCACCTCCTCTCTGGTGCTGTGCACCTTTTCCCCTCCCCCCCATTAGAGGAAACGGGGCCTCTCTCTCAACCAGGTAGGTGAGCACCCCTCCACACCCATCCCTTGGCCTTTGCTTGGCTGGGATCAAATCCTTGTGTGTTTTCTCCAGGCTCCCCCTTTCCACTGGAGCGGGACTGTGGCCAAGGCCACTGGCCCTCCTTATCACTCCTTTGGCAATTGCTGGTTTCCTTCTTGCTTCTGGGCCTCCGGGCTTCTTGAGAGAGCTTTCCGCTTTATGAAATCGCCAAGGTTTGGCTTTTTTGCAATAACAAGGCCAATAGACATCACAGCTTCCCCAATCAGTGTGGAAAAGATAATGGGACTCCCCCTCCCTCCCCAAATCTCCCATCATCACTCACCCTTTGGCTGTACAGTTACATTCCAGCACTCTCTTCCTTTGCTCAGGTGAAAAGAAAAAGGGCCATTCAGGACCCAGGACCACATGAGCAGCTTTAATTAGGCTGACAAAATCCCTAGAAATGTCAGGATTTGCCTTCTGAAAGAGTGTGCCCTCCTCCCCCCCCCACCATGTCTTTAGCTGAAGAATACAGGAGCAGCAGCAGAGAATTGAAAGGGCATGGGTGAGGAGGGGGGGCTCAAGGAGGAAACCATGCATGTAATTGAGTATATTTATCATAACTATTTTAATGATTGGTGATTAAAAGCACACCCTACTGAAAGTTTGAGGTTTCTGCAGGTTGATCTGAAGAACTTCGAAGAGGCTCGTAAAGGGGAAAGACAGACAGTCTGTAAGGACCCACCCCACTTTGCATCTTAAGAAGACAGAACTCTTGGAATAATTCTTCCAACAAGGATCCTTTATTAAGAGAAAATGGTTGCAGGCGTACAAGACAGGACTTGGGGTTCAAGCTCTCCCATTCGAGGTTTTAAGGGGTTCCCCAGTAGTCCCACCCAATCACCCCCCTCTTCCAGTGACAGTTTCAGGCATCACAATCCCACCCCTTTTTTCCTTTCTTCCGTCTGGATGGAGACTTCAGATAAACTACATGAAAGGTAAATAGCCTCCTTTGTTATGATAAGGCCTTTTGGTGCTAACCACATTCAAACCCTTTGAAGTTGTACCAAAGGAAGTGAGGGCCATAAAGCCCCTTTGTTCACCCCCCTCTCTTTCTTTATGACAGAATCCAGAGAGGGCAGAAATGGGGTTTTCTATAATTGATAACTGGAGATGAAGTATAATTGGATTCTGACACAGTCATAGTTCAATCATTAACATATGCAAAGCCAACTTTGATTAGACTCAATTCTTTGCATTGAATTTTTATTAGTTTATCAGAATGTAAAATACAAAGGTAAATAAAAGTAGTAGGAAACTAGGGGAGGGGAAAAGGGAAATGTGGGGTAGAGGGGAAAAAAGCATTGACTTCCAACTCTTTTTAGTGTCATGGTTCCGACTAATGAAACACTTCAAAGAACTTCCAGGCATTTTATCCTAAAAAAGTCTTTTTTATTTATGTGACAAAATGTCGGCACATGCATGATGGAGGGAATGCTAAGATCTGAAATTCCCACCCACCGAGCAGTTATTTTTGCTAGCATTTCCCTCCCTTATTTTGCTGTCATGATTTACGTTCTCCAATTAGTTTGAAGGGCAAAGGTTCCCTTCCTTTCCCTTTTGCTGGCTTTTCCCTCCTCCCTCTTTCTCCTCTGCATTAACTCTAAAAATGCCAGACAGTTCTGCATATTTTGTCAAAGCAAGAACATTCAATATTTGCAGCGTTGACATCCGGCCCCCCTTACAAAAAGGACAAATCCTGTAATGTGAACAAAAGCGTATGTTAATGACTAGTTTTCACCCAGGTGGCTTCAGACAACAGTTATCCCTTCCATTGTACTAGGTACTGCAATTTCCCTTTAAAGATTCTAAAGTCAAGAATACGTTTCACTTCATAGTGGGTCTGTCCTGCAATTACGAGGGGCCCAGGTGCCTTCTTCGGGGGAGGTCTTAAAGTAGAGCCCCGATAAGGTTTCAACAAGCTACAATGGAAGACTGGGCGAATTCTCCCTAAAAGCCTAGGGAGTTTCAGTTCCACGGTGACCGGATTGAGGATTCTTACTATGGGGAAAGGCCCCAAGAATTTTGGTCCCAATTTCTTGCTGGGCAATTTGAGGTGTAAATATTTAGTTGACAAATAAACCTTTTCCCCAACTTGGAATGTCCTTTGGGGAGCCCTCTTTCTATCAGCCTGCTTTTTATAGGTTTCAAAAGTCTTTTTTAAGGCAGTTTTTGTGTTTCTCCAAACCTCTTCCCACCCCCTCACCCATTGGTCAAGTGTCTGGGAAGCGGAGGGCATCTGGGGGTATTCAGGTATTGGGTTGAACTCTTTTCCTGTGGCCACTCTGAAAGGTGTGTAGCCGGTGCTGCTGTGCACAGAATTATTGTATGCTACCTCCGTGAAAGGGAGGAGGTCAGTCCAGTTTGTCTGCTGGTAAGAAACGTAGCATCTAAGATATTGCTCCACCATTTTATTGGCGGCTTCTGCAGCCCCCCCAAGCTGTTGCAAGGCCTCTATTAGCTGTGGTATGCTCAGCTGCTGCTGATCATCTACTGTACCTGTGGGGGGTGCCAATCTGCCCATTGCTGCAGAGGCCTCAGTGTGGGATTCCCTCTGTCTTCAAGACTGCAGTTCCTGGCTGGGGGAACCAGGGTCTGATCTATGAGGGAGGGGCTGTAGGCTTCCCTCTGCAGGAATTGATTTCTGCTTTTCACATCTGGGTTTTGAAATCTTTCCAGTGACTCACCCAAAGCTTGAGTAGCAGTCCATTCGTTAGCTCTGCACCATTCTGCTTTTGAAGTCTTTGCTTCCAGCTGGAAGATCTGCCAGAATTCATCTTCCCACAGCATGCTGTCTGTTGTTTCCTCCTCTGGGTTATCAGCCACTGCTGGGTCTTGAAGCAAACTCACTTGGTTCATGATAGATTTTTCTTCCCTGAATCTTTACCAGCTCCTCTCAGGCCTAGAGACAGTGGATGGAGTTCAGGACCCCAGGTCGATTGAAAAGAATTGGAGATCTTAGCATGTTGTCATGGTTCTGACTAATGAAACACTTCAAAGAACTTCCAGGCATTTTATCCTAAAAAAGTCTTTTTTATTTATGTGACAATATTTCAGCACAGGCATGATGAAGGGAATGCTAAGATCTGAAATTCCCACCCACCAAGCAGTTATTTTTGCTAGCATTTCCCTCCCTTATTTTGCTGTCATGATTTACGTTCTCCAATTAGTTTGAAGGGCAAAGGTTCCCTTCCTTTCCCTTTCGCTGGCTTTTCCCTCCTCCCTCTTTCTCCTCTGCATTAACTCTAAAAATGCCAGACAGTTCTGCATATTTTGTTAAAGTAAGAATATTCAATATTTGCAGCGTTGACATTTAGCACAGTAGAAAGTAGTAACATTACACCTCAACTTTTTACTTTTACACAGTAGCATATACTAGCCATTTATTTAACAGCAAACCTATCTAGTCAGCAAAACTAAAATCCAAGTTTCATTTTTTTTCCATCACAAGCACAAAATCCAGAAGTGATTTCTAAATAAAAACAAAATTAGATATATTATCTTCTTTGGATAAAGCAATCAATTTAACCATCTTTACTTTTTCCTTGCTGTGGAAAATAATATATATTTCTGTTTACACTTATTAATCTTTGTAGACTATCATTTATATTAATAAAATTCACTCTAATCTTTCAGATTCTTTAACCTTAAACCTTACATCCATTTTAAAACACTAAACTTTTCTTTAAAAACATTTCTAAAATCAGTAAGTTCTAGTACATCTTTTTTTTAACTTCCTCTTAACATACATACTTTAAGATTCACTTTCAATTATATTTTACAAGCTTATAAAATTACTCAAACATTATATATGAAGAAAAAATAAACCCCATTTTCAAACCTACTTTATGAACACAAAACTACTGTCAGAAGGAAAAATCTGGGGCTTGTTTTCCAGCTGGGAGAATGCATGGAGTGGAGGGAAAAAAAACTCACAGCCATGAATCAAAAGGTATGTTGGAAGGAGGTTTTAATGACAGAATTGAAGTACATGCATTCCGGTGGATCAAGCAGCGATGATGGCAGCTTTTCACAAAGCTGCCCGTTCCTGGGTCGTATAAAAGCCAGCGGGACTTTGACAATCAGCTGTCCTGAGGCTTGAATCTCTTCCCTGGGAGAAAGGGAAGAGAACAGCCACTCAGGTAGAGGAAAGAGCTCCCCTGGATCCCCATAATTTTGGGGATCGGAGGGTAGAGCTCCCTCGGAGCCTGAGCCAACTCCGCGCTCCAGGACGTCTTTGTCCCGAAGTTCTGGGATGAAGCAAGGCGCCTCTCCCACATCTGCTTTTTTCGGAGGCTTGTGAGTACTTAAATGCAGATGGAGCAGACCAGGAGAAAGTGGATTAAAGATTGATTGTGACTTTAACTCCTGCAAGCATCTTCTCCCCCTTTTATTGTTTACTTTCCCTTTTGAAGAAAGGGAAAGTGAAAGGCAAAATGGCGACTGTCTTTCTTGTTTGATTTTGCAACAAAGTTAAAAGTTGGATACAGTTCATGTTTTAAATATAGAGGAAAGAATTTTGTTCCCTTTTTTTTTCTTTTTTTCTTTTTATTACTATATTATAGAGGCAAGAATTTTGCTCCTTTGAATTTAACAGAATGGCTTCAAAACATTTGGTCTCTCCCTAAAGCTTCTATCTCCTCCCCAATTATTCAACCTGCTTCTCAGTCTAAACCAAAATCACCCCCACCCTCCCCTCCTCCTGCAATTTCTCTTAAAGACTTACAAGAGGCTTTAAAAATGAATGCTTTGGATATTAAAGAGGAGGTAAAAGATCTTATAATTGCAGAGAGGGCTATAACAGAAGAACTATTGGAGAAAAAAAATAAGCAGGTCAGAGATGATATACTATTTGCGTTTCAAGGTCTTGCTCTGCATATTGAAAAGATTGTTGATAAAATGGAGGAGATTACTGAAAATGCAGCAAGACTGGAATTTAGAATGGAGGAAGTGGAGAATAAGATAGAAATTACACAGGATGAGCAAACTATCTCACAATACAGAGAAATGGAGTTTGCATTGCGTATCAGGGGACTGAAAGAAAATTCCCAGGAAGATTTAAAGATGCTTATTGTTGAAGATATTGCTTTTAACCTTGGATGGAGACCAGAAGTAGTTGGGAATGAGATAGAAAAAATCTTCAGAGTTAACTCACGGGTTGCCAGACAGAGAAACCTACCAAGAGATGTGGTTATTTACTTTTCCAGAAGATCTATTCGCAATGAAATTATACAGGCTTTTTATAAACAGAGGTTTCAAATTGCAGCTCAAGATGTGATAATTTTAAAAGAAATACCTCCAAAAATCTTAAGAGGTAGAAAAGATTTTACCTTTCTGTCTGATGAGTTAAAAAGTCGTCAAATTCGGTTTAGATGGGAGATTCCAAGAGGAATAGTAGTGAATTATGATGGAACACGTTACAGATTAATTACAGTTTCAAAGGCAAGAGATTTTTATCACTCTATTCTAAAGGCAAGACCATCTTCACCTCCACAAACAAGGATAATTGAAGAGCCTGTTATGGAAGCAGCCTCCTCATTGATGGTCATGGAACAAGCGGTGTTGCCTGTACAGAATCTTGAGATAAAAGATCAAAGGATGACACGAGCTGCCCACAAACGTAAAGAAAAAGAGCAGCAGCAGAAGAGTGGTGATAAAGTAGAAGGAACGGTTACTACAGAGCCTGTGGGAGGGGCAAGACCTAAAAGATCTTCAACAGTTGATCTTCAGGCTATGCTTCAGAGGCTTCAGGCCGGTGGAGATGGCCAAGTTCTTGACCTGGAATGTTAATGGATTAAATTCATCACAGAAATGGAGAAAGGTCTTCCACTATTTGAAACAACATAACAATGACTTGATATGTTTGCAAGAGACTCATATAACTTCAAAGGACTCAAAATATCTGACAAATTCTCGTCTGGGATCACATTTTATAGCTCCAGCTCCAGGGGAAAAAGGGGGTGTTGTAATTTATGTGAAGAAAAATTTATCGGCTAAATTAATTGAGGCTGATTCTGAAGGAAGATATGTCTTTGTGGAACTACTGTTACAAGGCAAGAAAGTTCTTATTGTTGGATTATATGCCCCTAATCAACAACAGAAGCAATTCTATGAGCTTTTGCATGGGAAGATATCTCAGTTGGATTATAAATCTGTAATTTTGATGGGTGACTGGAATGGAGTTTTGGATATAACCATAGATAAAAAGAGCTCTTCTAAAAATTTCACTCAAACTAAATTACCCAAAACTTTTTTTTTATTTGAAAGAAGAGTTGGAACTTATTGACATTTGGAGAGAAAGGAATACAAGTGATAGAGATTTCACCTTTTATTCGGATAAACATCAGTCATTTTCAAGGATTGACTTCTTTTTGATTACTAGTGATTTTCTTTCTAGGGTGAGGAAGGTAAAAATCTTTCCCAGGACTTTGTCAGACCATAGTCCAGTGTGGATGGAGCTACATTTGGAAGATGGGAGCAGAAGACCCTGGAGACTGAATGAGAATTTGTTTACTCGGGAAGAGTTTGTACAAAAATGTAAAGAGTATTTAAAGGAGTTTTTTGCTTTAAATATGAATAAGGGTACATCGATGCCCATGGTCTGGGATGCCAATAAGGCGTATATGAGGGGAATTTTGATTCATTTAAATAAAGTTTTTAGGGATAAAAGGTTACAAAGACGTAGGGAAATAGAAGATGAGATTAAACTAAAAGAAGAAGCGCTTGCTCTTAACCCAACTGATAATAACTTAAAGGTTTCTATAAAGATGCTTAGGGAACAATTTAATATGTTGATGGCAGATCAGGTGGCTACCAATCTGCGTTATATGAGACATAATACTTTTTCTAATGCGAATAAGCCTGGGAGGTGGTTGGCTTATCAGTTACGAAAGAAACAGAAGGCTAGGATTATAGAGAAAGTAAAATATAAAGGTACCGAGGTTTTTCAGCAAAGTTTGATTAAAAAGAGTTTTTTAGATTTTTATACAAAACTATACTCAAGTGACAATATAAAGGGAATGGATATAGATAAATATTTACAATCAGTACATTTTCCTAAACTTTCTGAGGAACAGCAAAATGGGATGAATTGTTTAATTACTGTGGAGGAAATTGGTTTAGCTATTAAGCAGTTAAAGGTGGGAAAGTCTCCAGGAACAGATGGATTGATGTTGACGTATTATAAAAATTTATCTGAAGAAATGCTGGAGCCATTAAAGGAGCTTTTTAATAGTATTTTGTTGGGAGCACAAGTTCCTCCTTCTTGGAAAAGAGCGTTTATATCATTGATTCCGAAGGAGGATCAAGATCTTACAGAGCCTAAGAATTACAGGCCAATATCATTATTAAATGTACATTATAAGATTTTTACTAAAATTTTGGCAAATAGATTAATGCAGGTTATGAAGGATCTGATTCACAGTGATCAATCAGGATTCATAACAGGGCGATATATGAAATATAATGTAAGACAAATTATTAACTTAATTGAGTATCTGGATAAGAACAATCAGATTCCTGTGGCTTTTATATTTTTGGATGCTGAAAAAGCTTTTGACCAATTAGATTGGAAATTTTTATTCTCACTGGTAGAGAAAATGAATTTTGGGGATAAGTTCTTACATGCATTTAAAGCTATATATCAGCAACAATATGCTCAAATTGTTAATGGGGGACTGACTGAGACTTTTAATATTGAAAAAGGGACAAGACAAGGATGTCCATTATCCCCATTGTTATTTGTTTTAACATTGGAGATTTTGTTGATCCAGATTCGAGAATCAACAGTAATCAAGGGTATAAAGATAAGAAAGAATGAGTATAAATTACGGGCTTTTGCGGATGATTTGGTTTTAATTTTGGAACAACCGACTCGAGCGGTTGATTGTCTATTAGAACTTATAACACAGTATGGGAAAGTTTCTGGTTTTAAAGTCAATAATCATAAGACTAAGATATTACCTAAGAATATGTCAGTTAATGATAAGGAAAGTTTGGTTAAAGCTACAGGTTTTCAGATGGTGAAAAAGGTTAAATACCTGGGAGTATATTTAACTGCTTCAAATGGAAAATTGTATAAGAATTATTATGAATTATTATGGGCAAAAGTACAAAAGGATTTAAATGATTGGAAAAAACTGCAATTGTCACTGTTGGGGAGCATTTCAGCTGTAAAAATGAATGTTCTACCAAAGTTTCTTTTCTTGTTTCAGATGATACCTATTTTAAAAAAAGATGTAAATTTGGAGGTATGGCAGAAGGGTATCAATAAATTCATTTGGGCTGGGAAAAAACCAAGGGTTAAGTTTAAGATTTTGCAAGATGCCCGAGAAAGAGGAGGACTTAAAGCACGTAATTTGAAATTATATTATGATGCAGCCGCCTTAACTTGGATAAGTGATTGGCTTAATTTAACAAACAAGGATATTCTTGTTCTTGAAGGGTGGGATTTAATGTATGGGTGGCATGCATATTTAATTTTTAATAAGAAAGTGGACCGGGCTTTTAAATCACACATTTTGAGGAGTGCCTTACTTCGAGTTTGGAAAAAGTATTATCATAGGTTAAATTATAAAATACCTATCTGGGGGATTCCTAGACATGCAATCAAGGGAATTTCTAAGGGGATGAACTTTGACAAAATTTCGTATAAAGAATTATTAATTTGGTCAGGTTTGGACTGGCATTTAAAATCCCTAGATGTATTAAGGCAAGAAAATATTCTACAGCCATGGTTTCAATATTTACAAATAGTGGACAGGTGGACTGTAGATAAGAAAGAGGGAATAACATTAGAAGATGAAAATTTGGTTATTCAGATTAAAGATCAGAGTCAGGCCCATATAAAAAGAATTTATAAGGCTTTAATAGAATTAGACTCGGAAACAGAATTGGTCAAAGATTGTATGATTAAATGGGCTCAGAATATCCAGGAACCGATCCCATTGGATTTATGGGAGATAATTTGGATTAGAAATGTTAAATTTACACAAGCTCAAAATTTGAGGGAAAATTTTTATAAAATGTTTTACAGATGGCATCTAGATCCTAAAAAATTATCTTGTATATATTCAAATTTACAACCCAAATGTTGGAGATGTGGTAATATGGATGCGACATATTTTCACGTTTGGTGGAATTGTAAAAAGGTAAAGGCTTTTTGGATTATGATTTGGTGGAACATTCAAAAGATTTTTAAAAGGAAGATAAAGTTTACTCCTCAATTATTCTTATTGAGTATTTTTGTGGACTTAAATGACAAAGAAACTATTTTAATGTTGAATTTATTAACTGCAGCAAGGTTACTAGTAGGCTTATATTGGAAGAAAGATTCGTTGCCTACTTTAGAAGAATGGATATTTAAAGTTTCTAACTTTGCAGAAATGGCAAAAATTTCTGCTTATTTGAAGGATCATACACAAGAAAGATATATTATTGTATGGAGAAGATGGATAGATTATATTCAGAAAAAGTATGGGACTACAAAGTTTCATTTATTTTAGGAGTAAATTTTATAGCAAATGTTGTAGAGATTTGTTTATGATGATTTAATTTAAGGGGAGTTAAAGGTTAAGTATGATATTTTTTCTTTTCTTTCTTTTTCTTTTTTCTTTTTTCTTTTCTTTTTTTTTATTGTTAACTTTCTCATTAATAACCCTGTACTCTGCTCTGGGAAGTGAGGGGGGGAGGGTTGAGGGTGGGTGGGTGGGTGAGTGGGTGGGTAAGGATTATATAGATATGGTAGTTTACAAGAGACGTGCTGCTTGGGCATTTCCCCTATGCTGCATTCATGTGTTTGAGAGGGATGAGAGGGGAGGAAGGTGCAGGGAGGAAGTAGGATGGTAAGAGGAGAAGGGGAGGGGAAGAGAGTAGGAGGGGAGGAGAGAATGAGGAGGGAAAGTAGGGAAGGTACCAGAATGGGTGGACGCGGCCTGGGGGGAATGGGCAGGCGGTACCAATGGTTATGAATTTATTTTATCTTGTGAATTGTATTTTGTATGAATAAATGGAAAATAAAAAAAAATTAAAAAAAAAACATTTCTAAAATCAGTAAGTTCTAGTACATCTTTTTTTTTAACTTCCTCTTAACATACATACTTTAAGATTCACTTTCAATTATATTTTACAAGCTTATAAAATTACTCAAACATTATATATGAAGAAAAAATAAACCCCATTTTCAAACCTACTTTATGAACACAAAACTACTGTCAGAAGGAAAAATCTGGCACTTGTTTTCCAGCTGGGAGAATGCATGGAGCGGAGGGAAAAAAAACTCACAGCCATGAATCAAAAGGTATGTTGGAAGGAGGTTTTAATGACAGAATCGAAGTACATGCAGCAATTTGGTTCTGGGGCAGCTGACCAACTGACTGGGTGGGTGGAGGGATTTTTATGTGGGTCCTGGCTTTGGAACTGAGTTGCCCCAAGGGTTTTCCTACGTGATGGGCTTATGTCACCCTTATGGGGTAAGTAAATCCTATTATGTCCTAAAACAGGGGTGTCAAACTGCCGGCCTGCGGGCCAGTTGCATCATGCAGAGGCCGCACCCACCCCAGCTCCAGCAATGCAAAAAAAGTCACGATACGTCACGACACGTCACGTGACATGGCAAGTTTGACACCCATGTCCTAAAAGGTCACGTCCTGCCTTTAGATTTTGGGTGGGGTATGTAAAATTCTTAATCCTATATCTTTTCTGCTTCTCTCTACCTGGCTTGAATGGACTGCGCTTGACAGTTTCTGTTTCCTTAAGAATGGAGCCAGCTAGATAAGCTGCCTTAGCCAGCAGCCAGCAGCCAGCACTTGTTTCATTGTTTCTCTTTAAGTGTCCTCTTTAGTTTTTCTCACCTCCTTAACATTCTTTCTCAAGCAGCTGCCTGCTCTTAAAGTGGAATGTGCCTTAGACAGGCTTCCTCTAGAGTAGGGGTGTCAAACTGGTGGCCTGTGGGCTAGATGCGTCACGCACAGGCCACGCCCACCCGAGCTCTGCAAAGGCAAAAAATGGCACAATATGTCATGTAACGTAATCGAATTTGATACCCGTGCTCTAGAGGCTTGTCTTTTTACTTTTCTTAAGGTACTTTCTAATGGTGGCTTTTTTTCTGGGGTTTTGGGGTGGTGAGTTTGATTCCCCCTTACACTACATTAAAGCTTTCAATTACATATATCAGACCAATACAAATCCAACTAACTCTAATTAGATCATTAAATTTAACTCACTCCCTCTAATTTATCCTCATAGAATAAAATATTTTTCTTCTCTGGAATATCTATCAAATAAATATAAAGTTCTCTTTTTCTCAAAGAATTCTCCACCTTGTTAGTATCCATGAAGAAAAAATCCCAAACCTGTCCTCTTAAGAGTTGCAAATTTACTTGAACTCTTTTTTCAATTGCACTGGGAGGTTTATATTTAAACAGTCATCATCATAAAGATTGGTGTCAGATTTATGTTCCAAAATTGCAGTTAATTCCTTTGCATTGTCAGATAGTTGTGAAATTGCCTCAGTGGTTTGATAACTTTCTACACATAATTGCATCTCTGAATTACTCATCTTTCTTCCAATTTCTGAAGTTGTTTTCATAACATCTTCAGAACATAATCAATCTATGAACTGAAGAGTTTTATGTAGATATCTCTCTAGTACAGACATGTCAAACCCGCGACGTCGTGTGACGTCTCGCGACGTATCAGAGCTTTTTCCCCATTGCCGGCAATGGGGTGGGCACAGTTTCATTATGATGCGTCCGGCCCGTGGGCCGGCAGTTTGACACCCCTGCTCTAGCAGTTCTTTTCCAAAATGACAAAACCTCTCAGTCTCCATCTTCTTAGCTCCCTCCTGTGGTCAAAGAGTAGATTTTTTATAAATCAGTCAATGCTTCCTGGCCAATGAGAATTCATTAAAATTGGAAAGTTTCAGTCACCCACAACAAAACAATCTGAAGCTGTAGATTACTTGAAAGTAATAAAATAAAGCCACAAATTTCTGTCCTTATATTTCACCATTAAAAAGAGAATGAGTATTTAATATTGCATGTGCTGACAGCCGCAAGAATAATATTTGCCCAATTTTGGAAAAATGAAAATTTACCATCTGACCAGGCTATAATAACAAAAATACTCGAATGTGCAGAAATGGATAGATTGACTTTAGAAATGAAAGAGAAAGAAGACACAATTTACTTTAAAACATGGGGAAAATTTTATTATTGGTTAGAAACACGCTAGAATGAGAAAAGGTTATGAAATTTAAAGAGATAATTGATAATTTGTATTTATATTCCATGATTATTTGTATGAACTTGTTCTTATTTCTTCTTCTTCTTCCTCTTTGTATATTTGTGATCTTAAATAATATGGTAAACTATAATTAATATGTAATATATTACTATCTTAAAGTTATTATAATTAATTAATACTAAGCATTGTTAAGTAGTGAAATGAATGAGATTTATTGACTAATTCGTTATTTACATGATTATATGGAAAGTTGTTTAATAATAGAGTAATTATTAAGATTTAATATGTAAACCCGGACTGGTAGACTTGCTGAAGCGATGTTATTTTGTGGGATTAATCCCACTTCTGTGTTACCCCTTTCCCCTGGTCTAACCTTTTTGTATGTTTCCCGTTGTCTTATCCTTTTTGACCCTATCCCTTTATTACCTTTATAAAACTCAATAAAAATATTTTTATATATAAAAAAAATACTCCACGCTTCCTTATTTTACCTTGCCTCCAGCAACCCTCTTCCTTGTTGTTTAAAAATAAAGGAATCTCAAAAATATAGCAGATCTTCAAAAAGGAATAACAGGCTGTTGCTAAAAAAGCCTCTTTTAGCTAATAAAGCTAATAATCCTATAAGGTGATTAAGAAATGAAAGGCACAACTTATTGTCCATTTGAAAAATAAATAAGAAATACTGGCATCTTAAGTCAGAAAGCAGTTTATTTCAGTGGGATATTATTTAACCAGTGGTGAGGGCTTTTCCCCCAGGTAGTTAACATAAAGAAAAAAGGCAGCCCAAAGTGACTTTCATAATTATTTATATCAGACGACAGGGAAGTGTGTACCTATTCTAGCACTTGGGTGATGAACATTCTTAAGTTTATACCCTGCATTTCAAGATGGCCTTCTCCCTTTCCTTTGGATAGTTTTGTGGAAATAATAGGAGAAAGCAAGTGTCATTCTTACCTATCACTGACTCAGCATAAAAATAATATTTATGTACATTATTCACACTTCTTTTGGACAGTACAGGTAATCCCCGAGTTACAAACATCCCTTAGCAAATGTTCAAAGTTACGCCATAAGTGCCTCCTAGTGTTTACAGAAAAAGTACTGAAATTATGAATGTAGGACTTCCAGTGGCATCGTCTCAGCGGTGCGGGGGAAGGTGAACAGCTCCTGTTCCCAGAACCCGATTATTTCATGTTTTGGGGACCTTTCGGGGTGCAAGGAGCCTGGAGGGCTTGGCGGACTAGAGGAGAAGTCCAGAGTGCAGCGTAGTGAAAGGCGATCACTTGCTGCAAAGAAGGACACCCCTGTCAAACCAACGTGAAAGTGTCTGCCATCACACTATGGCAGACCCGAGGCTGCGATGATCCAGAGAGTACAGGGAAGAGAAGATTTTCATAGCAGACTGTGACATTTGAAGTGGCAGATTAGCCTGAAACCGCAAGGTTGAGGATTGCTTGGAAAAGTGAGTCCTGATTGTTTGGCTAAAAGAGATCTCCAGCTGGGGGAGCAGGCGGCCACTCAGCAGAAGGAGCAGTGACTCAGCAGAATATATTCAACTGCTAAAGAGGTGAAGAGGAGGAAGGATAAAAGAGTTTGAGCTAGTGCTGTGGTGGTGAGACGGGCGGACTTTTTGGTCAGAATCTGAAGGAAAGGAGAAAGTGAAGAAGGAGAGAGATTGGGTATGTAAGAGTGACAGGAAAAGAAAAGAAAGGAGAAGAAGAGAAGTGGTGAGAGCAGATGACGGCATGCCATGATGGCAAGAGTGGTCTGAATGGACGAGCACCCTAACCAGAAAGAGGAGGGAGAACCCGCCGCTTTAATAGAATTTTTGAACTGAGTAACTAGAAGATTTCGAGGATATATTTATATTTATATCTGTATCTAATCACCTATAAATCTGGATATATTGCTTACAATTTAGCATTTAAAATTAATTATATAGATATTCTGAATTGCTTATATATTGATAACTGTAACTATAATTTTGTACAAATTGATAATTATAATCAGGTTCAAATTTAGATATATATTAATTGATTGATTATTAATATTTATATTTGTATTTATATTTATACTTATATAGATCTGCTTATCAATTTAATTTAAAGTTCTTGATGGGTTATTGGTATTTAAGTTGAATAATCTGCTAAAGTTGTTTAAAGTTAATTAAGAATAGAGATAGCTAGGATTAGTGGAATTGATTATCATTTAATACTTAATACTGCAAGGAAGGTAAAAAGAGAGGGGGAAACAACAACAACAACAACAACAACAAAAGATAGACAGTAAATGGTTGATGACAGTGTGGAAAAATATTTATAGAATACTGGGAGAGCAAAGTAGGGTATTGAAAGAGATGACCAGTATTACAACAACGACTTTAAAGGCAGGGAAAAAAACTGCATCAAATCCAACGATAACAACGGCTTCCCCATTAAACCAACGGTCGACAGAGGGGTCACAAAAGACCGAAAAAAATAATACGACCCCAAACATGCAAACAATGCAAGCCACTTTGATATTGATCCAGGAAACAATGGTAAAAATGCAAGAAACAATGTCTAACAACCATGGAGAAATGAAATTTGACATTCAGAAACTGGATAATAAAATGAATTCAATTCAGGAAGCAATTCAGAAGAATGAACAAAAAATAAAAATAATAGAAGACAAAACAGAACAAACTGGGAAAAAATTAGACCTGGTAGATCAGAAAATGATGGCAATAAACAAGGACCTCGAAGATTCAATAATTCAATTAGAAATGGACCGGGCATCATTTTTCCTAAGATTCCAAAATGTGACAGAGGCGAAGGATGAAGATTTAGGACAGATAATGGCAGGTATTATAGCAGAATCTCTCCAAAGAGACAAACAAGAAATTATGAATGAACTGGATGCAGTATATCAAATCCAAACAAATTATGCAAGACACCATAAACTGCCTAAGGAGGTTCACATTAGATTTGCCCGAAAGAAAATCCGGGATATAGTCTACAACATTACCCGAGAAGAACCAAGGACTTATAAGGGGAAGGAAATCGTTACATTGAAACAAATTCCTAGAAGGGTTCGAGAACAACGTAAGGACTATTGTTTCCTGGCCGCACAATTGAATAAACGAAATATCTTGTTTAGGTGGATACTCCTGGAGGGAATGCTTATTTCATGGCAAGGCAAGAAGGTCAAAATCGACAGTTTAGCGATGGCACAGGACTTCTTTGACCAGTTGATGGGAAATGAAGAGGATCAGAGTAGTAGGGAGGAGATGGAGACTGTAAGCCAAGAAGACCAAGCTAAAGAAGGAACCCGGGAAGAGAGAAGCAAAAAAGAAAAGGGAATCCAAGAATTAAGAGGTATTAAAACAAGATCCCAAGTAGTTATAAGGGCAAACAGAGACTAATATCTGGTAGAAAGACAACAGAATGGAAGATTGGAAATTAATACCAATAAACATCAACGGACTAAATGCAGTGATAAAAAGGAGAAAAATATTAACAAAGCTAAGTAAACAAAAGATAGACATAGTTTGCCTCCAGGAGGTACACATCCAAAAACAAGAAGAAAGATACTTAGAGTATAAAAAGTTAGGGACACTTTATACAGCACTGGCAGAGAAGAAGAAGAAAGGGGTGGTGGTATGTATTAAAAGAAGGGATAAAGGCTAATCCAATTTATGCAGATCCAAAACGAAGAACCCTAATGATAGAAATAAAATGAGGGCATACTCAAATCTTGTTGGTAGTTATTTATGCGCCTAATAAAAATCAGGGGGAGTATTATAAGAAATTGCATGAAAAGATAATTGTAACAGGACATAGGAATATATGCATTGTAGGTGATTATAATGGGATAGTTGATATCCAAAAAGATTACGTAAGTGATAAAACTAACAAGAATAAAAGAAATATACTACCAAAAACATTTTAGAATGATAGATGAATTAAATTTGATAGATATGTGGAGAACCCTACATCCAAAAGAAAATAAATATACATTTTACTCCAACCCCCACGCATCTTGGTCTAGAGTTGATATGCTGTGGATGAATAAGGAATTAGCTATAGAAATAGAAAAGATTGAGATCTCCCCAAATACGTGGGCAGATCATAACCCTCTTGAGATAAAATGGAGAGGTCAAAGGGGGGAATTCAAAAGATGGACACTAAACCCCCAAATCTTAAAAGAAAAGGAATATATTGAAAGGATAACGAAGGAATTGGCATTATTTTTAAAGAAAATAAAAAACAACACACTTCATTAATAAAACTTATGGGATACTATGAAAGCTTATATAAGGGAAATAACAATAGCTTATATGGCAAAGAAAAATAAGGAAAAATGGAAGCAGCATAATATTCTAAAGGAAGAAATTGGAAAATTGGAGAATCAACTTCAGACAAAACCAGGAGATGAATTAGCTAAAGAAACTTTGACACTTGACAGACATAAATTAAACATACTAGAACAAGTGGAGATTGCAAGAAATTTAAAATTTTCCAAACAATTTTTTTTGAACATGCCAATAAGACTGGAAGATGGTTGGCTTATAAATTGAAGAAGGAAAAAGAAGGATGGATTATCCAACAATTATATGATGAGACGAGGACCCTACAAAATAACGAAGAAGAGAAAAAGAAAATTGTACAAAACTATTATGTGAACTTTTATGAACAAAATGAAATAGCAACGGATAAAATTGATAATTATTTGTTGGAAGAAGGGATTATACCACTAGAGGAGGGGGAAAGGGCAATGCTAAACAGAGAAATTACGCCAGAAGAATTGATAGGGGCAATTTTAAGACTTAAGAATAACAAGACAACAGGACCGGATGGCCTCCCAGGGGAAATTTATAAAAAAAATGAGTGAGATTATAGAACCAATATTATTGGAAATATGTAACGAAGCTCTACATGAAGCAAAAATACTGGAATCGTGGAGGGAGGCATATATCACCTTAATCTCGAAAGAAGGTACAGATAAAAATCAAATCAGTAATTACAGACCAATATCCCTCTTAAATGCAGACTACAAAATATTTATGAATATAATAGCAGATAGGCTGAAAAGAGTATCTGACCGGACACTTCTAAGAGCCTATATTAGGACTTATTTAGTGGCAATACGAGCGGCAAAATGTTCGCATTTTTCCGCACTTATTGCGTCTGCAGAATCTCGCCCTGCCGCCCTGTTTAGGGTGACCCGTTCCCTACTTAATGTTCGGGAAGCTGGGGAGCCCTTACAGGGTAGAGCGGAGGAATTTGTGCAATTCCTATCAGACAAAATCGCTCGGATTTGGACAGACCTAGACTCCGATTGGGCAGGGCCTTCTGAGATGACTGGGGCAGGTCTTAGCTCAGTTTTATGGGATGAATTTGAGTCTGTGACCGCTGAGGATGTTGACAGAGCGGTGGGAGCAATGAGCGCCTCCACTTGTTTATTGGACCCGTGTCCTTCCTGGTTGGTCTCGGCTGCCAAGGAGGTGACACGAGGCTGGCTCCAGGTGTTGATCAACGCTTCGTTGAGGGAGGGGTCTTTCCCGCAATCCCTGAAGGAGGCGGATGTGAGGCCCCTTCTCAAGAAGCCTACCCTGGACCCGGCTGATTTAAATAACTTCCGTCCAGTCTCCAATCTCCCCTTTGTGGGGAAGGCTGTAGAGAGAGTGGTGGCACTCCAGCTCCGATGGTCTCTGGATGAAGCGGATTATCTAGACCCTTTTCAATCTGGCTTCAGGCCCGGCTTCAGCACAGAAACCACTTTGGTCGCGCTGATGGATGATCTCTGGCGGGCCCGAGACAGGGGTTATTCCTCTGTCTTGGTGCTACTCGACCTCTCAGCGGCTTTTGATACCATCGATCATGGTATCCTTTTGCGACGACTCGAAGGGGTGGGAGTGGGAGGCACCATTTTACGGTGGTTCTCCTCCTACCTCTCTGGCCGGTCGCAATCGGTATTGGTGGGAGGGCAGAGGTCAACCCCGAGGCCCCTTGAATGCAGCGTGCCACAGGGGTCGTTCCTCTCTCCCCTCCTATTTAACATCTATATGAAGCCGCTGGGTGAGATCATCAGACAGTACGGGGTGAGGTTTCATCAGTATGCTGATGATACCCAGTTATATATCTCCTCCCCGAGCTCTCTCAGTGAAGCGGCCGATGTGATGGGCCGTTGCCTCGAAGCCGTGAGGGTCTGGATGGGGGTTAACAGACTCAGGCTCAATCCTGACAAGACCGAGTGGCTTTGGATGTTGCCTCCCAAGGATCATGTCGACTGTCCAGTGTTGACTCTTGCGGAGGAAAATATACCCCCTTCGGAGCGGGTTCGCAACTTGGGTGTCCTCCTTGATCCACAGCTGAATTTGGAACATCAACTGACGGCTGTGGCGGGGAGGACCTTTGCACAAGTTCGCCTGTTGCACCAGTTGCGACCCTACCTGGACCGGGAGGCTCTCCTTACAGTCACTCATGCCCTTGTCACCTCACGTCTGGACTACTGCAACGCAGTCTACATGGGGCTACCCTTGAAAAGTATTCGGAGACTACAGTTGGTCCAGAATGCAGCCGCGCGAGTGATAGCGGGTGTTCCTCGGTACACCCACGTTACACCTATCCTCCGCGAGCTGCACTGGTTGCCTATTGGTCTCCGGGTCCAATTCAAGGTGTTGGTCATTACCTTTAAAGCCCTATATGGCTCAGGGCCAGGCTATTTGCGAGACCGCCTACTACCTCATAGTTCCCTACGTCCGGTTAGATCCCACAGGCTGGGCCTCCTTCAGGCCCCGTCGGCCAAGCAGTGCCATTTGGCGGGGCCACGGAGGAGGGCCTTCTCTGTGATGGCGCCCACGCTTTGGAACCAGCTCCCCCCGGAGATTAGGACCGCTCCCACCCTGTTGGTCTTCCGTAAGCTACTTAAGACCTGGCTTTTCCAGCAGGCCTGGGGTTTATAAAACCTGACCCCTGGATGACTGTCTTTGTACTGTTTGTTTGTTATGTTTTATGTGTTTTTTTATTGTTAGCCGCCCAGAGTCCTTCGGGAGTGTGGCGGCTTATAAATTTTAAAAATAAATAAATAAATAAATACCCTTTCCACCAGAGAAGGTATTGCACTCGACCATGGTGGGTCCAGGAATCAAGGACCTCCTGTACCTCATATTGTGATCCCGCAATTGGTCCCGGTGCGTTAGCCATGGGAGGGGTCCCGTGCACTAGCTTCAGTAGACTTCCGTGAAACACGGGGTGTATCTTCCCCAGAAATGGGGGTAACCGTAACCATACAGTTACCGGGTTGATCACTTGGGTTATCTGAAATGGGCCTATGTATTTGGGACCTAACTTTTTACAGGGCACCCGCAGTCGGAGGTATTTTGTTGACAGGTACACCCAGTCACCCACCCGGAAGGGCCTGTGCTCAGCCCTCTTTCTGTCGGCCTGTGTTTTTACTGCCTCTTCAGCTTGTGTTAAAGCCTCCTTCACCTTTCCCCACAACCCAGCTACCTGTGTCATCCATGTCTGGGGGTGTGTGTAGCGTGCTTACTCCTTGTGGCCACTCAGGGATGGGGACAAACACTACCCTGTGCACCACCCAGAAGGGGGGAAACCCTGTGCTACTGTGCACTGTATTGTTGTACGCCACTTCAGCAAACGGTAGGAGATCCACCCAATCCGTTTGCTGGTATGTGACATAACTGCGGAGATAACGCTTGACCATAGCGTTTGCTCGTTCCACCGCCCCGTTGGTGCTGGGGTGGTACACTGAACTGAGGCCCTGGGACAACCCCACCAGGCGGAGGAAATCATGCCAAAATTGCACCGTAAACTGCACCCCTCGATCTGAAACAACACGTTGGGGTACCCCGTGGAGTCAGTAGACATGCTGTACAAAAAGCCTAGCCAGACGCTGGGCCGAAGGCAAGCTTTTACAAGGAACGAAGTGGGCTTGTTTGGAGAAGAGGTCAATGACCGTCCAAATCACGGTGTGACCACGACTGTCTGGTAAGTCCACCACGAAATCCATAGCGATCTCCTCCCACGGTCAAATCGGGTCAGCCACCTTCTGCAACAAGTCCATTAGCTTCCCCACATGGGGCTTTGTAGTGGCACAAATGTGGCAGTCCTTTACGTATGCTTCCACGTCTGGTTTCAGCCGGGGCCACCAAAACTGCCGTCGCACCAGGTGCAATGTTTTCAAAAACCCGAAATGGCCAGCCTGCTTCGTGTCATGGCACTGCTGGAGGACAGTTCGCCGTAGACTGTCAGGAATGTATAGTTTGTCACCTTTCCAGGCCAGCCCCTCTCTCTGTGTCAATAGCCCTGGATGGTCATGCAGCCACACGTCACCTGACACCGCCGCTCGTAGCTCCGAAAGTATGCCATCCACCACCATACACGGGGCTATCTGAGCTACCCCTTGACTATAGGGAGGCATTATCGCTTGCACCAATTCCTCTGTCTTACTGTGGTATTGTGGCATGCATGACAACGCGTCCGCTAGGAAGTTCCTGCCCCCTGGGACATACTTCAAGGTGAACTTAAAACGGGCAAAGGACTGAGCCCATCTGACATGTTTGGGCGACAGGCGTCGTGGTGTTTGTAACGCCTCAAGGTTCTTATGGTCCATCCATACCTCGAATGGTACCACAGCCCCTTCCAATAGATGCCTCCATGTCGCAAGCACCCACCATACCGCGAACACCTCCTTCTCCCAAATAGCCCACCCCCTTTCGGTTACGGTGAACTTGCGGGATGTGTAGGCACAAGGTTGTAACGTGACTTGGCTGTTCCTTTGGAGGAGCACCGCTCCAACAGCCACATCACTGGCATCGGCTTGCACCACAAAGCGGGCATCGGGATTTGGGTGGAGTAACACAGGTTCATTAGTGAAGAGGGCTTTTAGGTCCTCGAATGCCCTCTGACAGGCCATAGTCCAACCCAATGGTTGGCCAGGTCAGGGTTTGCCGGCTAGATGCTTCGTCCATAATAGCTCTGTTAAAGGATGGACCACCATGGCAAAGGAGGGAATAAATTGCCGGTAGAAGTTAGCAAACCCCAGAAAGCTTTGCAACTGACGCCACGTCTTGGGTGCTTGCCATTCCATCACTGCCTTTACTTTGTGAGGATCCATCTCCACACTGTCCCCCAAAATCCGGTATCCCAGGTAGTCCAGACGCTCCCGAGGGAATTCACATTTCGATAGCTTTATGTATAAGTTAGCTTCAAGGAGTTTTTGTAACACCTGCCTTACAAGGCAGACGTGTTCCTCCAGGGTGGTGGTGTAGATCAGGATATCATCAAGGTAAACTAGGACCCCCCGGTACAGATGCTCATGCAACACGTGATTGATCAGTTGCATGAATACTGCAGGGGCCCCTTGTAGACCGAACGGCATAACCCGGAATTGGAAACTACTGAGTGGACAGTTAAAGGCTGTTTTCCACTCATCGCCACGTCATATCCGCACCCTGTAATACACCTCTTGAAGATCTAATTTGGTGAACACCCGCCCCTTTCCCAATTGGGCCAGCAAATCCTTCATAAGTGGGAGGGGATATAGGTTTTCGACACAAACTGCATTGAGTCCTTGAAAGTCGACACACAGGTGAAGTGACCCGTCCTTCTTTTCCTTAAATAGGACTGGGGCAGCAATTCAAGAACGGGCCGGCTGGATGAATCCCCTTTCCAGATTCTGGTCGATATACCGCCATAGTTCCTCAAGTTCCTTGGGCGCCATGGCGTAAATCTGGGGCTTCGGGAGTTTGGCTCCTGGTATGATCTCAATAGCGCAATCCGTTGGACAGTGGGGTGGTAACTGGTTACACTCCCTCTCACTAAACACGTCGGCCAGATCGCTATACTCCTCCGGGAAAAGGCCCTTCCCCCCTTTTTGTGGCTGAACCATAGCCACACACACTGAGACCTGGCCTTTGGGACACGTACTAGGCAGTTGGAACCCAACCCCAAGGCGTAACCTACGGTAACCACCTTCCCACCATATAGTAGGGGCCCATTTATCCAACCAGGCCAGGCCCAGGATTACCACCTCGGTCATGGATGGAGCGACGATAAAACGGAGGACCTCCCAATGCGCCCCCAACTCCAAATGTACCAGTTCTGTGACATGAGTGGCTGGCCCCCCCCTAACAGGGACCCGTCCACCTGCTCAAAGCGGACAGGGTGGGTCAACCATTGTAGCCTAATGCCACTCTCTACTGCTACTGCCCTACTAATTAAGCACCGCGTACACCCGGTGTCTATAAGAGCCCAACACTCTCTCCGCACCCCAGTCTGTGGGCTGGTTAACACTATGGGTAGAACAAAGGGGTTTATGGGCTCACTCACCATCGGGTAGTCCACTACGTCATCCGGACTGTTGTCATCAGCTGCCCGATACCTTGCCACTGCTGTGGTACCCTCATCCACCGGAGGCACCTGCTGGAATGCTGGACTCATCAGCTGTTTTGCCGCTCTCTTTTCTGGGCCTTTTTTCGGTGTTGGAGTAGGCCCACCAGTCGCTGTGGGGCTCCGTGGGCTAGGGGCTGGACATTCGGCTGCCCGGTGTCCTGGCTGGTTACACCGGAAGCAATGGAAGGCAGGACCGACAGAAGGACCAGGAGGCCTTGGCAGGCTGACTGATTGGCCCTGTCCACTCTCTCGTGGCCTCCCCAGTGGCCTTCGTAGATGGCTGGCATCCCCTCTACCTCTATGGAACTCTTTGAGGCCTGTATCCAGATCCACCGCCACTCTGAACCATTCCTGAAGCCGGTTTGGCGCACCGCGGTACACACAGGCCTGGCGTAGTTCTTGGTCAAGACCTGCCCAGAAATGGTGGACCAGCAACCGCTCTAGCCAAGAGGAACACAATCGGCCCGCCAGCCTTCGGAAGTTCCGGACGTAATCTGCTGCAGACCGGCCTCGTTGTTTTAGCGACAGGATTTCTGCTTCAGCCCGCTGGAGACATGACGCATCCTCAAACCGAGCATGCAGGGCTTCTAAGAACAGGCCCGCATCACCCAACTCCCAGGCATGGTCGCTATATAGGTTGGCAGCCCACACTGCTGCCTCCCCCTGCAGTGCTGCGGTGACCGCCACCACCATTGCCCATTGAGATGGGTACAGATGGGCATAGTGATCCAGGTGACTAATCATATGGCTCAGGAACATAGCTAACTGGTCAGGGTTCCCATCAAATGAAATGGGTATGGGTGGCGGGCCCCACATGCCTCCCGGACCCCATGGAGCTGCAGGTTGACCAACAACCCCAGCCACACCAGCAGGGGTTGTTAAACCTCAGGGTCCAGGACCGGGGCCTTGCGATCCTGGTGTTCTGCCTGGAGGCAGGGCCCAGGTGTCACCCCCTGACCCACCTGGCCATGCCGATCGGGGCTGTGCAGCTCTCACACTGGATAAAGGACCTGTGGCCACCGGAGTGCTCAATGTTGGCGGCAGCCGAAGCCTCGGACTGCTTAGCTGAAAGCGGGATGACTCAGTGCACCCTGAGGATCCATCCTCCCATTGCCATGAGGCGGTTCCTTGGTAGCCAGCCTCACCAAACCGGTCACGTAACACGTCCATTGTGTACTGGCTGGGGGCAGTTGAGTAACTCCATTCCTCCTTCTCGTCCCCCATGACACGTCTCTCCCTCCATTCCATGAGAGAAGGCCTGGTGCTTGGTGTGCACAACCGTCCAGTATCCACACAAGCCAAAGCTGGACTCTGCCACCACTCTCCCAGGACCGTTGGAGCCGTGGCCTCCTGGGCCGCACCCGAAGGGACCGTGGACTGTATCACCTTTGGCCTAACCACTGGCTGCTCCTTCTGGACCTCTGTGGCTGGGTCAGGGCCTGTTGCTCCGGCCGGAGCTGCCTCTTCCATCTCCTGAGGAGCCTCCTCCTTGCCCTCCACTATTCCCTCCGAGCAAGGGTAAGCGCAGGGGAAAGCAAATAAGGGAGTGCTGACTTACTGTCACAACCTCCATTGTCATCCAGGAGAACAAAAGCCAGGAATGCAGGTACGAAGTGCAAGCAGCAAGAGTTTATTCCTTGACAAACAAAAAGTCAGCACTGGGAGTGAATTGCTCCCAGTGCTTTACATAACTGTGCCACACCCCATAACCCCACCCCCAGCTGCTAACCACCATCCGCCCAACAGTCATATAGGTCTCTTCTGTCTGACCACACCTTTCCCCAGGAGTGGCCCCGCCCTGCTGTCTCTCAACCCAGCCACCCAGGCTCGGCTCCATGTTTCCAGTGTCTTCCAGGCTTCCGCGGCTCTGTTCGACTGTCAATGCCCTCTCCTCGACTGCTGGAAGCCTCCCGCGGCCCTCTGTGACAGGCAGCAATTGGCCGTGCCACTCAGCTGCTCTGCTCTTTGCTGTGGGCTTCACCGGCTTCCTGCCACGCTGCTCAGCTGTTCTGCTCATAGCCGCAGCCTCGCCGCACCACTCAGCTGTTCTGCACATGGCCACGGCCTTTCCTGGAGGTTTGTTGGTGACCAGCTGCCCCCCCACAGCCCGGTGCATCCGTCGGCAGCCGTCAAAATGCAAAGGGAGGGGGGAATCGAGGGCCATAACTGACAGCCTACAGGCCCGTTCCGGCGGCTGGGGTGGCATTGGCAACTTCCCAGCTCTGTGGTGGCATCCGGCATCGGAGCGGCGGCTGACAGCTGCGGGTTGTGTCCCATGTCACCCCCCCCCACCTGTGAATGGCAAGGCCCATGGGGCTTGACACTCTGCAAACGGAGGCCTGGATGAGATCTGTGGCAAAAGGCTTTGCAAATGGAGGTCAGGGCTGAAACATCAAAGCCTTCCCTCCATTTGCAAAGCCTTTTGCCATCTTTGCAAAAAGCCTCTGCTGCCAAGAACAGAGCCCTGGGTTGACGCATGTGTTCTCCCCAGCCTCTGTTTCACCCCAGAATGAACCTCCGAAGCCCTGCGGCCGCTGCCCCCAACCTCTGTTCTGGGCGACAGAGGCCTGGAGGAGGCCTCCGATGCACAGAGCGGACCTCCAGAGCCAAAAAAAAAAAAAAAAAAAAAGAATACAAAGCCCTCATTGCACAAATCCCAGAACTTCAAAGTCACAAAAGCACATAAGAATCCTTCCACTTTCCATCTCCTTCCCTCCTCTGTGCCTCACCTCCAGCCATTGCTGCCTTTTTTCATTCCTCTTGGAGGGCAGCCCCTCCCCCGCTGCATTTCTTGCCTGTTTGCTGCTGCCAGCACAGGTGGCTGCCACAGCACTTGTAGATCGGCTCATGGCCAGCCTGCTTGATCTCCTCCTCCTCCTCCTCCTCCTCCTCCTTCTTCTTATTTATTTATTTATTTATGAGACTTATATACCGCTTTAAGTGCAAGCACTCTCTAAGTGGTGTACACCAGTAAGCAATGTATATATATATATATTTACATTGCCCCCAACAATCTGGGTCCTCATTTTACCTACCCCAGAAGGATGGAAGGCTGAGTCAACCTTGAGCCGGTGAGATTTGAACCGCTGACCTGCTGAACACAGTCAGCTAAAGTGGCCTGCAGTACTGCACTCTAACTGCTGCGCCACCTCTGTGCAGCTGACTCCACCTCCTCCCAAGGCTGCTGCTTTTTCTCTCTCTCTCTCCCTCACCTGCCCAAACTGCCTCCTTTTATAGCCTCTCCTGTCTCCGCCCCCTCCTCTTTTCTCATGGGGGAGGGTGAGCCAGAAGTGAGCCTGGGGCCTTTGCAGCTCCAGAGGACTCTCTCACTGTAAGTCCTTGCCTGTGCTGGCTCTCCCTCCCCCACTACACTTGGCTAGGCAGGGCTGCATACCACCTTCCACTCATTAATGTACCACAAGTGGTACACGTACCACCAGTTGAAAAGCCCTGCCTTAAAGAACATATTTATTTGGCTACATAGTATCGGCACGATCAAAAGTGAACCCAAGTCTGAAGTTCCCCTCCTAAGGTTACAGTGTTACAAAGTTGAACTTCCCACCCAGTAATGTGTCATAAATCACAATCTCCAATTAACTACTTGCATAGGCTTTCTAATGGATGCTTTTGCCCGCCAAAATGCAGCCAGCAATGACCTTGGTTCCCACAGAAAAAATTATTGTTTTGACTAGCTAAAAAACACTCATTCCCCCTCCCAAATCTGTGGCAACCAAAAACGAAGGGAAAATGGCTTCAGACAAATTCGTTTGTAGAGTTGACACTCCTTTTATTTTAACACAGCTTTTATGGAACAAAACTCCAACCAGTCCTTTAGCTGTTGGAATGAACAAGATCAGTCTCTAAGTTCTCAGCTGGAGTACTCAAGGTTTAAGTTACTCAAACACACAGAAATCCGACAAACCTGGTTAAATGTTCAAGAATCCTGAGGCAAGAAATCCAACAACAGAAGCACAAAGCCATAGCATGAACGGTTGCCTTTGGCAACCAGCCCCTTCACACCTCTCCTCTTTATAGTCCAGCCAGGGAGTGGCTTCTTAGAGTCTTTTACCTTTCCTGGAGAGGTGCCCCACCACCCTCTGCTGTCCTGCATGCCTTTCATCCCTGGTCAACCAAAAAGCCAGGACAAGAATCAAGGCTATAAAGCAAGGCAGACAGCCCGCTGCTGCCTACATTCAAGAGTTCCAGACTTTGGCGTATAAGCTAGTCAGTTGATTGGCCACAAGACATGCTCATTGAGTGTTTCCAGGATGGCCAAAACCAGGGCTTTTCAACCGGTGGTACGCGTACCACTGGTGGTACTTTAGCACCTGGCAGGTGGTATGCAACCCCTAGCCAAGTGTAACAGGGGAGGGAACGAGCTAAAGCAGCACCACACAGGCCTGGAGGAGATCAGCTAGAGCTGCAGGGCTTGGCAGAAGCCCCAGGATCTACACGCGTGGCTACATGCTGGTTGGAGCTTCTGGAGCACAAGGAAGAGAAGAGGAGGAGGAGGGCAGAGAGAGGAGAAGCTATAAAAGGAGCAGGTTTTGTCGGGAGAGGGAGAGGGAAAAAATGCACAAAGAAAGAGAAGAGGCTTTTGTTAGCGAAGTGGTGAGAGAGTGAGAGAGAAGCTTTTGCGAGCCAAGTGTGAGTGAATGAGAGCGAGAGAGAGGCTTTTGCGAGCAAAGTGAGTGAATGAGAGTGCGAGAGAGATTTTGTGAGCAAAGTGTGAGTGAATGAGAGCAAGAGAGAGGTGGCTTCCGGTTTCACACAGTAGTGCAGTAGCCGAGGGATCGCGGGGCTCCACACCATACGGCCGATTATTCTGTTTGGGGACCCTAAATGGGCCAAAAGTCACCCTGAAGAGGCAGCAAAGAAGGAAGGAAGCCCCGTTGACCGTGGAGAGACGGCAGTCAAGAAGCCCTCCAGAAACCAACAGAAGAAAGGCTAGTGCCACTCCAGAGTCTAGCCCAAGCTACAAGCAGCCAAAGCCAAAAAGCACTAAGTTAAGCTTGATCATAAATAGCGTGTCTGGAACTGGGTAAGAATATTGATTCTCTCTCTTCTACCTGATTGATCTCCTGGAAAAAAAAAACCAAGAAAACAAAAATCCTCCAAAAGTGAGAGGAGAGGGATTTTTGCTAACATATTGAAATGAAATAAATATAAGACTTAAATCTGGATAAATGTGAAATTGGTGGAAATAGTTAAGATTTTCCTGGCAAAAGATTATTAATGAAAATAAAAGGAAATTGCCTGTTTTGAAAATTGAAAAATGAACTGGTGCTGACATCTAGTGATGGATGAAAATACATAATTATAGCTGAACTAAACACAGGAACTGGCAAGCATAGGAACAGGTAACTTATTATTGTGACCTTCAACGCTTTAACTAAACAAAGAACAGCCATAATAAAGAAAAGAAAACATGTTGGGCTATCTATAAAGTGGGAACTATAAAACTCAAAAAAAAAATTGACCTTCCTGGATTATAAATACTTATTGAACTGTGACTTTAAAGCTGTTTGCAGAGAAAGGAAAACTTTGATTTTTGGCTATCATGGAACATCAGAGGTCTGCAGAAAAAACATATCAAGAAAAGACAAATACTTTCCAGGAGGAAATGTATGCTATGTTACAACTAATACAAATCACAATGACTTCAAATCATGAGGAAATCAAAAATAATTTTGAAAATTTTTATGAGAGATTAATGAAACAAATAAAAATGGACTTGGAAAGATGGGAAAATCTTCTATTATCACTTTTAGGAAGAATAGCAATGGTTAAGATGAACATTTTACCAAAGCTAATTTTCTTATTTCAAACAGTGCCTGTTAAACTTACTAAGAATTTTTTTGATGATTTAAATGCAATGATTTTAAGATTTATATGGCAAAAAAGAAGGCAAGAATCAAATGTAAATTGTTACAAGAATCTAAGGATAGAGGGGGCTTTGGACTTCCAGATTGGAGACTTTACTATCAAGTGGCTATTTTGCTTTGGCTTTAAGAATGGATTGTATTAAAGTGGTACCTGGAAAAATACTGATGGTCCGACAAAGAATGTGTGTAAAAGGCAGATGGCCCGACAAAGAATGTGGGTGAAAGGGAGGTTTGTTTTGCTTACCAGACAGCTCTTAAATTTAGAATGGTCAGACATCCTGTTCTCAGCTCTGCACATGATATATTACTAACTGCCTATCACATGGTGTATCTAAACTGCTTAACACTTGATATATTACTGATTGCTAAAAGCATTCCGCTGTAAAAGAGGAACTATCGATTATAGATCTGTCTAGTAGTTTTCCTATGTTAGAATAAGGAACTATAGAATGTAACCATGTATGGAATGTGACCTGCTCAGGAAATAACCCCGTCTGAAGGGTTATAAAAATGGTCATCAATGCACAGTCTGTTGTTCAGATTTTTTTAGCCACGATGGCTCTCTGAACCTGCGCAATAAACTTCCCTTTCCTTGAAAGAGCTGACTCAAGTCTTTCATTTTCTACAACATTTTCTGGTGCGTTGGCCGGGAAAGTTCTTGAGTGAGGCGATGTTTCGCTGAGGACGGCTTGACCCTTCGGACCTGCTGGAAAGCCATCTCTGAACTATTCTCCAGGCGCCGTGGGGGTGTGTTTCCTCCAGGAGACAGCTGTGGCTTCTCAGCAGAGCTGACAGTACTGAAGGCCAGTCCAAGAACCTTTGGGAAAGGAAAGGAAGTCTGAACCAGCTCCTGGCCAGGACGGGTGTAACTACAAGGCAGGCGAGTATGTGTTTAAAGTAATGGTACCTATCTCATTTGAAGATAGAAGAGGGGGCCTGATCACTCCCCTGGACTCGGGACGGCGATCCTAAAGAAGTCCGTGTTAGGTTGTGTGGGTGGTTAAGCCAGTGCATTCCCTACTAGTGACCGTTGGAACGTCCGGCGCTGTAGGTCATTGGCAGTGTATTAGGATGGGGGGGCGTAGTAGCGGTCCCAGCACCCCGCTGGAATGCATGTTAAAAGGATTTGATAATTATTTTAATCGTACCCAGTATAGGGTCCCTTACCCTAAAGTAACTAAGGATAGACTGAGGTATCTGTGTGAATATCAATGGCCCTTCATGGATGTGGGGTGGCCCCCAGAGGGAACTTTTAACCTTCAAATCATTGATGACCTAACCTCTCTGATGGCAGCAAATGAAGAAAACTATCCTAACCAATTTCAGTATATTGATCCGTGGGGTGATGCTGTTGCAGGACAGGCAGATGAGTTATTGCAATGTCAGGCTGAAATGGTTCGTTTGTGTGTGGCTAGACCTAAGGGAAAAAAGCTTCAGGTTGAGACTAAAAGAGTTAGGGATGTGCAGATTTTAGAGACTAAGGTATCAGATGTAAAGAAAGAGATAAAGGTGGAAGTAGAGGAAGTAATCCTTAGACCCCCTCCCTATGTGCCGGCCTTTCCCCCATGCCCCCAGTGCTGGCTGCAGCAGCTGCTGTGCCTGGGGATGGGCTGACTGCTTCTGCTGTGCCTGGGGACATGCAACCAGTTGTGAGGCAGAAACAAAGGGGGAGGCTGTCAGCCCCCAAGGAGGAAGGGGATTTGGAAGGTCTCTCTGTAAATGTGAGGGGAGAAGTAAGTAAAGAGGACGTGGCAGGATGTACAGCAATTGTTGAATACTTTGTTGACTCCCGAGGAAAGGGAGAAGTGGAAGGCTGCTGTTAGGCAGTGTTTGAAGGATAGGTTGCCGGCTGTGCGAGATATACAGCCAGAGATGGAAGCCAGGGCACCAGAAAAGGACCCTGAATGGAATACACAAAATCCAGCACATATGACCTTGTTAAAGGAATATCAGAATTTAGTAGTAGAGGTTCTTTGCAAGGCTGGAAAGCCTTCAGTGAATGTGTTAAAGCCGTCTTTAGTGATGCAGGAAGCAGATGAAAGTCCGGAGAGTTTCTTGCAGAGGTTGATTGAAGCTTATGAGCTTTATACACAGGTTGATCCAAGGAGTGCAGATAATGTGCGAATGTTGAATGAGAGATTCATAGCGCAGAGTTATGAAGATATAAGAAAGAAGTTGCAGAGGTTGGAGGGAGCATTAGGAAAGAACACTACAGAATTGTTGGAGGTGGCCAGGAAAGTGTTTGTTAATAGAGATAAGGTGGAAAAACAGGAAAGAGATGCTAGAATGCATAAGAAAACTGAGTTGTTGGCTGTGGCATTGCAAGGAGAGATCATGCTGGGACCTAATCAGTGTGCTAATTGTAAGGAGGAAGGTCATTGGCAAAGAGAATGTCCAAGAAGGCAGATGCGAGGAAGAGGTTGGAGAGGAAGAGAAGGCAGAGGCCGTGGAGGTGTTGGCAGTGGGCCCCCCATGCACTCCCCCTTCATGGGTAGAGGGCAGAGAGGGGCTCCAGGGAATGTAAGAGATGGTCTGAGGAATGTAGGAGATGGTCTGAGGAATGTGAGAGATTGGAATAGAGACAGGGAAGTTGAAGGAATTGGATTGGCAGGGACCGGATGGATGGATTGAGAAGGACATAGAGCTTTAGGCTGGGAAAGTAAACAAGCAGTGTTAGCTATTGCTGAACCCCTTAATAGGCGGCAACTAAGGGGCTTTTTAGGTTTGGCAGGGTTTTGCAGGATATGGATACCAAATTTTGCTCTATTAGCAGCACCTCTTTATTCAGCTACAAAAGGAGGTGATAGAGAACCATTTGAATGGGAGGGAGAACAAAAGAATGCCTTTAGCGAAGTGAAACAAGCCCTCACATCGGCTCCAGCTTTAGCCTTGCCTAACTTAGAGAAGCCTTTCAATTTGTATGTTGATACCAGGAGGAATGTTGCCTTGGGGGTGTTGACTCAACAATTAGGACAGTGGCAGCGCCCAGTGGCTTACTTATCTAAGCAATTGGATGGGGTTGCCCAAGGCTGGCCACATTGCTTGAAGGTTCTTGCTGCTATAGCAGTCCTTTTACAGGATTGTAATAAATTGACCTTCTCATGTCCCATAAGTGTCCACACCCCTCATGCAGTTCATTCTATCTTGGATAATAAAGGGCATCTGTGGATAAGCAGTCAAAGGCTTTTTAAGTATCAGGCAATGATGATTGAAAACCCTCAAGTGAAATTAGTGGTGTCTAACCGGCTAAACCCTGTCACCCTATTGCCCACAGAAGTGGATTCAGAACATAACTGCTTGCAAGTTTTGGAAATTGTATACTCAAGCCGTCCGGATTTATCTGATATTCCTCTTCAGGATGCTGCCCTGAATTGGTATACAGACGGCTCGAGTTACATGCAGGATGGGAGGAGGGTTTCTGGATATGCTATTGTAAATGATGCGGAAGTGGTAGAAAGTAGTCCGCTAGGAGCAAGCTGCAGTGCTCAAGTAGCAGAATTATGGGCATTAATTAGGGCATTGGAAAGAGCTGAGGGGGAAACTTTGAATGTTTGGACAGATAGTAAATATGCTTTTCTAACTCTGCATGCTCATGGTGCTGTGTATAAGGAAAGGGGATTCAGGGATTCTGCTGGCAAACATGTGTTGCATGGACACTTAATCAAGCGCCTCCTTGACGCTGTGCAGAAACCAGCAAAGGTTTCTGTGATGCATTGCAAAGGACATCAACAAGGGGTGGATCGGGTGGCTCAGGGGAATAGAAGAGCTGACTTGGAAGCTAAGAAGGTGGCAATGAAAACAGGGCCCATTCCTGATCTGTCAATATGTGTTGCAATGGACATAGGGGTCTTGCCTCCTATCATTAAACCAACATACTCTCAGCAGGAGTGTGTAAAAGCAGTGAATGATCTCAAAGCTACTATTAGGGATGGGTGGTATCTGTTGCCTGATGGACGTATTTTCATCACACAATCTTCCGCATGGGCTTTACTTCAGGCAGCACATGAAACAACACACATGGGGAAAACTGGTTTGGAGGCTGCCATTGGGAGGGATTACTATGTACATGGGTTGGCTGGGATAGCTACTTGAGTGGTTTCACAATGTGACATCTGTGCTAAGGTCAATCCTCGACAAGGGCCCCTTCTACCACCTGGGACCATACCTGTCTCTTACTTTCCTATGGACTCTGTCATGGTTGACTTTACAGACATGCCCAGATGTGGACTGTACAAAGCTCTATTGGTATTTGTGGATAAATACACTGGCTGGCCAGAGGCTTTCCCTACAAAGACTAAACAAGCCAGGGAAGTGGCAAGACTATTGTTAAAAGAACTAATACCTTGTTTTGGTTGCCCGTCTTTTATTTCCTCTGATAATGGTCCTGAGTTTGTTCATCAAGTTAATCAAGCAGTGGCTACTGCTGTGGGATCTAAATGGCGGTTTCATTGTGCTTTTCATCCTCAGTCCGGTTCGAATTCTGAACGAATGAATCGCACACTGAAAGAGAAAATTACTAAGATCTGTGCTGAAAGTCACCTGAAATGGCCTGATGCATTGCCCTTAGCTCTCTACGCTGTGAGGTGTGCTCCGCGTAGACAATACAACCTATCCCTGTATGAGCTGATGTTTGGGCGTCCCCCTACGCTGCTGAGAAGAAGTTTGGCTGGATGGCCTGATTTGGGCCATCAGGGGGGAGTATGGACTCTGAAAATGGTGCAGGAACTGAATAAGCAAGTGGAAAAACTTAGGAATTATGTTGTTGAACAAACACCTCCTAAACTAATAACAAGATGTCATCCCTTTAAACCAGGGGATAGGGTGTGGGTGAAACATTGGAAACATGAACAACTGGAGGGGAGATGGAAAGGACCTTATGAAGTAATAATGGCCTCTCCTTTAGCTATAAAGATTGCAGAATCTAAGTCCTGGATTCACTGGACCAGAGTTAAAGCAGCTGCAGAACCTCTGTGGACAGTGAACAGGGACCCCAAGGTTCCCACCAAACTCACTCTTAAACGTGTTTAGTATGTTTAATGAATATTTTATTGTTTGTATACCAGATATTATATTAGCACAAGTGTATCCTGCACATATATCTATGGCTGTCTGGCTGAAATTCAACCCCCTGCTAAGCCACACCCGGAAGCTGGCTTTCTACGCACGGGAGAAGAAAGGATGAAAGGCTTCCTTTTGCTTTTATATAGTACTATTGTTGCATGTAATAATGTTTGTCTTTCTAATTTAGGCCAATGGAGCAAGCCAGAAGAAGCTCCACACATTATTCAATCTTATGTTATAGGCACTGGCACTTGTGAAGGTCACCCCCTATTGGATTTTCCCCAGAATGTTGGAATGGTATCTTGCCTCATCCTTGTCAATTTCCACTAGTGTTTGACAGAATAGTTAAAGCAACTTGCATCACTAGACAACCTGTCAATCCCGAAACCTGTCAGTATGTTGGGTATATTCTTAGGAAAGGCATATGTGTAAAGGCCCCATATAAGAAGCCTCCTCCTCCTGTTACTCTGGAGTGTGGGCCTCCCTTATTCTGGGGATGGGAGCGGGTCACCCTAGTCTCGCAGTTGAAGACGGGATGGAATGGGACTTGCATCGTACATGTTATCCCGGTGGAATTTGGAGTTACTATCCAAAGACCCCCGAGGAAGCGCCCAGAGAGAAAATGAAGCAAAAGGTCCCATCAGAATAAGGATATGCCCCATCCATTGGAATCAAGGATGCAATATAATTTGTGGGTCCAATTGGCTAAACTAACCAACACAACTGATTTTTGCCTTTCTGAAGCATATGACATGGAGAATCTGCTGTCCACATGTTTAATACCAGTATGTGTTCCTCTCACAGCAGCCAAGGAGTTCAGTCAACACGAGTTTAAAGAACATATAGGCTATGAAACAATGTACAACTGGGGTCACATTTCAAAGTTTTTACCCACTGATGCTTTAGCTTTACATACTCCTAACGTAGCCATTCCAGAAGACTTACAATGTGCACATATCACAGGGTGTGAGCAGAGTACACCTTCACCTCGTTGCCTGAAAGTGAGCCAAGAAAGGCTGAATTGCACATCTTTCCAAACAGTGTCTTTTGGGTATGCAAACATATGGTTACCTAAAGGGTGGTTTTTCACATGTGGGAAAGACACTTTCAATTACATTCCTGCCAATATAAGCACATCATATTGTTGTTTAAGTAGACTAACTACCTTTTTACCAGATAGATCACTTTTCACCACCCCTAACACCACACGGTACAAAAGGGCCGAGGTACTAACCGAGGATTGTGAGTCATCTCGCACTCTTCTGAATGCGGCAGAATACAATGCTTTGGCTGTCTCATTGGTGGGGGTTCCTGCACTTGCTCTAAGGGCCCATGTCAACATAAATTCTGTGGCCTGCAACTTGGCTAAAACTATAAATGCCACCTCAATAGCCTTGTCTGCCATCAATCAGGAAATGATAGAATTACGTAAGGCAATTTTGCAAAATAGGGCAGCCATTGACTATCTTTTACTTTGCCAACATATGGGATGTGAGGCCTTTGAGGGGATGTGTTGTTTTAACCTCTCAGATCAATCCCCCGTCATAAATAAACAAATCAAAGTACTCCATAAAATGGCCTCAGAGCTGCAAATAGATTCCCTGGGAAATTGGTGGAGTAACTTATGGTCTTGGCTCCCAATAGGCCTTATTGGAAAAATCATAAGAGCAGTAATCATTTTTATTGCTATTCTGATCAGCAGCTGTTGTCTTCTGCAATGTACCTTTTCAATGATGCACAACATAACACTACCTAAACGAGTGTCCCTGCTCGCAGAGAGAAAAGCTACAGCTCAGGTTATGGCTATGTGGGAATTCCAGAGACAAGAATATAACAACATACATACATCAGACCCCAGTGTTACGGAATGAAACTTATCTGCAAGGATGAGATAAGTCTCATCAGGGGGGAATAAAGTGGTACCTGGAAAAATACTGATGGTCCGACAAAGAATGTGTGTAAAAGGCAGATGGCCTGACAAAGAATGTGGGTGAAAGGGAGGTTTGTTTTGCTTACCAGACAGCTCTTAAATTTAGAATGGTCAGAGATCCTGTTCTCAGCTCTGCACATGATATATTACTAACTGCCTATCACATGGTGTATCTAAACTGCTTAACACTTGATATATTACTGATTGCTAAAAGCATTCCGCTGTAAAAGAGGAACTATCGATTATAGATCTGTCTAGTAGTTTTCCTATGTTAGAATAAGGAACTATAGAATGTAACCATGTATGGAATGTGACCTGCTCAGGAAATAACCCCGTCTGAAGGGTTATAAAAATGGTCATCAATGCACAGTCTGTTGTTCAGATTTTTTTAGCCATGATGGTTCTCTGAACCTGCGCAATAAACTTCCCTTTCCTTGAAAGAGCTGACTCAAGTCTTTCATATTCTACAACAGTATTGAGAAATAAAAGATTGCTTTACTTAGAGAGACATGACCTTCAGCTTGGTTGGCATGCTTTTATATGGTATGAGAAATCTAAAGCACATAAGTACTTTCAGAATCATGCAATAAGAAACGTACTACTTTCAGAATGGGAGAAAATTAAACATAAAATATACATGAAAATACCTGAGTGGCTTTCAACAATGGAAGCATTTGCTTATCCAAATCTGATTAATTATGACAAACTGGTTAGTTATAAAGACATTTTAGATAAAGAGGGAAAACTTAAGGACAGGCAAACTTTACAACTACAAGGTATTGATTTGACATGGTGGTCCTACTTGCAAATTCAAACAAGATACGAAAAAGATATAAAATCAACAGTATTTTATAAAGAACAGACCCCATTGGATAAAATTTTGTTAAAAACAGATAAGAATTTGATTAGAAAACTCTATAAATTTCTTCTAAACTGGAAGATGGAAGAAGAACAAGTGAAAGAAACAATGATAGTATGGGCAAAGAACTTTGGATATTCTATAGATTTGGAAGACTGGCAAAAACTTTGGGATAAAAACATTAAGCTTACAAAAGCGGTAGCATATAAAGAAAACTTATATAAGATGTTCTATAGATGGCATATGACACCAGTTCACTTAGCGAAAATGTTTAAAAATGTTTCGGATATTTGCTGGAAATGTAAGCAACAGCCAGGCACTTATTACCATGCCTGGTGGACATGCCCTATTGCTAAGAAATATTGGTCTAAGATTCATAGATGGTTGGAAAAGATGATGAAACTACAAATAGAATTCAAACCAGAATTGTTTTTGTTAGGAATATTAAGACCTAATTATGGTAAAGAGAATGACTACTTGATATTGCATGTTTTAACTGCTGCAAGGATAGTATTTGCCCAATTTTGGAAAAATGAGAATCTACCATCTGACCAGATTATTATTACCAAAATTCTAGAGTGTGCAGAAATGGATAGACTAACATTAGAAATGAAAGAAAAAGAGGATTCAATTTATTTTAGAACTTGGGAAAAATTTTATCAATGGTTAGAGACACGTTAGAACTTGAAGGATTTAATATTTTAGAATAGATGACTGATTTTTAATCGAGTTCTAACTAACATTTTGATGATACGATTACTTTTCCTGATTTACTGATTTTCATTTGTTACTTTTGATTGTTAATATTTTTTTGTGTGTGATTTTATTAGTAGTGTTTACTTAATAGATTAACGTGTTTGTTTACTAATTATTTTTAATATGTTACAGTTTAAGCTTTGTTAAAAATGGTTGAATATGATACTTACTCATTATTATGAACCGGACTGTTGCTTGTTTGTTGAAATATGTGATTGTACCTATCCTTATTTTACCCTAATTCCTTATTTCCTTCCCCTCCCCCTTTCCTTTTACCCCTCCCTTTACCATACCTGTATTCCTATTTTTCCTTACCTATATAAATTTAATAAAATTTTGTTAAAAAAAATAAAAAATAAATAAATAAATAATAATTTTGAAAATTTAAATGAACATATCCTCAGTTTAACTTCATAGCAAACAAACTCTCAGAAAACAACAAAAGAGAGCGATTAAGTAAAGCAGATAACTGAGCATAAACCAGAGGAAAGAGGCTTAAAGATGAAATTTAATAATGGAAGGAACTATGATTTAACCCAGGTGGAGAAAAACCTGCAGGAAATACTGGACATGGAAAAGACAACTTATACTTCAAGATTGCAAAATAAGTCTAAGGAAAAGAAAAAATGAGAACTACGAGAACTGGAGAGACATAAAATGATAAGAGAAACTATGAGAGAAAGAAAGAAAAAGATTTTCAAGGAATATGATAAGGTGAAGCATCCCCACAAAAACACTTTACTTGACTCATCTCTCGTACCTACAACAATATTTACAAAACTATGGGAAGATCCTTTGGTTCAGAGGAGCACACTGATTTGGAAAGATGCTTGGCAAAAAAAAAAGGCTAAAGTTAAAATTAAGAAATTAGATGATGGGACTTATCAGATGGAATATTTAAAGATTAAGCACTTTTTGAATATGGTTTAGTGTTTAGTTCAGCCATAATTATGTATTTTCATCCACCACTAGATGTCAGCACCAGCTCATTTTTCAATTTTCAAAACAGGCAATTTCCTTTTATTTTCATTAATAATCTTTTGCCAGGAAAATCTTAACTATTTCCACCAATTTCACATTTATCCAGATTTAAGTCTTATATTTATTTCATTTCAATATGTTAGCAAAAATCCCCCTCCTCTCACTTTTGGGGGATTTTTGTTTTCTTGGTTTTTTTTTTTTCCAGGAGATCAATCAGATAGAAGAGAGAGAATCAATATTCTTACCCAGTTCCAGACACGCTATTTATGATCAAGCTTAACTTAGTGCTTTTTGGCTTTGGCTGCTTGTAGCTTGGGCTAGACTCTGGAGTGGCACTAGCCTTTCTTCTGTTGGTTTCTGGAGGGCTTCTTGACCGCCGTCTCTCCACGGTCAACGGGGCTTCCTTCCTTCTTTGCTGCCTCTTCAGGGTGACTTTTGGCCCATTTAGGGTCCCCAAACAGAATAATCGGCCGTATGGTGTGGAGCCCCGCAATCCCTCAGCTACTGCATTACTGTGTGAAACCGGAAGCTACCTCTCTCTTGCTCTCATTCACTCACACTTTGCTCACAAAATCTCTCTCGCACTCTCATTCACTCACTTTGCTTGCAAAAGCCTCTCTCTCGCTCTCATTCACTCACACTTGGCTCGCAAAAGGTTCTCTCTCACTCTCATTCACTCACACTTGGCTCACAAAAGCGTCTCTCTCTCTCTCACCACTTCGCTAACAAAAGCCTCTTCTCTTTCTCTGTGCATTTTTTTCCCTCTCCCTCTCCCGCCAAAACCTGCTCCTTTTATAGCTTCTCCTCTCTCTGCCCTCCTCCTCCTCTTCTCTTCCTTGTGCTCCAGAAGCTCCAACCAGCATGTAGCCACATGTGTAGATCCTGGGGCTTCTGCCAAGCCCTGCAGCTCCAGCTTATCTCCTCCAGGCCTGTGTGGTGCCACTTTAGCTCATTCTCTCCACTGCTACACTTGGCTAGGGGTTGCGTACCACCTGCCAGGTGCTAAAGTACCACCAGTGGTATGCGTACCACCAGTTGAAAAGCCCTGACTTAGGCTATTGCATCTCCCATGTGGGGGTTGAAATGGACCCTGAGAACTACATGGAGGGAAGTGTGTAGTGGGGTGCCCCAGGGCTCTGTTTTAGGCCCAGTGCTCTTCAATATCTTCATCAACAATTTGGACAAGGGGATAGTTGGGGAACTCATCAAATTTGTGGATGACACCAAGCTGGCAGGAATAGCCAACACTCCAGAAGACAGGCTTAAGATGCAGGAGGACCTGGACAGACTTGAACACTGGGCGCTATCTAACAAAATGAAATTCAATGGTGAAAAAAGTAAGGTTCTACATTTAAGCAAGAAAAACCAAATGTACAGGTATAGTATAAGGGGTACCTTGCTCAATAGTAGTAACGGTGAGAGGGATCTCGGAGTCCTAGTGGACAATCACTTAAATATGAGCCAGCAGTGTGCTGCAGCTGCCAAAAAAGCCACCTCAGTGCTGGGCTGCATTAACAGAGGGATAGAATCAAGATCACGTGAAGTATTGATACCACTTTACAATGCCATGGTAAGGCCACACTTGGAATACTGCATCCAGTTTTGGTCACCACGATGTAAAAAAGATGCTGAGACTCTAGAAAGAGTACAGAGAAGAGCAACAAAGATGATTAGGGGACTGGAGGCTAAAACATATGAGGAACGGTTGCTGGAATTGGGTATGTCTAGTTTAATGAAGAGAAGGACGAGGGAGGACATGATAGCAGTGTTCCAATATCTCAGGGGTTGCCACAAAGAAGAGGGAGTCAGGCTATTCTCCAAAGCGCCTGAAGGCAGGAAAAGAAGCAACGGATGGAAACTAACCAAAGAGAGAAGCAACCTAGAACTAAGGAGAAACTTCCTGACAGTTAGAACAATTAACCAATGGAACAACCTGCCTCCAGAAGCGGTGAATACTCCAACACTGGAAGTTTTTAAGAAGAGACTGGACACCCATCTGTCCAAAATGGTGTAGGGTTTCCTGCCTGCCTAAGCAGGGGGTTGGACTCGATGACCTCCAAGGTCCCTTCCAACATTATTATTATTATCGATCATCGCACAGTCAGCCAGATGATCAGACTGGATTTGGCATTTTGTCTACCTATCGAGTCCTTACCCAGGACCTGGGATAGGCAGATGTGGATGTTTGATGGTATTACAGGTATCGTCGCAGGATGGAAGCAGTTCCTAGTAAGTCCGCCTTTTGCAATTGACTAATAGCGAATTTGTCAATGCCAATGGTGTTCAAGTGGTGCTCCAGTTGTTTTGGGATTGCACCCAAGGAGCCTATTACTATTGGTACTACCCTTGTTTGCTTTTGCCACAGTCTTTCTATTTCTGTTTGTAGGTCTTTGTATTTTGTTATCTTCTCCAGTTCTTTCTCGTCTATTCTGCTGTCTCCAGGCACTGCCATGTCCACTATCCAGACTTTTTTGTCTTTCTTATCGACAATTGTTAAGTCTGGGGTGTTATGTTGCAGGTGCTTGTCTGTTTGAATTCTGAAGTCCCAGAGCAGTTTAATTTTATCATTTTCTATGACTTTCTCTATTTTATGATCCCACCAGTTTTTGCTTACAGGCAAATGATATTTTTTGCAGATCTTCCAATGCACCATTGTTGCTACTTTGTCATGCCGCTGCTTGTAGTCAGTCTGTGCAATCTTCTTGCAGCAGCTTACCAAGTGGTCCACTGTTTCTTCAGCTTCTTTGCATAGGCGGCACTTACTGTCTGTTGCTGTCTTCTCAATTTTGACTTTATATGCATTTGTCCTTAAGGCTTGGTCTTGTGCAGCCAGAATTAGTCCCTCGGTCTCTTTCTTCAATTTTCCTGCTCTTAGCCATTGCCAGGTCTTGTTATTATCTGCTTTCCCATCTATTTTTTTAACGTATTGGCCATGTAGTGCTTTGTCTTCCCATGCCTCTATTCTGTTCTTCATTTGGTCTTTCTTGTAGGCCTGTTTGGTCTCTCCAGTAGTCAGTAAGCCTTCCTGATATACTAACTTCAGTGCATCTTCATCATTGTTCTTCAGATATTCTTCCAAAGCCATTTTTTCTTCTTCAACCATCTGATGTACTTGTAGCATTCCACGCCCACCTATTTGCCTTGGTAGATAAAGTCTGTCAATGTCACTGCGTGGATGAAGGGCATGATTCATTGTCATTATTTTTCTGGTCTTCCTATCCATTGCTTTTAGTTCTGCTTGAGTCCAGTCCACTATTCCAGCTGTGTACCTAATGACTGGAATTGACCAAGTGTTGATTGCCTTTATGGTATTTCCTCCATTGAGTTTGGACTTTAAGATCTTCTTCATTCTCTTGATGTATTCACCTCTAATCTTTTTCTTGACTTCAGTGTGCTTGATGTTGTTAGCTTGAAGGATACCCAAGTATTTGTAGTAATCTTCTCATCCAGACTCTTAATGTTATTTTCGTGGGGCATCTTGATTCCTTCAGTTTTCACTACTTTTCCTTGTTTGATAGTAAGTGTGGCACATTTGTCCAAGCCAAACTCCATAACAATATCTTGGCTATATATACGTACAGTGTTGAGCAGCGATTCTATTTCAGATGATGTTTTTCCATACAGCTTCAGATTATTCATGTAAACGAGATGGGATAGTCTGGTAGATGTTTTTGATGTTTGATAGCCATGTCCTGAGTTATTCAGTATTGTTGACAGAGGAAACCGTGGAATAACAAATAGTAATGGTGATAATGAATCTCCTTGAAATATTCCTCTCTTGATATTAACCTCTCCCAGTCTCTCACCATTGATCTGCAACTGTGTCTTCCATTGTGCCATCGATCTTTGCACAAATTTTCTGATGTTTCTACTGACTCCTGTTATTTCTAGGCACTTGATTATCCAGTCATGTGGCAGAGAGTCAAATGCCTTTTTGTAGTTAATCCATGCCACATTCAGGTTGGTCTTCCTTTTCTTGCAGTTTTCCAAGATCATTTTGTCTATTAGGAGTTGATCTTTTGTTCCTCTGCTATTGGGGTGGTTTCCTTTCTGCTCAGGTGGAAAGAGATTGTTTTCAACTAGATGCTGTTGTACTGCATCAGCTACCACACCAGTTAGTAATTGAAAGTTGTTGGTAAGCAGGTAATTGGCCTGTAGTTGCCTGGTGTTGCCCCTTTTGCTGGATTTTTCATTATTAGGTAGGTTTTCCCAGTTGTTAGCCACTTTTCAATTTCTCCTCCTTGTAGTATATTGTTGAACTGCTTGGCAATGAGTGGGTGTATAGCAGTTAGATGTTTCAACCAAAACCCATGCAGTTCATCTTCACCTGGTGCTGACCAATTTTTGATTTTCCTTGCTCTTTTTTCTACCATTTTTGTTGTTATTACTAGTTCTTTCATTTCAACTTCTGTTTTATTTGCATCCACCTCTTTTAACCAAGCCGCATCCTTGTTGTATTTCTTTGGGTTATCCCATATCTGCTTCCAGAACTGCACTGTTTCTTCCTTGTCAGGTACTGACTGATTCCTTGCAGTTTCTCCATTGATGGATTGGTAGAAATGTTTCTGATTGGATTGAAATTGGAGGTTCTGCCTATAGTTTGCAATTTGAGCTTCATATCTACTGATTTTCCTGGCTACAGCTGTTATTTGTTGCTTTATTATTTCCAGTGCTTCCTTGATCTTCCTTGTTTCTAAGTGGTATTTCTTGATTAGGTATTCTTTGGTCTTCTTGTTCTTCAGCTTCTTTTCTTTCATCTGTTCTAGCTTGCTTGCATGTGACCTTAACTTGCTGATCTTATTTTCTAGTCTAACCTTCCATTTTTGTGGTGCACTGTTTGTTTGTTTTTCTTCTTTGTTGATTTTGCATCCCAGGTATTGAGTTATAACTGCAGCTGTGCTGTACATTAGTTGGTTTGTTTCTTGCAGTGAATTGGTGCTTATACTTGATATTGCAGTATTTGCATCTTTTAATGCTTGTGCTAGCTGTTTCTTTGGAACAAGCTTCAATGCAGACAGCCTTATTCTGTTGTTTTTGTGCTGTTCTAGATGCTCAGTTATTCTTTGTTTCAATTCTTTTATTTCTTTAGTTAGAGGGTTTTGTTCTTCCTGAGGAAGAGGTGCCTGGTTTCCAAATGAGAACAGTTGTATACCTCTGCTGGATTCCTTCACTGCCAACTCCCCCTGGTTTTCCTCTACATTCTGAATTACTTCTGGTAAGGCTTTGATTTCTTTGCCCTGAGTAAACCTTTGCAGTTCGTCCAATTCTGTTTCTGTGAATACTTTATTTCGTATTATAAATTGGCGTTGATCTGCTAGTCTCTGTTTTGTTATTTCTGATTCTGGATGTTGTTCTTTCCACAACTGATGCATTCATTTTAGATATCCTCTTCTTGTTGGACTTGATCTGTAGTAACAGATCATTATTTCTTTGTTTTCCATCACTGTGTATCTGCGACGGGTAAACACCTTTTCTTCCAGTGGTTCTGCAGCTGCTGGCCCTGGTTGCTCAGCCAACAGTCCTGAGTCCTGTAACCCATTTTTCACCAGATATCCAGGAACTCCGATATCTAGCATGGACCTTGTTAACCCGGGCGACATCCGAGCCGGTATGGCATTCTGTAATTTATGTCTCACCATATTTTTTATGGGAGAGACACTCTTTGTCTGACTCCTCTGATGAGACCTGTCCAGTATGGTTGAACCTCTGGCATAGCTCTGATCTTCCTCAGAGTACACAAGCCCCACAACCACGTCAAGGTAGTGCCTCACTGGGGGATTATTATTATTAATTATTATTATTATTATTATTATTATTATTATTATTATTATTATTATTATTATTATTATTATTATTATTATTATTATTATTATTGTACAGTGCTAGCTCCACAGCTTCCTGAGGTTTGCAAACTTTTACAGGCAATTCATTCCCTCATTTGCCCACATAGCACTGCCTATGATCAACCTGCTAAAGACTAATGGGGAGGGGAAAACCCAGACCACACCAACCCTTTAAATGGACTATGAAATGCCAAGTGGCATTTGAAAAGCTTAAGCTCCGCTTCACCGCCAAACCCATGCTAAAGCATCCAGACCTGAATACCCCATTTGTCATTCAGGCTGATGCCAGCAATGTAGCTGTTGGAGCCGTCCTACTTCAGAAAAATGAACAGGGAGTCCTGCAACCCTACGTTTATACCTCAATAAAGCTGTCCGAATCTGAGCAGAGGTGGGCAGTCTGGGAAAAGGAGGTATATACCATGCGATGGGCCCTCCTCACACGGAGGCATTTTCTAGAGGGTAGCAAAGCCCCTTTTGAGGTATGGACAGATCCTAAGAACCTAGAAGCCCTGAAGACCCCTCGAAAACTATCTCCAAAGCAAGTGTGATGGGCTCAGTACTTCAATCACTTTAACTTCACACTGCATCATCTTCCCAGGGGGAAGAACCTTTTGGCTGATGCCCTCTCCGAGTTACCAAAATACAATAGCTCCAAGGCTGAAGTTGTCATCCCAATCATCCCCTCCACCCAGCTTGCTACCCTGGCTATCACCAGGGCTCAGAAAAAATTCAAACCCAAATAGTCGATCATCTCCTAGTGACTGTCAGACCCCTCAACCTCTCTATTCTTTTTTACTTTCGGGTTCTGCCATTTTGCTGGGAAGGGGGAGGCTGCTCAGCTATGCTGTTGGGAGCAGGGAGGTTGGTCACTGACTTCTGCTTTGTTCCTCGCCCCTTTTGATATTTCGGAGTATGAATGGGAATGTGCTCTGGGCCATCTGCCTTATCTCTACACCGATGGGAGGAGGCCAGGAGGAAATGAAACCCTAAGAACGGTGCCTGGAATCTGTGTTTATCACTTTGGTTCCTATAACAACTTCACACCTGAGGATTGGATGAAATCAATCTGGACATTTGGCCATTGGGGTGGGGTTTTTTTTATTATTAAAAGTTTTACAAATTACAATATAAACCCACCCATCACCTCCCCCCCCCACTTCCCAGAGCTGATTACAGGGTAACAAATAAACAAACATACTCTAGCTAACATAAACCAACTAAACTATCAATCAAAACCATAATACACTTTAACTCCTTCTCAAAACAAATATTAACAAATTAAGACAAAAATAATACCATTAATACTATTAATAATTATCTAAAATCTATTCAAAAGCAAGATGATACTTTTCAGCTTCATACTTCTTCTGAATATAATCAATCCATCTTCTCCAAACCATAATATATCTTTCTTGTGAATGATCCTTCAAATAGGCGGAGATTTTCGCCATTTCTGCTAAATTAGACACTTTAAGTATCCATTCTTCCAAAGTAGGCAATAAGTTTTTCTTCCAATATTGCCCCACCAGTAATCTTGCAGCAGTTATGAACTTCAACATCAAATTAGTTTCTTTAACATCCAAATCTACAATAATACCCAACAAAAATAATTGCGAAGTAAACTTTATCTTTTTCTTTAAAATCTTTTGAATATTCCACCAAATCTTAATCCAAAAAGCTTTAATATCTCTACAAGTCCACCAAATATGAAAATAAGTTGCATCTAAATTTCCACATCTCCAACATTTGGGCTGTAATTTCGGATACATGCGGGACAACTTTTGGGGATCCAAATGCCATCTATAAAACATTTTATAAAAATTTTCTCTTAAATTTTGTGCTTGAGTAAATTTTACATTTCTAACCCAAATTGTCTCCCATGTATCCAATAAAATTGGCTCTTGGATATTTTGCGCCCATTTAATCATACAATCTTTAACTAACTCCGTTTCAGAATCCAATTCTATTAAAGCATTATAAATTCTTTTTATATGAAATCGACTTTGATCTTTAATCTGTTTTACCAAATTCACATCCTCTAAAATAATACCAACCTTTTTATCTATATTCCACCTCAATAACAATTGATTATAATGAAACCAAGAATATACAATATTTTCTTGCTTCAACTCAGTTAAAGGCTTTAATTGCCAATGCTGCCCAACCAAACTAAGTAATTCCTTATAAGAAATCTTATCCAAATTTACTCCCCTAGATACTCCCTCTATCACGTGTCCTGGAACCCCCCAAATTGGAATTTTATAATTTAACCTATAGTAATACTTTTTCCAGACACGCAGCAAGGCACTTCTCAAAATATGGGTTTTAAAAACCTGATCCACTTTTTTATCATAAATTAAATATGCGTGCCATCCATATAATAAATCCCATCCCTCAAGAGATAGGATATTCTTATTTGTTAAGTTGAGCCAATCACTAATCAAGGTTAAAGCCACTGCATCATAATACAATTTTAAATTCGGTGCCTTTAATCCTCCTCTTTCCCGTGTATCCTGCATAATTTTAAATTTAACTCTCGGCTTTTTCCCTGCCCAAATAAATTTATTAATCCCCTTCTGCCATTCTTCCAAATTGGCATCTTTTTTCAAAATAGGTATCATCTGAAATAAAAAAAGAAACTTTGGGGTGGGGTTTTGAAAGGGATGCTTTAATGTAATGTTTCGTGTGGGAAACCATTAGATATAGCTTTGCTCTTCTGCTGTCAATAACTCTCAATAAAAGTTCCTTTTGAAACAATGCCTGCTTCAATAGTTCTGCTTTCTTGGGAGGACTAGCTGAGGCAGGACCTTACAGTGACACTGAAAGGATCCCTGAGTGATGATAAATGGTTCAAAACTCACCAATAAGACTGCACCATGGATAGGAGACAAACTGTATGTTTCTAAGAGCCAACGTACTTTGGTTTTACAGTGCAGCCATGATTCAAAAACAGCTGGACACTTTGGGTTTGTCAAAACCCACCACTTAGTAAAATGGCAGTTTGGGTGGCCATCTTTGAAAAAGGACATTGAAAGCTATGTCGCCAGCTGCCCTATCTGCTCTTCAGCCAAAGGACAACCAGGGAAAACCTCTGGCATTGTGGAAAGAAATCTCTATGGACTTTATAGTAGAACTGCCAGAAAGCTCTGGAAACACAGTGATCTGGATGGTCACCTATCTGTTCTCTAAACCAGCGGCCCCCAACCTTTTGTGCACCAGGGATAGGTTCCATGGAGAGAGGTTTTTCTGCAGACCGGAGGGGGTGTGGTTTCATGTGCTGCCTGCATCCCATGGGTGGGGCTTCACTTGTTTGCGCGGCCCAGTTTCTGGCATGCCGCGGACTGGTGCTGGTCCATGGACTAGGGGTTGGGGACCCCTGCTCTAAACAATTACACAATTACACCTGGGTGTTTTGCTGCACTGGACATGTAGCCACCAGCCAATTGGATGGCAGGCAACAGCGATGGCGCTGGGGAGGCAGTGTGTGATCAGAAAGGGGCTGCATCTAAATTCATTAGATTTAATACATACAATACCACCAGCTAACACCCATGAAAGAGGCCATAGTCAATGTGGTTTTGTGGACATTCAATTGTACAGAACTGCAGTTCTAAGTGTAGCGGGGCTGTCTGAGAGTGTTTGCAGGAGCTCAGTTGGGAAGGGAGAGATTGACACAGCTGCTGCTGGCTTTGGGTGTGCCTGGCATGGGCGGAAGAAAAAGATAGAAAAGGGAAGGAAAGGAAAGGGACTGTGTGGCTCTTGCAGTTTGTCAGGTGAAGGTAAAGAGGGAGTGGAAGTTTTATTTGCTTTCCTTCGTAAGGAGAATATTTTAATCGGAGGCTAGAGAGAGGGGGAGTGGAATTTTATTGCTTTCCTTCGTAAGGAGGGTTTCTCAAATGGAGGAGAGAGAGAGAATGGAATTTTATTGCTTCCTTCGTAAGGAGGATATCTTAAACGGAGGCAAGGGGGAGTGTGTAGAAAGGAGTTGGCTGAAGCTCCTAGCCTCGGATTTTAACAATAAAGATAAAGGGGGAGGGAGGGCTTTGATGCCGAGACCTGACTGAGAAGAAGCAACAGAAGGAGAGGAGAGACTGGTGGTGGCTATTGTTGCTGTGAAGCCTGGAGGCTATTTGGACTGTGACTATTGTTGCAGGTACAAGTTTTAGACTTTGTGGGGGAGTTGCCCTGGGGGGTGAGCTAGTGCTACAGCACACTGACTGTTGTTGTTTCTACTACTGTCTGGAGCTGGGGTTTTTCCTCCATCCCACTTGACTCTGAATGACCGCTGAGGAATCCTCAATTACTGCTGCTATAACGGCCTTGGGATGTTGGATATCATCATAGCATTGACTATTGGGGCTGGTTATTTTTGTTCCTGGAAGCCCCTCCTTGACGACAAGAGCCTGCTACCTCCGAACTCTGCATGAGCTCCGGCTGGAAGAGACATCTTACCAACCCCTAGAGAACATCACTGCAGGGCTTGACGAGGGGGGCTGGGGCTGGGAGGGCCTGGGTTCTGGCGGCCTCTGAGGAGGTAACGCTACATAAGCATCCCCACCCAGTCTTGATGGGAAAGGAGGAAGGGATCAGCAACCCTCCCACCCACCACCCCAGGCTCCTGGGCAGCATTGGCTAAACAGCTCCCCCTCCCCATTTTGCAGGAAAGACCCTCAAGCTGCAGCTTTTCCTCTGTTATTTAGTGCTGCTGGTCCTCAGCATCAGGTTATGTGCCTCTGAATATGGAAGCTACATTTAGAAATGAGGAAAAGATGGTCCAGGGGGAAAAAAACATACAGCACAGACTGATGGGGGAAGTGTCTCCTCATCCCAATTTTTATTTTCTCAGCTGGGGGGGAACCAAAATGTCCCCCCATTTGGGCAGAATTGACTACCTTGCATTTTTCCCGGCATTGATACAAGGTGGCAAACCAAAAGTTATACCAGATTAGATTCCACCATTGAGAGGGGGAGTCCCTCAAACGGGGGGGGGGGGGGGGATAGAGAGAACCAACCCCTCTGCCCAGTACTGTCATCATCTTCTTCCTTCCTTTCAGCTGTCCTGTCTTCTGAACGAAACTGCAGAGATTTACACAATACCTACAGCCTATCTGTAGGCAACCCAGCACAACCTCCCCCCCCCCAAGCACAAATCTTCCTTCCTCTGGCACACACGCTAATGTAATGTAACATAATGTAACATTGGTAAGCTGCATGGGAAAGTTTACATCTGGCCCTTTCACATTAGTAATAGGCATGGGGGTGTTTCCATGTGTCTGTGTTGCTTCCCTTCCCTTCTTGCCCAGATGAACACAGAAGGGGAGCCCTCTTTTATATGCGGGGGGCTCTTCACACTCCCCACCCTCCAAATTCCCATTTCCTCTGTATATCATGCCAGGGGGGGTGTTTTCAAAGGGCAGTTGCAGCAGGTGGGGCTGTTCCCATAGAAGCACTCTGGACTTCCCCTCCCATGGAAGCACTGCCTGGGATACTGGGGGGGGGCAGATATTCACCCTCCCTTGAGCACACACCATCAAAAAAGTAATACTGTAGGTGAGAAAAAGAAACAAGAGCACTCAAAAAAACAGCTTTCATTAATCTATTTGATAATTGATACTTTATCTCATCTATAATGGGAGGAGGGCTCTTCGCACTCCCCACCCTCCAAATTCCCATTTCTTCTGTATATCTTTATGTCAAGATATGCAAATTGAGGTTCCTGCTGAAGGGTTTGAGTTGCATGGAATGATGGAGGCTGTTTGAAGACCAGAAGGAAAATCCTTTGTAGGTGTGGATCATTAGGAAGGAATCTGGCATCCTCAGTTCTTGTAAGGACCCACCCCACTTTGCATCTTAAGAAGACAGAACTCTTGGAATAATTCTTCCAACAGGAATCCTTTATTAAGAGAAAATGGTTGCAGGCGTTCTAGACAGGACTTGGGGTCCAAGCTCTCCAATTCAAGGTTTTAAGGGTTTCCCCAGTAGCCCCACCCAATCAACCCCCTCTTTCAGCGACAGTCTCAGGCATTACACTTCCACACCCTTTTCATTACTGCCCGGCTGAATGGAGACTTCAAAGAAACTACATTACCCCATTCTTATGGTTAGTTCTTTTGCAATACACACATTCAGTTCCTTAGAAGTATACTGAAGGAAGTGAGGGCCATAAAGCCCCTTTGTTCTCCCCCTTCTCTCCCTCTTATGGCAGAATCCAGAGAAGGCAGAATTGGGGTTTTCTATATTTGATAACTAAAGATGAAATATAATTGGATTCTGACAGTTCTCCTGAATTGCTATTGTGAGTGTTTAGATTCAACATTTTTTTTTATTGAAAATTTTTAAAAGTTTTTACAAATAACAAAAAAAGAACAACAACAAAAAAAAACAAAACAACCCTCACCCAACCCCTCCCAAACCACCCCCTCCATCCCCCCCCCGAGCTTCCCAGAGCTGAATATAGGCTTAATTAAAATTTAAAAAAACCTAAACAAATTTTAACAACTTATAAAATAGTTAATAATAAAATATATATGACATAAACATTAAAAAGAAAAAATACTTAAAAAAAGAGAAAAAGAAAGAAAAAAAGAAATAGAAAAAAGAAAAAAAGAAAAAAAGAGAAAAAGTACAATCAAAAATTATATACAAGTTATAAAAAAGCTAAATGATATTTTTTTGTATCCAATTTATGTTGTATAAAATTTATCCATTTTTCCCATACGGCAAAAAATTTCTCTTGTGATTGCTCCTTTAAAAAAGCCGAAATCTTTGCCATTTCCGCCAGATAAGAAACTTTAAAAAACCACTCTTGCAAGGTGGGCAAAGATTCCTTCTTCCAATATTGCCCTACTAACAGCCTTGCGGCTGTAATCAAATTTAACATCAATATAACCTCCTTAGCATCACAACCAGTAACAATACCTAACAAAAATAATTGCGGAGTAAATTTTACCCTTTTTCTAAAAATTCTTTGAATATTCCACCATATCTTAATCCAAAAAGCTTTTATGTTTTTACACGACCACCAAATATGATAATAAGTGGCGTCCAGACAACCACATCTCCAACATTTAGGTTGTAAGTCAGAGTACATAAGAGACATTTTTTGTGGATCAAGGTGCCATCTATAGAACATTTTATAAAAATTCTCCCTTAAGTTCTGGGCTTGTGTAAATTTAACATTCCTCACCCAGATAATTTCCCAGGTATCCAGTGGGATTGGTTCACCAAAATTTTGTGCCCATTTAATCATACAATCTTTGATTAATTCAGATTCTGAATCCAATTCCACTAGAACCCCATAAACCCTCTTAATGTGAGTTTGTCTTTGATCCTTTACTTGTTTAATAAGATTTTCATCTTCTCTAAGCCAGCCCATATTACAATCCATCTTCCATCTATCCACTATTTGTCTATGTTGAAACCATGAATAGGTAATATTTTCATGTACTAAATCTTCCAAAGATTTTAACTGCCAATTTTGACCATCCCATCTAAGTAGTTGTGTATAAGAAACCCTATCCATTTTAACTCCTCTCCTTATCCCCTCTATTGCATGCCAAGGTATGGCCCATAAGGGTATTTTAAAATCACTCTTATAATATTTCCTCCAAACCCGAAGTAAAGAAATCCTTATAATATGTGATTTGAAAACTCGATCCACTTTTTTATTAAAAATTAAATAGGCATGCCATCCAAAAAGTAAATCCCAACCCTCCAGATGGAGTATTTCTACATTTGTTAAATTTACCCAATCACTAATCAATGTTAAGACCACTGCATCATAATATAATTTCAAATTCGGTACCTTGAATCCACCTCTCTCACGGAAGTCTTGCATAATTTTAAGCTTTACCCTTGGTTTTTTCCCTGCCCAAATAAATTTATTAATGCCTTTCTGCCATTCATTTAAATTAACCTCATTCTTTAAAATAGGTAGCATTTGAAACAAAAAAAGAAATTTTGGTAGGACATTCATTTTAATCACTGCAATTCTACCCATAAGAGATAACTGTAACTTATCCCAATTCTTCAAGTCTTTCTGTACTCTGATCCACAACCTTTCATAATTATTCTTATACAATTTTACATTAGAAACAGATAAAGTAACCCCCAAATATTTTACCTTATCAACAACTTCAAAATCAGTTAGATTAACCAAAATCTGCTTGTCCCGATTGGTCATGTTTTTAGGTAATATTTTAGTCTTATTATTATTGATTTTAAAACCCGAAACACATCCATATTGATGAATCAGTTGTAGTAACTTTACTACAGAATAGGTAGGTTGAGACAGAGTAACCACCAGATCATCTGCAAACGCTCTTAACTTATATTCTTTTTTATTAACTTCTATTCCTTTTATTTCCTGCGACTCTCGAATTTTAATCAACAAAATTTCCAATGTTAGAACAAACAGTAACGGTGACAATGGACATCCCTGTCTTGTACCTTTTTCTATTGTAAAAACCTCTGACAAACCCCCATTAACAATGAGTTGTGCCGTTTGTTTTTGATATATAGCACCTAAAGCTTGTGATATTTTTTCTCAAAAATTCATCTCCTCAATTAATCTTAACATAAACTGCCAATTCAATTGATCAAAAGCTTTTTCAGCATCTAAAAATATCAGCCCTGCAGAGATTTGATTGTTCTTATCTAAATATTCTAATAAGTTAATAATTTGTCTAACATTATTTTTCATATACCTTCCAGTTATAAAACCCGATTGATCCTTATGTATAAGCTGATGCAAAGCCCTCATAAACCTATTAGCTAAAATTTTTGCAAAAATCTTATAATCTACATTTAAGAGAGATATAGGCCTATAATTCTTTGGTAAGGTAAGATCTTGATCCTCTTTTGGAATCAAGGATATAAAAGCACTGCGCCATGACGGAGGAATCTCTAAACCCTGTAATATATTATTAAAGAGCTCACATAAAGGTTGAATCATCTCTTCTACTAAAGTTTTATAATAAATGGATGTCAAACCATCCGTACCCGGCGCTTTACCTAGTTTTAATTGCTTAATAGCTGTCACAATTTCCTCATTGGTAATTAAACCATTAATTTCTTGTTTCTGATCTTCTGTTAGTTTAGGAAAGTTAACCTCACTTAAATAATTATTTATATCTAAAGTTTGTACATTAGTACCCTTATATAATTTCTGATAATAATCTAAAAAAGATTTCTTAATCAGCTCCTTCTGGTACACTAATTTACCATTATAATTTATTTTATCTATAATTCTCTGTCTCTGTTTCTTTCTTAATTGATAGGCCAACCATCTCCCTGGTTTGTTAGCATTACAAAATGTATTTTGTTTCATAAACATTAAATTAGTTGCGGCTTGATCGGCCATCAACATATTAAATTGTGTTTTTAACAACTTTATAGCTTCTTTGACCTTTTCATCTGAAGGATTTAAAATCAAAGACTTCTCTTTTATTTTAATCTCATCTTCCAATTCCTTACGTTTCTGAATCTGCTTTCGTCTATGAACATTATTCATTTTTATCAAAATCCCACGCATGAAGGCTTTACCTGCATCCCATACCATTGATATTGATGTTCCCTTATACATATTTAAGGAAAAATAATCCTTTAAGCACTCCTTTAATTTTTGAACATTCTTTTCTTGTTTAAATAAGTTCTCATTCACCCTCCAGGATCTCCTCTCCTCTTTTTCTACAGCCAATTCCATCCAAACTGGACTGTGATCCGTCAATGACCTGGGAAAGATTTTTACATTCTTTACCCTATTATATAAGTCAGTTGTAATCAGGAAAAAATCAATTCTTGAAAAAGATTGATGTCTATCTGAAAAAAAGGTAAAGTCTCTCTCCTCTTGGTTACGTTCACGCCAATAATCCCTCAGCTCCCAGTCCTCTTTCAGATCAAAAAAGGCTTTAGGTAGTTTAGCCTGTTTGAAGAAGGTAGAAGAACCTTTTTTGTCCTTTTGTGTATCTAAGACACCATTCCAATCTCCCATTAGTATCACAGACCTATAGTCCAGCAAAGTTATTTTCTGATGTAACAATCTATAAAATTGTTCCTGTTGCTGGTTTGGTGCATACAATCCCACTATAAGTATTTTCTTACCATATAGACCAAGTTCAATCATAACATATCTTCCTTGAGGATCTGATTCTACCAGACAAACTGGTAAACTTTGCTTAACATAAATTACCACACCCCCTTTTTTCCCAGGGGCAGGAGATACAAAATGAGATCCCAAGCGAGCATTAGCTAAATATTTTTGATCTTTAAGTAAGATATGAGTTTCCTGCAAGCAGATAATATCATTATTATGTTCCTTTAGATAGTAGAAAATTTTCTTTCTTTTCTGCGGGGAATTAAGGCCATTAACATTCCAGGTCAGGAACTTTGCCATCTCCCTTGACCAGGAGCCTGGAGAAAACTGCCTGAAGATCTGCCACTGAAGAATGTGTTGCAGAACTCTTGGGTCTTGCTCCTCCCACCGGCATTGAAACACTTTCATGAGAAGATTCTTTAGCTTCTTTCTTCTGTTGTTCCATTTCCTTAAGTCTATGTGCTGCACGAGTCATTCTCTGCTCTTTGACCTCTGTTTGGCGCAGCCATTCCCCCTGTGATTTTCCAGCAGCCATCAAATCTAATCCTTCAGACTGCTGTTCCACCTCTTTGCCGCCCAGAGCTTTCTGAATCATAGATGGAGATGAGCCTGCTCCCAGGACCATATTGTAAAACTCTTTGGCTTTGACAACCGTATTAAGTCTGTAACGTGTCCCCGCATGGCTCAAAACAATACCCGTCGGGATCTCCCATCTGAATGGCATCGATCTTGTTTTGAGTTCATTAGCTAAAAAACCAAAGTCTTTTCTATTTCTTAAAATTTTTGATGGGATTTCCTTTAGAATGATAACATCTTGGGCAGCAATCTGGAACCTCTTATTGTAAAAAGCTTCTATGATCTCATTACGCAGAGATCTCTTTGCGAAATAAATCACCACATCTCTTGGCAAATTCTTTTGTTTCGCAATCCAAGAGTTAACTCTGTAGATTTTTTCCACTTCTTTACGTAATCCATCTTTATCCCTATTCAGAACAACAGCTAGATCATTAATCACCATCTCCATCAGATCTTGATTCATGTCTTCTTTGAGTCCCCTAATTCTCAAAGCATATTCCATTTGCCTATACTGAGACATAAGAATATCCTCTTGTGAAATTTCCATCTTTTTTTCCATATCTTGGAATTTATCCTCAAGGAGGTCTACTTTCTCTGCAACTTCTTCCACTCTGGAATCCAACTTCACAACCACAGAAGCCAATCCTGATAAAGCTGTAACTATGTCTTGCCTCAAAATAATATTATTCTCCACTAAAAGCTCCTTCATTTCCTCCTTAGTTTCAGATTTATTCTGTTCAAGAAGATCTTTATTCTGTTTAAAAAGGTCCTTCATTTCCTCTTTACTTTCAGACTTGCTCTGTTCAAGAAGTTGCTTCATTTCCTCCCTGATTTGAGATACAGCATTTCCCATTATATCTTTAATGTCTTGTGCAGACAAGCCTGGCAAGGGAGGAGAAGATGGAGGTTGCAGCACTGGTGGTGTAACTTTAAGTTGTTGTTGTACAGTTGCAATTGCAGGAGAGGAAACCACCTTAGAGACTATAGAAGCTGTGTTGCCTCGTCTTGACACACAATCAACTGAATCAACTCACCACGTCAGGAACGAAGAACTTTCAATTTTATTTAGTAAAGTAATGAATTAAAGTCAGCACTGACAACCATTGCACTCATGGCCCTTTTATACAGTTAACACAAGACCCCGCCTAACCCACACCCATTCTACCACCCATGCGCCACCACCCTCATCCGGACCGCCCAATGCCCCTATATGGCAATACATCCGATTACCATGACCTGTAGCAGCTGCCCCCTAACGCATCCCGGCGCCGCGGCCGCTTCCCGACGCTTCGGCCGCTTCCCGATGCTTCTACAGCCTACCAGCCTCCATTAGTAAACGCAGCTTCCGTTTAATGTCCTCACAGTCAGGGTTACCGACTGTGCATGCGGTATGCTGTCCAGGGTATTCCCTACGCATGTGCGGCTCCGGCATCTCCAGCTGAGCGTCGGAATGGCTTCTGCGCATGCGTGCCGGCCAGCTGGTTGTCGGGCCGGTCTGGGCGTCGGAATGGCTTCTGCGCATGCGCGCCAGCCAGCTGGTTGTCGGGCCAGTCTGGGCGTCGGAATGGCTTCTGCGCATGCGCGCCGATCAGCCGGATGTCGGGCCGGTCAGACGCCGTTCCATGCGGTAGAGGCTTCGCTGGGGTAAGTAAGCCGGACGGCCTCTCCTACGGCCCGACAAGCTGGTTGTCTCTTTGAAGCCATTTTTTTAAAAATCTTATTCTCTCCTTCTTTCTTCTTAAAAAAAGAAAAATACTAAAATCCTTAAGATTAAAAGAAAGACCAGGGAGAGTGCAAAAAAAAGAACTTCAAAAACTCCAAAACACTTTAAAAGAAAAAAAGAAACTTAAAAGAAAAAGAAACTGTGCTGTCCATACATTTCATTTAAGTCCGTTCTTTCTTTCCGGAAAAGAAAAAAAACACTTTCAAAACACCATCTTACTTTCACTCTCACTCTCCACCGCAAAAACAAAACAAAACAAAACAAAAAGAATCAGCATAAGCTAAAAGAGAAATAAAAAGAAATAAAATTCTAACTCTAAGTAAAATCCTTTAAACAGTTCTGTCCGCTTTAAAAATCACTCACCAGAAAACTTTAAGCGCAGAGATGGTAGCGGCATTTCACTTTGTTTCCGAAGAAACAAAGACAGCTGGGAGGTGGAGAAAGCATGAACTCCGAGGGAACACTCTTTCTACCCCCCCCCAAAAAGAAATCCAGGGGGGGTTAAGAGGTTCTACCTCTATTCGTGTGGTCTCTACCCCTTCCCTTCACCCGGGAAGGGGATTTCGAGCCGCGGGCCAGCTGATGCGCGCTGTGCTCCGCAGATCTAACGCCGTCCCAGGAGGACGGCTACAAAGTAGCCGCCATCATCGTTGCTGACCACCGGAAGCCTCGATTCAACATTTGTTTATTCAGGAAACAGGTTGTTAAAGGTGAAGGGGAGGCAAATCAAAGGCAGAGCAATGTAAACACCTCAGGCCAAAGAAGGTGTTGTAGCCCCCACCCCAACACTGACATGGGAAGCCAATAAAATAGTGTATGTTGTGTTCATTGAGGGCAAGAGGCATTCATTGCTGTGTTCTTGCTGGTGAGAAGACTTCTCCTGCATGTGAGATGGATGTTACTCTTGCAAGCAAGAGAGGAAGAGAAAAATTTGTTTCTGATGGGTACCGCTACATCAGGGGTGTCAAACTGCCGGCCCATGGGCCAGTTGCATCATGCGGAGGCCGTGCCCACCCCAGCTCCGGCAATGTGAAAAAAGTTGCGATATGTCATGACATGTCACATGACGCAGCAAGTTTGACACCCGTGCTCTATGTATTTGATAAGCTGAGTGTAGTTGATTCTTGCCTTACTTTTTGGCACTGTGAGCAGAGTGATAGATGCAGTGCCAGAATTCACACAAGACTCAGAGAAGTAATAAAAAAAAATCAATGAGCATTCTCACCCCCCATCAGCAGCATGTGTGGAAGTGCTCCGATTCCTAAGCAGCATGAAATGGAGAGCTGAAGAGACAGTGGAAGGGACATCTGAGTTAACAATATGTGTCTGGCCAATGTGACCCCAACGGTCTATGCTGCAATACCAGCAACCTCAACATTGTGAAAAACCATCCGCAAAAGGAGAAACAAAATATGTGTGGCACCCTTGGACCCAGTAAGCCTGGATGACCTTCTTTTACCCGAGGAATACAAGATATACAAGAGCCTTTTCTACTAGGAGATTTGGGAGAGGGATCAAGGAGAATCCTAATATTTGGCAGAAGGACTTGGTTGAACATCTTGCAATCATCCAACAACAGGTACATAGACGGGACTTTTGCCATAGCTCCAAAACTCTTTGCACAGGTGTGTGTCATCCTAGCAATGAAGTACAAGGGAGTGCATCCTGTGTTGTATGCACATCTGCCAAACAAACAACGTGCCACATATGACAGGCTCTTTGAGTTTTTTTAAAAACCTGGTGCCTGACACCCAGCCGCAGTCCATTCACTGCAATTTTGAAACGGCTGCCATGAATGCCATCAGGGAATGCTTCCCAGAAGTGGCTTTGAAAGGGTGCTTTTTTCATCTTGCACAAAATATGAGGAAGCATTTGATTTGAGATGGAACTGCACATGAGTACAACACAGATGCCAAGTTTGCTATGAAGGCCAAAATTGTTGTGGCCCTGGCTTTCATGCTTGTCCCAGACTTGGATGAATATGTTACTGCCCTTGAAGATTATCTTCCAGGACAGCTGCTCCATCTCCTGCACTGGTTTGAGGATACCTACATAGGTCATCTGGGCCAGAGGGGACAAGGAAGATAGCCACCTTTGTTCCCAATAGCCATGTGGAATCTGTTCAATCACTCGAAGGATGCTCAGTGAAGGCTGTGTGCACAATTGGGCATGTGCCATCCAACCATTTAGAATGGAATGGAATGGAATATGGAATAGAATAGAATAGAATAGAATAGAATAGAATAGAATAGAATAGAATAGAATAGAATAGAATAGAATAGAATAGAATAGAATAGAATAGAATAGAATCTGGAAGGGACCTTGGAGGTCTTCTAGTCCAGCCCCCTGCTCAAGCAGGAGAACCTATACCATTTCAGACAAATGACTGTCTAGACCAGACATGTCAAACTCGTGACGTCACGTGATGTAGCGTGACATATCGGAGCTTTTTCCCCATTGCCAGCAATGGGGTTGGCACAGTTTCATCATGAAGCATCCGGCCCGTGGGCTGGCAGTTTGACACCCCTGGTCTAGAGACTTTTTTTTTTTTGTTCAGAAATGTTTTATTGATTTTTTACAATAACAATTCTTATTGCTTAGTGTACAGCGAGTTGTCTTAGTGTCAAACCTTCAAACGTTCTGAATGCAGCCATGTTTCTTCATTTTTCGTTTGCCACAGCAATGGGAGGAGCAATGCATTCTTGTAGTTTAGTCAAAACAATAACTTTCTTGTGGGAACCAAGGTCAAGCAGCCTAAGCATTTGGCTGGTTGGAGCTACCGTTAGAAAGCCCGCCAAAGGTGTTAATTGGGGACTGTGATTAATGACACACCAAAGGGGTGGGGAGTTTAACTTTTACTTTGTAACCTTTTGGGGGAGGAACTTTCAGTCTTGGTTTCACCTTTGTTCGTGGTGATATTATGTAGCCATTCAAAGTGTTCTTTGAGGAAAGCTATTGCCTCAGAGTTCTTATTTCTACTGGTCTCATCTATCGGAACCATAACATTAAACCAAGACTCAAATTTTCATTTATCCATGGGGTCCTGAGCCCTGGTCACCTACCCAAAACTTGGTCGGATGACAAAGACTCAGGGAAGATGCAGAAATGGAAAAGAAAGGGGAATCAATCTCGAGCCTTGGAGTGGCTGCAGCGGATGCAACACAGGCTGCTACTTTCATGGAGAGCGTGGTCTTATCTACTGGAGTGAGACCAAAGGCCCATAAGGTCCCGGTGGAGAAGCTAACTCAGAAGGAGGAAGCAATCATCCTCAGGGGGACCTGGCATTCCAACGCTGCCTTGCCGCTTAAGAGTACGCTGAAGGCTGCAGAGGTCGAGTTCCCACTGATTTCATCGCAGGGTCTCCCTTCACCGGTAATGATGAAAGCAAAGTGGCCAGCAGCCTGGGACGAATCCAGTGAGTGGAAGTACCTGACGGCCATCCACAGCCACTCAGTGGAATGCCTGAGGGAGAAGTTTGATCTGCTGGAGATGGGCAAAGGAAGACAGGCCATCCACTAGGTGTTTTCAGGTGGGCAGGAGGAAAAGTGGTTGCATGAACCTCTGCCACTTCGCCGGAGTCCTAGCCCTGTAGTGATAGAGCAGGCCACCTCCCCATTGCTGAAGCCTGACCTAACGTTGAGCCCGGTGCACTGGCAGAGCCCTGAGTGCTACCAATGCCAAGCCAGCCCAGATCAACTCCAATGACAGGTTAGTCTGGAATATTACAGGTGCCCTGCCAGCCCTGAGTGATGTACACATCCCATTAGCCCAGATCAGTGCCATTGCTCTCCTAGCCCCAGTCGCTACTGACAGCCTGCAAGCACTGAACGCTATTGGCACTATGCTAGCCCCAATTGCCATTGGCGTCCTGCCAGCCCAGATTGCCACCAGCACCCAGGGGAACTTGACCCCTATTGACGTCCTACCAGCCCAAGACCTCCACCAGGGGTTTTCCGATGAGGGGGAATGCAACAGCCCCAACCACAGTTCCCTGGCTTACTGCAGGCCTTTTGGAACCACCACCCACCTGACCCACTTCCTCTTAAGCCCACTTTCGAGGGAGACCCCGAAAAAGTGACTATCTTCCTAAATCAGGGGTCTCACATTAATTGTTATGAATGGGCATATTTGGATGAAGCTGAGATGATTGATGCTGTGGCCGCCAATCTGGAGGGGGAGGCTGCAGAGTGGGTGGCTGGTCCACGTGAAGAGCAGGCATCCGAGCTATGGGAATTCGATCTGTTCACGCATAGATTGAGGGCCAGATTCGAAGATGAATCCCAAGTGGTACAAGTGGAAAAAGACCTCCAAGATGTGAAACAGAGGGGTCAGCCAGCAAGAGACTACATAAGAGAGTTTCAAAGGTTGGCAGGGAGGATCAGGCAATGGCCCAAACAGTCATTAATCCACTATTTCAAAGCTGGGTTGGATCGCAACCTATTCCAGACATGCATCTGCAGAGGCAATCCTAATCAACTCCATGATTGGTACCACTTAGCTAAAAACATGGATATCGAGCTGACACAGTACCACAAGCCTGCTGCTTCGGGACCTCTACCGAAGTGAGACCCTGTGAGGCGTCAACCCCCACAGCAACCTCCACCCGCCATGATGCATGGATCTATTTGGGCCTCTGCTTGATCCCAGATCAAGTGTTTCAGGTGTGGATAACCTGGACATCAAGCTGCAGAGTGCCCAGTCCCTTTCCCTCCACTGAAAAGTCTGACCGCAGCTTTGGCAAAGCCAAAGAGACAGCCTCGGCCGATGTGAGAGAAGTCGAATTGGGCCAGCCAGGGGCAAGTTGTACAAGTCACCTCTCCTCCCCAGGAGAAGCAAAAGGAGTCAGCTGAAAGCCTGCTCGCACCAGATACCTATGACAGCGATGATGGGGGGAAGACAACCCTATGGTGAGTCAGCCTGTTCCACCTTTTGCCTTTTCTGCCAAAATAGTGGTGCCTAAATCAGGGGCTCGATTTGGGATGCACCAGATGCTTAATCAACCTCCCTACTGTACTAAAATTCCGCATTAGAGCAAAATTGCTACTTTTACCCATGAGGTTTGAGCAGGCTGATGGATCTCTCATAGGGGGAGCTCCGGCTACCCACCTAACTGAACTAGTGCCTCTAGAAATAGGGGAGCATTGGGAGTTAATCTGCTTTGTGGTGATCCCAAAGATGACTGAAGCAGTGATTCTGGGGTTCGCCTGGCTTGATAAATGGTGCCCCATGATTTGGTGGGAAAATGGAGTTAGGACTTTAAGACTAGCCACCAGACCGTTGCCTCGTACCCCTATCATTAGCCCAATTAAAAGCCAGGTACTGCACCTGGAAACCTTGAAATCTGCTGTTAGTTCCCCACTGGGAGAGCCAATCATCCCAAGTGAATATAGAGACTTAGCAGAAGCATTCAGCAAGGTGGAGTGTGATGTCTTGCCACCCCACTGAACCACAGACTATGCTATTGAGATTTTACCAGGATCAAATTTACCCAAACCAAAAATGTATTCAATGACCCCTCGTGAATTGAAAGAACTGAGATCATACGTCAATAAGAACTTAGCTAGGGGATTTATCCAACCAGCAAAATCCCGAGTAGCAGCCCCAGTACTGTTTAAAGAAAAAAAAAGATGGGTCGATGAGGCTCTGTGTGGATTATAAAGGGTTAAATTGTGTTAGTGTGGAAAACATGTATCCCCTCCCCTTGATGAAGGACATGTTGGCCCATTTGGTGAAAGGAAAAGTTTTTACCAAATTGGACCTAAGAGAGGTGTATTAACAAGTAAGAATCAAGGAAGGAGATGAGTGGAAAACTGCTTTTAACAGTCCCATAGGAAGCTTCCAATTCAGTGTCATGCCTTTTGGTCTACGGTATTCATGCAATTGATAAATCAAGTACTGCATAATCACCTATATAAGAGGGGTTTAGTTTACCTTGACGACATCCTCATCTATACCAAGACCATGGCAGAGCATGTTAAATTAGTACGCCTGGATTACTTAGTATATAGAATTTCCAGTGAAGGCATTGAACTGGACCCAGCTAAAGTGAAAGCTGTACTGGAGTGGCAACCCCCACGAACCCAAAAGCAGCTCCAGAGTTTTTGGGGGTTCGCTAACTTCTACTGGTAATTCATCCCCTCCTTTGCCGAAATTGCCTTGCCATTGACTGAGCTGTTAAAAATGGGGGGAAACGGTGGAAAGCCATGACCCTGCCAAACACTCCCATGGTCCATTGAGTGCCAAACTGCTTTTGAGAATTTAAAGAGACTATTTGCAGCAGAACCCATTCTCAAACATCCCTATCCTGAGAAATCATTTACCATCCAAGCTGACGCCAGTGATGTAGCGGTGGGGGCTGTTCTTTTGCAAAGGAATGACAGTGGAAATTTACAGCCCTGTGCCTACACCTCCAAAAAGTTAATGGACACTGAGCATAGGTGGGCAGTCTGGGAGAAAGAGGCTTTCACTGTGAGGTGGACTCTACTTACTTGGCACCATTTTCTTGAAGGGAGTGACGTTTGAGGTATGGACTGATCACAAAAACCTAGAGCAGGGCTTTTCAACCAGTGGTACGGGTACCACCTGTGGTACATTGGCACCTGGCAGGTGGTATGCAACCATCCTAGAAAAGTGATAGCGGGGGAGGGGAATGAGCTGAACTGGTGGCAGCACCGCACAAGCCTGAGCGAGAGATGGCTGGAGCTGCAGGGCTGTCAGGGCTCAGTGGAAGCTCCAGGATCAACGCCAGGCTCCATCTGGAGCTCGGCGCTGATCCTGGCACTTCTGCTGAGCCCAGAAGAAGTACCGATCAGCTGGAATGTTGCAGCATCTCCAGGGTCTTGTGATTTACATTCAGATGCTTGGCAACTGATTCATATTTATGACAGTCACAGTGTCCCAGGGTCATGTGAAGTGACCAAAACCTGCTGCAACCACCCAGCAGATGGGGGGAATAAAAACCAAACACCTCCCCACCCCACCCCCGCTACCAATCCTGAAGAGAAATGCTCACAACAATGAAAACCTCGGAGAGGAGGAAGAGCGCCGCCAGGTGGGCAGGCAGGTGTCTTGCTCGGCTGTGCCTTGGGGGGCACTTTTTTCAGAGCCATTGTAACTTCGAACAGTCACTAAGCAAACTGTTGTAAGTCGAGGACTACCTGTACTTTATCACTTTTTTTCTTTTTGGGGGTGGGTCATCAGGTTTTTGACACCTTGCTAGGTGACTGGTGGTACTCGGATATTGCCATATCCTAAAAGTGGTACAATGGGTGAAAAGGTTGAAAAGCCCTGACCTAGAGGCACCGAAAACCCCTCGCAAATTATCCCCTAAGCAGGTCCAATGGGTGCAGTATTTTAACCATTTCAACTTAACATTAAAATACATTCCAGGAGGAAAATTTTCCTAGCACACGCCTTATCCAGACTGCCCCAATATAAGAGCTGTTGAGAGGAGATTGTGAACTCCATTATTCTGCAACCAGAGGTGGTTTCTCAAGTAAAAACTGGGATCCCCTCATACACGAAACCAGCTGAACCTGATAATCCAATTACAAAAAAGCTAAAGGAGGAGTTGAAAACCAATCCCTGGTTCCTAGCAAATAAGACTATACTTACTTGTCGGGATGGGTTAGCTTGGAAGGGATCAAAGCTGTATTTACCAGAGACTCTCAATGTTCAAGCTCTCCAGCGTAGCCATGATAGTAAACAAGCGGGTCATTTTGGCTACCTAAAAACTTTACATTTGATTCGAAGGCAGTTCTGGTGGCCAGCCAGGACTAAAGAAAGATGTTGAGAATTATGTGAAAAGCTGTGCAACATGCGCAACAGTGAAGAAATGTCCAGGCAAGCCTCCTGGATTGCTGCAGCAAGTCGCAGACCCTTCCCAAGCTTGGGAAGAAATTGCTATAGATTTTATTGTAGAATTACCAGAAAGTAGGGGAAATATGGTAATATGGACTGTGATTGTCCTTTTTTCTAAACAAGCTCATTTCATTGTCTTCCCTCTGCTAAGAAGTTGGCTACAATGTTTCTCAAACATATCTACCAACTCCATGGTGCTCCTAAGCGGATTATTTCAGATAGAGGGGTACAATTCACTGCCAAGTTCTGGAGAGACTTTCTGAAACTTATTGGGTCCACACAGTGACTGTCATCAGCTTTTCATCCATCTACTAATGGAGCGGTTGAAAAAGCTAACTCTATGGTGGAGCAATATATTAGGAGCTACGTGGACTACCAACAGACTTCTTGGGCTGACCTCCTCCCCTTTGCTGAGGTGGCTTATAATAACACCATGCATAGCAGCACTGGACTCACTCCTTTTAAAATAGCCACTGGTAGGGAGTTCATTCCCATGCTTGAACTCCCTCAGGACCCTCCAATTTCTTAGACTTTAAATCAATGGGTGTCTTCTTGGAAAACCATGTGGGACAATGCAAAAGTGGCTCTAACCAAAGCCTCAAAGGTTTACAAAGAGCAGGCAGACAAGAGAAGGGCACCCCAGAGGTCATTTCATGTGAGGGGGGAAGTTTACCTCTCTACAAAATATCTAAGACTTAAACTACCTAGCAAAAAAATGGGACCTAAGTTCCTTGGACCTTTCCCCATAGTGCAAATTATAAACCCAGTCACAGTGGAATTAAAGCTTCCTCTCCTTTTGGGAAAAATTCACCCTGTGTTTCACTGCAGCCTATTGAAACCAAACAGGCACCAGGCCCTTTAGTCGTGGATGGAGAGACTCATTATGACATAAAACGAATCCTTGACTCAATGTTGTATAAGGGAAAGTTGCAGTATCTAGTGCTATGGAAAGGTCAGAAGCCACCTGGGTGAAAAGTGCTGATGTAAAAGCTGATAGATTAATACGTAAATTTTATGATAAGCATCCAAATAAGCCTAGGGGTTGATTTCTAACTTTGAATTCTTTTCTACTCACAGTATTTCTCTCTTCTTTAGGGGACCCAACTGTCAAACCTTCAAACATTCTGAATGCAGCCATGTTTCTTCATTTTTCATTTGCCACAGCAATGGGAGGGGGGGAGATGCATTCTTGTAGTTTAGTCAAAACAATAACTTTCTTGTGGGAACCAAGGTCAAGCAGCCTAAGCATTTGGGGAGTTTAACTTTTACTTTGTAACCTTTGAGGGAGGGAAACTTTCAGTCTTGGCTTCACCTTTGTTCATGCTGATATTATGTTGCCATTAAAAGTGTTCTTTGAGGAAAGCTATTGCCTTAGAGTTCTTATTTCTACTGGTCTCATCTATCGGAACCATGACATTTGGTTCATAAATTTTGGAAAAAAAAAACAATCAGTAGTTAATTAACAGACAATAGTAATTAATTTTTGTACTTCCATAATTAGTATATTAATTAATAGTATATTTCTTTGATCTTCCCTTCTCCCAATAGTATTCTCCTTCTTCAACCTTAAACAAATATAATTTTTAATATTTTCAATACATAAATGGTTAAATATAAACATTTTTCATGTTTGTACAAATAATAATAAGGTCCATGTATGACATTTTTTTCTTAACTTGTGTTGTTTTTATAAAAATCATCTTATTAGTTCATCATATATCCTATTTTCATAATTCTTATTTAAGCTTAATTTCTCCTTAATATTCAAACAATTCTTATCAGTCATAATTTTCTCAATATTTATCATCTAAATATCCAGATTTTCCATTTAGATACACCATCGCAATGTTTTCATATTTCATGTGTTATAAAAAATATTATACTGCTTATCTATCTTATGACATCTACCTATAACATCTTTTCTGATCAGTTTATATTTCACTTATATTTGTAAAAGTTAATTTGTTAAATCACTATATATCCTATTTTTGAAGTTCTTATATTAAGCTTAATTTCCCCTCAGTATTTCAGTCATTCCTTAATCCTAATGCTCTTCAACTTAATTTACCTTTATATTTCAAACTTTTCATTCACATACATCATCCCAATATTTTTACATTTTATATATTATGAAAATACTATATTACTTATATCTCTTATCCCTCTTATTGTAAGGCCCCTTTATATCCAAAGTTATCTGTTCTTTTAACTTTATTCAAACAAGTGTTTGCTCATGTAATACTCCATCTGGTAGAGCGAGTCAAAACTCTTGAATCTGTCTCTGGCCTTCTTTTGCCAAGTAGCTTTCCAAGTTGATATATTCCATTTGCCAGGAAGTTCTTGTATTTTTTTAAGTGTTGTTGGGAGTGGAGAAGACAGAATGCGTAAAATATATGCTTTTTGTCTCCCAAATTCTAATGGTTCTCCTGGCAGTTCTATAGTCCATTTTGTTAAGTCTTCTTTCTTATCCTCAGGTTTATTTTGACATTCTGATGAATAAAGGATCTTTTCCATTTTTGTTGTTATGTCCAAGTCTTGTAGGTTTTTTCCTGTTTGTTAAATTATAATTCTCTTCATTTGTAGCTTCGCTGCTTAAGTCATTTTCTTCTAGTTTATGTTCTGTTATCTGATTTGTTTGTTCATTCTTTACCATCATTTTCTGAGTGTTTTTTGATTGTGGGTTTAGATTAGAAATGTGCTCATTTATGTCATCAAAGTTGGTTTTGATCTCCTTGTGGTTTAAAGCTATTGTCATTTGTATCTGTCATAGCATTGCATACATTTCCTCCTAGAAAGTATTTGTCTTGACTTGAAATGTTGCTTCTGGAGGTCTTTGATATTCCAGGCTAGGTCTTTCAGGAGTAAGTATTAAATGTAGTTTTCTATAATTAGCCTTGTCAAACCAGCCAAAGTCAGAATCCAAACAGCTCAATTTTGTATAGTTCTTATTGTTATATATAGATTTTATACTCCACTGTGTTTCCAATTGTCAAGGCATCAGTAAAATCAATATTTTATAACAGTTCTTTTATTCAGGGGTCAGTTGTCAACCAGTCAAAATTGCAGTTCAGTATATTTAGTCACCTTGAGTCTTTCCTGTAAATTCCTTCCTAAAAGATTAGCTCAGAGTCAAAGTTTTTCTTTTTCTGTAAACAATTCTTGAGTTTAGACAACAGTCAGAGTATTTCTTTTCCTTCAGACACTTTTTAATCTTATGGCTGGCCCAGTATGTATTCTTTCTTTGTTCCCACCAGTTGTCTTCTGGGGGTTATTAGAGTTTAAGGGAACAGATTATTCTTTGTTTCTGGGCGTCTTGCCAATTTCTGAGTCAGTGTTGTTAATGTTCTATGCTCTAGTTCTCCACTAGGTGTCAGTAGTTGTTTATTTTCCAGCTTTTTCAGACAAAAAAATATTATTTTATATTATTATTTTTATAATTTCATCAAAACCCTTTAAGGTATAATCTTAGCAGTTATTTTTTAATTTCTAGATTTATCTAGACGGTAGTATTTTAGCTTTGATTTAAATATATTGCTTTCCCCCTTAAAGGTTAATTTGCCACTTCCATCTATGAAGGAGTGGGGGTGTAGTCCCCTCCCTTCACTTTCAGAGGTTTTCTTACTTTGGGGATCTTTCCCAAGGACTTAGTTACAGAGTAGAGGAGAGAAGATTGATACTCTCACCAGTTCCAAGCAAGCTGTTCACCATTGTTCTGGTTCGAGCTCTTGGACTTTGGCTGCAAGTAGCTTAGGCTAGACGCTGGTGTGCAGCTAGCCTTTCTCCTGTCAGGTTAGAGGGCTTCCCCCAGATCGAACAGAATGACCGCCGACATTCCATGATCATCGGAGAACCCCTCTTTCTTCTTCACCTCTCCAGGGCGACATCAGACCCATTTAGGGTCCCTTGGCAGGACAAAATCAGCCGTGAGGTGTGGAGCTCCGCAATCCTGCGATCGTGCGCTATGGCACAAAAAACGGAAGTCTGTCTAGACCAGGGGTGTCAAACCCGCAACATTACGTGACGTGTCACCACATATCGCAACTTTTTCCCCATTGCCGGAGCTGGGGTGGGCACAGTTTCGGCATAACACATCCAGCCCGTAGGCCAGCAGTTTGACACCCCTGGTCTAGACTCTTCTTAAAAACCTCCACTGATGGAGCGCCCATGATTTCTGAAGGCAAGCGGTTTCACTGGTTAATCGTCCTCACTGTTAGGAAGTTTCTCCTTAATTCCAAATTGCTTCTCTCTTTGGTCAGTTTCCAACCATTGCTTCTTGTCCTGCCCTCTGGTGATTTGGAGAATAGTTTGATGCCCTCTTCTTTGTGGCAGCCCCTCAATTACTGGAATACTGCTACCATGTCACCCCTATTTCTTCTTTTCTTTAGACTAGCCAAACCCAAGTCCTGCAGCCGTTTTTCATATGTTTTAGTCTCCAGGCCTTTGATCATTTTAGTTGCTCTTCCCTGAACTTTTTCCAAAGTCTCAAAAAAATTTTTTGTAGTATGGTGAGTAAAATTGGTTGCAGTATTCCAAGTGTGGTCTTACTAAGGTTTTATAAAGCAGTATTACTACTTCACATGATGTTGATTTTATGTGTCAATGCTGTTAATATAGGATATTATTGCTTTCACAAGATATGCAGAACTGTCTGGTATTTTTAGAGTTAATTCAGATGACAGAGAAAGGGAGGAGATTTATAAGGAAAGCCCGGGAAAAGGAACGGAAGTGAATCTTTGCCCTCCGGGCTAATTAGAAGATGTGACTTATGACTGCAAAATAAGGGAGGGGTTTAGCAAGAAACGTTAGACGCAAGCAAGAGAAATTCAGATTCTGGCATCCATCCATGACGTGCCGTCAATCTGTTACACTGTTAATAAAGGCTTTTAAGATAAACAAGGCCTGGAAGTTCTTTGACGTGTTTCATTAGTTGGAACCATGACATCATGCCAGAATCTAAAACCTTTTCAAAAAACTGGGGATGCATTACCCCCACCTCTTTCTCATAGGCTGGAGTGAGAGTAACAGAGTTCAGGAGGAGGACAATCTATCATGATAAACAGGAGTTTGTTGAATACAGCCCGGCAGCTGCTGATATCCCAGAGGGGGAAGTAACAGACAGCATGCTGTGGGAAGATGAATTTTGGCAGACAAATGCAGGTCGGTGGATGGAGAATGGACAAACTGCCACTCAAAGCCTGGGTGAGTTACTGGAAATATTTCAAACCCCAGAGGAGAGAGACAGAAATCCACTCCTGCAGAGGGAAGCTCGCAGCCCCTCCATTGCAGATCAGAAAGCCTTTCAGATCCTGTCTTCCCCTGCCAGGGACTCCAGCCCTGAAGAGAGAGGGAATCCCAGTCTAAGGCCTCTGCAGCAATGGGGAGTTTGGCAAACCCAGCAGGCAGATGTTCCATGACCTCTGAACTTGCCACAGCTAATAGAGGCTTTGCAACAGCTTGGGGTGGTACAGAAGCCAGGAGATCAGCAGCTGGTGGGAGAACAGCCAGCAGAAAGGAGATTGGCCACAGCCCCCAAATGTGCAACCCCTGGGCGTAAATCTGCAGCCAGGATGGGGCCAGCAGCAACAGCCACCGTGGGGGCCCCCACAGCCTATAATTGCACCACTTTTCAGAGCAACCTTCGATGGGGACCCAGAGAAGCTGGTTTTTTTCCTCAACCAAGTGCGCTCTCATTTGAATTGTTGGGCCTATCTCTACCCAGACCTGGGGGCCATGGTGGATATGATTGCATCCAGTCTAGAGGGAGAAGCGTCCGAATGGCTGAACAATTTATACAATGAGCAAGCCCCAGAATTGGAGGACCCCCAACTCTTCCTCCTAGGGCTGAGGGAAAGATTTGAGGACCCATCTATTGCTCTTAAAGCAGGAGAACAAATCCACAAAATAAAACAAGCCGGCAGACCTGCCCTGGAGTATGTGCGAGAGTTTCGCAAGATAGCAGGTTGAATAGAGGGGTGGCCAGAGCAGTCCCTAATCCATCACTTCATTGAGGGATTAGATGATCACCTCTCTCAGGCCTGCATCTATCAAGCAGTACCTGATCAGCTGCGAGAATGGTACCAGGCAGCGGTGAAGTTAGACATTCAGCTCGCCCACTATAAGAAGCCTCCCCCACCTGAATCTGAGCAGCAGCCAGAGCAACCCGAACAACAATCACCCCCATGAAACCCTCCAACTACTGCGATGGCTGAAAGACCCAGGCCACCTGCAGGCCCGTCAATTAAGTGTTTCCGGTGCGGATAGAAGGGACATCGAGCAGCAAAATGTCTGGTCCCCTACCCCCGACTGCAGAGCAGACCGGAACCAGCGGCGAGAAGGAAACCTGCCCAAGGGCTAACGAGAGAAAAATCCAACCGGGTCATGCAAGAACCTGTTGCCCAGATTACACCCCACACACAAGAGGACGCCGGGACTCTGGGTGGACCCACCCCTGCTCTACCCTCCTTTGACAGTGATGATGGAGAGAATGACGCAATGGTGAGTCGACAAATCCCGCCTTTTTCACTGGCCGCCAAACTTATAATCCCCAAGTCTGGGGCACAAATGGACTTAAACATGCTAATTGATTCTGGATGCGCCCGCTGCATTATTAGTCTGCCGTTTGCCATGAAAATGGGCATATGGGCAAAACAGCTTTCCAAACCTGTCAGGTTTGAGCAAGCCAATGGTGCCCTGATGGGAGGGACTCTTGTCACACAATTAACTGAGCCCTTACGCCTAGAAATAGGTGCACACTGGGAGTTTATTCACTTCCTAGTGGCTCCAAAAATGACTGAGACTGTGATCCTAGGGCTAGCCTGGTTGGACAAATGGAAGCCATTTATCTGGTGGGAGAAAGGAATGAGAACTCTGCCAGATGAACCACTCATCCCCAATGAATACCAGGACCTGGCAGAGGCATTTAGTGAAAAAGAATGTGATGCCCTGCCCCCTCACAGACCCAATGACTGCTCCATCGAACTGGCGCCAGGAGCCAAACTCCCACGCCCGAGAATGTATGCTATGTCCCCCCTCGAAATGGAGGAGATGCAGCGATACGTGAACAAAAATCTAGCAAGGGGGTTCATCAAACGGGCCAAATCTACTGTAGGAGCCCCTGTGTTGTTCAAAGAGAAAAAAGATGGGTCTGTTCATCTCTGCGTAGACTATAAGGGTCTCAACGCTGTGAGTGTGGAAAATAAATACCCCCTCCCCCTCCTAAAGGATTTATTAACCCATCGGGCTAAGGGGAGTGTCTTCACTAAATTAGACCTGAGAGAGGCATATTACCGAGTGAGAATAAAAGAGGGAGATGAGTGGAAAACTGTCTTCAACTGTCCTATGGGGAGCTATCAGTTCAAAGTCATGCCATTTGGACTATAAGGGGCCCCAGCCGTATTTATGCAGTTGATTAATGAAGTCCTACACGATCACTTGTACAAGGGGGTTTTGGTGTATCTTGATGATATCCTGATTTACAGCACGAACATGACTGATCAGATAAAGCTAGTGAGAGAAGTGTTAAAGAAACTATTGAATGCCAAGCTTTATGCCAAATTGTCGAAATGTGAATTTCACCAGACCCGATTAGATTATCTTGGCTACAGAATTTCCAACGAGGGTATTGAAATGGATCCAGCCAAGGTTAAAGCTATAATCGAATGGCATCCCCCGAAGACTCGCAAACAGCTCCAGAGCTTTCTGGGTTTTGCCAACTTTTATTGTCAATTCATCCCCTCTTTTGCCAAGATTACCCTACCCCTTACAGAACTATTCAAAACAGGCAAAGGAGGAGGGAAGCCATGACCGGGCCAATCACTAGCATGGACGATGGGCTGTCAAACAGCATTTGAGAATTTAAAGAGACTATTTGCTGCTGAACTGGTCCTAAAGCACCCCTGCCCAGGGGAGCCCTTTGTGATTCAAGCTGATGCCAGCGATGTGACAGTTGGAGCTGTGTTACTGCAAAAGAACAAAAGTGGGGTCCTGAAAGACATTTACTGAAAGTGAGCGGAGATGGGCAATCTGGGAGAAAAAGGCCTTCGGGATTAGGTGGGCGCTATTAAACTGGCAACACTATCTAGACGGTGTCAATTGTCCTCTGTCTGCTGCCAACAAACTCCAGAAACACAGGAACAAAGTGACCAGCAAGACTTCAATGCATGCAAAATGAAAGTCAGCACTGGGAGTGGTTTGTTCCCAGTGCCTTACATAGATGTGCCCCGCCCTCCAACCCCACCCCAATCAGCAAACCAGCATCCGGTCCATGCAGGTAAAAGCCATAGCTCAAGTTCCAACTTCCCCCCCTCCGGATGCATCAGTGCAGCCACACGTCCTCCGCAGGACCAGCTGTCCTATCTGGCAGCCAGTCATTGTCCTGCTCCTCCCCCTGCTGCCAGCATGGCTCTACAGCAGACAGCTCCTCTGGGAAGTAGCTCCACACAGCAACTGGCGACCTCCCCCAGCAGACAGCTCTTCTGGGAGGTAGCTCTACGCGGCAATCAGCATCCTCCCCCGGCCGCCGGCAACACAGGAGTGGCGGCCACGGTGAGAGATGGTCTCCTCCGATGCCCAGCTGGTCGCCTCCACTGCCCAGCTGGCTTTTGAGAATTCCCCTCGGTGCCTGGTGAGAAGGGAGAGGTGGCCGCGGTGTATGGTGGCCTCGCCAACGCCCAGCTGGTCCTTGGGCGTCAGGCGGCACACGGGGTTGGCGCACAGATATCGGCTGGCTGCTGGCTGCTCCTTCCCTTTCTCCCACCAGTTTATGTCAAGCCCAGGGGCTTGACAGGTGGCCCCTTCTACCAGGGCCCCACCTAAAAGGCAAAAAGACATGGGTGAGCGTATGACAACTCTGTTGGACCCTTCCGCAGACCCGTCCCCTGGCCTCCTAGGGTGTTGGCGATGGAATGCCCACACTAGCCACGGGGCATGGACGTCCCCCCTCCTCACCCATGACGCCTCTGAGAGGGGGTACCCCTTCCACCTGACCAGATATTGGACCCATCCGTGATGGACTCGGGAGTCCAGACTCTCCTGTATCTCATACTGGTCACCGGAGACCGGCCCCGGTGGCTTGTTTACAGGCCCATGTGGGGAACCCTTCACCAGTTTCAGCAGGCTCCCATGGAACACAGGTTGTAACTTTCCAAAGGCCGGAGGCAGTCGCAGCCTTACGGTTACTGGGTTGATGACTTGGACTGCTTGGAAGGGACCCATGTACTTGGGGCCTAGCTTTTTACAGGGCACCCCCAAGCATAGGTACTTGGTGGACAGGTACACCCAATCGCCCACCTGAAAGGGTTTGTGCGCTGCCCTTTTTTTATCGGCCTGTGCTTAAGTTTCCGCCTCCGCTTTCATTAATGCTTCTTTTACCTTTCCCCATAGGCCTTCCAATTGTGCCATCCACTCCTGGGGTGTACATGGTAAATGGGTCCCTTGGGGACACTCAGGGATAGGGACAAAATCCATCCCATGCACCACCCGAAAAGGAGCGAACCCCATGCTGCTATGCACTGTGTTGTTGTAGGCTACTTCGGCAAACGGCAACAAATTGGCCCAGTCCATTTGCTGGTAGGAGACGTAGCTTTGTAAGTAGCATTCCACCATGGCATTCGCCAGCTCAGCCGCTCCGTTGGTGCTGCGGTGGTATGCTGAGCTGAAACCTTGGCACGATCCTATATACTGGATAAAGTCCTGCCAGAATTGTGCAGTGAACTGCACCCCCTGATCCGATATAATATGCCAAGGCACACCATGGGGACGGTAGATACGTTCGACGAACAGGCTGGTCAACCACCGGGCTGATGGTAGCCCCTTGCACGGGATGAAATGGGCCTGTTTTGAGAACAGGTCAATCACAGTCCAGATAATGGTGTAACCTCAGTTCTCTGGCAACTCTACTATAAAATCCATGGCGATATCCTCCCATGGCCGGGTTGGGTCTGCTGCCTTCTGCAGTAAGCCTAGAGGCTTTCCTGTATGGGGCTTGGTGGTGGCACAGACGTGGCAGCCTTTCACATAGGTCTCCACATCCACCTTAACCTGAGGCCACCAGAATTGACGCCTCACCAGGTGCAACGTTTTCAGGAAGCCGAAATGGCCCGCCTGTTTAGTGTTGTGGCACCGTTGAAGAACCACTTGCCTCAGGACTTCTGGGACATACATTTTGTTGCCTTTCCAGGCCAGCCCCTCCCTCCATGTCAAGAGGCCTGCATGGTCCCTCAACCAGGGATCGCTCCGGACTGCTGTTTGTAGCTCCTGGTTCAGATCACCTGCCAACCAGCGAGGAATCGCTCAAGCTATGCCCTGTTGGTAGGGAGGCATAATTGATTGTACTACCTCCTCCCACCTGCTATGGTACTGGGGCATGCGCAACAACGCTTTGACTAAGCAGTTCTTTCCTCCCAGCACATACTTCAGGGTGAACTGGAAGCGATGGAAGTACTGTGCCCACCGGACATGCTTGGGTGATAGGTGTCTCGGTGTTTGTAGGACTTCGAGGTTCTTATGGTCTGTCCACATCTTGAACGGCTTTGTTGCCCCCTCCAGCAAATGCCTCCATGTCAAGAGAGCCCACCGTACTGCAAACGCCTCTTTCTCCCAAATGGCCCATGCCCGCTCAGCAGCTGAAAACTTCCATGATGTATACGCACACGGCTGCAACACCCCCTGGCTGTTCCGTTGTAGCAGCACTGCCCCCACAGCGATGTCACTTGCATCGTCTTGTACTACAAAGGGGTTCTCATGTTCCAGGTGGAGTAAGACTGGTTCCCTGGCAAACAGGGCTTTCAGGTCCTCGAATGCTTTCTGGCAGACCATGGTCCAATCCAGCGGTTGTCCGAGGTGTGGCTTACTCGCTGTGTGCTTTGTGCATAGTAAATCAGTCAGGGGAAGGGCTACCGCAGCAAAGGAGGGGATGAATTGCCTATAAAAATTGGCGAATCCCAGAAAACTCTGCAGCTGGCCAGTCCAACACTGCTCTCACTTTGTGGGGGTCCATTTCCATGCTGGCCCCTGATATTCTATACCCCAGGTAATCCAACCGGGCCCGGTGAAACTCACATTTGGAGAGCTTCACAAAGAGGTGGGCGTCTAACAGTTTTCTCAGTACCTGCCAGACCAGGTGGATGTGTTCCTCCAAGGTGGTCGTATATATGAGAATATTGTCCAAATAAACGAGAACCCCGCGGTATAGGTGTTCATGCAACTCCTGGTTAATCAGTTGCATAAACACCACGGGGGCCCCCTGCAGACCAAACGGCATTACCTGGAATTGGTAAATGCCGAGCGGGCAGTTTAATGCCATCTTCCACTTGTCACCATGCTTTATATGGACTCTATAATAGGCCTCCCACAGGTCTAATTTCATGAACACACGTCCCATACCCAAGTGGGCCAAGAGATCTTTCATCAACAAGAGCGGATATAGGTGTTCTACGCAAACCGTGTTAATCCCTCGGAAGTCCACACAGACCCGAAGGGACCCGTCCTTTTTCTCCTTAAACAGGACTGGAGCGGCTATCCATGAATGAGCTGGTTTGATGAACCCGCAGGCCAGGTTCTGGTCGATATAACGACGCAGCTCCTCCAACTCCCTGGGCGTCATGGCGTACATCCGGGGTTTGGGCAGTTTGGCCCCCGGTATATCAATCATGCAGTCAGTAGCATGGTGGGGTAGCAGAACGTTGCACTCCTGCTCACTGAAGACCTCAGTAAGATTGTTGTACACTGCCGGGAAGGGGGCTTCTTCCCTGGGTTCTGTCAACTCTGCCTCCCTTTCCCTGCACTCCACACCCCGTTCCTCAGATTCCTGGCTAGGGGCCTGGGGACCCACCCCGATACGTAGCGTCCGGTATCCCCCTTCCCACCATATCGTAGGCCCCCATTTGTCTAGCCAGACCAAGCCCAAAATCACTGCCTCAGTCATGGATGGGACAACTACAAACCGGAGGATCTCCCAATGAGTACCCATCTCCAGCCGGACGGGTTCCGTTATGAGAGTAGCTGGTGCCCCTCCCAAAAGGGACCCGTCCACTTGCTCGAACCGGATAGGGTGAGCAAGCCGCTGGACCCTGATTCCACTCTCCGCTGCCACCCCCTTGCTCATCAAGCACCGGGTGCACCCGGAATCAATAAGGGCTTGGTAACCCCTCCGTTGCCCTGTCTGGGGGTTAGTCAGTGTGACAGGTAGGACGAAAGGCATTATGGGCTCACTTACCATAAGATTATTGGCTACTTCGGCCTCGCTGTCGTCAGCCGCCAGACGGTATCTCATTGCCGCTGTTGCCTCCTCCTCTTCCACTGGGAACAACCGTCGGGAAATGAACCCCTCTGGCTGCTGTGCTGCTCTTAACTTGTCAGGTGTCCTTTTGGCGTTGGGAGTAGGCTTTCCAGGGGTCAAGGAAGGAACCTGTGGGCTCGGAGCTGGACATTCCGCTGCCCTGTGCCCCGGCTGGTTACACCGTAAACAGCAAAAGCGCACCTTGGCAGAAGGGCCAGAGGACTCCAGGCCTACTGGCTGGACCCTTTGCCCCTCCTCCCGTGACTTCTCCACCAACCTTCTTGGTATGGCCGGATCCTCTTCCTTCTTCCAGAACTCCTGCAGACCGGTGTCCAGGTCTATGATCACCCAAAACCACTCCTAAAGATGGCTGGGACCCCCCCCCCTGAAACACACAGGCCTGGTTCAACTCCTGGTCTAGCCCTGCCCAGAAATGGTGAACAAGGAGGCGTACTGGCCAGGAGTGCAGCCGCCCAGCCACCCATCAAAAGTCACGGACGTAATCAGTTGCAAGCCAGCCGCGCTGCCGCAGCGCCAGCATCTCCTCTTCAGCCCGCTGGACCTGGGAGGCGTCTTCAAAGCGGGAGCGCAACATATCCAGGAATAGCCCAGCGTCGGCCAGCTCCTGGGCATGGTTGCTATACCAGTCCGCTGCCCACGCTGCTGCCTCACCTTGCAATCCTGCCGTAACTGCCACCACCATGGCCCACTGGGATGGGTAGAGACGGGCATACCAATCCAGGTGGCTTATTACATGGCTCAAGAACATCACCAGGTGGTCCAGGTGTCTATCAAACATGACAGGTATAGGTGGTGGACCCCACACCATCCCCTGACCCCAGGGTCCCATAGGTTGACCCGGTCCTCGTACTGCGTCGGCCATTGGCAGTAATCCCTGGGTACCGAGACCCACTGTCAACGATCCTACCGGACCCCTGGGTAAAGAAGGACATGAAAGCAACCAGACTCAGGAAGCAGCAGTTTACTTTAAAGCATCGTTGGCATCAGCACAGATATACAGCATCAAAGATCCTTGCTGAACAAAGTTCGCGCTGGGAGCAACCGCCTCCCAGCAAAGATTAAATGCACTTGCTTCAGTGCTACCCCACCCTCCGCCCAATTAGCTAGCAACCCCACCCTCCGCCTAACTAGCCAACAACCCCACCCTTCAATCATCTAACAACCCCACCCTCCAATCACCCAACCAGCATCCGGCCGTAGTTAGCCCAAAGCACAGCAGCTGTTCCAGCTTGACCCCCTCCCTCATTTTCGTCTGCGCGATTGGCCTTCTAGGATGCCCTGCTCCGACAGCGTGGCTGTCCTGCTCGTCAGCTGTCCGGCGGCTGCTCGTTAATTTGTGCAGGCGTCTCCTCCACGTGGGCACGGCTCCCTATGTTGTCCAGCATTCTGCTCAGCATCTGGTGCATGGCAACCGCCCATCAGCTGTTCGGTGGTTCAAACGCCCCGCTGGAGCATCGCGGCTCGAGCTGCTTCACCAACATGGTGAGCTGCATGGGGACTGGTGCTGGCTGTCCTCTACCCCAACGTGCCATCCTTCACCTTCCCCCAACATGCTGTCCTTCACCTTCCCCCCTCCAGTATGTCAAGCCTGGGAGGGCTCAACAGGCGCCCCCCCCCACCAGGTGTCCTCCTGGAAGTAAGCAAAGACATATAATTAGGTCGGTGTTGTGGAGGCAGGCATGGTTCCCCTCCCCCCTGGCTTCTGGGGATGTTTGCGTTGGTATCGGCGTATTAACCAAGGTGCATTAACATCAGCCTCCCCCACCCAGGATGCCTCGGATATTGGATATCCTTTCCACTGTACCAGGTATTGCACCCGACCCCGGTGATACCGAGAGTCAAGTATTTTCCAGATTCCATAATGACTCCCCCCAGTTGGACCCAGGGGTTGTTGTACACACCTGAATGAAGAAGACCACTATTGAAGACCGGATACACCTTGCCAAGGTTGCGGGGCAACTGTAGCCTCACAGTTATTGGATTGATGACCCGTTCTATCCTGAATGGTCCAATATACTTCGGACCCAATTTTTTACATGGCCTGCACAGCTTCAGATATTTAGTAGACAGGTAAACCTCATCGCTGACCTGGAAGGGTTTTTGTGGAGTTCGTTTCTTGTCGGTCTGTCTTTTCGATGTCTGTTCTGCTTTCTGTAGAGCTTTCTTTACTGACTTCCACACACTTTTAATTCAGAGAAACCACTCGTTTGGTTGGTGTGACCCAGGGTCTTCCTGCAGGCATTCAGGAATAGGAACGAACTCAACCCCGTGCATGATCCGGAAAGGAGCGAACCCTGTGCTACTGTGGACGGTGTTATTATATGCCACCTGTCAAGCCCCATGGGGCTTGCCAGTCTTTGGTGGGGGGGTACCTCAGAACACAGCCGACCACCGCTGCACGCCACCCTGATGCCACACGCCACCCCGCCCTGGCCGATACCAGCAAAGACTGAGCCTCGCTGCCCTGCTGATCAGCTGAGCGTCGGAACCCGAAGGGGCATCACTGAGAGTAGCCGACGCCCGGTAAACCACCGTGATGCTGATGTCGGGCCCAGGAGACCAGCTGAGCAGTGGGGCCAGGTGTCGTGGGGTGCAAAACGCCAAACAAACCTGCCTGCAGCTGAAGGAGAGCCAGCAAGGCGCCACGAAGAGATGGAAGGACCAGAGAACAACAGAAGTGGCATGCTGGCAGACAGCTCCATCACGGACAAACGGGAAGAGGGACAACAGGGAGGGGCTGATTTAGGGGAAGGGCAGGGCCAAACAGACGGGGCTTTAAGGGTAGTGGGGCGGATGGTAATTAGCAGCTGGAGGGTGGGGTTTGGGGCATGGCACGGTTATATGAAGCACTGGGAGCAAACCACTCCCAGTGCTGACTTTGTTTGTTAAGGATTAAAACCCTGACTAGCACATCGTACCTGCGTTCCTGTGATCTTTTCAACGAGACAACAATGGACGGGCGTGACCAGCTCAGCGAATGGTAGGAGGTCAGCCCAGTTCATCTGTTGATAATTGACGTAACACCGCAGGTAATGTTCGACCATTGCATTGGCACATTCAGCTGCTCCGTTTGTGCTGGGGTGGAATGCGGAACTCAGACCTTGTGACGAACCGATGGATGTGATAAACTCCCTCCAGAATCGGGCAGTGAATTGCACACCCCGGTCGGATATGATGTGATGGGGCACTCCATGTAAGCGGTAGATATGTGCTATAAACAGTTTGGCCAACCGCCGAGCTGATGGTAACCCTTTGCAGGGTATAAAGTGCGCCTGTTTTGAGAACAGGTCTATCACTGTCCATATCACCGTGTTCCCATGACTAACCGGTAGGTCGACGATAAAGTCCATGCCAATTTCTTCCCATGGACGGGTGGGGTTGGACACCTGTTGTAGCAGCCCAGACAGTTTCCCCACATGAGGTTTTGTGGTTGTACACATGGAACACTCTCGGACATATGTCTCTACATCCGTTTTCATACCCAGCCACCAAAACTGACATCTGAGCAGGTGCAGGGTTTTTAAGAACCCAAAATGACCAGCCTGCTTAACATCATGGCCCCAATGAAGAACCTCCACCCATAAGGATTGTGGGACATAGACTTTATCACCTTTCCACGCCACCCCATCCCTCATGGTTAATACATTTGGATCGCCCGCTAACCATGGATCGGTTAGGAGTGCGCCTTGCAAGTTCCGTACCACATCCTCCATAGGTTGTACTACCGAGACTCTTTCCGTCAACTGCTGAGGTGGGGGTATCAGGGCCTGTACCACCTCCTCCCACTTGCTGTTGTACTGTGGCATCCGTGATAATGCATCTGCGAGAAAGTTCCTCCCACCAGGTACGTACTTTAACCAGAACTGGAAGTGCTGGAAATATAATGCCCACCTCACATGTTTTGGAGCTAGTTGCTGAGGTGTTTGCAACGCCTCGAGATTTTTGTGGTCAGTCCACACTTCGAAGGCCTCTTTTGCTCCTTCCAGGAAATGGCGCCATGTGGCCAATGCCCACCTTATGGTGAATGCCTCCTTCTTCCAAATCGCCCACCCTCGCTCAGCATTGGTCAACTTACGTGAGGTGAACGCACATGGTTGCAAATTCCCCTGCTCATTCCTCTGTAACAGTACTGCCCCTACTGTTATGTCACTAGCGTCTGTTTGTACAATAAAGGGGTTCTCTGGGTTGGGATGTCGTAGAACTGGCTCCCTTGAAAACAAAGCTTTTAAGGTCTCAAATGCCTGTTGACACTTAAGCGACTAGGGTAACGTTTGGTTCGGCTGCGGTTTGCTACCCGTGCCTTTTGTACAAAGTAACTCTGTTAACGGCAGGGCCACCGCAGCAAAAGACGGAATGAACTGTCAATAAAAATTTGCAAAGCCGAGAAAGCTCTGCAGTTGACGATGCATTTGTGGAGCTTGCCAGTCCAGGACAGCCTGCACTTATACTGGGTCCATCTCCACCCCCACCCCAGATATTCTGTACCCAAGGTAATCCAACCTGGTTTGGTGGAAGGCACACTTGGACAACTTAACATACAGGTGTGCATTGAGGAGCTTGCGCAGAACCTGTCGGACTAACCGCACGTGATCTACCTCATTAGCTCAATAAATGAGGATGTCGTCCAAGTACACGAGAACCCCTTGATACAAGTGCTCATGCAGCACTTCATTAATTAGCTGCATGAGCACGGCAGGAGCCCCCTGTAACCCGAATGGCATCACCCGGTATTGGAAACTCCCCAATGGACTGTTAAATGCGGTCTTCCATTTGTCCCCCTCTTTTATGCGTACCCTGTAATACGCTTCCCGCAAATCAAGCTTTGTAAAAATCTTTCCTTTGGCTAAATGGGCCAGGAGGTCTTTCATGAGTGGAAGGGGATATAACTTTTCCACACATACCCCACTGAGACCCTGGAAGTCCACACAGAGGTGCAATGTCCCATCTTTTTTCTCTTTAAACAGGACAGGGGCCCCAACTTGTGACCGAGTGGGTTGGATGAAACCTCTCGCCAAGTTCTTATCAATATATCTCCTCAACTCAGCCATCTCTTTCGGGGTCATAGCATGCATGCAGGGCTTCAGGAGTTTCACACCTGCCATGATATCGATGGCACAATCGGTTGAACGATGAGGCAGTAATACATTGCATTCCCGTTCGTTGAACACTTCGGCAAGGTCGGTGTATTCAGATGGAAAGGCGACATCCCCTGTCTCCCTGTTTGCTTGTTTATTCTCACTCTCTTTTTCCCCTTCGGACCTGCTCATGGGGTGGTGGCTGGGGACCCACACCAATTTGAACTCTCCGGTACCCACCCTCCCACCAGATCGTTGGACCCCACTTATCCAACCAGGCTAGTCCTAATATGACGGCCTCCGTCATGGAGGGGACTACCACGAAATGAATCACCTCCCAATGTTCCCCCAATTCCAACCGCACTGGCTCTGTAAGGTACGTGGCAGGCACCCCTCCCAGTAGAGACCCATCCACCTGCTCAAACTGCACTGGTTTGCGCAAGGGCCTCACTCTAATGCCTGCTTGCCGTACTACATGTTCACTAATCAAACAGCGAGTACATCCAGTGTCAAGGAGGGCATTATACTGTCTTCGACACCCCGAGTGTGCACTAGCTATTATGACAGGGAGAGTGAATGGATGGATGGGTTCACTTACCATTGGCTCTTCAGGAGCTCCTGCATCCTCATTGTACACAACCAGTTGGGGTCCCGCCACGCTGGTCATGTCCTCAGGGTTCGACCTCTACCCTGAGAACACGGACCCTTCGACCTGTTGTTGTACTGCTCGTGACTTTTCTGGGGTCTTCCTTGGTGTACTTTTCGCAGGGAACTCCGGCCTTCCTTTGGGGACTGGCTCAGGACATTCCGCAGCACGGTGCCCCGGTTGGTTGCAGCGAAAGCAATGAAACGTCAGACAAGGAGTTCCGATGGGTGAACCAGACACTGGGCCTGGAGGCTTTGGTCACTCGATGTTCCTACATGGCCGCATTGGCCCGTCACCCCTTGAACGGAATTCTTGTAACCCTGTGTCCAGGTCCATGACCACCCAGAACCACTCCTGCAGCCTACTCGGGATCCCACGGTACACACACGCCTGTCGGAGATCCCTATCCAGTCCTGCTCGAAATTGGTGCACCAACAGGCATTCCGGCCATGTATGTAACTTACTGACCACACGTCTGAAGTCCCAGACATATTCTGTAGCGGGTCTGCCTCGTTGCTTAATCCCCAGCAATTCCCCTTCTGCCCACCAGATTCTGGATACATCCTCGAAGTGGGTCTGGAGGGCACTCAGAAATGTCCCAACATTAGCCAGTTCCCGGGCATGGTCGCTATGCAGATCGGCCACCCATTCCACAGCCTCCCCCTGTAGCGCTGCTGTCACTGCCCCTACCATGGCCCACTGGGATGGATAAAGGTGGCTGTAGCGATCCATGTGCCCTATTGTCTGGCTAAGAAAAAGGGCCAGTCGGTCCGGATTCCCATCGAAGGTGATATTAAGGGGCGGAGGACCCCAGACGGGTCCCTGGGGCCATGGTCCTGCACCCCATCCTGGCCCAGGTGAAGGACCTACCAGGGACCTCACTCCAGGGACTACAGTATCCGCTCCCCTTGAGATTGGGGCCCCGAGTCCTGGCCCGGATCCCCTGGAGGGAGCCGCTAGTGGAACAGACAACAGTCTCCCGGTTCCCCCCACCCGTTGCCTGTCCATTGGTCGGCTGGGCCCTTGACTACCAACCCTCCCCTGGCATACGTCACCCCTATGGCTGGGATCCAGTTTCAGCTTTGGACTTGCCAACCGGAAGCGTCCCATAGCTGGCTATGCAGAGGAGGAACCGCCCTGCGACCAAGAGGTTGTTTCTACACCCGGGTCCCACCGTTGCCAGGAAGAAGAGTCCTGATACCCTCCTTCTCCGAACTGTTCATGTAAGAGGTCCATTGTGGTTTGCCCAGGAGCTGTGGCATAGCTCCAGTCCTCCTCATCTTCCTCCATCACGCATCGCTCCCGCCACTGAGACGACTATCGGCCCTCCTCCCCAGGCCCAAGACCGTGGCCCTCCGTCATCCCAGTGACTGCTGGGCTACGCCACCATTCCCCGGACAGGGCGTTCCCACCTGTTGTAACCCCTTGGGGTCCTGGGACATCACCTGACCAATCCGCTGGGCTGGGCTCCCCCACCTTAGGACGTACCACTGGCTGGTCAGCAACTGGAGGGTCCGCTTCTATTGCCTCCACTGGTGCCTCCACAGGTTGTGCCCCAACAGGAGCCACCTTCTGAGTGCCTTCTGCCATAGCTCAGAACAAACCGGCCAACCAGGCTGGGTCTAATGGCTCCAAGGGTGGAAAAAACAGGAGAAGCACAGGAAACACGATGGGGGTGGGAAAAAGAAAAAAGGGTTTTGAGCACGAACTTTCTGTCAACGATCCTACCAGACCTCTGGGTAAAGAAGGACATGAAAGCAACCAGACTCAGGAAGCAGCGGTTTACTTTAAGGCATCATTGGCATCAGCACAGATATACAGCATCAAAGATCTTTGCTGAACAAAGTTCGCACTGGGAGCAACTGCCTCCCAGCGCAGGTTAAATGCACTTGCTTCAGTGCTACCCCACCCTCTGCCCAATTAGCCAGAAACCCCATCCTCCGCCCAACTAGCCAACAACCCCACCCTTCAATCATCTAACAACCCCACCCTCCAATCACCCAACCAGCATCCGGCCATAGTTAGTCCAAAACGCAGCAGCTGTTCCAGCTTGACACCCTCCCTCGTGTTTGTCTGCGCGATTGGCCTTCTGGGATGCCCCGCCCCGACAGCACGGCTGTCCTGCTCACCAGCTGTCTGGCAGCTGCTTGTTAATTTGTGCAGGCATCTCCTCCGCATGGGCGCGGCTCCCTAGGTCGTCTGACGTTCTGCTCGGCGTCCACTGCACGGCAACTGCCCATCAGCTGTTCAGTGGTTCAAACGCCCCGCTGGAGCATCGCAGCTCGAGCTGCTTCGCCGAGACGGTGAGCTGCATGGGGACCGGTGCTGGCCGTCCTCACCCCCAATGTGCCATCCTTCACCTTCCCCCAATGTGCTGTCCTTCACCTTCCCCCCTCCAGTATGTTGAGCCCAGGAGGGCTCGACACCCACACACTGCTGGTCGGAGCTCCTCCCAACAGGCAACCCCCATGGATCAGGTGCCGATCTGCCTGTCCACACAGGCTGGGACTGTGCCTGCGGTGCACCCAGACTAGACCCTCCTACCGTGGAGACTTCTGGAGCGAGAGGGCCTCGCAGTTGCGGGCTAGCCAGACGGAACTGGGCCAATTCGGGATGTCTAGCTGGTGCCTCTGTCCAGTGTCATGAGGCATCCTCTCTTGTTGCCCTCCATCTTGGCCATGAGGAGGTGTCTTGGTACCCAGCCTCCTCGAACCGGTACCTCAAAACCTCCATAGTGTATTGTCCAGGAGCGGTGGAATAGCTCCACTCTTCCTCATCCTCTTCCGTCAGCCACCTCTCCCTCCATTACATCAAAGGGGCCCTGAGCCCCGGGGTATATGCCCTTCTGGGCTCCAGATTGGCCAGTGCAGGGCTGTGCCACCATTACCCCGATGCTGCAGGAACCCCAGCCTCCTGGGTCTCACCTGCAGGTGCTGCAGGCCATGGTTCCACCACCTTGGGCCTGACTGCTGGCTGCACCTCCTGGGCCTCAGGTTCAGGCCCTGTTGCTCCAGCCGGGTTGGCCTCGTCTGCCACTGGAGGAGCCTCCTATTTACCTTCCGCCATCACAGTAAGAGCACAAAGGCGATAGGCAATAGGAGGGGAACAGGAAAATAAGTGTTTGATCAATATATGGAAGAGGGAAAATATGGGGGGCGGGGTTCAAATTCTTCCTTCAGAAGGAGATGGGAATGAGAAAAAGGGAGGCAGGGAAGGGAGGGAGGAAAGGAAGTCCCGCCTTAGCACTTGGCCACCAGCAGCTCTGCCATTGACTTTGCTTGTCAAAAGGTTGCAGAAGGGGATCACATGACCCTGGAACACTGTGACCATTATAAATATGAATCAGTTGCCAAGCACCCAAATATAAATCACATGACCCTGGGCATGCTGCAATGGTCATAAGTGTGAAAAATGGTCATACGTCATTTCAGTGCAATTGTAACTTTGAACAGGTTTTTTTTTTTGGTCATCAAGTTTTTGACACCTTGCTAGGTGGTACTTGAATATTGCCATATCCTAAAAGTGGTACAATTGGTGAAAAGGTTGAAAAGCCCTGCCATAGGGGGATGCATAACACGCAATGCAGACAGGCAGCTGCTCATTGAAATGAGTGAGAACTGAGTTCAACGACAGCAGTGATTTGACTGCTTGGAAGCTACTCTCGTGGACACTGGTCCACTGCCACTGAGCTTGTCTATCCAAGAGCCGGTGTAACGGCTCTTCCACTGCGGCCTTGTTTGGGAGGAAGGCATGGTAAAAATTCAAAAGGCCTAGGAAAGCCTGAAGCTTTCCCTTTGACTTTGGCCTTGGGGCCTGCTGGATTGCTTTTAATTTGGATTCCGCCGGATGAATGCCTTCAGCATCGATGTGGAAACCAAGGAACTCAGTTGACTCTACCCCAATCTTGCACTTTTCTTTTTTTAAGTTAAGTCCTGCATCGCGGAACCACTGAAGGACGGCCTTAAGCCGTTCAGCCAGAATCTCAACCGATTCCCCAGCAATAAGGACATCATCGAAATAGGGGCAAACCCCTGGAATTCCCTTGAGCGTGCGCTCCATCACTCCCTGGAACAGCCCTGGGGCTACACTTACCCTGAACTGTAGGTGCTTAACCTTAAAAGCCCCCCTATGGGTGACAATGGTCTGAGCTACTGCCGTGGCCTTGTCCACAGGGAGTTGCTTATAGGCCTGTGCCAAATCTAATTTGGCAAACACACGGCCTCCTTGCAATGATGCCAAAATATGGCTGACAACTGGCACAGGGTACGCATGCTGTTGAAGTGCCCTTTTGAGGGTGCACTTATAGTCAGCACATATTCGCACTTCCCCATTGGCCTTTAATGGCGTTACTATGGCGGTCTCCCACACCCCACTGTCTATGGGCTGCAATACCCCTTGTTCCACTAGCTTATCCAGCTCTGCATTGATTTTGGGTTTTAATGCGAAAGGCACTCTACGAGGCTTGATCCGTATTAGAGTTACCATAGGATCAAGTTTGAGGGCGATCGGAGGACCCTTGTACTTCCCTCGACTAGAACTGAAAACATCCGCGAACTCTTGGTAGACTGCAGACAGATCTGCCGCTTGTGTTTGGTGAATGCCAGTTACTTGAATGCCCAATGCATCAAACCAGTTGAGCCCTATGAGGCTCGTGCATTGGCCTTCCACCACTATGACATCTAGTGGCCCCTTGAACCCCTTGAATTCCACCAGAAGTGTGGCTTTGCCTTTGACCGCCACTTGGGAGTTTTGGAAGTCTGTGAGTAGTAGATTAGACGGCTGGAGCTTGGCCCATCTGTTGCTCCGATGGCATAGGTGCCTGAATGTTCCTTGTGAAATGATGGACATGGCTGAGCCCGTGTCCAGTTCCATCTTGCATGGAACTCCCTGAAGCTTGACCTGTAGTCTGAGCTTCTGCTTTAGGGGGTGATGGGTACCAGTGCAGAATACGCTCCTTCAGCTGGAGCAGAACCCTACTCGGTGTTGACCCGGGGCCCCGGTACCTCTTCTGAATGCGTCTTCTTTTGGGCGGTCCCTCTGACAAACTTGGCAGACGGTGGCGATGTGGCCTGGTTTGCCACAGGCCTGGCACATTGCAGTTCAGAATCGGCAATCCGTGCATTGATGGCAGCCTCCGCAGCCCATGCATCTAAGGAACGGAACTGCCTTCCCAGCTGGCTGCGGTCCCTTCTCTGGGTGCTTTTATAGCTGGTCGACTTCATAGTCTGAGTCGGTGTCTTCCATCTGCTCAGCGTCCTCGTGGTGGACGGCTTCCGTGCTTGGCGCGCTTTTGGAGGGTCACAGCACTTTAACAGCCCCTCTGGTGGCTTCGTCCACCATGACCTCCTTCAAGGCCTCTTGTAGTGAGAGTGTCTCCTTAGTGAACAGTTTTTATTGGAGCTCTCGATTCCGGAGTCCACAGACTAAGTGGTCTCGTAGTCTTTCCTCCAAATCCGCGAAATTGCAGAGTCGGTACGCTTGACGAAGAGCGGCAATGAATTCTGTTGCAGACTCACCGGGTTGTTGCTCCTGCTGCTCAAAAGCGTGCTTCCATGCTATAACGGATAACTTGGGCTCAAAGTGGTCTTAGAGCTTTTTTTTCAAGTCCGCGTAGGTGACCGACTTGAGCGGCACCGGGGCGACCAGGTTCTCTGCAATGTTGAAGGTGGTGGGGCCACACATGTAGAGGAGTGTCACGCCTTCAATCCATCTTCGGCGACCTGGTTGGCGCGGAGGTAATTTTCAATGCAGGAGATGTAGGACGCCCATCTCTCCGGGTGAGTTATGTCGAATTCTTCGAGCTTCCTGACCTTTTCCATGGTGGTTTGTTTCTTCGTTCAATGTCTTGTGATGCTGGCTTCTGTGTAGGCCCTAGGATGGATCCTTAGGGCGTGGTGATCTCCAGCATGGCTTGCTGGCAGACCGAGGGGTGGGGGAACATAGTTCCTGTCAGGCTCTGTGCTGACCTCACCCCCTAGTGATTTCAAGCTCTCTCAATGAAGCAGCACATCCCACCTTCATCGCCACTGTTATATCTTCGGTTCTTTAGGCATTGAATGAGGCAGAGTGTTGAAACAGCAACAAGTTTATTAACTGAGAACAGAAGCAGCCCTAAAGGCTGCTGCACAGCTATTTATACAGTTAGCCTCTAGGTGGCAACCAATAGGTTTAAAGTAACAGTTTCCTGCCCCAAACCTCATTATCAGCTTGGAGACAGCCAGTCTGGCTTTCGGTAACAGCAACTGTTAAACAATACAGCAATGTAGGTCAGACATTAAGCAAGTGATTTAAAACAGTTTTGGCCAATACATTACACAGGCAAAGACTAACTCCCCATGGCCTCTCCTTAAGTCACTCCACTCTAGGTGTTCCTTGTGAGGAGGGGTGGGGTGACCTTCTCCCGAGTAGCCTTGTACTTCTTCTCTGAGCTTGCCTATGCTCTGCTCTTTGTGCCCTTGGATCAAGTGGGGGAGGCAGCTGTTCCTCATCAGAGGGGATCTGCTGCCTATAAGCACCACTGCCTGTCAGCATTCAATCCTCCCCTGTGTCTGTGAGGGCAGGCAGCTCTCCATACAAATATGCCAAGTGATATGTACCATCCCCATTGGGCAGTCCTGGTTCGAACTCCTCCTCCTCCTCCTCTTCCTCAAAACCAGGCTTTGATGGGGCCATGACATACTTGCTGAACAACCTGGATGTGATCCATTGTGCTGTAGCCACTTCTGAACCCTGCCTGTTCCTTTAGCTGTGCATCATTTAATGTTCTTAATATTCTTTTTGCTATTATCTTGGTGAAAACCTTGTAGATGACTGAAAGAAGGCTTATTGGGCAATAGTTCTTTAAATCATCTTGGGCCCCATTCTTATGTATAAGAATCACTTCAGCATTTTTCCATGCATCGGGTATTTTTTCTTCTCTGAGGCATCTCAAGTAAAGTTTTGCTAGTATCTTGTGTAAACTGTGACCACCAGCTTTCAGCATTTCAGCAATTGACACAGTCATTTCCTGAAGCTTTGCCATTTTTCATTGATTTCATGGCACTTGATATTTCCTCTACTAGGATGTCTGACATTTTCTCTTTTGTGGGTGTTGTTACTTTTGAGTGATCTTGATCTATGTATAGCTCTAAATAGAATTTTCCAATTATGTCTAACATTTCCTGTTTTGTTCTAAACAAGACTTAAAATATTAAAATGTAAAAACATATTAAAAATATAAAAGCCATAGCAGCCAGGAAATCAACATTCAACATATGCACAAGATGGGCTCCATCACACACCTGGGACCCCAGGCTGGAGCACAGAGCCAGGTCTGTGAAAGGCCAGCAGGCATGGGGCCAGCCTGATCTCTGCAGGAATATTCCAGAGGGCAGGGGCCATGACAAAAATGGCTCTCCTTTTGGGCTCTGCTGGCCAACATTCCTTGCTGGATGGGACTTGGAGTATTACCCTCCTGCTTGACTACAGGTAGTCCTCACTTAACAACCATTTGTTCAGCGGTGCTGAATGGACTTACAACCTGTGCCCAAAGCTATGGCTGTTGTAGTGCCGCCCCCAGTTACATGATGAAAATTTGGATGCTTGGTAGTCTGCTTGCTGCAACTCCTGCCCCACCTATCCCCCATCTACTGTATGCTCTTAAACACCCAGAAAGCACCAATGACGCAGTGCAAAGCAGCAGCAGCCCCCTTCCCCACACACAAAAGGGCTAATGCCCAGAAAGTCCCAGCCTAATCTTAACCAAGGGTCAGGGTGGTTGAGAGCAGCATGCACCACTCCCAGTCCAAGATGGGAAGGCAGGAAGCAGGCAGGCCACAGTGATGGAGTGACTATTAAAGTCACTCCAATCCAAGTCTTTCCCCATGCATGGTGACAGCAACAGAACCACCTCTGTTAGGGACTTCGCTGACCTCAGCCTCTGCCCATCCCCCACTGCTGAAGTTGGGTTTAGCACCCCACCTGTCCCACTTGGGACCCTGGGAAATACCTGGCTGCAGTTTCTGGGGACTTTGGCTGGTGGGAGGCTCCCTCTCCCCCAGGTAGCCCTGCTGTCAGTTACAAAGGAAGAACAAATCTGCTGGAGACCACATGGTGGGGAGATGGTGAGCAGCACTGCAGCACCCCAACTCACATGTGGCCTGAGCCGGGCTTCCCAGGGTCTCCCCCACCCCTGAAGCACCCCCTCACTCCTTACCTGGGACTTCATTCACTTAACAACCTGTGCAACTAGGAGTGTAATGGATGCCGCAGAAGTCAGCTTGGAAGATGAGGAAGAGCTGGTTTCAGGAACTTCAGAGGGGTGTGTGGAAGTGCATTTGAAAGATGTGGGGGACTCTGAATGTGGAGGGGATTGGCAAGAGAAGGAGGAGAGGCCAGAAACCTCAGAAGTGCTGGAGGAGTGGCTGGATGAGTGACTGGTTGACAAAGGGAGGGATGAAACACAGCTGCAGCCAAGAGGCTCAGAAGGCCAGCCAGAAACAGAAGGCGGAGAAGGGGCACAGCTGCAACCGGTCATTGGGGATGAGGAGAAATTGCCTCCTCCACTGGATCACATGATGTGCAGGGCCGAAAGGAGGGAGCTGCAGTGGAGGTTGGCAAGGCTACTCATGAGGAGGCAGCCTTGCCCCTCCTAATGACTGACACTGGTTGGCAGCTATTTAACTCAACATACAGAGCAAAGTGATGCTGGAAACCAGAATGGGATGTTTAGGTGCTGTCCCTTGGCAGAGAACACTTCACTCCCAGCCAACCACCACCATTGAACCACAGTGGGCTTTCCTCCACTGTCCCTCTCCTAGCAATTGTCCACCACCAATGGCCCCCTGGTCTTACACTCCCAGCCCTTTGTCCTGGGCCATTCCCTGAGGCATGGTTTGACCTGAGCATTTCGCTGCACCCAACAAGTAAACACCAGCCAATCGGGCAACAGGTGGCAGCAATGGTGCTGGGGGGGGGCAGTGCATGATCGGAAATGGGCTGTGGGGTGGCAGAGCACAATCCAGAGCAGGATGTGGGGGGGGCAGAGCATGATTGTATGGCAGGCTGTGGGGGGCAGAGCGTGATTGGGGCAGGCTGTGGGGGGCAGAGCACGATTGGTGGTAGGCTGTGTGGGGGGGAAAGTGCAATTGGAAATGGGCTGTGGGGTGGCAGTGCTCAATCAGCGATGGGTGGGGCGATCATGGGGGCTGTGGGGGAGGCAAGTGAGGGGCATTCTAGCCAGCTGCCCCAGTTTTAATCTGGATTTGCAGGCTAAGGCAACCCCGCCCAGCTCCAACTGTCGTGCAAGGGGTAAAAGTAGCATCAGTCACCAGTTCCTTGGGGTCCTTTTGCACTCTTGTGAGGGAAGGGACAGCTATCTGGCTGGAGAGGATGATAGAATTTACGACTTCTTCTCTGGTGCTATTGCATTGGGACATTCGGAATAGGGCATAAGCCAAGAAGTTTTTCCCCCAGGAAAATAGCAAAGGGTAAAATTAAAGTGGTTGAAGTATTGTGCCCACCTCATTTGCTTAGGACACCATTTCCAGTGGGTTTTAAGTGCTTCTAAATTTTTGTGGTCAGTCCAAACCTCAAAGGGAGTCTTGTTACCTTCTAAGAATTGCCACCAAGTGAGGAGTGCCCAACAAACAGTGTAAGCTTCCTTCTCCTACACTGCCCAGCAGTGCTCCGCATCAGAGAGTTTTCAGGAGGTGTAGGCACAGGGCTGTAAAGCTCCCTGTGGGTTCTTTGGGTGGAGAATTGCTCCCACTGCTACATCACTGGCACCTGCCCTATTTGTCAGGATCAGGGTGCTTGAGCATGGGTTCAGCTGTGAAAAGCCACTTCAGCTTTTCAAAAGTGGCCTGACACGCCATTGACCATTTCAGTGGCTGACTCAGCTTGGGTTGGTTCCCCCTTTTGTTTTTCAAAGATTTGTGATAGGCAGAGCAATCTGGGCAAAGGCTGGAATAAATTGTCTGTAAACATTCGCGAACCCTAGGAAGCTTTGCAGCTGCTTCTATGTGCAAGGCACCTCCCAATCAAGGACAGCTTGCACCTTGTCTGGATCCATCTCCACCTCAGCATGGGAGATCTGGTACCCCAGATAGTCCAATTTGGTCTTGTAAAACTCACATTTGGAAAGTTTCACATACAGTTGCACCACATGGAGCTTCTCAAGCACTGTTCTCACTAATTTAACATGACATGACTAATTTTACATTTAGGCAGGAAAAATCAAAGGTATAAGTACATATTAGGTGAGACCTGGCTCAAAAACAGTAACTGTGAGAGGGAGCTTTGAGTCCTAGTGAATGATCACTTAAACATGACCCAGCAGTGTGCAGCAGCAGCCAAAAAAGCTAATACAATCTTTGGTTGTATAAACAGAAGCATACTGTCATGGTTCCGACTAATGAAACACTTCAAATAACTTCCAGGCCTTGTTTATCTTAAAAGCCTTTATTAACAGTGTAACAGATTGACGGCACATCATGGATGGATGCCAGAATCTGAATTTCTCTTGCTTGCATCTAACTTTTCTTGCTAAACCCCTCCTTTATTTTGCAGTCATAAGTCACATCTTCCAATTAGCCTGGAGGGCAAAGATTCACTTCCGTTCCTTTCCCCAGGTTTCCTTATAAATCTCCTCCCTTTCTATGTCATCTGAATTAACTCTAAAAATACCAGACAGTTCTGCATATCTTCTCAAAGCAATAATATCCTATATTAACAGCGTTGACATCTGGCCCCCCTTACAAAAAGGACAGATCCTGTAATGTAAACAAAAGCATATGTTAATGACTAGTTTTTGGTTTGTTGGGGTATTTCACATGAACCCTTTTGACGAGCCAGTCAGCTTTCACCTCACTGGATTTCACCCAGGTGGCTTCAGACAATGGGTATCCCTTCCATTGTACTAGGTACTGCAATTTCCCTTTAAAAATTCTAGAGTCAAGAATACGTTTCACTTCATAGTGGGTCTGTCCTGCAACTACGAGGGGCCCAGGTGCCTTCTTCAGGGGAGGTCTTAGAGTGGAGCCCTGATAAGTTTTCAACAAGCTGCAATGGAAGACTGGGCAAATTCTCCCTAAAGGTCTAGGGAGTTTTAGTTCTACGGAGACTGGATTGATGATCCTTACTATGGGGAAAGGCCCCAAGAATTTTGGTCCCAATTTCTTGCTGGGCAATTTGAGGTGTAAATATTTAGTTGACAAATAAACTTTTTTCCCAACTTGGAATGTTCTTTGAGGAGCCCTCTTTCTATCAGCCTGCTTTTTATAGGTTTCAAAAGTCTTTTTTAAAGCAGTTTTTGTGTTTCTCCAAACTTCTTCCCACCCCCTCACCCATTGGTCAAGTGTCTGAGAAGTGGAGAGCACCTGAAGGTATTCAGGTATTGGGCTGAACTCTTTTCCTGTGGGCACTCTGAAAGGCGTGTAGCTGGTGCTGCTGTGCACAGAATTATTGTACACCACCTCCGCAAAAGGAGGTCAGTCCAGTTTGTCTGTTGGTAAGAAACGTAGCATCTAAGATATTGCTCCACCATTTTGTTAGCGGATTCTGCAGCCCCATTGGTGGCCGGATGAAAAGCAGATGATAAACCTTGAGATGATCCAATTAATTTAAGAAAACTCCTCCAAAACTTCACTGTGAACTGCACCCCCCTGTCTGAAATTATTTGCTTAGGGGCGCCATGCAGCCGGTAGATATGTTTCAGGAACAATTTGGTCAGTCATTGGGCAGATGGGAGTCCTTTGCAGGCGATGAAATGAGCCTGCTTCAAGAACAGGTCTATCACAGTCCAGTTGACAGTATTTCCTCTACTTTCAGGTAGGTCTACTATAAAGTCCATAGCTATTTCTTCCCATGGTTGAAAAGGGTCTGCCACCGGCTGCAGTAACCCGGGGGTTTTCCCTGGGATTCTTTTCATTGTGGCACATACAGTACAACTTTTTACATAGTTTTCCACATCCCATTTCAGCCCCAGCCACCAAAATTGCCAGTGGGTGAGGTGTAGGGTTTTCAAATAAGCAAAGTGTCCAGCCTGTTTTACATCATGGTTGTGTTTGAGAGCATTAAGACGGAGGGCTTCTGGCAAATATAGTTTCCCCCCTTTGTAAGCCAAGCCATCCCTGCACATTAGGGAGGTTTGATTATCTTTGAACCATTGATCGGTGAGGAGCTCTCGTTTTATTTTCTTTACCCCAGGGTCATCAGGATTGGGGACCCTGCGAGGCGTACGTTGAGCGGCAGTTTGTGGATTGGGGATAATTGCCTCATTAACCTCCTCCCATTCAGTTTTGTATTGGGGTACCCGGGATAGTGCATCAGCTAGGAAGTTTTTTCCTCCTGGTATGTACTTTAGAGTGAAGTTGAAGCGGTTAAAGTACTGTGCCCACTGCACTTGCTTTGGGGACAATTTGCGGGGAGTTTTCAGTGCTTCTAGGTTTTTGTGATCTGTCCATACTTCAAATGGCAGCTTGCTCCCATCTGTCAAGCCCCTGGGCTTGACACAAACCGGTGGGGGAAAGGGAAGGAGCAGCCAGCAGCCAGCCGACATCTGTGCACCGACCCCGTGTGCCGCCTGACGCCCAAGGACCAGCTGGTCGTTGGTGAGGCTGCCATACACCGCAGCCGCCTCCCCCTTGTAACTGGGTGCCGGGGGAGTCCCGAAAGCCCACTGGGCATCAGAGGCGAGCCAGCCAGATGCCAGAGGGACCGCCTTGCACCGCGGCCACCTCTCCCTTCTCACCGGGCACTGGGGGGAATTCCCAAAAGCCAGCTGGGTGGCAGAGGCTACCAGCTGGGCGTCAGGGGAGACCGTCTCTCACCGCGGAGCACCACAGCTGGTCCTGCGGAGGCCGTGTGGCTGCGCTGATGCATCCGGAGGGGGGGGGGAGTCGGAACTTGAGCTACAGCTTTTACCTGCACGGACCGGATGCTGGCTTGCTGATTGGGGTGGGGTTGGAGGGCGGGGCACATCTATGTAAGGCACTGGGAGCAAACCACTCCCAGTGCTGACTTTCCTGTTTCCTGTTTTTACAGGTTCTTCAGTTCCTGAGTATCCTGTGAATCCAGTTCCCTTTGTTCCTGAGAAATTTTGGGTTCCAGTTTTTCTGTTCCAGATTTGGTTCCAGTTTCTTTTACAGGAAGAAGACCTTGTCTCGCTGAGAGACAAAAATGCATACCAGAACTATTGGCCCATGGGACTTGCGCACCGGGCCCACCCAGTTGATGAACTGGTTTGCCAAGCTGAGGTCCAGATCGTGAAGCCACGTGAGTCAGGTCGTGACTCAAAGACTCTTGTACCAGGCTGATCACCGATTTGGTCCCATTGCTGATGAAGATCGAACTAGAAGATCAAACCTCAAACTATGTATGTGTTTGATGTAACACTTGCTTATTTCTGTTATAATGGTGCATGTTTTTATATTTACCCTATAGTTATGCATGTTTGATACCATGTTTACCCATTTAGTCACTAGTTAACCAACAATGAGTATTGCATGCCTTAATGCTATGTTTTTTGCTATTTCAGTTAGTTAGTAGTGGAAATGTAAATTTCCAAGCAGGGAGTGTTCTGGATCGTATAACTCTATGTAACCCTAACTAGAGAGCATGTATCAGTATGTTAGAATATCTGGCATTTATTGGGTTAAGTGCTGTCTCCTTAAGAGATGGCTTATGGGAAATGTAGTTTTAGCTAGTCAGTGATCCCAAGTTAATGGGTCAGTGGGAAGAGTTTCTAGAGGGCATTGGGAGACTTCCTGGACACAAGCCAGATTGGAATGTCTTTGTCTGAGAGATGCATGGGCCAACAGATGTCACCCGATGACCCTGTTCCGCTATAAAGATGGTATGAGGAGAGCTTCATTATTTCACCTATGGGAATAAACAGAGATGTGTACTATTTCAGAAGCAACCGTCATACATGCAAGTATTCACTCTGAATAAATATGTATATATTTTTGTTTTACAATAATTTCCATTGAGTTTATCTATCTGATCTGATTTATAAGGCATTTTAACTCAGGATCAGAATAAGCCACTTCCCCGCTCGCTGCTTTTCTCTGGCTGCGGCCGCATGCAACGCACCAGAGGGAGTCCGGCAGCCGCAGCTCTTTCCCTGTCCCGTGCGCTCCTCCGCTGCCTGCGCTCTCCTCCCCTGCGGAAGAACAGCGGCTGTGCTGGGCTCTTGGCTGCACTGAGCGCAACCACTCCTTTTCAGAGGAAGCAGCCAAGGAGAAGCAATGGGCAGGAACTGCAGCAGCCACCATCATGCAGCCATCTGGCTCAGCAACAGTGGCAGTGGCAGCAGCGGCGGCTGCGGCGGCCAAACTCCAATTGCCTCCTTCGGGCTTTTTTTATGCCCTCCTCGCTCCTGTCCGGTGAAGGTCAGTCAGGACCCCTGCAAGCGAGCGAGATGGGCAGGGGCGCGAATCGGCATGTGCTCAGAAACGCTGATTCCATGCTCCTGCCCAGCTCACTTGCTTGCTTTCCACTTGTTTTCTATCTTTCTGCCAATTTGAATCAAAGCGAGGGGTCCTTAGCGTTCTCTGAGCTTTGTTGCAAAGAAACAAAAAACCTCTAAGATCACTCCTCCCTATACTGACAGGGCAATCCACTACTAGAATATAAATTAACAGCAAACCCCATTCCCTACTAGCACTGCTGATGTTACCTAATTTGGGTAATGAAACATCTGCAAGAAAACAACCAAGCTCAGCAAGCACCAAGGATCCCTCATGTCAACCCTGAGCTATAAATACTCTCCTTTATCAGTTGAATCAAAATGTTATTCTTTTCAATATTTCTTAACTTTACTGCACCCTTCTAGATTGCATTATCATTATCATCATCTTAACTTTATTGCAGTCATTAACCAGAACAAAAGAATTGGCATTCAAATACTCAGAATATCCAAAACTAAAGTGAAAAATTCAGGATAGTTAAAAAAGTATTTCCAGACAAACATTTTGGCTAAAAAACTGTTAGAGAATTTTAATTTCTCTATTGGTAAAAAAATAAATCAGAAGCTCTCACAGTTGACTGCATTTAGCTGATTCAAAATAACTTCTTTATATCAAAATATTTACATTACCATACATTCTTCTTTACAGCAACATAGCTTAATTGAAGACTTCTTACAGAGACAAACCTTGAGACAAAACTTGAGACTGGAAATCCAGCTCCTAACTCAATACTCTTTTTTGCACAGACTCAGTAGCACTTTCTTCACATTGGCTGACTGAGTTACCACATGACTCTTCCTGTTCATGAATATTCCAACACTCCTCCCTTCATGACAGGAAGAGACATCAGACCTATAGACTTAATACATTTTCCATAGTGAACATTACCCAATGGTTTAGTCATCATGTCTGCCAAATTATTCTCAGAAGAACAATGATGTAAACTAATCAATTTTCCTTTTACAGCTTCCCTGACATTACAATACTTAATGTCTACATGTTTACTTCTGTTCTTCACCCTGTCACCAGTTGCCATTTTTATACAGGCAGCATTGTCTTCAAATACCTTTACAGATTCTTTTACATTAATATTTAAATCTTGCAACAACTGTACATCATTATTTGGCAATACCTTTTTCTTATATACCCACTTACAACCCACAGCTTTGGTTCCCTGTGGCAAAGTCACTGATTTAAATACTTCATGGTCTCCCATGGATTTCATCTCTTTATCCATGGCCTCCTTCCATCTTTCCTGTTCAGCTTTTGGTAATGCCAACACCTCTTTATAACTTCTTGGCTCATACCACACATTGCAAACCTTTACCTTGCTGGCAGAATACCTGTCAGGCGGAATTCCTTTATTACATCGCTCTGACCTACGTGGTATTAACTGCTCCTGTGTCTCAAGTCTATCTGGCTTCATGTCTTCTTCAGCTTCTCCTCCCTGAACATTGACATCTTCAATCATTTTTCCATCATTAGATGAGTTATTGTCATTAAATAGATCACCGTCATTAAGTGAGACATACCCAGAATTTGCATTAATTCTGTCCCAATTTTGTTCTGCAAAATTAGCAGACCTTGAAATTATAATTCTTTTACTTCCATCGCTAAAGCGATATCCTTTTGACCTTGGCTCATAGCCCACAAACCTGAGCTTTCTTGCCTTTTGCTGTCCCTTTCTTCTGATTACTTTCAGAATATGTACCCATGCAGTACTTCCAAAAATTCTCAAATGTGCCAATGATGGCTTTCTCCCATATAGAATGGCATATGGAGTATTATTAATGGAGGAACTCCACAGCCTGTTAACTATATAATTGGCAGTCAATATGGCTTCTCCCCAATATGACCTGCTCATACCAGAATCCTCCAATAACAAATCTTTCATTGTTTGCAAAACACCATTCCTTCTTTTAGCTACACCGTTCTCTGCTGCTGTGTAAGGATTTGTACATCTGTGTCTTATCCCCAACTGACCCAACCATTGTTGGAATTTAGTTGACATAAATTCAGTACCTCTGTCAGTTTGCATCTGACACACTTGTTGTCTGTACCTTCTCTCTACAAAACTTACCCACTGTTTGAATTGTTGTAGCACCTCTGTCTTTGCTCTAAGCAAGTAGCAACACAAATACCTGCTATAATCATCAACAATTACCAGTGCATATTTTGCTCCTCCCAAACTGGCTTGCATAGGTCCCACCACATCTACATGGACCAGCTCTAGAACTCTTTTTGTTTGTCTTGTGCTACATTTACTAACTGGGAATGCCTTTGACTTCGATGCTTTGCATACTGCACAGTCCAAATATGTTTTGCATCCCTTCAAATTTAGCCCTTCTGCAAACTCTTGCATTTGCTGCAAAACTTTAAAGTTTGCATGGCCAAGTCTTCTATGCAGAAGATGAACACATGAATCATGCTCTGCAACATTCTTAAATATATGGGAACATTGAACCTTTTGTCCCTGCAATACATATAGATTATCTTCCTTTATGCCTTCTGCACAAATATTCCCATTCCTTTTGATGAGACACTTCCCATTTACAAAAATGACCTCAAAACCTTGTTTGTCTAAATTAGACACACTTAACAAATTATGTTCCATCTCAGGTACACAAAGCACATTGGTAAACTTTGATTCAAAATATGGAATTTTTACATCGCCTTTTCCAATGACTTTTGCTTTCTGGCCATTTGCCAAAGCCACAGCTTCTTGTGCTACTGCAGTGGTTCTCAACCTGTGGGTCGGGACCCCATTTGGGGTCGAACGACCATTTCACGGGGGTTGCCAAACAACGCAGTCCGCCATTCCCCCCCCCCTTTTCCTTAGCTGTGCTACTCCCTTTTATTCTGTTGGCTTTTGAAAGCCAATAGAATAGACTCTCTTGAATAGAGTCTGATTCTATTGGCTTTCAGAAGCCAATAGGAATTGTCCAGGCTGTCTCTGCCCTGCTGAGCCCGCCAAAAGTCCCATTCTGCAAATGGTGCTGCACCAGTTGAGTAGTCCTCGACTTACGACCGGTTGAGTAGTCCTCGACTTACAACCGGTTGGGGGTCGCGGCATTAAAAAGGTTGAGAACCACTGTGCTACTGGAACAAACCTGCAAAATAATTCAGAGTCATTAACAATTGTTTGACTTGCCCCACTATCTATTAGCCGCTTGTCTCTGTTGTTGCTATAGCAAACTTTTGCAACACCAAAATGTTCCTTTTGCAAAGTAGTCCTTTTTGGTTGCACAAATGTCCTTTGCTGCAAACAGTTCCTCTGCAAGCAGTTCCTTTGCAAATGTGTCTTTTCTCCACAAATGTAGCAATTCTTTTCTCGCTGAGCAGCTCTCTGCTTGCAAAATCTCTCCTTTGTTGCAACTTGGTCCGGGTCCAATCTGCTTGTTTTTTCTCCTCCGGAGACATGCAGTCTGGACCCCCTCCTCAGGAATTTCTCCTCCTCATGGCTGCTTCTAAAATGGCGTTTTTCTTCTTCATTAAGCAAACATGCTTTTAAAGCCTCAAACTTTAAGTCTTGCTCTTCTTTACACTCAAATATCGTAGAAACTGTGTCCCAGGTTTTATCTAAACTGTTCAACACCAATAAAACCTTCTGGGACTCAGGGAATTTAATCCCACATTGTTCTAAATCCAAAAATAAACTTTGCATTTTATTTAAATGCTGTTCCACAGATTCACCTGGTTGGAAACAGGCCCTGTAAAGTTTTCTTGACAATTGCACTATATTGCATGCAGAAACATTCACGTGCACAGCTCTCAACTTCAACCAAATCTCCTTTGCAGTCTTTAAATTTGCAACATTTAGAAATTGTTCATCATATAAATTCAAGATGAGATAAGCAATTGCTCGATCATGGCTTTTCTGATCAACTGCTGCAAACACTTGTGGTGGATTTTCTGCAATATACCACAGCTCTTTTGCTTTCAGCAAACATTCCATTTTTGCAGCCCACACAATGTAATTCTTCTGGCCCAAACGAGGCACACAGCTTTCTTTAAATTCCATTGCAGCCATTTTGCTAATTCTGCCTTGTTCTTAAACTTTCTAAACACAGGCAATTTCTTCCAGATTTAAATTACAATGCAGTCCTTAGTAAGGTCTGGGCCCATAACCTGTTAGAGAATTTTAATTTCTCTATTGGTAAAAAAAATAAATCAGAAGCTCTCACAGTTGACTGCATTTAGCTGATTCAAAATAACTTCTTTATATCAAAATATTTACATTACCATACATTCTTCTTTACAGCAACATAGCTTAATTGAAGACTTCTTACAGAGACAAACCTTGAGACAAAACTTGAGACTGGAAATCCAGCTCCTAACTCAATACTCTTTTTTGCACAGACTCAGTAGCACTTTCTTCACATTGGCTGACTGAGTTACCACATGACTCTTCCTGTTCATGAATACTCCAACAAAAACAATATCAAATGAGAATATGTTAAAAGACTTATTCATACTACAGATATACAACAAGATGAAATTTAAATGTGCAATCTGGATAATATGAACTTGGAATAGCACTATAAAATATGAATATATGCACAAATACATATGCATATTCATATACATTCTCCCTCTCCCTTTCTCACAGAAACACACACACAAACACACACACACACGTAGCCCGCTGATCCTAGGGCTTCACTTAGCAAGCAGCATATTTGCCCTTCAGAGTATAAACAGTAACATGCCTATTGAAAAGTTTGGTTTCCCTCCTGCCCACTCACAATCGTAACAGCTTTTGAGGTGTCTTTTATGGGAGGTTGTAGTTCTTACAAAAAGGCTGAGATTTCTTGCACCAGAATCTTGGCATGCAGTTTTTGCAACTGTTCCTGTATCAAAAGATTTAGTCATTCCTTAATTATTACAGTGCAAAAGGAAAGTGATTCAGCAAAGGAACCACCATTGAAGAAATTAAAACTGAGTGATGGAGGGAGGGAGGGAAGGAAAATGAGAGGGAGAGAGGGACAAAGGGAGGGAGGGAAGAAGGAAGGGACAAAGAGGGAGGGAAGGAAGGAAGGAAGGAAGGAAGGAAGGAAGGAAGGAAGGAAAGAAGGATGGAAGGGACAATGGGAGAGAGAGAGGGAGGGAAGTAAGGCACCCACCCCAGTCCCACCCCCCTTCACCAGAGACCCACGGATTCCCCCCCAACAGGCATCCTGCAACCTGAGTGATGAGTTGGCCACGCCCCCCATGGCCATTGACTTCGCTTGTCAAAAAGTTGCAAAAGCTGATCACATGATCCTGGGACACTGTGAATGTCATAAGTATGAATCAGTTGCCAAGCATCCGAATGTAAATCACATGACCCTGGGGATGCTGCAACAGTCATAAGTGTGAAAAATGGTCATAAGTCACTTTTTTCAGTGCCATTGTAACTTCGAACAGTCACTAAGCAAATTGTTGTAAGTCGAGGACTACCTGTACTTTATCATTTTTTTCCTGTTTGGGGGGGGGGTCAAGTTTTTGACACCTTGCTGGGCGACTGGTGGTACTTGGATATTGTCTTCTCCTAAAAGTGGTACAATGGGTGAAAAGGTTGAAAAGCCCTGCTCTAGGACAGTGATGGCGAACCTTTTAGAGACCGAGTGCCCAAACTGCAACCCAAAACCTACTTATGTATCGTTGGGTGCTGGGTGGGCATGGCCCATTGGGTGGGTGTGGCCAATTGGGTGGGCATGGCCCATTGGGTGGGCATGGCTGCGGTGGTAATGGCAGATTGGGTGGGACTAAAAAGTTCAATCAATCAATTCCAACTTTGGGAGATCTTTTTTTTTTCCTGCGAGAAGTTGAAATTGATTGATTGATTGAACCTTTTTTTTTGCACATGGCGGCAGAGGCCTAAAGTGAAAAGGTTTTATAATATCCATCTGAAGGCCTAGGACTGGGACGATGGTGCGCGTGCCCACAGAGAGGGCTCTGCGTGCCACCTGTGACATGCATGCCATAGGTTTGCCACCACGGTTCTAGGATCGGGGGGGCTTGCTCCTCGCCTGAACTCTGCCTTCGCTGTTCCAAAACTGAAGGGCCCTGGCCTGCTTCAGCCTGCTCCTCCCTACAGTCCTCCGAAGCCACAGACACCCCCTCCTGGGCCTCAACAGAGAACTCCATGTCTTCCTTGGAGTCAGGCTTGGATGGAGGCATGAAAAACTCTGCTGCAGATTCTCCGGATCTCTGCTCACATTGCTCGAATTCATAGCGCCAGGCGATTACTCAGAGTTTCAGCTCAAAATGTTCCCTTAATTTTTTCTTGAGATCTGTGTAGGCCACAGTCTCTATACTTGCCGGTGCTATCAGGTTTTCAGCAATATCAAACGTGGCCTGTCCGCAGACACATAGTAAGGTTGCCGCCTTCAGGCCATCGTCTGTGATCTGGTTAGCCCAGAGATAGTTGTCTACTCGGGAGACATATGAGCTCCACTGTTCAGGATGAGTAATATTGAATTCGTTGCACCTTCCCAATTAAGCCATTTGGGGAGGCCCCTGTGGTGCTGGTTATTGCCTGTACTGCTGCGGTTGTAGCTGTGCTGCACTTTGGGATCCTGGGGACAGATCCCTCAGGTATATCTGTGCCTCCAGTGTGTCTTACTGGCAGGCAGGGCAGGGAACGTGGTCCCACCAGGGCTCTTTACCTGGTCTGACACCCAGTGATTTCAGCGTGTCTCCAATGTGGCTTACTGGTAGACGGAGGGTGAGAACTAGGCCTGCTGGGGCTCTTTACCCAGCCTATCACCCAGTGATTTCAGTCTCTTGGTTAGCAGCAGCTCTCTCCTCTGCAGAATCCCACCTTCATTGCCACTATTGTGTAGTGGGCTTCAGTAGGCAAGGAGCAGACCAGCATAGTTAGAACGTTATTTATTGACTCAAACTAGAACTGGAGAACTGCAGGCAATTGCCTGTAATTTATACTCTGAGCCCACAGGGCCTTAACCAATCACAATACTTGAAAAACCCACCCAAATATGAATGTTCAAAGTTTCTGTTATGTCCTGAGACTGTGCAAGCAGGCTCGGGGCATTGCAAGCGGTCCCGGGCAGGTGCAAGCTGCCCGGGACCAGACAAGCTGTCGCCAGTACTTGTGCGCATGCGCAAGTGCTGGCGCGCCAAAAGTTGCAGATTGATCCGGGAATGGCCTATAAAAGAGGCTGGGAGTTCTGGGCGTTGTCGGCGTCTTGTACTTAGTATGCTGAACTGAAATAAAGAAGTTTCCTGAGAACTACAACTGCTTCTCGTGTCTTGCCATTTCGCGAAGGACGCAACACTGGCGACGAGGGTGGGATGCCTTACATCAATAGAAGAAAGGTGTAAGCTTACCCGAGTGAGTCCTGAGCGGCAGGAACGGCGTTGACTCGGCAGCTACCCGCCAATCCAGCGAGCATCGGGGGTAGGCTGGCTGATAGACCCTTCCTTTCGACAAAATGGCAAAAATTGGAAGGCTTTCGGAATTCAACGTCTCACATCCGGAGAGGTGGGAGTCCTACGCAGCCAGGGTGGAAAACTATCTCAAGGTAAATCAAGTAAGGGAAGATAGTTTAAAGGCTGCCACCCTGCTGTGCGTTTGCGGTCAAGACGCATTCGAAATCTCTGAGAACATTGCAGCACCTGTTCCTCTAGACTGTGTCAGTTACGCAGATCTAAAGAAGCTACTAAAGGATCACTTCCAGACCAAGTTGTCCGTCATCGCGTGGCGCCACACCTTCGAACAGAGGGATCAACGACCCGGAGAATCGGCCAAAGAATACATTGCCGCGCTGAGAAAAGCCGCTAAACACTGCGAGTTCAAGGACCTCGAAGAACGACTGAGAGACAGATTTGTATGCAGACTAAGGCATAGAGAGTTACAGCAGAGACTTTTTGCCAAAGAAGACTTATCATTCCAAGATACCTTGAGAGAGGTCACTGCAGAAGAAGCAGCGGGTGGCGCCATCAAGAACATGCGGCCGATCAGAAGCACTCCAGATACTGCGTCCGCGCACCAGGAAGGAGTCCAAAGGAACTCTGAGGAGGATCCTGACGATGAAGTGGACCGTCTCTACCCCACGAAGGAAGGGAAACAGAGAGGAAGCTCTTCAGCTCTCCCCAAGTGCCTCGGTTGTGGAGGTCGCCACAAGAGAACCGACTGCAAGTTCCGCTCCGCTATCTGCAGAGCATGCGGAAAACAAGGACACATTGCAGCTGTGTGCCTGGGCCGTCAGAAGGTACAACCTCAGGAAGAATTGCGCCTGAAAGGTACCAGGGTTCCCAGCCAAAACAGGGTGGGGTTTTGTGCTTCGCGAAGAAGCATCTATAGGACAGGCACACACAAGCCCATTAAGAAAAAGCTGTCACTTAAGGTGAAGCTACAAGGGGTTCCATTGGCTATGGAACTGGATACGGGGTCTGCACTTTTGATCATTTCCATGCACACGTTCAAGAAGATTTGTTCTGGTAGTGGAACTCAGGCCAAGCTGAGGCCTTCTGACATTGTGTTAACAGACTTTCAAAACTCCAGAGTGTGTGTTAAGGGGGAGGCCACCCTTAACGTACAGTATAAGGATTTTGAAGGTCCACTAGATCTAATAGTAGTAGGGGGTGAACGAACGAGTCTCATAGGACTCGATTGGTTTGAGGCCTTGGGAATACACGTCACAGGGCTCAATAGTCTGCACACACTTGACCTACAAGAAGTCTGCAAAGAATTTGCAGATGTTTTCAGCCCCCAGCTGGGCACATACAAAGGACCCCCTGTGTCATTAAAGTTAGACCCCACTGTCACTCCCATTAGAATTAAAGCAAGAAGGGTCCCTTTTGCTTTAAAAGGTAAAATTGACACTGAGTTGGACAAACTGATTCAGCAAGGAGTTCTAGAACCTGTTGACTCCAGTCCCTGGGAAACCCCCATTGTCATGCCTCTAAAGGCAAATGGGGACATTCGCATTTGTGCTGATTACAAATGCACTCTTAATAAGGCATTGCAGCAACATGCCTATCCTGTTCCTGTGGTCAGTCATATTCTGGCCTCCCTCAAGGGGGGGCGTGTTTTTGCAAAGCTTGACCTAGCTCAGGCGTATCAACAGCTGCCTGTTGATGATGATGATGCTGTAGCTCAGACCATTGTGACCCATAGAGGAGCATTCAAGGTGAAGAGGCTACAAATTGGAGTAAATGTCGCTCCTGGAATTTTCCAAAGCGTAATGGAAAATACACTACGGGGTATACCAGGGGTTTGCCCCTATTTTGATGATGTCTTAATTGCAGGAGACTCTGCACACAATCTAGCTGAACGATTAAGGGCTGTCCTGTTAAGGTTCAGGAAAACGGGCCTCAAGCTTAAGAAGGACAAATGTAAAATTGGGGTGCCTTCTACTGATTTTCTGGGATTCAAAATTGATGCTACTGGGATTCACCCTGCTGAATCCAAACTGAAAGCTATTATGCATGCTCCTAGGCCAAAGTCTAAGGCCGAACTACAGGCTTTTCTGGGCCTTCTGAATTTTTACAATTCCTTTCTTCCACATAAGGCTAGTATAGCTGAGCCTCTTCACAGGCTATTGGACAAACAGGCAGTGTGGCAGTGGTCACAAAAACATGAAGCAAGTTTCAATGAGGTCAAGGCCTTACTCACTTCTAACAGCGTACTTGCACATTTCAATGAATCCCTTCCTGTGTGCATCGCTTGTGATGCTTCTCCTTATGGGGTAGGAGCTGTACTAAGCCACCTCAGGTCAGATGGAACTCAGGTTCCTGTTGCATATTACTCCAGAACCTTGTCTTCTGCCGAGCGAAATTATGCTCAAATAGACAGGGAGGCTTTAGCTGTTGTTGCTGGAATTAAAAAATTCCATGATTTTTTATATGGCAGGCATTTTACGGTCTTCACTGACCATAAGCCTTTATTGGGACTGTTTACCACACGTAAGCAAACTCCCCAAATCATCTCCCCCAGAATGCTGAGATGGTCTATCTTTCTTTCTGCCTATGATTTCTCCCTAATTCACAAACCAGGGAAGGAAATGGGCCATGCTGATGGCCTCAGTAGGTTACCCCTGCCGGTAATAGAAGCTGACCCTGCACCAGCTATCAATCTCCTCTCCATTCAGGCCTTGCCCGAGTCTCCTTTAAATGCCAGGGATGTAGCCGCTGAATCAGGCACAGACCACACACTTTCACGTGTCCTTTCTTGGGTTTTATCTGGATGGCCAGAGAGCTGTCCTGGCACTGAGTTTCAGAGTTTCTGGTCTAAAAGAAACGAGTTGTCCACCTTCCAGGGTTTTCTGCTTTGGGGAAGCAGAGTTGTCATCCCTACCTCAATGAGGACTAGGGTCTTAGGTTCCCTCCACGAGGGTCATCCTGGCATTGTACGCATGAAGGTGCTTGCGCGCAGCCATTTGTGGTGGCCTGGGTTAGATAGAGACATTGAAGCTAAGGTGCACGCATGCCACCTTTGCCAACGCTCGTGCCCCGAAATGCCCCAAGCTCCTGTACATAGATGGGAGGAAACACAGTCTCCATGGTCTAGGGTGCACATTGACTATGCTGGGCCCTTTCAGGGTCAATTCTTCTTGGTCCTAGTTGACAGCCATTCAAAATGGCTTGAGGTTGTACCTGTCTCTTCCACCACCGCTGCAAAGACTATTCAAGTACTGAGGGGGATTTTTGCTGCACACGGGCTTCCAGACGTCCTTGTGTCTGACAACGGCCCTCAATTCACTTCTTCCGAATTCCAAGCTTTCTTACAGGCTAACATGATTTGTCATGCCACCTCTGCACCTTTCCACCCATCCACCAACGGTATGGCTGAACGCATGGTTCGCATCACCAAGGACGCCTTGAAGAAAATTACCTACGGAGACTGGCATCACAGGTTGGCTGACTTCCTCCTTTCTTATCGCACCACACCGTCCACTTCTACGGGGAGGAGCCCAGCTGAACTTCGTTGGGGGCGCAAACTGACTACCAAGCTTGACCGGTTGCATCCGGACAGACTGCCTTCTTCTTTCACACACCCCAGGGCACCTAGACAACTACTTGTGGGTGCCCCGGTTTGGACTCGTAATTACGGGCCTGGTCATTCATGGGTCCCCGCTGCTATATCCAGGGTCACAGGTCCTCTGTCTTACGAGGTGTCCCTGGACAACGGTCGTGTCCTGCGTCGACACATCGACCAGCTTCGCCCTAGACGGGACCTTACCGCTGAGACTCCTGGTTCTTTTCCAGGGGGGGAGGGGGACCCCTTTGGGCAAAGGGAAGGGTATGGGCTGCTGCCCATCATTAATGAGGAAGCTACAGACAGCTTATCCCAAGATTCCGCGAGTGCTCCAAACAGGAATTCAAGGAGCTCAACTAGATATCAGGCATCAACGCCTACTCCAGCCAGGGAGTCACCCCGGGGGCATAATCACTTCTCACCCGCATCACTCAGTACTCCAGTCAGGGAGGATACCCGGGAGCATCCCAATAAACCATTCCCCGCAAGAGAGCTGGCACACACTCCTTCTAGTTGGCCTGACACTACCCCTGTTCCTAGAAGGGGGCAAACATACAGGGAGGTGGTCGAGGAACCAAATCCCGACTACAACACCTCTGACTTCACTCAGGGGACAACTGAGTTTTGGGACAGCACTGAAAACCCCACAAGCCCAGGGACAGAATGGGAACCAGGGGACAGACAACCTCCTGACAGGTCTTGGACGGACCTTGGAGGTTCTACAGAATCGCCCAACAGTGACAGTCACTTAGAGGGGCCAGAGAGCCTGCAGTTAGGCAGGACAACCAGGTCAAACAAGGAAAGAAGCCCTGGCCTGACGAGCCCGGTGGGCAAGCAAGCAGGCCAGGCATTGGAGCACAGTCCTGGGGAACCACCAGGGTGTAATAAAGGGGACAGATACGCATCACCCCTCAGTCAAGGGGTACTTGGCAGGTACCCAGAGGTTAGGAGGTCACAGAGAGCCAGAAGGTCCCCTAAGTATTTAGAGGATTTTGTAACTCTATTGGCAAAACAGAGTTAACAGAGAACATTCCTGTATACAGAGGAAATAGAACACTGAGACTGATGGAAGCAAAAGAAATGTATGGTTTAAGGTAGTATGGCACTACACTCGCAATGGGTTCTGTGTTAGTATGACATGATCAATAGTCTTAACCTGGGGGGGAAGGGGTGTTATGTCCTGAGACTGTGCAAGCAGGCTCGGGGCATTGCAAGCAGTCCCGGGCAGGTGCAAGCTGCCCGGGACCAGACAAGCTGTCGCCAGTACTTGTGCGCATGCGCAAGTGCTGGCACGCCAAAAGTTGCAGATTGACCCGGGAATGGCCTATAAAAGAGGCCGGGAGTTCTGGGCGTTGTCGGCGTCTTGTACTTAGTATGCTGAACTGAAATAAAGAAGTTTCCTGAGAACTACAACTGCTTCTCATGTCTTGCCATTTCGCGAAGGACGCAACAGTTTCCCTCCAAAACAGTTGGAGTTAACAGTCAGGGTCATCTAAAGGTTAGTTTCATTTTAGCTTCACAAGCAGTTGGAGTTAAGTTAGTTTCACTTTAGCAGGGAACAACACAACTTTATATATATTCAATACATAACAATGCTAAACAGAAGATGCAGCTCATTTGAGATAAACCAGAAGTCTCCAATTTAAGGGGCTTCTGTATAATATATATATAGCTCCTTGTATAATGTATTAATGTTTGAATCAATATTTATCAGGTGTTATTTCATGTTGCTTCCATGTTACTCATATACTTTGTACTGTAGTTTCTAGGTATTTTTTCACTCATTTTGTGGTGAATACAGATTGTATTTTTGCTAAATTACTGCAATCCAATGTTTTCTGTTTACATCTGTAGCATTTTATAGCTTTGTTTTGTTAAATTCAATTAAATGTGAATTATACTGCTTTTAGTAGTTTCATGTGTCTTAAAAAGTTCATTTTCTGGAGTGTCTTTCATTGCCTCCTGTTCAGTGTAGAGGAGAGGAAAGTAATAAAAGCAGCTGAGATTTTATTTATCACACTTAAAAAAAATGAAAGGAATTTAACACATTCTGGTGAGAGAGAAGTTCCCTGAGGATGGGTTCCAGCAGGAGTCTGAAAGCTCAGAAGACTAAACCTCTGGTCCCAGTGACTGACCCAGATTGGATCCTGCAAGGAAAGTAATATTTATTAGTCCCAACTTCAGGAGAACAGAAATTAATTCTAGGCTGTATTGAACAAGAACAAAAAGGACGTATGTTAAAATCAAGATGCTATTTCATGATGGTTAAAGATGTTATAAGCAGTGATGACCAGGACTTAGGGGACAGTATCAATATACTGATGATATTATTATTCCAAAATTTAAATTCTTTCTTTATTCACCAATATATTCTATTTCTCATCCTAATAACTCCTCATATACTAATAACATATCTGTAAGGACGCACCTCACTTTACATCTTAAGAAGACAGAACACTTGGAATATTTCTTCCAACAGGCATCTTTATTAGGAGAAAATGATGGCAGGTGTGCTAGACAGGATCTGAGAAATTCTCTCCCATCCTTCAATGTTTTAAGCGTTCCCAAGCAGCCACCCACCCCACAGTTCTTCCAGGCAACGATCCTTGTCCCCCCCCCCCTTTTCCTTATTGCCGGCAAAAGGGAGACTTCAGAGGGCGAGTAGATGAAAGGCAATGGCCATATTGTTATGGTCAGTCCTCTTGGTGAGAATCAACATCCAGTCCTTTTGAAGTTTTAATGAAGGAAATGAGAGCCATAAAACCCCCCTGCTCATCCCCCTTCCCCTTTGTAATATGACAGAATCAAGAGAGAGCAGAAATGGAGTTTTCCCAGAGTAGATAACTAGAAATGAAATATAATTGGATTCTGACATCCTGCCCCCCTTAAAAATAAGAGAGATCCACCTGTAAAGAAAACAAAACAGGTATAAAAGTTAGTCTGGCTTGTTAGGATACTCTGTATGAAACTTCTTTAATAGCTTTGGGGCTCTGACATGACGTTTATGGACCCACTCATTTTGTGAGGCAGGGAGGTGTTTCCATGCTACTAGGTATTGAGTTGCCCCATGATATCTCCTAGAATCTAGGATTTCCTTTATCTCGAAGTGTTGTTCGCCTTCCACCATGATTGGAGGTGGTGGTGGGGGATTTTTGGCTGTAAAGGTGACTGATGTTCTCTTTTCAGCAAACTGCAGTGAAAAATTGAGTGTATTTGTCTAAGATTTTTGGGTAATTCTAATTCTACTGTTACTGGGTTTATAATTCTTTTAATTGGAAAAGTCCCAATATATTTCGGTCCAAGTTTTTTACAGGGTTGTGGGGATTTTAGGTATTTTGTAGATAAGTACACCATTTCTCCTATAATGAATGGTGTAGGCTCAACCCTTTTTTTATCGACTTGTGGTTTGTATGCCTGCCTAGCTTCATCTAGTGCTTTTCTAACTATTGGCCAGGTGTTTTGTAATTGTTCCATCCATTCTTTCAGTGATGGGATCGCCGGTTCGTTTGGGGTTAGTTCTGGCATGGGCTTGAAACTTTGACCGGTAGCTATTTGAAAAGGAGTGTAACCTGTGCTGGAATGGACTGCATTATTGTAGGCCAATTCTGAGAAAGGGAGTAAGTCTGTCCAATCCGACTGCTGGAAACTAAGAAAGCATCTTAAATATTGCTCAAGTACTGAGTTCGATTTTTCCGATTGACCATTCGACTGAGGGTGATGGCTAGATGTCAGTCCCTGAGTGGTCCCTAAGAGGGATAAAAATTCCTTCCAAAATGCAGACGTAAATTACACTCCCCTATCAGAGATGATGCGTTGGGGTGCCCCATGCAATCTGTAAATATGCTGAATGAAAAGTTTCGCTAAGGCTTTTGCGGTGGGAATCTTTTGGCAAGAGATAAAGTGCACCTGTTTGGAAAACAAGTCCGTGACCGTCCAGACAACAGTATTCCCATTACGTTCTGGTAATTCCACTATAAAATCCATGGCTATTTCCCTCCAGGGGGCTGAGGGATTTGCTACTGTTTGTAGCAGTCCGGACGATTTCCCTTGCAACCTCTTTGCAGTAGCACACTTCGGGCAGCTAGCCACATAACTTTCTATGTCCTTTTTCATGGATGGCCACCAAAATTGCCGTTTAATTAAGTGTAATGTTTTTACAAATCCAAAATGCCCTGCTGATTTTGTGTCATGGCAAAGCTGCATGAATGTGACTCTTTGGGTTGTTGGTATATATAACTTTTCCCCCACCCAAAGCAGCCTGTCTTTCATTGTGCACACGTGTTTATTTTTCTGGAACCATTCATCTGTTTCCAAACTTTTCCGGAATTCAATTCCGGTTTGGCTACCCAGCTGTGGTTTTAATTTAGCTTGGGCTCTGGTAGTTACTGGCACTGCCAGTTGTGATTCCACCATAAGTGGTTTAGAATGGGTGGCTTGTGTGCTGTTATATTGGGGCATGCAAGATAGTGCATCTGCCAGGAAGTTCTTTCCCCCCGGCAACTGCTTGAGCGTAAAGTGGAATTGGTGAAAATGCTGGGACCAGCGGGCTTGCTTGGGGTTGAGCTTCCTGGGAGTTTTCAAGGCTTCCAAATTTTTGTGGTCTTTCCACACCTGGAAAGGGATTTTATTGCCTTCAAGGAAATGGCGCCACATGAGTAATGACCACCGAATCCCGTATGCCTCTTTCTCCCACACAGGCCAGTGCTGTTCCATTTCGGTGAGTTTCTTGGATGTATACGCACAGGGTTGCAATATCCCTTCATCGTTTTCTTGTAATAGTACAGCTCGCACTGCCACATCACTTGCATCCACCTGTATTACGAAGCGCTTGTCCATGTCTGCGTGCCTCAGTACTGGTTCGAGAGAAAAAAGTCTCTTTAATCTCTCAAACGCCGCTTGGCATTCCATTTTCCATTTTAGTGGCTGACTAGGTTTTACTGAGGATTCTCCCTTCATTTTTAGTAAGTTTGTGAGGGGCAGGGCTATCTGGGCAAATGAGGGGATGAATTGGCAGTAAAAGTTTGAGAAACCTAGGAAACTTTGCAGTTGCTTTCTTGTGTGAGGTGGTGCCCATTCTAATACTGCTCTTACCTTTTCTGGGTCCATTTCAATGCCCTGTGGGGATATGCGATAACCTAGGTAGTCTATTCTTTCCTGGTGGAATTCGCATTTAGATAGTTTGGCATATAGGTGGGCAGCTCGCAGTTTCTTTTCTTCTGACTAGGTTGACATGTTCCTCTTTTGATTCAGTGAAGATAAGAATTTCATCTAAGTAAACCAGGAGCCCCTTAAATAGGTGCTCCCTTAGTACGTCATTGATTAATTGCATAAATACTGCGGGGCCCCCTTGTAATCCAAATGGCAAGACTTTGAATTGGTAGCACCCCATTGAGCAGTTAAATGCGGTCTTCCATTCATCCCCTTCCTTAATTCTCATGCGATAGTAAGCTTCCCTTAGGTCTAGTTTAGTAAAAAGTTTCCCTTTGAAGAGGTGTGACAACATGTCCTTCATAAGGGGTAGGGGGTATAGGTTGCTTTCACTGATTGTATTTAGGAGCCTATAATCCATACATAAGCATAAAGAGCCGTCCTTCTTCTCTCTAAAGAGGACCGGAGCAGCCACTTTAGGCTTGGCAGGTTCTAGGTTTCTACGTTTTTCTTTATGAATCTTTTCATTTCCTCCTTCTCCTTTGGGCTCATGGAGTATAATCTGGGCTTTGGGAGTTTTGCTCCGGGCTTGAATTCTATGACACAGTCCGTGGGTCGGTGGGGGGGGGGAAGCTCATCCGCCCTCTCCTCACTGAAAACTTCAGCAAGATCTCTGTATTCCTCTGGAATTTCTGGTAGCTCCTTTTCCTCTCCCATGGATGCTTTTTCCGTTCTTAATTTTGGTAGATCCCCTTGGGGTTTTAAGTCCATAGGATCCCCTTTTGGGAAATTGATTTCTACCGGCCTCCAATTCACCCAGGGGTTCCATTTCTTTAACCATTCCATCCCTAGGATCATCGGGCATTCCATGCCTGGGGTCACTACAAATGTTATGTCTTCCTCATGTTTACCCAGGGAGAGGTGGACTGGTAAAGTGGCTAGGGTAGCTGGCACACCTCCCCTGCTATGGACCCATCTAACTGGCCAAATGAGATTGGTTGTTCCAGTCTCCTTGACAGAATGTCCAGGTTTCCCACTAGCGTCGGGATAATGAGGCAGCGGGTGCAGCCAGAGTCTATTAAGGCTTTCACCTTGACAGCTTTGGGCATGGGGGGAATTAATATAGTCACTGTCTTGAGGATGGGTGCAACGGGTCCACTTACCAGGGGTTCGCCCTCCAAGCTGTCGTCTGAGGCGTCCACCGGCCCTACAGTGTAGGCTGGAATGCCTTCCCCATGTTGGGCAGAGGTTGGGGATTCCACAGCCTCTATCGCTCTCATGGCGGGTTCTTTTGGCTTAGCTGGGGATTTCCCGGATTTACTGGCCGGTGATCTTTCTGAGTTGTGCTGGGAGGCTTTCGAGTGGCATTCTACAGCCCGATGCCCTTCTTTCCCGCATTTGAAGCAGCCCATTTGCTTCTTGGCCATAGCTGATGGTTTCACTTGTTCGTGCGTCGACTCAGGCAGTGAGCGCCTCCATTGTTTTCCTCGGCAGTGCCTCTTCAGTAGATCAATCTCTGCTTCCTCTGCCAGGACGTACCATTCGTCAAGTTGGTGTGGGTCCCCTCTGGGCAGGCAAGCGTCATATAGGTCGTAGTTTAGTCCATCTTTGAAATGGCTAAGGAGGATGTCTGCCGGCCCGTTCAGTTTGCTGACAATGGCCCGGAAGTCTTGCGTATATTTGGCTACCGGGCGTTTGCCTTGCCTCATCACTTTTATACTTTTGTGGGCTTTGCGATCAGCCAGGTGGTCCTCAAATCACATTCTCAGATAGGACATGAACCTGTTGAAGTCGTTGAGCTCTGGGGCATTGGAGTCGTACAAGTTCACCACCCAATCTGCAGCCAGCCCATCTAGAGCAGATTGCATGATCCTGATATGGGCTTTGTCTCTGGGGATGTGCCGCCCATATTCCTCCATGTAGCTGAGGACTTGGGTTAGGAAAAATCCCAAGCATGTCGGCTCCCCCTTGAATCTCACATCCAGTGGTGGGAGTTTTTGACTGGATCGGTGCCTTCATTGTCGGTGATATTTCCTTCCATCCAGATCACCATCTGTGGATCGGCAGGGAGTGGGGACTACTGGATCAGCGGATGTCCCCAGGGCTGCAGGTTCCACTTCCCCCTCGGTGTCTCTCCAATTGCGGCTCCAGGAGCTGGTGCAGCCATAGGGCTCAGAATTCTCCTCTCCTAGGGAGCTGAGGGTTCTCTTCATCAAGTCGATAGCTTTCTCTAGGATCCAGCTCGAGTGCGTTGCCCAGCTTCCTTCCTCTTCGCTTGCATACAGGGATTTCCTCATCTCCTGCTTCCATTCCGGTTGCGTGAGCCCCCGTCTCAGGGTCACCTTTCTTGATTTCTTTTCCCACTCGCCTTTCTTTCCAACACCCATTGACCACCGAGGTTTGTGGTTGTGTGTCTTCACCACCTCTTCTCCTGAGGAATCTGACTTCTCAGATCCCGATGTCTGACAGGTTTTCAGTCAGGGCAGCGGCTTCCTCTCCGGGGGGCTTTCTCCCTTCCCTGCTCTGTCATCTGACAAGGTATTTTTGCAAAGTCCCCTGGCAAGGTTCTCCCTTCCAGGTGGACTATTTTTGCAGATCCTGTCTAATGTAAGGACCCACCTCACTTTACATCTTAAGAAGACAGAACTCTTGGAATATCTCTTCCAACAGGCATCTTTATTAAGAGAAAATGATGGCAGGCATGCTAGACAGGATCTGAGAAATTCTCTCCCATCCTTCAATGTTTTAAGTGTTCCCAAGCAGCCCCCCCACCCCACAGTTCTTCCAGGTGACGATCCTTGTTCCCCCCTTTTCCTTACTGCCGGTAAAAGGGAGACTTCAGAGGGCGAGTAGATGAAAGGCGATGGCCATATTGTTATGGTCAGTCCTCTTGGTGAGAATCAACATCCAGTCCTTTTGAACTTTTAATGAAGGAAGTGAGAGCCATAAAAACCCCCTGCTCATCCCCCTTCCCCTTCGTAGTATGACAGAATCCAGAGAGGGCAGAAATGGGGTTTTCCCAGAGTACATAACTAGAAATATAATTGGATTCTGACAATATCTTTCATTGTCACAGATCCATTTCCCTATAACCATTAAGACTATAATCTAACAGGGGGTGGAGCCAGCTGTCAGAGCACGCAGCGGTGTGAATGGTCTCTCTGGCAACGCCAAACGCTCATCTTAGGTCCGTGGGGCTCATCTGAGCCAAAAGAAGCCTCGTGGGGGTGACGGAAGGTGTGGACGATCTGCTGCTCTGCTGTCGGTGGCGACTGGCAAAGAGTAGCGGATAAACCCGGTACCAAGCGGATCGGGAAGAAGACGGCCAAAAATGGCCGCTGAAGCTGACAGCTGGATGGAGTAAGTGAGGAAATAGCGGAATGACGGTAAATTGGATTTGACTAAATTGACTTTTTCCCAAAGCTTTGTGAGCGGTTTTGGTAGACACATCAAAAGAGAAAGTGGAAAGAGGAAACCTGGAAAAAGAGAAGCTGAAGGAGTGGAAAGATAGCGGCGAGTGAAAGTGGCAGGAAGAGCACCCAGAAGGGCCTGATGTGGAGGAGCCAGGCTGCACCAATTAAAGACCTAGCATTTTAAAAGCCACACAAAAGGACAGGAATCAACCTTCATTTAAGCTAAGAACCTTGTCTTATGGCCTCTGGCTTTTGCCTTTGACTGCTGAGTGGATTGGCCGGCGGAAAGGTGTCTGTTCTCTTTCTTTTAGTGTTTTTTTTTTCTTCTCCCTGGAAAGAGATAGAGATTGCATGATAGAAGGAACTGGAACGATATAGAGACTGACAACTTTGGAAAGTGTTGTTGAGGAGATAGCAGGTGTTTGTATGGACGTATAGAAGGGAATGGTGTGAGACAGAAGAAAGAAGAAAAGAGAAAGGATATTAAAGAGAGATTGAAGGGTTTATTGGATTATATAAAGAAAAAAGGAAAACGCTGGGAAAGCTTAAAGTTAACAGCTGAGATTGAACTATTAGAACCTGTACTTGTATTAGTATTATATTGATAGAGTTACATAGATGGAATATACCAGCAATATAGTTGTTGTTTAAACACCTGGAAGAGGAATAATGTAAAGGGGGAGAAAGTGGAAGAATGAAAAGAGGGAAGTGGAAAGTCGATATTTTGGAAGAAGAGTAAGTTGTGGGAAAGTTTATTTAAAATGGCAAGCAATCCAAATTTAGCTAAGATTGGTGGGGGGAAGAAAAATGTAACACAAGGTTCCAGCCCTATGAGCCAAAGATCGTTAGATGACATGCTTCAAAGAGAATGTTCCAATCCTCTCAAAGAATTGCAGGCAATGATGCAGGCAATCCAGGAAGTCATGATGAAGAACCATGAGGAAATAAAAACAGAACTAGAAGTAGTTAGGAATGTTACTGGAGAAATGAGAGAGAAGATTCAGGCAATGGACGGAAGATTTGAAGCTTTTCAGCAGCAAATCACAAAAAATCAACAGAAGTTGCTGGCAGTAGAGCAAAGATTGGGTAATGAAGAAAAGAAGGTGGAAGAGATGGACAAAAACTTAACTGAGGCTGTCAGACGTAAGTCTTCATCCTGGTTCATCCAAGCCGGGAATAAATAAGCAACATGGCGACTGCTTTGGGAAGAAGGTTACAGTTTATTGGAGAAGCAGAAAGATGGTCCTTGCAAGAAAGAGCAGAGGAGAAGAAAGAGGAGTTGAGCACAGGGGCAGTAGGTTTTTATACCCTCTCTAGCCTTGTTTGGAATAGTTTCCTGTTCCTGTGGCATGAATCTTGTGGCTATTTCTGAGTGTTTTTCTAGGCCTTGATATCTGTGGTTTAATCCTATTATCATATCCTGCTTCCCAGGTGATGGGGCTAATGACTCCTAGAGTTTGGGTGGGGTATGCAGATCTTCTCTTTGTCTTCTTGATTGCTCTGGCTTCAACTTTCTGATGGTTTTACATCTGCATTTGTATGGGACTAAAGTCTTGCTTGGGGCAGAAAGATAGATTTGGAGCCAGGTTTGGTTTTAAAAAGTCCTTTTGAGGAAAAATATATTTTTCTGCCCTTTTAATATTTCCTTCTCTGGGCTAACTTCCCTCAGAGGCTAATAAAGAGTTAATGACAGCGGTGACGTTACTGGAAGCGGAGAAGGCGACCCAATATCTTAGATTCCAAAATGTTATTGAGGAAAGAGGAGAAGATCTTCCAGATAAGATGGCGGGTTTGTTGGCAGGAGCTCTTGAGATTGACAAAGAAGAGATGATTGCTGGAATGGATGAGACATACAGGGTGCAGACAAACTATGGGAGATGACATAACCTTCCCAGAGAGGTCCATGTGAAGTTTATAAAAAAGAAAATTAGAGATGAAATATTATATAGAACACGTGATGAACAGTTAGAATACGGAGAGAAACAAATTATTGTGTTAAAATAGATACCAAAAAGGATGAGAGACCTCCAAAAGAACTACCTCTTCCTGACGTCCAGGTTACATCAAAGCAATGTAAATTTTAGATGGTTAACACCAGAGGGGCTTATTGTGACTTGGCAAGAGAAGAGGTTTAGATTGGATACAGTAGAGAAAGCGGAAGACTTCTACAGGCGATATTGTGCTTCAGAGGAAGACCTGAGGGATCTTGGAGAAGAAAGAGTTATGGATGAAAAAAGAAGAGATATTGAACGAATGTTGGAGAAAAGAGGGACAGAGCAAAGCATGGAGGAAGTGAGAGGGGGAAGAGGACAAGATAGGCTAGAACAACAGGGGAGAAGCTCATAGGAGGCGAAGGAAATAAGAATTACTAGAAGCACAAAGACACAACAAAAAGAGGACAATGGGAGAGGAGTATAAGATTTGGTCAACAAATATTAGAGGGTTGAACGCACCAGTAAAGCGTAGGAAAGTTTTTAGTAAGCTTATTAAACTAAATGCGGACATTATCGCCTTACAGGAGGTTCACATAAAAAATGATCAAGAATATCTATTAGAACAACCTAAATTAGGTAGGCTATATGTTTCACTAGACGAGAAAAAAAAAGAGGAGTAGCTCTGTATGTTAAGCAGAAGATAATTTCGAAACAAATCTATAAAGAAAAAGAGGGAAGGGTCTTGATAGTTGAGGCTAAACTGAATAAAAAAAATATAATAATTGTTGTAATATATGCCCCAAATGGAGCTCAAGTATCCTTTTTTAAAAACCTTCATATTAAGCTGAGTGATATAGAGGGAGATGGTTTCTATATAATCAGAGATTTTAATGCGATTGCAGATAAAACAAAAGACCATAAAAGTAGGGAGGCAAGGAAAGGAAAAAAAAAAAAAACACTTCCCAAAACCTTTTTTGAGATGTGTACAGATCTTAGCTTACATGACATTTGGAGGGAAAGGAATTATGATAAGAGGGAATACACATACTTTTCTAATAGACATAGATCATGGACCAGGATAGACATGCTATGGTTTACAAAAGAGTTAGCCTCGGAAATTCAAGAAATTGATATTGAACCTAGCCTCTGGGCAGACCATAATCCGATAAGTTTTCGCTTGAAAGGACAAAGAAGCAGGCCAAGATGGACTCTCCAAAGAGTGATTCTTAAAGAAAAAGAATTTAAGGAAAGAATGGAGAAAGAAATGCACTTTTTCTTTCAAGCGAATGACAATGAGGATACATCCTTGCAGAACATTTGGGATATGGCTAAAGCATACATGAGGGGTGTAGCAATTTCGTACATGGCTAAGAGAAACAAAGAGAAAAAAAACCATGAGGCTTGAGGAAGAATACAAACAGGCCGAAACACAATTTCAGAGAGATCCTGAAAACAAAGGATTGAAAAACAAAATGAATTTAATTAAACATAAACTTTGTATAGAGGATTCGGAAAAGTTAGCACAAAAATTACAGGCAGCTAAGCAAAATAACTTTGGGCACGTGAATAAACCGGGAAGATGGCTGGTGTATAAACTAAGAAGGCAGAAAGAGAAGCAATGGATCATTAATTTGGAAGATGAGAAAGGAGAGATTCAGGGGGAGGAGAATATAAAAAGGGGGATTGCTCAAAGATACTATGAAAAACTATATAAGAGAAATGAGGGAAAAAGTGTAGAAAGGATAATAGAATACTTAGAGAAGGCAGACATACCGAAGATACCGGAGGAAATAAAATCTATGTTAAATGAGGAAATAAGAATGGCTGAAATAATCAGGGCTATAAATAAACAAAAGATCAATAAGGCGACCGGCCCAGATGGAATACCTGCGGAACTATATAAAGAACAACAAAGTGCACTCAATCAATACCTACTAGAAGTTTTCAACGCCGTATTAACCAAAACTAAAATACTTAAGTCCTGGTCAGAGGCAAATATAATATTGATTCCAAAAGAAGAATTCATTATTGAATTCTGACTATAAAATTTTTGCCTCAATAATGACGGAGAGATTCAAAAAGTACCTAATTGATTTCATACATTTGGATCAAAATGGGTTTTTACCAAACAGGCAGACTAAGCGGAATATAAGAACAATCTTAGACATTCTCAAATTTTATGAATCGCATAGTGATCGTCAAGTGGCACTTCTGTTCCTTGATGCACAGAAGGCTTTTGACAATGTCAATTGGCAATTTATGATCCAACAACTAAAATTAATGGATGTTGGGGAAAAAAATTTAAAAGTGATAACCGCAATATATTCTGAACAAAAGGCCCAGATCATAATAAATGGAGAGGCCACTGATATATTCAACATACAGAAAGGCACAAGACAAGGATGTCCTCTCTTGCCATTGTTATTCATATATACATTAGAAATTCTTGCTAGAGTAGTAAGACAAGAAGAGCAGATTAAAAGACTTAAGATTAAGAAAGAAACATACAAACTTCAAGCTTATGCAGAAGACTTAGCATTTATATTAGAAGACCCAGAACAATCAGGCCAGAAACTATTCAAAATATTGGAAGAGTATGGGGATCTGGCAGGTTTGAAAATAAATAGAAACAAAACAAAGATTATTACAAAAAACATGACTAACATACAAAAAGGAAACCTCGAGGCAAAATTAGGTATACAAGTAGTTTCCAAATCAAATCTAGGGATAGTTATTTCAGCACGCTGCTCATCAATTAAAGAAGACAATTATGGCAAATTGGTAAAGAATATAAAAGTAGATTTAGACATCTGGAAAAATTTACATCTCTCATTACTCGGGAGAATTGCTGCAGTGAAAATGAACATCCTACCTAAAATGATATTCCTGTTTCAGAATTTCCCAATTCAATTAGACAAGAAATTTTTCAAGGAGTTGAATAAATTAACCTTAGAATTTGTGTGGTCCGGTAAGAAGGCAAGAATAAAATTAAAGGCATTACAGGATGCCAAAGAGAGGGGAGGTTTAGGATTCCCAGATTGGGAGCTATATTACCAAGCAGCGGCCCTAACATGGATTAGAGACTGGATAACCTTAGAAAATAAAAGATGTTTACATTTAGAGGGTTATGACCTCCAGCAGGGTTGGCATGCTCACATATGGATGGGGCAAAGCAGAAACCACCAATATTTTTTAAGACATAAGGTTCGGCAAGAATTAATAAAAAGCTGGAATATAGTTAAACGTCAATATTACACAAAGATTCCGGCTTGGCTATCGCCATTGGAGGCAGTCACATATCCCAATCTGTATAGGAAAGACAAGACTATTATATATAAAGACATCTTGACAGAAGAAGGTTATTTAAAACAAAAACAAGAGTTAAGACAACAAGGAATAGACATGGAGTGGTGATCTTATCTCCAGATACAAGCAAGATACATGAAGGATAAACAAGAATGGGGTATTAACAGACAAGATACGGGGTTAGATAAAATATTGCTAGTCCCGGAGATAAAACAAATAAAGAATATTTACAAACACCTGTTGGAATATAAGCTATATGAGGAGCAGGTTAAAGAAACAATGGTGACATGGGCAATAGATCTAGGATATAATATAAATATGGATCAATGGCAGCAAGTATGGGAGCGAAATAACAAAATCACATTGGCGACATCATATAAAGAAAACCTGTATAAGATGGTTTACAGATGGCATCTCCCTCCGGCCAGATTAGCCAAAATGTATAACGGATATTCATCTATGTGTTGGAAATGTAAAAAAGAAAAGGGCACCTTTTTTCATGTATGGTGGACATGTAGAGAAGCACAGGTGTACTGGCGTATGGTCTGGGAATCGGCAATAGAAATGACTAGGCAAAACATTCAATACAAACCTGAGACATTACTATTAGGAATACTAGAGAAAAATGTAAATAAAGAGGACACATATTTAATTATTCACGTGGTTATGGCGGCAAGGATACTATTTGCTCAAAAGTGGAAAGCAATGGAAGTACCGAGTGGGGAAGCACTAATAAAGAAAATTATGTATTGTGCAGAACTAGACAGGATAACTAAAAGATTAAAAAATCAGGAAGAAACAGAATTTTATCGAATATGGAATAAATTTTATAGATGGAGGGGAAAAAATTGGAGGTCACAGCAAAGAGATAAGTTAAGATAGAGACCAGAAATATATAGTTGTATATAGATATATTATATGTAATTAATGTACAATATGGACTGAGATGTCAGTCAAAGACGATTTACCATGTTCAACGTTTTTAATCCTTTTTTTTTCTTTGTACTCAATAAAAACTTTTTTAAAAAGACTATAATCTAACAAATTATTTTAATTTCCATTATAAATCTGAATCCTAAATATTAAATCAGTCAATATCTCTAAGATCAGTCAAAATCTCTAAAAGAAAAGCTGCTTAACCCTCAAATGAATTTTTAAATCCCATTTTTAAATCTAACTCTGGCTTTCTTTTTATGCCAAGCAGGCTTCCATACCAATGCCCTTAAATCCTCCAGTGTATCTCCCTTGATTCCCACACATATTGTTTGAATCAAGGGAGAACATCCAGTTATCAGTTTTTCAACGAAACTGGCCCCTTTGTAGTTATTAGGTTGTTGCCCTGTCATCAATTCAGTCTGGTCTTCCTCTTCTTTCTGAGTGAAGCAAAGAGTCATATCCGGTGTTGTAATTGTTGTTTGGTCATCCAAGTTGTCTAAGTTCTCAATATGATATATCTGTAGATCAGTTCCTGTTGCTTTTGGAGTTACAGGTGTTTTAGCTGGCATCAGTATCTGTTTGTTAAAGTTCTCCGTAAGTTGTACATGCTGTTGAGTAGAATCCTCTTTGATGTTAAATTGTTCCTCTTCTATTATTTTTTGGCTTGTAAATTGAACAGTTGGGGTCTGGGGTTCAATCTGTAGCTTGGTGAAAACATCTTCGGCTTTCACTCGGGATTTTATTAGCTCGGTGGCTTCAAGGATTTTTTGAAGTATAAGTTTATAATTAAGTTGTGGGTAGATTCCCTCCATTTCCATGGTGGTTAGCGATAGTCTTTTGGTGGAGGCTATGTTTAGTAAAGATCAGCCAATGTCCACCTCCATGCTTTCTAAAGCTGTTTTCACCACCCAGCTGTTTCCAAATCTTACCTTTCTTTGATAGTATGAAGGGCAAATCAAGAGTCAACAGGTGACTTCTGGTTCCGGAACACGGCGACGCCGGTTGCACCTGGAAACTTCTCTCCAGGCCGTCTGGAGTTTCCTTTGCCAGTAGACCCCCTAGGGCAGTGGTTCTCAACCTTTCTAATGCCGTGACCCCATAATACAGTTCCCCATGTTGTGGTGACCCCCAACCACTTATACATCACCGGGTGCCAGGGGTGTGGCCAAAGAAAAGGGGGGAAAATGGCGGACAGCCTTGTTTGGCGACCCCCGTGAAATGGTTGTTCGACCCCAAATGGGGTCCAGACCCACAGGTTGAGAACCACTGCCCTAGGGGGTCGAAAGTCGCCCTGGAGGGGCAACCACCGAGGAGGAGGCCTGCTGGTAGATAGGGGAGGGCGGCAGCTTACCCCGAGTCTCCAGCTTCTCCTTAGGGCTGACAGAGCAAAGATCGGCCTGCAAGATGGCCGATCACCCTGTTGCACCAGCCGAAAGTCACATCGTCATCTAAGCATTAAAGACCCACCATGGATGATCCGGGTGAGACCCCCTTTGTTCCTCTCCATACCCCTGCTGTTTTTGCCTGTAGAAGCTGTTTGTGGTATTATTTCCTCGTCTGGAGAAAGCGGCTTTAGTAATCGTGGGAACAAACGTGTTTCACAAAAAGGACAGAAAAAATAAATAAATATTCATTTAAAGACTATATTCTATTCCTACTTACATTGTGCTGTAGAAAAAACTGGTTTTTTGTGTTTTTTTGGAGCAGTATTATATCGGCAGAGTATTTCTTTTTCTATTCTCCCTTTAAAAGATACAAAAAAGGAAAAAAAATGGCGTTTGAAGAAGTCTTTTTAGCTCATTGAGGACACCTACTGGTCAAAAGTTAATATTGGATTGTTGTTTTTTGGAGATGAGAGAGCTTTGGCCTTCAAACTGTTTTTCAAGAAAAAAGATAATTTGAGCTAGCTGTGTGATCTGTGGGGGTGGACAATGTTCAATTGTAACCATCACTAAAAAGGAAAAGGATTTTTCTTCAACTATGGTTAAAATGGAGAAGCCTCAATCACATTTAAACTGAAAACTTATACTGGAAAAGATCTATGAGGCTAAAGAAGAAATATGTACTACAATAAAAGAGGCTACTACAGAACTAAGAGCCAAAATCTCTACTTTAAAACTTAAAACTGACTCCCAGATTACACTTGACTACTCTACAAAACAGATTATACAAGAAGAGGTTTTAACTGAGGATAAGGATAATCTTATTTTGCCTTACGAGCAAGACCAGGAAAAGCAAAGACTGAACTTTGGACTTCTGAAGCAACAAGGCTTTATGGACAAGAGAAACAGAGGATTAAATCAGAGATCAAAATGGTCTGTATCAAATCAAGTGACACTACAAGCAACAAAAAGAGACCTATTATCTGGAAGGGAAGCTCTGTTATGGAAACCTACCTGGCAAAAGAGGAAAGCTAGAATAAGATTGAAAAATGAAATTTAAAATTTCTTAAATTGGATTAAAGGCAACCTAGAACTATGGACTGATATAAGGACTGAGATTTTGAGTTTGAAGTAAAAAGATGTCTTAGAGTTGGAGTGAATCAATAATTAATTGAATGTTAATTAAATAAGATGACTTGTTTGTCCTATAACATGTGAAATTTAAACTCTACTTAAAGGATTGAAATGATTTAAGGTTTGATATTAATTTGTTAACTCAAAGACATTGATTAAGTGAAGGATTAGATATCTATAGAATAGTTTGATAAATACATAAATTCAGAAGTGTATAGGATAGATTAATATTTTTGTTTAAAAATGAGATATCTTTCTATACAAGGGATTAAAGACAATTTAGAATACTAGGAATGTTCTTTTTAGAATGTTAGGTTTATTTCTATGAAAATTATGATGTAATGGAATGATGAAAATTGAAGAGATGTTTCAGATTTGAAGTGAACTAATAGTTAATTGAAATTTAATAAGATGATATGATTTTCTGATGATATGGATGTTATTAGTCATGATAATTAACTGGAGACTTGAATTTTGTTTAATGGAATGACATGATTTAAGGTATGATATTATTTTTTTTAGCTTGAGAGATAGATCAATTGATAGATTTGATAGGTACAGGATAGATTAATATTTTACTCTAAATAAGGGAGATTAATGGAAGAAGAAACAAATAAGATTTTGATAAAATTAAGAAAGTAGAACATATGTGGAAGGGATATTTGAACTGAAAATGTTTTTATTTAAAGTTAATTTAATTATGGTAGAAATTGATGAAGCTTGGAAACAGGTTCAGGTTGAATAAATTTAAGCTAGAATTGGATATTCTAAATATACTATGCTATTTGAGGGAAAAAGAGAGGGAATATTTGACGTATTGATTATATTATGTATATATGTCTTGTTTTAAGATGTTTGACTACCCCAGCACCATGGTGTGTCCTGAATATGTTGCTTTAAGAATTTAAAAAATAGGGAGATGAGAGAAGATATAGTGCTGGCTCTTCAGGGGCTAGCAGCTCATGTAGAACGACTGGATGAGCATGTGGATGATGTGGTGGAAAATCTTGAAAGATTAGAGGATAGAGTTGGAAAAGTTGAAAATAACGTTGATACAGCACAGAATGAAATTATTATGTCACAATACAGAGATATGGAATATGCTTTGCGAATAAGAGGGTTGAAGGAGAATTTGCAAGAGAATCTGAAAGAAGAAATTGCAGCAGAATTAGCCTCCATTTTGGGATGTGAACTTGAAGAAATGTTGAAAGAGATAGAAAATTTTTTTAGGGTTAATTCATGGATTGCGAGGCAGAGAAACTTACCAAGAGATGTGGTTATTTACTTTTCCAGAAGATCACTTCGTAATGAAATTATACAGGCTTTTTATAAGCAGAGATTTCAAATTGCAGCTCAAGATGTTATAATTTTAAAAGAAATACCACCAAAAATTCTTAGAAAAAGAAAGGACTTTGCCTTTTTGGCTGAGGAGCTTAAAAAACGTCAGATTCAGTTCAGATGGGATGTACCTGTTGGAATAATGGTGAACTATGTTGGGACACACTATAGACTTAACACAATTTTAAAAGCAAGAGATTTTTATGTTTCTGTCCTGAAGGCAGGTGCACCACCATCTCCACGATCTAAAAGAATGGAAGGGAAGTTTGAAGAACAGCTGGCTGAAGGAGCAATGTCATTAGTAGGAGGAGAACTGCAGGTTGAATCTATGCAACAGTGTTTAGAGATAAAAGTTGATCCAAAGGAGCAGAGAATGACTCATGCAGCTCATAGACGTAAAGAAAAAGAACAACAGAAAGTGGATGTTGGATCTACAATGCATTCGACTACCTCAGAGCCAGTGGGAGGAACAAGACCGAAGAGATCTTCAATGGCAGATTTACAAGCAGTGTTCCGGAGGCTTCATGCCACTAAAGATGGCAAAGTTTCTGACATGGAATGTTAATGGTTTGAATTCACCACAGAAAAGGAAGAAAGTATTTCATTATTTGAAACAACATAAGAATGATGTTGTATGTTTGCAAGAGACTCATATTGCTTTAAAGGACCAAACGTATTTGATTAATTCCCAGCTGGGATTACATTTTACAGCCTCTGCTCCGCAGAAAAAAGGAGGAGTAGTGATTTATGTGAGGAAAGATTTATTGCCGAAATTAATTGACTCTGATCCACAAGGAAGATATGTTATTATTGATTTATTATTAAATGGTAAGAGATGTCTTATCATTGGATTATATGCCCCTAACCAACAACAAAAACAGTTTTACAAGTTGATACATCAGAAATTAACTCAATTGGATTATAAATCTGTTATTATGATGGAAGATTGGAATGGTGTTTTAGATTCAAGCAAAGACAAGAAGGGCTCTTTTAAATGCTCTAATCATGCTAAATTACCCAAAGCCTTTTTTGATTTGAAGGATGATTTGGAACTTAGAGACATTTGGCGAGAATGGCATATTGGAGAAAGAGACTTCACTTTCTTCTCGGACAGGCATCAATCTTATTCTAGAATTGACTTTTTTTTAATTACTAATAATTTCTTTTGTAGGGTGAAGAATGCTAAAATATTTCCTAGAATATTATCAGATCATAGTCCCGTATGGTTGGAGTTATCTGCTGAAGATGGGAATAGAAAGACTTGGAGACTGAATGAAAATTTATTCAGATATAAGGGCAATTCACAGAAATGTACAGAATATTTGAAGGAATTTTTTCTTTTGAATATGCATAAAGGTACTTCGATGCCAATGGTTTGGGATGCTAGTAAAGCATATATGAGAGGGATTTTGATTCATATGAATAATGCATATAGGCGCAAACAGAAGCAGAAATGTGAAGAGTTGGAAGAAGAGATTAAACTTAAGGAGAAAGCTCTTATTTTAAATCCATTGGACAATAGTTTAAAGGTTTCTATAACTATGCTTAGGGAGCAATTTAATATGTTAATGGCTGACCAGATTGCAATTAATTTGCGGTATATGAAACATAATACATTTTGTAATGCAAATAAACCTGGTAGGTGGTTGGCTTACCAATTACAAAAGAAACAGAAGTCAAGGATTATAGAGAAAATAGATTATAAAGGTAAAGAAGTATATCAACAAAATTTGATCAAAAGGAGTTTTTTAGATTTTTATTCAAAGTTATATGCTAGTGAAAGTATACAAGTTTCTGATATAGAAAAGTATTTACAGGCAGCACACTTTCCTAGACTTTCAAATGATCAACATGATGAGATGAATTGTTCAATTACTTCTGAGGAGATCATTTGGAAAATTAAGCAATTAAAGTTTGGTAAGTCTCCGGGTACAGATGGATTAACAGCAATTTATTATAAAATGTTATCTGAAGAAATGATAGAACCATTGAAGGAACTTTTTAACAGTATTTTGTTGGGAGCAGAGGTACCTCCGTCTTGAAAAAGGGCTCTTATATCATTGATTCCAAAGGAGGATCAAGATTTGACTCAACCTAAAAATTATAGACCTATATCTCTTTTGAATACAGATTATAAGATTTTCTCTAAGATATTGGCAAACAGATTAATGCAAGTTTTGAAGCAATTGATCCATAGTGATCAATCTGGATTTATAACTGGAAGATATATGAAATATAATGTAAGACAAATTGTTAATTTAATTGAGTATTTGGACAAGAATAATCAAATCCCTGCGGCTTTGATATTTTTGGATGCTGAAAAAGCTTTTGATCAATTAGATTGGCAATTTTTATTGAGAGTAGTAGAGAAAATGAATTTTGGGGATAAATTTTTGTATGCTCTTAAGGCTATATATCAAAAACAATCAGCACAAATTATAATTAATGGGGGATTAACAGATGCATTTAATATTGAAAAGGGTACTAGACAGGGATGTCCTTTATCCCCATTGTTATTTGTTTTAACAATGGAGATCTTACTTATTAAAATTCGAGAATCATCTAGAATAAAGGGAATTAAAATAAATAAGGATGACTATAGGTTGAGAGCTTTTGCTGATGATTTGGTTGTGACATTATCTCAAACAACAGAGTCGGTAAGGGATTTGGTTGAAATTATAACTCAGTATGGGAAAGTTTCTGGTTTTAAGGTAAATAATAATAAGACTAAAATATTATCGAAAAATATGTCTATAAAGGAAAAGGATATTTTGGCTAAATTATCAGGTTTTGAAATAGTGAGAAAGGTTAAATATTTGGGAGTGTATATTACAGCTTCTAATGTTAAATTGTATAAAAATAATTATGAGACATTATGGGCAAAAGTGTAAAAGGATCTAAATGATTGGAAAAAATTACAGTCATCTTTGCTGGGACGAATCTCAGCAGTTAAAATGAATATTCTTCCAAAGTTTCTTTTTTTGTTTTAAATGATACCTATTTTGAAAAAAGATGCCAACTTGGAGGAATGGCAGAAGGGGATTAATAAGTTTATTTGGGCAGGGAAAAAACCAAGAGTTAAGTTTAAGATTATACAAGATGTAAGGGAAAGAAGAGGACTCAAGGAGCCTCATTTAAAATTGTATTATGATGCGGTGACTTTAACACTGATTAGTGATTGGCTTAATTTAACAAATAAAACTATTCTTTCTCTTCAGGGATGGGACTTATTATATGGATGGCATGCATATTTAATTTATAATAAAAAGGTAGATCAGGTTTTTAAATCTCATATTTTAAGAAATGCTTTATTACATGTCTGGAAAAAGTATTATTATAGGTTAAATTATAAAATCCCAATTTGGGGGATTCCTGGACACACGATAGAGGGAGTATCTAGGGAAGTGAATTTGGATAGGATTTCTTATAAGAAATTACTTAGTTTGGTAGGGCAGAATTGGCAATTAAAGTCTTTAGTTGAGCTGAAGCAAGAAAATATTGTACACTCTTGGTTTCAGTACAATCAATTGTTAGTGAGGTGGAGTATAGATCAAAAGGTTGGTATTACTTTAGAGCAGTGGTTCTCAACCTTTTTAATGCCACGGCCCCCAACCGGTCGTAAGTCGAGGACTACCCAATCAGTCATAAGTCGAGGACTTTCCCTGCCCGGGAGCGCCGCGCATGCGTGGTGCCGCCCCCTGCGCTGGCCGAGGCCTAGCTGGCAAGGGGCAGCGACGGCACAGGGCGACCACTGGCTGGGCCACCAGCTGGCCCAGCCCAGGCAGGTAAGGCACCCACCGGGCCCCACGCATGGCAGCAACCCTCCCTGCACCCGCCGCTGCCCCGCTAGCCTTACCTTGGCCACCGCCCATTCGGGGCGGCGGCAGGCAGCCCCAGGCACTCCTGGGCGGCCACGGCAAGCGGCACGACAGCGCAGGGTGACCACCGGCTGGGCCACCAGCTGGCCCAGCCCAGGCAGGTAAGGCACCCGCCAGGCCCCACACGCGCCAGAAACCCTCCCTGCACTCGCCGGCCTCCCACCTCCCACCCCTGGCCCTCTTTTACTTACTTTTAGTAGTTGCTCAGCAGGGAGGGAAGCTTTCCTTGCAGCACCGTTTGCAGACTGGGGCTTTTGGCGGTCTCAGCAGGGCAGAGACAGACGGGACAATTCCTATTGGCTTTTGTAAGCCAATAGAATTAGACTCTATTCAAGAGAGTCTATTCTATTGTCTTTCAAAAGCCAATAGATTCTATTGGCTTTCAAACGCCAATAGAATAGAGTCTCTTGAATAGAGTCTATTCTATTGGCTTTCAAAAGCCAATAGAATAAGAGGGAGTAGCACAGCTAAAGAAAAGGGGGGAAAAATGGCGGACAGCCTTGTTTGGCGACCCCCGTGAAATGGTTGTTCGACCCCAAATGGGGTCACGACCCACAGGTTGAGAACCGCTGCTTTAGAGGATGTGAATTTGGTAAAACAGATTAAAGATCAAACTCGAGCCCATATAAAAAGAATTTATAATGTTCTAATAGAATTGGATTCTGAAACGGAGTTAGTTAAAGATTGTATGGTAAAATGGGCTCAGAATATTCAAGAGCCAATTCTAATGGACACTTGGGAGCCAATTTGGGTTAGAAATGTAAAATTTACTCAAGCTCAAAATTTAAGAGAAAATTTTTATAAGATGTTTTATAGGTGGCATTTGGATCCTCAAAAACTGTCCTGTATGTATCCTAATTTACAGCCTAAATGTTGGAGATGTGGAAGCTTAGACGCAACCTATTTTCATATTTGGTGGACTTGTAAAGATATAAAAGCTTTTTGGATTAGGATTTGGTGGAATATTCAAAAGATTTTTAAGAGAAAGATAAAGTTCATGCCACAATTATTTTTGTTGGGTATTATTGTAGATTTTGATGTTAAAGAAATTAATTTGATGCTGAATCTTATAACAGCTGCAAGACTACTGGTGGGGCAATATTGGAAGAAAAATATTTTGCCTACTATGGAAGAATGGATACTTAAGGTGTCTAATTTAGCAGAAATGGTGAAAATCTCCGCCTATTTGAAGGACCATTCACAAGAAAAATATATTTTGGTTTGGAGAAAATGGATTGATTATATTCAAAAGAAATATCAGACTGAAAAATATTATCTTGCTTATGAGTAATTTTTAGATTATTGTTAATAGTTTAATATGATTGAATTTATATTATTTTATTTTATATAATATTTTATATTATATTATTTTTAGTATTATGGTTTAATTATATAATTATAGAATCATATAATTATTTTTGTTTTCAATTTGTTAATATTCATTTTGAAGAGGAGTTAAAGTAGGTTATGGATTTGATTAATAGTATAGTTGGGTAATGTTATTTAGATTATGTTTGTTTATTTGTAACCCTGTAATCAGCTCTGGGAAGTGGGGGAGGGGGGGAGGGGTGGGAGGGATTGGGGATATATATTGTGTGAAATTTTTAAAACTTTTAATTAAAAAAAAAGAATTTAAAAAACCAATAAAATTTGTTTAAAAAAAAAAGAGAGTCAACAGGCCTCACAACTGAAAAAAAAGAGAGAGAGAAGAAAAAAAAAGAATTCAATTGCTTGGGTCCAAGCGCTACCTGACGCTCTTTTGCGTGTGAGAACTGCCACCAGGCAGCCTCTTGGCCTGTCCCCCTTTGAAATCATGTATGGTCAGCCCTTTCTTTATCATTCTTCCTTATCTACCTCCCTTCCTGTTTTTGGAGACCAGGCCCTTAGGGAATATATATACTTGCTTGCTAATAATGTTTCTTCCATTTCTCAAGCTGTTCAGGCCCTCCATCATCCAGGATTGGATCATCCGCTCCATCCTTTCCTTCCTGGTGATTGGGTGCCTGTCAGGTCCTGGGCTGATTCCAGCCCTTTGGCTGAATGCTGGAAGGGACCCTTTATTGTTCTTCTCGCTACCCACACAGCGGTCAAGGTTGCTGGGATTCATGCTTGGATTAATCACACTCGCCTTCGCGCTTCTTCACCACCTTCTGATGCTGAGGACCAAGTTCCTTGGACTGTGGCCCCTAGTGCTGAGGAAGACCTTGGGCTGAAGCTTCTGTTTGAGGGCCAGCACTGATTTATATGCCGGGACCTTTTGGTCGTTGTGATACCTGTGCCCGCTGGGCTTCTATACGGGCATTTTCCTCTCACTGGCTTCCTGCTTATTCACACCGCAGGCATCACTCCTCTCTCCCTTGGCTGACGTCTGGTTTTTTGTTTGGGTTGTTCATATTTTCTTTTTTGTTGTTCTATCTTGTTTTCCTTGCCCTGCTCCATGCTTTCTTTCTTTCTTTCTTTTTGTGGAGCCTGATCTACCCTTACGGGGGGGGGGGGGGGATTGTGGCAGGGGTGGTTGGGTTCTGGCCATGGTTGAGGTGTGTGACATGGCAAAGGGCACAGACCCTGCAGGCATGGACTCCCTTGATACTTTGTCTCAGAGGAGAAGGTCTCATAGTTAGGAGAGTCCAGATACTGGCCAGGAGAACCCAAAGGCCCCCTCACGTGTATCTCACCCTAGCAAGTCAGTTCCAGGACTTCAGCCAGAGGTGTCCCATAATGCTGCAGTTGGACCTAAAAGGGGTACTTTGCACAATAAAGCCCAAGGTAAGACATCTGATTTACTGCCTCCGGGAGAAACCAGACATCAGGAGGGGGTTCTGCCATTTTCAGTTGATCACATCTTGGCATTGCCTGCAATGCTTCTCCATATGGAGTGGAGGCAGTTCTTAGCCATCTGTTGGTTGATGGGGCACAGGTCCCTGTAGCGTATTACTCCAGAACCTTGTCTTCTGCTGAGAGGAACTACGCTCAGATTGACAGGGAGGCGCTAGCCATTGTGGCTGGCATTAAAAAGTTTCATGATTTCATATATGGCCGCCATTTCACGGTCTACACTAACCATAAGCCTCTGCTAGGGTTGTTCACCACAACCAAACAGACCCCACATATTCTTTCTCCTCGTATGCTGCTTTGGTCCATTTTCCTGTCAGCATATGACTGCTATTTAATTCACGAGCCTGGAAAGGAAATGGTTCATGCTGATGCTCTGAGTAGATTACCCCTTCCAACACTGGAGCCTGATCCTGCTCCAGCCATTAATATTCTGTCCATTCAAGAGCTGCCTGAGTCTCCCCTCAATGCAAGGGATGTGGCTGCTGAAACTGCCACTGACCACACGTTCACACGCGTTCTGTCATGTGTGTTGTCAGGATGGCCTGACAGATGCCCTGATACTGAGTTTCAGAGTTTCTGGCAAAGAAGACATTAGTTGTCCACTTTCAAGGGTTGTCTGCTATGGGGAAGTAGGGTAGTAATCCCTACCTCACTGAGGACTAGAGTGCTGCATTCTTTACATGAGGGACACCCTGGCATAGTCAGGATGAAGGCACTTGCACGCAGCCATTTGTGGTGGCCTGGCCTCGTTAAAGCCATTGAGGCTCAAGTGCATGGGTGCCATGTGTGCCAACGGTCCCGGCCTGAAATGCCTCAGGCCCCAGTTCATAGATGGGAGGAAATACACACCCCATGGTTCAGGGTACATATAGATTATGCTGGGCCTTTTCAGGGGCAATTCTTCTTGGTTGTTGTTGATAGCCATTCTAAGTGGCTAGAGGTTGTTCCTGTGTCCTCCACTACTGCTGCCAAGACTATCCAGGTGCTGAGAAGTATTTTTGCAACTCATGGCCTTCCAGATGTTCTCATTTCAGACAATGGTCCTCAATTCACCTCTTCTGAGTTCCAGGTTTTCCTCCAGGCCAACATGATCCGCCATGCAACTTCTGCTCCTTTCCACCCATCCACCAACGGAATGGCTGAACGTATGGTGCGCACCACCAAGGATACCCTTAAGAGACTGACTTACAGTGACTGGCATCACAGGTTAGCAGACTTTCTTCTTGCACATTGCACCACACCTTGCACTGCCACTGGAAAGAGCCTGGCTGAACTTTGTTGGGGTCGCCGGCTCATTACCAAGCTGGACAGACTGCACCTTGACCGGGTGGCGTCTCAAGGGTTGCATCCACAGCCACCAAGGTGTCTGCAAGTGGGTGCTCCTGTTTGGACCAGAAATTACGGGCCTGGTCACCCGTGGGTACCTGCTGTCATCTGCAATGTCTCTGGGCCTCTGTCCTATGAAGTGTCCCTGGAAGACGGCCGTGTTCTTCGGCGGCACATAGATCAGCTGCGTGCGAGGCTGGAGTCTCACTCTTCCACTCCTGGCTCTGCTCTGCGGGAGGGAGGAAGGTTATAGAATACATTTTGAGGATCAATGTCAGCAGCCAGTACTGGCAGCTGAGGAGATCGTTGATCCTCCATTCCGAGATTCCGCAAGTGCTCCAAACAAGAATTCATGGGGCAGAGAACTACCCTACACACCAAGACACACTGTTGTGGTTCCGGCTAATGAAACATTCCAAGGAACTTCCAGGCATTCATTTTCCTAAAAGTCTTTTATTGTTACAAAATGTCGGCACAGGCATAACGGAGGGATACTAGGATCTAAGTTCTCTTCCTCTGAGCAGTTAAATTATCAGCATGTTCCCTCCCTAAATTAGCCGTCATATCTCACATTATCCAATTAGTGTGAAGGTCAAATGTTTTCTTCCTCTTTCTTTCCCAGGCTTTACCCCAACGCCCTTTCTGCTCTTTATTAACCCCATATTTACCAGACAATTCTGCATATTGTCAAAAGCAAGAATATACAATATTTGCAGCACTGACATCCGGCCCCCCTTACAAGAAGGACGGATCCTGTAAAGTAAACAAAAGCATATGTTAAGGGTTATCTTTCAGTTTGTTGGGGTGTTTCATATGAAACCTTTTGACCAATCTGTCAGCTTTCACTTCACTGGATTTCACCCAGGTGGCTTCAGACAACGGGTATCCCTTCCATTGGATTAGGTACTGCAATTTCCCTTTAAAAATTCTAGAATCAAGAATACGTTTTACTTCATAGTGGGTTTGCCCTTCAACTATGAGGGGCCCAGGTGCTTTCTCCGGGGGAGGTCTTAAAGTGGAGCCCTGATAAGGCTTCAACAAGCTACAATGGAAAACTGGGTGAATTTTCCCTAAAAGTCTAGGGAGTTTTAGTTTTACTGTGATCGGGTTGATAATCTTTACTATGGGGAAAGGCCCCAAGAATTTTGGTCCCAATTTCTTGCTGGGCAATTTGAGGCGTAGATATTTAGTTGACAGATAGACCTTTTCCCCAACTTGGAATGTTCTTTGGGGAGCCCTCTTTTTATCAGCCTGCTTTTTATAGGTTTCAAAAGTCTTTTTTAAAGCAGTTTTTGTGTTTTTCCAAACTTCTTCCCACCCTTTCACCCACTGATCAAGTGTCTGTGAAGCGGAGGGCAACTGAGGATATTCAGGTATTGGGTTAAATTCTTTCCCTGTGTCTACTTTGAAAGGCATGTAGCCAGTGCTGCTGTGCACAGAATTATTGTACGCCACCTCCGCAAAAGGGAGGAGATCAGTCCAGTTCGTCTGTTGGTAAGAAACGTAGCATCTAAAATATTGCTCCACCATTTTGTTAGTGGCTTCTGTGGCCCCATTGGTGGCCGGATGAAAACCACATGATAACCCTTGAGATGATCCAATCAATGTAAGGAAATTTCTCCAAAACTTTGCTGTGAATTGCACCCCCCTGTCTGAAATTATTCGCTTAGGGGCGCCATGCAGCCGGTAGATATGTTTCAGGAACAATTTGGACAGTCGTTGGGCAGATGGGAGTCCTTTGCAGGCGATGAAATAAGCCTGTTTCAAGAACAGGTCTATTACAGTCCAGATGACAGTATTTCCCCTACTTTTAGGTAGGTCTACTATAAAGTCCATAGCTATTTCTTCCCAGGGTTGAGAAGGGTCTGCCACGGGTTGCAGTAACCCAGGAGTTTTCCCTGGGATTCTTTTCATTGTGGCACATACAGTACAACTTTTTACATAGTTTTCCACATCCTTTTTCAGCCCCGGCCACCAGAATTGCTGGCGGGTGAGGTGTAGGGTTTTCAAATATCCAAAGTGTTCAGCCTGCTTTACATCGTGGCTGTTTGAGAGCATTAAGACGGAGTGCCTCTGGCAAATATAGCTTCCCCCCTTTGTAAGCCAAGCCATCCCTGCATGTTAGGGAGGATTGATTATCTTTGAACCATTGGTCGGTGAGGAGCTCTCGTTTTATTTTCTTCGCTCCAGGGTCATCAGGATTGGGGACCCTGTGGGTGTAAGTTGAGCGACAGTTTGTGGATTGGGAATAATCGCCTCGTTAACCTGCTCTCATTCGCTTTTGTACTGGGGTAACCGGGATAGCACATCAGCTAGGAAGTTCTTTCCTCCTGGTATGTACTTTAGAGTGAAGTTGAAGCGGTTAAAGTACTGTGCCCACCATACTTGCTTTGGTGACAATTTGTGGGGAGTTTTCAGTGCTTCTAGGTTTTTGTGATCTGTCCATACCTCAAATGGCACTTTGCTCCCTTCCAGATAGTGTTGCCAGTTTAATAGCGCCCATCTAATCGCAAAGGCCTCTTTCTCCCAGATTGCCCATCTCCGCTCGCTCTCAGTAATTTCTTAGAGGTGTAGGCACAGGGTTGCAGGATCCCAATTTTATTCTTTTGCAGTAACACAGCTCCAACTGCCACATCGCTGGCATCAGCTTGAATCACAAAGGGTTCCCCTGGGCAGGGGTGCTTCAGAACCGGTTCAGCAGCAAATAGTCTCTTTAAATTCTCAAAAGCTGTTTGAGAGCCCATTGTCCATGCTAGTGGTTGGCCCGGTCGTGGCTTCCCTCCTCCTTTGCCTGTTTTGAGTAGTTCTGTAAGAGGTAGGGCAATCTCAGCAAAAGAAGGGATGAATTGACGATAAAAGTTGGCAAAACCCAGAAAGCTCTGGAGCTGTTTGCGAGTCCTTGGGGGCTGCCATTCGATTATAGCTTTCACCTTGGCTGGATCCATTTCAATACCCTCATTGGAAATTCGGTAGCCAAGATAGTCTAATCGGGTTTGGTGAAATTCACATTTTGACAATTTGACATAAAGCTTGGCATTCAATAGTTTCTTTAACACTTCTCTCACTAGCTTTATGTGATCAGTCATATTTGTGCTGTATATCAGGATATCATCAAGATACACCAAAACCCCTTTGTACAAGTGATCATGTAGAACCTCATTAATCAACTGCATAAATACAGCTGGGCCCCCCTGTAATCCAAATGGCATGACCTTGAATTGATAGGTCCCCACGGGGCAGTTGAAGGCAGTTTTCCACTCGTCTCCCTCCTTTATTCTCACCCGGTAATATGCCTCTCTCAGGTCTAATTTAGTGAAGACACTCTCCTTAGCCAGATGGGTCAATAAAACCTTTAGGAGGGGGAGGGGGTATTTATTTTCCACACTTACAGCGTTGAGTCCCTTGTAGTCTACGCAGAGACAAAGAGACCCATCTTTTTTCTCTTTGAACAACACAGGGGCTCCCACAGAAGATTTGGCCCGTTCAATAAACCCTTTCGCTAGGTTTTTGTTCACGTATCTCTGCATCTCCTCCATGTCGAGGGGGGACATCCTCAGACGTGGAAGTTCAGCTCCGGGCACCAGTTTGATAGAGCAGTCATTGGGTCTGTGAGGGGGTAGGACATCACATTCTTTTTCACTGAACACCTCCGCCAGGTCCCGGTATTCCTTGGGGATGACTGGTTCACCTGGAGGCAGTGAGGCGGCCATATGCGCTGGCTCATTGGGTGGCCTAAGATGCCCAGTAACATCTGTTGAATCAATGGGGGGATCAGGCCCTATAGGTAGTCTCACAGTTCTCATTCCTTTCTCCCACCAGATAAACGGCTTCCATTTGTCTAACCAGGCTAGTCCTAGGATCACTGCCTCAGTCATTTTTGGAGCCACTAGGAAGCGAATAAACTCCCAGTGTGCACCTATTTCTAGGCGTAAAGGCTCGGTTAATTGTGTGATAAGAGTCCCTCCCATCAGGGAGCCATCGGCTTCCTCAAATCTCACTGGTTTGGAAAGCTGTTTTGCCCTTATGCCCATTTTCATGGCAAACGCCAGACTAATAATGCAGCGGGTACATCCCAAATCAATTAGTACGTTCAAGTCTATTTGTGCCCCAGACTTAGGGATTATAAATTTGGCATCCAGAGAAAAAGGCAGGATTTGTCGACTCACTATTGGGTCATTTTCTCCTTCATCATCTCTGTCAAAGAAGGGTAGAGCAGGGGCGGGTCCATCTGGAGTCTTGGCGTCCTCCTGGATGACTGTTCTTGTACTATTTGTTTTGTTATGTTTTATGTGTTTTTTATTGTTAGCCATCCAGAGTCCTCTGGGAGTGGGGCGGCTTATAAATTTTAAAAATAAATAAACAAATAAATAAATAAAATCCCCAAGATCCATCTTCAGCCCAAGTAGCAGTCCCATAGACACACACAATCTTTTATTTATTTATTTATTTATTTATTAAAATTTATAAACTGCCCCACTCCCGCAGGACTCCGGGCGGCTAACAATAAAAACACAATATAACTTAACAAGACAAACAATACAGTAACATTCATCCAGGGGTCAGATTTTATAAACCCCAGGCCTGCCAGAAAAGCCAGGTCTTAAGCAGCTTGTGGAAAACCAACAAGGTGGGAGCAGTCTTAATCTCCGGGGGGAGCTGGTTCTAAGACGTGGGCACCATCACAGAGAAAGCCCTCCCCCGCGGCCCCGCCAAATGGCACTGCTTGGCCGACGGGACCTGAAGGAGGCCCAGCCTGTGGGATCTAACCGGACGAAGGGAACTATGAGGTAGTAGGCGGTCTCGCAAATAGCCTGGCCCTGAGCCATATAGAGCTTTAAAGGTAATAACCAACACCTTGAATTGGACCCGGAGACCAATAGGCAACCAGTGCAGCTCGCGGAGGATAGGTGTAACGTGGGTGTACCGAGGAACACCCGCTATCACTCGCGCGGCTGCATTCTGGACCAACTGTAGTCTCCGAATACTTTTCAAGGGTAGCCCCATGTAGAGCGCGTTGCAGTAGTCCAGGCGTGAGGTGACAAGGGCATGAGTGACTGTAAGGAGAGCCTCCCGGTCTAGGTAGGGTCGCAACTGGTGCAACAGACGAACTTGTGCAAAGGTCCTCACAGCCACAGCCGTCAAATGATGTTCCAATTTCAGCTGTGGATCAAGGAGGACACCCAAGTTGCGAACCCGCTCCGAAGGGGGTATATTTTCCCCTGCTAGAGTCAACACTGGACAGTTAACATGATCCTTGGGAGGCAACATCCAAAGCCACTCGGTCTTGTCAGGATTGAGCCTGAGTCTGTTAACCCCCATCCAGACCCTCACGGCTTCAAGGCAATGGCCCATCACATCAGCCACTTCACTGAGAGAGCTCGGGGAAGAGATATATAGCTGGGTATCATCAGCATACTGATGAAACCTCACCCCGTGCTGTCTGATGATCTCACCCAGCGGCTTCATGTAAATGTTAAATAGGAGGGGGGAGAGGACCGACCCCTGCAGCACCCCTCATTCAAGGGGCCTTGGGGTTGACCTCTGCCCTCCCACCAATACCGATTGCGACCGGCCAGAGAGGTAGGAGGAGAACCACCGTAGAACGGTGCCTCCCACTCCCACCCCTCCAAGTCGTCGCAAAAGGATACCATGATCGATGGTATCAAAAGCCACTGAGAGGTCAAATAGCACCAAGACAGAGGAATAACCCCTGTCTCGGGCCCGCCAGAGATCATCCATCAGTGCGACCAAAGCAGTTTCTGTGCTGAAGCCGGGCCTGAAGCCAGATTGAAAAGGGTCTAGGTAATCCGCTTCATCCAGAGACCGTCGGAGCTGGAGCGCCACCACTCTCTCTACAACCTTCCCCAAAAAGGGGAGATTGGAGACTGGACGGAAGTTATTTAAATCAGCCGGGTCCAGGGTAGGCTTCTTGAGAAGGGGCCTCACAACCACTTCCTTCAAGGGTTGCGGGAAAGACCCCTCCCTCAACGAAGTGTTGATCAACACCTGGAGCCAGCCTCGTGTCACCTCCTTGGTGGCCGAGACCAACCAGGAAGGACACGGGTCCAATAAACAAGTGGAGGCACTCATCGCTCCCACCGCTCTGTCAACATCCTCAGTGGTCACCAACTCAAATTCATCCCATAAAACTGGGCTAAGACCTGCTCTGGTCATCTCAGAAGGCCGTGCCCAATCGGAGTCTAGGTCTGTCCGAATCCGAGCAATTTTGTCTGATAGAAACTGCACAAATTCTTCCGCCCTACTCTGTAAGGGCTCCCCGGCTTCCCGAACGTTAAGTAGGGAACGGGTCACCCTAAACAGGGCAGCGGGGCGAGATTCTGCAGATGCAATAAGTGCAGAAAAATGCAAACATTTTGCCGCTCGTATCGCCACTAAATAAGTCCTAATATAGGGTCTTAAAAGTGTCCGGTCAGATTCGGAGTTACTAGCCCTCCAGCGTCGCTCTAGACGTCTCTTCTGACGCTTCATCTCCCGTAGCTCCTCGGTAAACCAAGGTGCCCTCCGGGATCCACAATCACGGAGAGGTCGCAAAGGCGCGATCCGGTCTAACGCCCCTGATGCCGCCTTATTCTAAGCAGCAACCAAGGACTCAGCCGGTTCGTGGAGGAGGGAATCAGGAAAACCCCCAAGCGCTATTCTGAACCCCTCCGGGTCCATTAAACGCCTGGGGCGGAACCACCTAATCGGTTCTGCCTCCCTGCGATGGGGGAGTAGGACCGAGAAATCTAACCTCAACAGGAAGTGATCTGACCAGGGAGAAGTAACTATACCCCTTAAATCGAAATCACGTCTCCACTGCCCCGAGAGGAATACCAAGTCGAGCGTGTGTCCTCCCCTATGGGTCGGACCCTGAATTATCTGGGTCAGGTCCATGGTTGTCATGGAAGCCATGAACTCCTGAGCCGCACCGGAGGATTCGTCGAGTGACGGCAGATTGAAATCCCCCAGCACCATAAGCCTGGGGAATTCCACCGCCAACCCGGCTACCCCCTCCAGCAGCTCGGGCAGGGCTGTTCTGGGAGGCAGGTATGTCAGCAACAAGCCCAACTGAACCCTTGAATCCAACCTCAAGAGAAGGGACTCACACCCAACAACCTCTGGGGCAGGGATCCTGCGAGGTCTCAAGGATTCTCGGACAAGAATCGCCACTCCCCCACCCCTTCCCTGGAATCGCAGTTGGTGCATTTTCTGAAACCCGTCTGGGCACATCTCTGAGAGAGGAACACCTCCCTCTTGGCCCAGCCAGGTCTCAGTAATATATGCCAGGTCAGCCTCCTCGTCCAGTATCAGGTCCCGGATGAGGGGAGCTTTATTCATAACTGACCTGGCATTAAGAAGCAGCAACCTGAGGCCAGGGTCCTGAACACCCCCCTCTCCAGGTATTGGAGAAGAGTCCAAGGGGCCGGAACAAGTAATCGCTTTGATGCAGCGAGTCCTTGTTCCCCGAAGATGGCCCACCCCTTGGCTCCTGCCATACCTACCTCTCCCTACGATAACTGGGATGTTCCGGCCCACCTCCACCCCCGAAAACTCCCCACTCATTTCCTCTCATTGTTTCAACATTACATGGAATATCTGAATCAATAGATCTTTTATAGCAACCTAAATGATCATAAATAGGGATTCCCAGTGTCTGTTTAGTGCTTAGGGGTAATAAAAAGAAAGATGATTTAATCCATCCTAAAACACATGATCCACCCCAGTTACCAGGCAAACTTTCATAGGCTTGGTTCCCACAAATCCAATACATATTCTTTGGGGCTATCCATTTGCTGTTATCTGTTTTATTTAAATAAGTTCCCCATCCAGTGAAATTAAACTTTTCTGGTTCACTTTGATTCCCTACACTTGTCCATTGTTTATATTTACCATCCCAATATCCCAAACATATCAAATCTCCTACCTTTTTAGTTCCATTTCTCTCAAAACAGTTTCTTCCTACTAGATTAGTACTTAGGGTCCATATAATCTGTTGGTCATTTCCAGATCGCCCCGTAATATTTCCTTGCTTAGTCATGTTGTTGAAGATCACTGGGTCTGCTTCTAATGCTTCCCATGGCCACTGTTGTCCCATATTAGTTTCTCCACATACAAAACAATTTTTAACGGTCAAGGTTTTGGCTATATCCTCAGCCATATCCATAAACAAGTTACTTGCTTTCTCACTAATATCTATTTCCTTTTCCAATTGTCTTAAAGTATTATAAACTGACCATCCTATTGTTTTAACTTCCCCTGCATATATCTTTTCTTTCTCTATAGTAATATAAGTTGATGGATCTAATCCTGTACCATCTATCCCAAATCCATAACTTACTACTTCAGCATGGTTCTTAGTGATTTCCAACTCCATTGTATTAGTTCCGTATATTCTGTTAAATTTGGTAATACCACTACATCCTGGATAACCCCCTCCAGTGTAATCACAGACACAACTCCACCCTGAACATTTAACAGATCCCCCACAAGGTGACCATTGATTGGGGTTCCCATTTGCAAAGTTCAAATTAGTGGGACATATATATTTATGATTTTGTTTATATGCTGAGATCCAACTAGAGTCCCCACACTTTGTGGCGAGAGGAGATAAACTTAATATTGTACAGGCATCAAACCGTATTAAAGCCTTTTCTGTCCCTTTTTCTAATATTTTTGTGGAATTAACATATGTTAATCTTCCTTCACCTTCAGGTCTCTGTCTCGCTCCTGTTTCAGCTAGACCTACATATATACTAAAATTTAAATATGTTGGCATTGATGGATCATAACACTGTATCTTCTTGTCTTCTCCCTTACAAACTGAATATTGTGTGTTATTTAACTGACACATAGATTGAAATATACATCCCTTAGGTGCTTGGGTATGATATACCAAGGTTTTAATTACTGCGTTTCCTTTGGTGGCATTCGTAATACAGGCTTCACATCCTTCTGTTTTTGTTGCTCTCCTATATCGTTCTCTAGAAAGGGAGAGATAGATAACCATGGACAAGTATACAACACTAAGGATTTGCATTTTAGTCACTCTCGTTGTTCGTCCTGGACTAGTTGTCTTTTAAAGTATATAGTATATTCCTCAAAAGGTTTCAATTTCCAAAATGTTCTTCATATCTGGTACATCTTACACAGTCAATACAATGGAAACAGCAACAACAATCAACATGGCATTTACAGTCACAGTACCAGCACATCAGGTAAAAGATTAAGTTCTTGTATCTCTCGAGGCTGTTGGGATTTTGGGCACAATATGGATGTGAATTCGTTCCTGGTTTGGCATGCAATCACAACTCCTATAAGACAAAAATAACAAACCCTAATCCCACCCAGTCATATAGATCTGGTTTGGACATTCGATTACTGTCGCTTGAGAGTGATCTTTAAAGGTTCTGGATTTGGAACACAGGTCCAGTGTTCCTTTGGTTCAGCTACTGGTCCCTTCACTCGTGTGTAGTGGGTCCACCCTTTTTCTTTCATCCGGACTGCGGTTTCAGAGGTCAGCAACACTTGGAACGGTCCATCCCACTTAGGTTGTAATTTTTCCTCCTTCCAACTCCGGATCAGGACCCAATTTCCCACACAGATCTTATGGACAGGAAACTCCAGAGGCAGCGTCTGCGCCAGCAATCCTTACCTCCTGCAATGATCAAGATACTGGGACAATTTATGCACTTAATTTCTCATCACTTTATCTCTGGTAGATAATGAATCCATGCAGATTTCTCCAGGTGGGAATCCCACCCCATATAACAATTCATATGACCAGACTGAGTGGCACCGACCAAGCGCGCATGCGCAAGGCGCGAAAAATGCCTAGTGATGTTGTCATCTTGTCCGGGGAATGGGGACGTATAAAAGGAGGCCTGCGTGCCTTTGCTTGTTCTTGGAGTTTGAAATAAGCACAATAAAGAGCTGTTCCAGAAACATGTGTATTCTTCATTCGCCATCGCTCCCAGGACTTAACACTAGCTACTTCTGCTTTCATATCTATAGTGTGCCAGCCTTAAAGGGTGAAGTCTTAATTCATGTGTGCCAGCCTAGCTGGGTGAATTGCTTATGTAATCAAAGTGACTAGAAAAATAAGCTTTCTTTGCTATTTGAGGTTTTTAGTCTTTTGTACAGAAGCCTGTCTCTATTCAGCTGAATAAACACGTAAACCTGAAGGCAATTTCTGGTTTCCTGTATTTCTTTATCAAGCAAAACCTCAGAACCTGCACATCAGCAGTACAAGTTCACATATGGAAGTACTGGAGACTGAGTTGAAAGCAGCAAGGTTTTGTGGGAAGTTAGCCCAGAGAAAGAAATATTAAAAAGGGCAGAAAAATATATTTTTCCTCAGAGAAAGAAATATTAAAAAGGGCAGAAAAATATATTTTTCCTCAAAAGGACTTTTTAAAACCAAACCTGGCCCCAAATCTATCTCTCTGCCCCAAGCAAGACTTTAGCCCCATACAAATGCAGATGTAAAACCATCAGAAAGTTGGAGCCAGAGCAATCAAGAAGACAAAAGAAGATCTGCATACCCCACCCAAACTCTAGGAGTCATTAGCCCCATCACCTGGGAAGCAGGATATGATAATAGAATTAAACCACAGATATCAAGGCCTAGACAAACACTCAGAAACAGTCTCAAGGTTCATGCCACAGGAACAGGAAACTATTCCAAACAAGGCTAGAGGGGGTATAAAAGCCTACTACCCCATGTGCTCAGTCTCTTCTCTCCTCTGTACTTTCCTGAAGACCATCTTTCTGCAATAAACTGTAACCTTCTTCCCAAAGCAGTCACCATGTTTGCTTATTTATTCCCGGCTTGGATGAACCAGGATGAAGACCTTACTTCTATCAATTTGGCACCCCAGATGGCACTCCAAGCTAACCTCTCCAATGGACTGAGACTGGTAAGCCCCATCTTGCCAGCAGCAGACCCCCTTGTGTCTGTGGATGGGTCTCCCAGGCCTTGCCCATGTGGAGCTAGGGTAGTAAAGGGAGTTTTGAGAGTTTGAGCTCAAGGGCTGCTTTGGAAAGAAGGTGAAGGTGAGTACCTCTAAATTTTAAGTTTAAAGCCCAGGGGAAGAAAGAAAATGTGTGTATTTATGTTTGGGTGAGTGAGAAGACTTTTTTTCCCCCAATCACAGTTGGATTTTGCTGCTTCTGGTCTTTCCTAGCCGCAGAAAGGATCTGTTTAATTGGCAGAACCTGGACAGCATGGGGGTTTGGTCAGAGCACAGAACCTTTTGTTAGGGAAAAGGGAGAGACTGTGTGAAAATGAAATGGAATGAGTGAATGAAAGAATTGGATTTGGGCAACTAGCTGATAAGGCCCTGTAAGCAAAGCAAAGTTAGGAAATTAAGCCCCAAGAAGGGAGTGACCACCTACCTCTGAGAGCAGGTGGAGGTGCCCGCGGACACTGGAGGTCCAGGTGTCCGTAAATGGTGGGGTAAAGCCGGCCGGTCGAAGAGTAGCCCGTACCTTCTGAGGGAAACTGGAAGGTCTCTGCAGACCCCTTTTTGGTCTGAAAACGTGGAGGATCCCTCAGAGGAGCCCACGAACTCTGAGAGGGATCCAGAGAAGCTCCGTGAGTCCCCTTTTTTCGGACTCACAAAATCGTGATAGTAGGAAGAAGTCTCACAAGGAGACTTCTGACGGATCGTGCCCTTTAGTGGTAGGGAAATCCCATTATAGAAACATGGGAAGTTCTAATTCAAGGGCGGAAGTAGGTTTCCCCGTTGAGAGCTTGCTCGTAGCCTGGGACAGGAATCAGCTACCCGTCCAGGCCGGAATGGAAAAGAGGTAGATAAAGAAACTATATGGGGGAAAAGAAAAAAAAATACAGACTTTGCTTAGGGCCTTGCTGGGAAACCAATTTGGCTAAATAAAGGTACTTAAAAGGGAAAATAAGAAATAGTGATTCTCTCTCTCTCTCTCTCTCTCTCTCTCTCTCTCTCTCTCTCTCTCTCTCTATCTCTCTCTCTTCTCTATGCAACCACGTGGTATGTTTAAAATGTGTGCCTTCCCTAACTTGAGTTATCTGAAATTTATGGTGGGAATGACTAGGATGTGTAAAACTAAGACTTCTGTTCTCTTGTCTTTGTGTATATATGTTTGTCAAAGTCTGTGCATGAGAGGTAAATGTGACTGTTTCAAACTGTTTCAAATCCAAAGAAAAAAGAATTTTAAATTCTGCTAGAAATTCTGCTTAAAATAAACCACAAACAGGAAATACTTCACTCTGTTTGTCTGGCCAACAAACAGAGTGAAAAGAATTGTGTTTGTTTGTTTGTTTGTATTCCTCTTTCTCTCTGTGTACGCTCAAGAACAGCCTTAAGTTACCAGGAGGGATTGTTTTAAGTTTATCTGTTGGAAAAGTTTCACTTGCATTTACTGTATGTGTTTTATCTATCCTTTTCCTGAAAAATGTGTGTCTATCTACAAGAGCCTTTTGAAACTCAAGTCTGCTTGTGTGGGGAAATAATTTTCCTAAGTTACTTTTCATATCCTATCACTTATTGGTGATGCTACTATGAAACTTTTCTTATCCCAAATATATAAGCATTTCTCAATCTCTAAAACGATGTGGTCTATTTTAGAATAAATGTTCTCCTACCCTTGGCAAGTTGCACATATTAAAATATTAGGCTTTTAAAATTATTTGGAGTTTTTAGCATTCTCAAGCTGCCTAACATTTTTTTTTCTTTCCCTCTTCCTTTCAAGTTGCAAGTTCTTGTCCTTAATATGTTGCAAATGGTCAAGTTCAAAGGTGAAACATTTCATTTTGTTGTTCCCCATTTGTCTGTTTCTTTAATAACTGCAGGATTAATGCCCTTTTCAAAATGCCTGCAAGCTACCCCCCTTCCAATTTTTTTTTCCTGCCCTTTGTTCTCCATACTTTTTGTCTGCCTTTCCTGGGAGAGTCCACCCAGAAAGGGGGGGGGGGGGGAGACCTTGTTCTTGTATCTTTCAGCCCTGCAATCCTCTCCCAAACCTTTGGAAGCAGAACACACAGACCCAGATGCTGCCTCCATCCATTTGAGCTATGGAATTGGGTTTTGAATCCAGCCATCCACTAAAAAGCCACCATGCAATCTGAGTGGAAAATCTTCCCAAGTCCTACCATTCCCCAGATGCCTGTGAGAGCTGCAGAAGGAAGGATTCTTGGTGCCATGTGAAGCCTCAGAAGAGAAAATTAGACTGTGGGGGGAGGGGGAAACTCATTGTAAACTTTTATTTCTTGCCCCATTTGTATTGTAACAAGCCAGTTGAATGTATTAGTGGAGAGATGGCACTTGGGAATAGATGGCAGAACAAGTACTGAACACCTTGGACTTCTATCTGGTGGGAGGGAAAATTGATCCAGAATGTTTGTATTGACTATTTTGTAAAAGTAGCTGCACATACATGCACACACACACACCATTCAGAATTACACTTGAGTCTATCCCCTCCACCTACCTTTAGTAAAGTTCCCCCCAGGCTGATTTTTGCTCTATTGTACCAAAGCTTTGTGGGACCAACTTCCAACAGATTCCAAGGGGGAGGGAACCAAGCCCCCTCAGGTAATTTGCAATTCATATGCCTGACTAAGGAAGCAACAGGAAAAATCCCAAACTTCAGCCCTGAATATCTTGCACTGTTGGGCTCAGATTGGGATTCCTAGAGCTCATTATGTGCAATTTAAAGAAAAATTTAATAGCCTGGCATACTGGCTAACCTCAATTGGGCATTACAAACCTGGATGCACTGAATTAAGAGCTAAGGCAGGAAACAACCCTTGAAATTGGGCAGCCAGTGGTCATGTACTAAGGAAAACCATGGCTGTGAAGAATTCTGGGAGGTATACAAACCTGACTGAAAGCTAAAGGTGACATCCAACATTTGAAAATTATTGGCACAGAATATTGGACACTATAAATTTCTTTTCCACTTAACAAAATTTTGCCCTGCCTTTTAGAACTTTATGAGTGCAAGCTCCCCTTTTGGGAGTCACTAAAGGGATCTTTTTCTGCTGCCTCCATTAATGTCTTATTTTTCTTTCTTTTTTTTTTTTTTGCTTAACAGTTTAAAAGCTTGCCTACCAAGTCTCCCTGACCAGATCAATTTTAATGTTGTGCCAATAAGTGTCATACATTTACACACTTAAGGCACAAAGCGGGGATTGAGGGAAGTTAGCCCAGAGAAAGAAATATTAAAAAGGGCAGAAAAATATATTTTTCCTTAGAGAAAGAAATATTAAAAAGGGCAGAAAAATATATTTTTCCTCAAAAGGACTTTTTAAAACCAAACCTGGCCCCAAATCTATCTCTCTGCCCCAAGCAAGACTTTAGCCCCATACAAATGCAGATGTAAAACCATCAGAAAGTTGGAGCCAGAGCAATCAAGAAGACAAAAGAAGATCTGCATACCCCACCCAAACTCTAGGAGTCATTAGCCCCATCACCTGGGAAGCAGGATATGATAATAGAATTAAACCACAGATATCAAGGCCTAGACAAACACTCAGAAACAGTCTCAAGGTTCATGCCACAGGAACAGGAAACTATTCCAAACAAGGCTAGAGGGGGTATAAAAGCCTACTACCCCATGTGCTCAGTCTCTTCTCTCCTCTGTACTTTCCTGAAGACCATCTTTCTGCAATAAACTGTAACCTTCTTCCCAAAGCAGTCACCATGTTTGCTTATTTATTCCCGGCTTGGATGAACCAGGATGAAGACCTTACTTCTATCAGTTTTTATTCATGAGTTTGCAAACACGGGTTCACAAAGGTGGACCCAGAACAGAAAATATACCAGCCTTTTATTTCCCCTCACAAGCTTAGTCCCCCTTCTATTCCCTTTTCCATTTTAGCAAAACATTCTATTGAAAACATCTCCCTAATATGGTTTATATTTCCCTTTTTCTAAGAAGCCAGGCTCTGCACCTGTGTCATCTGCTTACCACTTTAACCATGACCTTTTTGCTAGCATAACTTTAGCCTTCTTTTTGTATTTCCTCTACTTGCGGTTTTAGCTGGCATTTTACTACTTACTTTTGTAATGTGAAAACTGCTCCAGCACCTATGCTTATGCTTGCACTTTAGAAGCAATAGCTACTCTATTTTATAAATGACAGATTAAAGCTTTACCTTTAGAAACAATATTATTTCCATTATTTCACTAAATAACAAAGATTTTCTGAATGGGGATTTTATTGTCAAAGAACTTAGCTGTAGAAATGAATTGGAGAGAGAATGCTACATTATTTGCTGAAACATTTTAAATTCAATTTATCAGTGACTGGACTTACACCTTCCACATGGCAAGTGCTTGTTTCCCCTCCCTTTCAAAATGCCCCAGAGTGTATTTAGTAACTGGTGGGAAGAGTATCAATGTGCTAAGGAAGAATGAAGAAAAATAGTTATCTGCTTGGAGAAACTCTGTTGCAGTTAGTAAGCTCCTCCATCTTTCTCTCATATACAGTACACATGCAGACTTAAGTAAGTATAGAATCTCTATAAAGAACATCACTATAACTATTAGAGGAGAGTAATCTTTTATCTGCAGTACTTTGCTTCTGATACTTAATAAATAACTTATAGACATGGTGAATGTGTCTAGAGTGGTTTAGTTAATAAGGACCTGGAAACTTGATTCATTTTTAGTCTTCATTATCTGAAATGCTGGCCTAACCAAAAACAAACCCCAAAAGATTTGTCTTAACTGAAATTTTGCATTGGAAATGCTAAATATTTTTAACTTATGCCTGCTATTTATACTATTTGCAGGCAACTTTCCTACATCCAGAAGAAATGTCAGAATGAACCTGAAGGGCCAGGATTGGCTGCCTTAACATCTGAAGGAAAAACCTCATGGACAAAGGTTTGGATTTTTGTTTTAAGAAACATTTGGTACAGATTGGTAGGGGCTTTTATGTTTAATAATTGTTTTCTTTCCCTCTTAGACACATGATTATCTTATCAGCCTTGATCTAAAAAACCTGTCTCTGCTGGAAACAATACAGAGTAGCTTATTTGTAATATGCCTAGATCAGGGGTGTCAAACTCACAATGTCACGTGGCATGTCACAATGTATCACTGCTTTTTTTCCATTGCTGGCAATGGAGTGGGTGCAGTTTCGCCATGACGCATCTGGCCCATGGCCCGGCAGTTTGACACCCCTGGCCTAGATGATTCAAGTCCTCAAGCTACACCTGAAGCTCATAGAGAGGTACTTAAAGAATGCCAGAATTCAAACTCCAAGCCACCCTTAATAGTCTGCTCAGTTTTAAGAAAAGTGTATTTAACTGACCATAATTAGCCTTGTTATATCATAGAACAAAGGATAATTACACCATGTATCTGGTTTATTTAAAATGCAAATTATTGTATGTCACAGATAGAATGTGAGAATTAAGAAAGGATACAACACCAAAGAACATAGCAACATTCCTCACCAGGATACTCTTAAACTCTAAATGAAAATTTCAGATATATAAATGGGCAAGATCAAAACATAAGGTGGTTTAATTATACATTTGTTTAGTCAACAGTAAATTCCATTTTTAGAAATACTTCCCTCAGTTACATATATATTGGATTGTAACCTGGACTGCATTTTTTTGTTTTGTTTTTTGAGCCATAATTTCTCACAATGGCTATTAAAACTGTGCAGATTTTAGATATCATGATACTCATGATGATTCCACCTTTCAGAGAGGTGCTCTTTCCTGGGGGAGCCCAACCCTGCAATCTTAACCATTCAGCCTTCTGTTTTTCTACTATCAGCAAGACTATTGGGGGAGAAAATTCAATGACTGGAGTTGCAGAATCAGTGGATGTCACAAGGTTCTACTTCAGAATCAAATGTTAAATTTAAATTGCTTTGACATGATTACATTTTTTTTGCAATATGTCTGGATGCAATTATAATAAAGCTGCCACTGGCCAATGTTATATAATCTTTAATTCAGTGTCTAGCAATGTGTGGGTGAGCATTATCGTGAACCAACACACTGGAAGTGGTGCCATAGAAAATCCTGCCAAATGGGACTTCCGGTTTTACGCAGTAGTGCAGCAGCCGAGGGATCGTGGGGCTCTGCACCCTATGGCCAAATTCTGCCTGCCAGGGGACCCTAAATGGGCCTGAAGTTGCCCCATAGAGGCAACATAGAAGGGGGGAAGTCCCGCCAATTGCAGAGAGATGGTGGTTGTTATGTCCTGAGCCTGTGAAGGCAGGCTCGGGGCATTGCAACGGTCCTGGGCAGGTGCAAGCTGCCCGGGACCAGACTGGCTGTCGCCAGCACTCGCGCGCATGCGTGAAGTGCAGGCGCACCAAATGTTACAGTTTGGCCCGGGGATCGCCTATAAAAGGGGCAGGGAGACTTGGGCGTTGTCGGCGTCTTGTAACCAGTATGTTGAACAGAAATAAAGAGGTTCCTGAGAACTACAACTGCTTCTCGCGTCATTGCCATTTTGCTGAGGACTTAACACTGGCAACGAAGGTGGGATGCCTTACAACGACTGCAGACAAGTTGTAAGCTTACCCTAGAGTCCTGAGCAGTAGGAAACGGCGTTAAACTCAGCAGCTGCCCACCAATTCAGCGAACATCGGGGGTAAGCTGGCTGATAGACCCTTCCTGTACTACAAAAATGGCAAAAGTTGGAAGACTTTCAGAATTCGACGTCTCGCATCCGGAAAGATGGGAGTCCTACGTAGCCAGGGTAGAAAACTATCTTAAAGTCAATCAAGTAAGAGAAGATAGTTTAAAAGCCGCCACCCTGCTGTGCGTTTGCGGTCAAGACGCATTCGAGATCGCTGAAAACATAGCAGCACCTGCACCTCTAGAATCTGTTAACTACACAGATCTCAAAAAACTACTAAAGGAACACTTCCAGCCCAAGTTGTCCGTCATCGTTTGGCGCCACACCTTCGAACAGAGGGATCAGCGGCCCAGAGAATCAGCCAAAGAGTACATTGCTGCGCTGAGAAAAGCTGCTAAACACTGCAAGTTCAAAGATCTAGAAGAACGGCTGAGAGACAGATTTGTATGTGGGCTGAGACATAGAGAATTACAGCAGAGACTTTTCGCTAAAGAAGACTTATCATTCCAAGATGCCTTGAGAGAGGTTACTGCAGAAGAGGCAGCAGGTGGCGCCATCAAGAACATGAGGCCGATCAGAAGTACTCCAGAAGCTGTGTCCATGCACCAGGAAGGAGTCCAAAGGAACCCAGAGGAGGATCCTGACGATGAAGTAGACCGTCTCTACCCCACAAAAGAAGGGAAGCAGAAGGAAAGCTCTTCAGCTGTTCCCAAGTGCATCGGTTGTGGAGGTCATCACAAGAGGACCGACTGCAGATTTCGCTCCGCTATCTGTAGAGCATGCGGAAAACAGGGCCACATTGCAGCTGTGTGTCTGGGCCGTCAGAAGGTACAACCTAGAGAAGAATTGCGCCTGAAAGGTACCAGGGTCCCCAGCCAAAACAGGGTGGGTTTCTGTGCTTCACGAAGAAGCATTTATAGGACAGGCACACACAAGCCCATTAAGAAAAAGCTGTCACTTAAAGTGAAGTTACAAGGGGTTCCATTGGCTATGGAACTGGATACGGGGTCTGCACTTTCAATCATTTCCATGCACACGTTCAAGAAGATTTGTTCTGGCAGCGGATTTCAGGCCAAACTGAGGCCTTCCGACATTGTGTTAACAGACTTTCAAAACTCCAGAGTGTGTGTTAAGGGGGAGGCCACCCTTAACGTGCAGTACAAGGATTTTGAAGGTCCATTAGATGTAATAGTAGTAGGGGGTGAGCGAACGAGTCTCATAGGACTCGATTGGCTTGAGGCCTTGGGAATACACGTCACAGGGCTCAATAGCTTGCAAACAGTAGACCTACAGGAAGTCTGCAAAGAATTTGCAGATGTTTTCAGCCCACAGCTGGGCACGTACAAAGGACCCCCTGTGTCATTAAAACTAGACCCCACTGTCACCCCTATTAGAATTAAAGCAAGAAGGGTTCCTTTTGCTTTGAAAGGTAAAATTGACACCGAATTGGACAAATTGATTCAGCAAGGAGTCTTACAACCTGTCGACTACAGTCCTTGGGAGACCCCCATTGTCACGCCTCTAAAGGCAAATGGGGACATTCGCATCTGTGCAGATTACAAATGCACTCTGAATAAGCATGCCTATCCTGTCCCCGTGGTCAGTCATATTCTGGCCTCCCTCAAGGGGGGGCGTGTTTTTGCAAAGCTTGACCTAGCTCAGGCGTATCAACAGTTGCCTGTTGATGATGCTGCTGCTGTAGCTCAAACCATTGTGACCCACAGGGGGGCATTCAAGGTAAAGAGGTTACAATTTGGAGTAAATGTTGCTCCTGGAATTTTCCAAAGCATAATGGAAAACACACTGAGGGGTATACCAGGGGTTTGCCCCTATTTTGATGATGTCTTAATTGCTGGAGACTCCACACACAACTTAGCTGAGAGATTAAGGGCTGTCCTGCTGAGGTTCAGGGAAACGGGCCTCAAACTCAAGAAGGACAAATGTAAAATTGGGGTGCCTTCTACAGATTTTCTGGGATTCAAAATTGATGCTACTGGGATTCACCCTGCTGAGTCCAAATTAAAAGCTATTATGCATGCTCCTAGGCCAAAGTCCAAGGCCGAACTACAGGTCTTCCTGGGCCTTTTGAACTTTTACAACTCCTTCCTTCCAAACAAGGCTAGTGTAGCCAAACCTCTCCATAGGCTCCTGGACAAACAGGCAGTGTGGCAGTGGTCACAAAAACATGAAGCAAGTTTCAATGAGGTTAAGGCCTTACTCACTTCTAACAGTGTGCTTGCACATTTCAATGAATCCCTTCCTGTGTGCATCGCTTGTGATGCTTCTCCTTATGGGGTGGGAGCCGTACTAAGCCACCTCAGACCAGATGGAACTCAGGTTCCTGTTGCATATTACTCCAGGACCTTGTCTTCTGCAGAGCAGAATTATGCTCAAATTGACAGGGAGGCTTTAGCTGTTGTTGCTGGAATCAAACAGTTCCATGATTTCCTATATGGCAGGCATTTCACGGTCTTCACTGACCATAAGCCTTTGTTGGGGCTGTTTACCACACATAAACAAACCCCCCAAATCATCTCCCCCAGAATGCTGAGATGGTCTATCTTTCTGTCTGCCTATGATTTTTCTTTACTTCACAAACCTGGGAAAGAAATGGGCCATGCTGATGGCCTCAGTAGATTACCCCTGCCAGTAGTAGAGGCTGACCCTGCACCAATAGTCAATATCCTCTCAATTCAAGCCTTCCCTGAGTCCCCTTTAGATGCCAGGGATGTGGCTGCTGAATCAGCCACAGATCTCACACTTTCTCGTGTCCTATCTTGGGTTTTATCTGGATGGCCAGAGAGCTGTCCAGGCACTGAGTTTCTGGTCCAAAAGGAACGAGTTATCCACTTTCCAGGGTTGTCTGCTTTGGGGGAGCAGAGTTGTCATTCCTACCTCAATGAGGACTAGGGTCTTAGGTTCCCTCCACAAGGGTCATCCTGGCATTGTACGTATGAAGGCACTTGCGCGCAGCCATTTGTGGTGGCCTGGGTTAGACAGAGACATTGAAGCTAAGGTGCATGCATGCCACCTTTGTCAACGCTCACGCCCTGAAATGCCCCAAGCTCCTGTGCATAGATGGGAGGAAACACAGTCTCCATGGTCTAGGGTGCACATTGACTACGCTGGGCCCTTTCAGGGTCAATTCTTCTTGGTCTTGGTTGATAGCCATTCAAAATGGCTTGAGGTTGTACCTGTCTCTTCCACCACCACTGCAAAGACTATTCAAGTACTGAGGGGGATTTTTGCTGCACACGGGCTTCCTGATGTCCTCGTATCTGACAATGGCCCTCAATTCACTTCTTCCGAATTCCAAGCTTTCTTACAGGCCAACATGATTTGTCATGCCACCTCTGCGCCTTTCCACCCGTCCACCAACGGTATGGCTGAACGCATGGTTCGCATCACCAAGGATGCTTTGAAGAAACTAACCTATGGAGACTGGCATCACAGGTTGGCTGACTTCCTCCTTTCTTATCGCACTACACCTTCCACTTCTACCGGGAGGAGCCCAGCTGAACTTCGTTGGGGGCGCAAACTGACTACCAAGCTTGACCGGTTGCACCCGGACAGACTACCTTCTACAATCACACACCCCAGGGCACCTAGACAACTGCTAGTGGGTGCCCCGGTTTGGACTCATAACTACGGGCCTGGTCATTTATGGGTCCCTGCCACTGTGTCCAGGGTCACAGGTCCTTTGTCCTACGAGGTTTCCCTGGATGACGGTCGTGTCCTGCGACGACACATCGATCAGCTACGCACAAGACGGGACCTTCCCACTGAGACTCCTGGTTCTTTTCCAGGGGGGGAGGGGGACCCCTATGGGCAAAGGGAAGGGTGTGGGCTGCAGCCTATCATTAACGAGGGAACCACAGACAGCTCATTCCAAAATTCTGCGAGTGCTCCAAACAGGAATTCATGGAGTCCAACTAGAACTCAGGCACCAGTGCCTACTCCAGCCAGGGAGTCACCCCGGGGGCATAATCACTACACACCAGCATCATTCAGTACTCCAGTCAGGGAGGATATCCGGGAGCATCCAAACAACCCACACCCTGCAAGAGAGCTGGCACACATTCCGTCTAGTTGGCCCAACACTGCCACTGCTCCTAGAAGGGGGCAAGCACATAGGGAGGTGGTCGAGGAACCGAATCCTGACTACAACACCTCTGGCATCACTCAGGGGACAACTGAGTTTTGGGACAGTACTGAAACCCTAGTAAGCCCAGTTACAGAACGGGAACATGAGGAAAGACAGCCTCTTGATAGGTCTAGGACAGACCTGGGAGGTTCTACAGAGTTGCCCAACAGTGGCAGTCACTTAGGAGGGCCAGAGAGCCTGCAACCAGGCAGGACAACCAGGTCAAACAGAGAAAGAAGCCCTGGCCTGACGAGCCCGGTGGGCAAGCAAGCAGGCCAGGCATTGGAGCACAGTCCTTGGGAATCACCAGGGCCAAGCAAGGGGAACAAGCATACAGCACCCCTCAGTCAAGGGGTACTTGGAAGGTACCCAGAAATCAGGAGATCACAGAGAGCTAAAAGATCTCCTAAGTATTTAGAAGATTTTGTAACCCTACTGGCAAAACAGAGTTAACAGAGAGTATTCCTGTACATGTAGAAAAAATGGAACACTGGGAACAATAGAAGCAAAAGAGATAACTGGTACGAAAGCTAGTATGGGTATCACACTCGTATTGGGTTGCATATTATTATTTGTATGATTATAGTCTTAGCCGGGGGGGAAGGGGTGTTATGTCCTGAGCCTGTGAAGGCAGGCTCGGGGCATTGCAACGGTCCCGGGCAGGTGCAAGCTGCCCGGGACCAGACTGGCTGTCGCCAGCACTCGCGCGCATGCGCGAAGTGCAGGCGCGCCAAATGTTACAGTTTGGCCTGGGGATCGCCTATAAAAGGGTCAGGGAGACTTGGGCGTTGTCGGCGTCTTGTAACCAGTATGTTGAACAGAAATAAAGAGGTTCCTGAGAACTACAACTGCTTCTCGCGTCATTGCCATTTCGCTGAGGACTTAACAGTGGTCATCCAATTGGTTTGGGAAAAGCCCTCCAGAAACCGGCAGGAGAAAGGCTAGCTTAACTTCCAAGTCTAGCCGAAGCTACAAGCAACCGAAGTCCAAAAGTACTACTCTAAGCTGACTGTAAACAACGTGTTTGGAACTGGGTAAGAACAGTGATTTTCTCTCTTCTACTTGTAAATTGATTTCCTGGAAAAAGAAAAAGAAAAACCCCAAGAAGCAAAAAGCCTCCAAAAGTGAGGAGGGGGAACTTTGCCCCACCCTCCTGCAGACGGAAGTGGCAAATTAAACTTTTCAGGGGAAACAGACATATATTGAATTGAAAAGAATATAAGACTTAATTTGAATAAGTTTGGAATCGGTGGATTCTGTTAAGATTTTCCTTTTATGTCATGAAAATACAAGTAAATAATTGTCTATTACTGAGAGAACTGTTGCTGACATCTAGTGGTGGATGAAAATATACAACAGCAGCTGCTCTATTACAGGGACTGGCAAGGCCCAGGAAAAGATAAATTTGACTTTGGTGACCTTCAGTGTCTTAATAACAGAGAACAGCTGTGACAAAAAAAAAAAAAGAAAAGAAAACGTTTTGGGCTTTCTACAAAGTGAGAATTATCAACTCTAAAAAAAAGAATTTACCTTTCTGGATTACAAATACTAACTTAATTGTGACTCTAGAGCTGTCTGCAGAGAAAGGAAAACCCTGATTTTTGGCTATCATGGAAAACCAGAGATCTGCAGAAAGAATATACCAAGAAAAAACAAATACTTTCCAGAAGGAGATCTATGCTATGTTGCAAATAATCCAAACAACAATAATCTCAAACCATGAGGAGATTAAAAATAACCTTGAAAACTTAAATTAACACATCTCCAATTTAACTTTACAACATAAAAATTCTCAGAAAATAAAAATAGAAAGTGAGCAGAAAAAACAGACAACTGAATATGAGACAGAGGAGAGTAATTTCAAGATGGAATTTAATAATATAAGGAAGTATGACTTAACCCAGATGGAAAAAAGTTTACAGGAAACTCTGGACATGAAAAAGACAAACTTACACTTTAAGATTACAAAATATGTTTGAGGACAAGAAAAAAGATTTGGCAAAATGGATTTTGCCAGGAGAATTACGAGAACTTGAGAGACAAAAAATAAATAAATAAAATCAAGAAAGAAAGAAAGAAAGAAAGAAAGAAAGGAAAAGATTTTTAATAAATATGAAGGGGCGAAACCTTCCTATAAAAACATCTTACCTGTTTTGCCTTTTGTACCTACAACAACATTTATAAGATTATGGGAAGATACTTTGCTTCAACGAAGCATATTGAACAGGAAAGATGTTGGGCAAAAAAAAAAAAAAAAAAAGGCTAAAGTGAGAATTAAGAAATTAGATGATGGGAATTACCAGAGGGAGTATTTAAAAATTAAACATTTGTTTGAATATGACTAAAGAAATAGAAAGATTTTGAATATAAATGAAGATTAGTTTAAGAAGGATGAACCCCTCAAGTAATATAGTATGCCTTCTTTCTTTTTTCTTTTGTGTTTGGTTTTTTGACATGAGAAATATAAAAATGTTGGAATGGTTTATATAAAAGAAATGTTTTCTCTGTTTTGTCTTTTTTTTCTTATTTTTCTTTAAGATATGAGAAATTTAAAATGTGATGGCCTGTATGAGAAAAAAGACTTAAATACTTAAGTGTAACTAATTTTGAGAAAATCTTAACCAGTAAGAATGTTTTGAACATTGTGGGGAAAACAAATTTAAATAAGAATGTAAACAGGATTTATGACAAGGCAATCAAGATGATCAATGAAAAGAAGCTTTATATTCATGTGGTTATTATTTCCAGAAACATGAGAAAAATGTCTATAATTAATTGTCATTTATTTAAATAAGAAATGTATTAATTTAAGGTTGGCAAAAGAGAATATTATTGGAAAAAGAGGAAATCAAATAAAGCTATTATATGGACTATAGAATTATAGAAATTAATTATTGTTTTTTAAACACTAACCCAGACAACACGCTGTTTACCAAATATTAAGGTGTATGTTAAAAATCAATAAAATATATTAAAAAAAAAAGAAAATCCTGCCAAATGTGAAGATGACAAAGGAGTACTGCTAGTGAAGTTCATGGAGTGTGGTTTGACCATCAATTCAGAAGTCTACTGTGAAATGTTACAAAACCTCAGATGAGCCATCCATAACAAGCATCGGGGCATGCTGACTTCCAGTGTGGTGTTGGTTCACGATAATGCTTGCCCGCACACAGCTAGACACACCCAAGAACTTTTGAAGCAGTTCCGTTTTTGATCACCCCGCCCCATAGCCCAGATTTGGCACCAAGCGACTACTACTAAGGAATTTCAAACCTTGTAAGATGTTATGACAAGTGCCTCAATTTGAATGGTGATTATGTAGAAAAGTAATGTAATGTTGTAGTTTTCTAATGTGTATAATAAAAGTTCTGTATCTGCAAGTGTCTGTCATTGATAACGAAATGGAGGTTAATTTCCGAATTGCCCTCGTAAAAGGAAAAAAGAATGACATTGCTATAGGTGTATACTACAGCAGGGCTTTTCAACCAGTGGTACGGGTACCACCTGTGGTACATTGGCACCTGGCAGGTGGTACGTGACCATCCTAGAAAAGTGATAGCGGGGGAGGGGAATGAGCTGAACTGGTGGCAGCACTGCACAAGCCTGAGCGAGAGATGGCTGGAGCCTGCTGTCAGGGCTCAGTGGAAGCTCCAGGATCAATGCCAGGCTCCAGCTGGAGCTCGGCGCTGATCCTGGCACTTCTGCTGAACCCAGAAGAAGTGCCGATCAGTTGGAATGTTGCAGCATCTCCAGGGTCTTGTGATTTACATTCAGATGCTTGGCAACTGATTCATATTTATGACAGTCACAGTGTCCCAGGGTCATGTGAAGTGACTAAAACCTGCTGCAACCACCCAGCAGATGGGGGAATAAAAACCAAACACCTCCCCACTACCAATCCTGAAGAGAAATGCTCACAACAATGAAAACCTCGGTCAGTAGGAAGATCGCCACCAGGTGGGCAGGCAGGTGTCTGGCTTGGGGGGCAGTTTTTTCAGTGCCATTGTAACTTCGAACAGTCACTAAGCGAACTGTTGTAAGTCGAGGACTACCTGTACTTTATCACTTTTTTCCTTTTGGGGGGGGGGTCATCAAGTTTTTGACACCTTGCTAGGTGACTGGTGGTACTCGGATATTGCCATATCCTAAAAGTGGTACAATGGGTGAAAAGGTTGAAAAGCCCTGGTCTAAGTATACTATGTCCACAGCATTTTGCTGGTCTACTAATTTAGTCACTTTGTCAAAGAGTGAAATAAGATTGGTTTGGCATGATCTGTTTTTAACAAACCCTTGCTGGCTTTTATTTATAACTTTGTTTCTAGATGTTCACAAATCTGTTTTTTGATTATCTTTTCCATTATCTTCCCAGGTATTGATGTTAGGCTGATAGGTCTGTAGTTTCCTGGGTCTGTTTTTTCCCCCTTTTTTGAAGATGGGAACCACAACAGCTCTTTTCCAATCCTCAGGTAATTCCTCGGTGTTCCAGGATTTTTGAAAGATATGGTACAATGGTTCTGAGATAACATTTGCTAGCTCCTTCAGAACTCTGGGATGTAACCCATCCGGTCCCAGTGATTTATATTTATAAAGATCAGATAAGTGTTCTCTAACCATTTTCTTATTTTAATTTTTATTTCTAGTCCGTCTTATACAGTTAGGTTTTTGGAAGGTTGGGCTATAGTTTCTTTTTGCATGAAGACTGGTGCAAAGAATGAGTATTTTTCAATGTTTCCGACGCTTCTTGAGTTGTTTTCCCCTTTAGGATTTTCATCTATGGAATTTTTCTTAGGCTGTCTCTGAGTTTGTCAAAATCAGCTCTTTTAAAGTTTAAGACACTGGCTGGATTATGTTCTATTGCTTGTATTTGTATTATATTGAATTCCAGTATGACGTGGCCACTCTCACCCAGGGTTCCGGCAATTTCAACTCTGTCTATCACTTCTTCTCTATTAGTAAGAATTAGGTCTAGTATAGCTTTTCCTCCAGTTCCCTCCTCTACTTTTTGGTTGACAAAAGTCGTCAGCTAGGTTGGTTAGGAATCTGTGTGATCTCCCACTTGCTGCAGAGTGTGTCTCCCAGTTGATATCAGGGTAGTTAGTCTCCCATTACTACTGTGGTATGTGTCCTACATACATTTGTTAGCTGTTTAGCAAAACATTCATCTATTTCTTCTGCTTGGTTGGGTGGCCTGTAGTACAGGGCTTTTCAACCTTTTCACCCATTGTACCACTTTTAGGATATGGCAATATCCGAGTACCACCAGTCACCTAGCAAGGTGTCAAAAACTTGATGACCCCCCCCCCCAAAAGGAAAAAAGTGATAAAGTACAGGTAGTCCTCGACTTACAACAGTTCGCTTAGTGACTGTTCAAAGTTACAATGGCACTGAAAAAACTGTCCCCTAAGCCACAGCCGAGCAAGACACCTGCCTGCCCACCTGGCGGTGCCCTTCCTCCTGTCCGAGGTTTTCATTGTTGTGAGCATTTCTCTTCAGGATTGGTAGTGGGGGTGGGGTGGGGAGGTGTTTGGTTTTTATTCCCCCCGTCTGCTGGGTGGTTGCAGCAGGTTTTGGTCACTTCACATGACCCTGGGACACTGTGACTGTCATAAATATGAATCAGTTGCCAAGCATCTGAATGTAAATCACAAGACCCTGGAGATGCTGCAACATTCCAGCTGATCGGCGCTTCTTCTGGGCTCAGCAGAAGTGCCAGGATCAGCGCCGAGCTCCAGCTGGAGCCTGGCGTTGATCCTGGAGCTTCCACTGAGCCCTGACAGCCCTACAGCTCCAGCCATCTCTCGCTCAGGCTTGTGCGGTGCTGCCACCAGTTCAGCTCATTCCCCTCCCCCACTATCACTTTTCTAGGATGGTCGTGTACCACCTGCCAGGTGCCAATGTACCACAGGTGGTACCTGTACCACTGGTTGAAAAGCCCTGGTCTAGAGAAAAAAAGGACTAGGGGTGACATGATTGCAGTATTCCAGTATTTGAGAGGTTGCCATAAAGAGGAGGGGGTCAACTTATTTTCCAAAGCACCAGAAGGCAAGACAAGAAACAATGGATGGAAACTAATCAAGGAGAGAAGCAACCAGCAACCTATTTTCATATTTGGTGGACTTGTAGAAATATAAAAGCTTTTTGGATTAAAATTTGGTGGAACATTCAAAAGATTTTTAAAAGAAAGATAAAGTTTACCCCTCAATTATTTTTGTTGGGTATTATTGTAGATTTTGATGTTAAAGAAACTAATTTGATGTTGAACTTAATAACAGCAGCAAGGTTATTGGTAGGGCAATATTGGAAGAAAGAGTCCTTGCCTACTATAGAAGAATGGACATTTAAGGTGTCAAATTTAGCAGAAATGGCAAAAATTTCTGCCTATTTGAAGGATCATACACAAGAAAGATATATTTCGGTTTGGAGAAGATGGATAGATTATATTCAGAATAAATATGGGATTAAAAAGTTTCATCTAGCTTATGAGTAAATTTTAGATTAGTATTGATAGTATAATAACTCATTTTAGATTTGGTATTACTGTGGTTTAATTAATATTGACTTGTTTATATTATTCTTTTTGTTTTAATTTTCTTATATTTATCTTAAATGGGAGTTAAAGTATTTTATGGATTTGGTTACTTATATAGTTGGGTAATGTTAATTAGAATTTGATTATTAATTTGTAACCCTGTACTCAGCTCTGGGAAGTGGGGGGAGGGTTAGGGGTGGGTGGGTTTTGGGATATTGTATACTGTATAAAACTTTTCAATAAAAAAAAAAAAGGAAAGAAGCAACCAGGAATTAAGGAGAAACTTTCTAACACTGCAGACAATTAACCAGTGGAATAGCTTGCTGTCAGAAGTTGTGGGTGCTTCATCATTGGAGGTTTTTAAAAAGAGACTGGACTGTCTGTCAGATCCCTAAAAGAAATGTATTGTTACCCTCTTTATATTTGTCCCTGCCTTTGTAACCGTTTTTTGGGGCCTGCCATTCTGTTGGGAGGGGGGATGCTTTGGGGATGCTTTGCACTGTCTTGCCCCAATGACCTCCCCCCAGGACAAGGAATGCATCTCCCTTATCTAGGAGTCGGTTGGCACTTGGAGCCAGAAGGAAACAAAAGCAAGAGAGACCTTGAAGAGTGCACCAATGGAGCCAGTTACCAAAACGCTATGCCACCTGTGGATTGGCTGGAATTCAAATGGACCCTGGGACCCTGGGGGGAGGAGTAATAATATCGCTTTTAATATACTGCTTGCGTGGGTTTTTCTCCAGATCTCGCCTTGTTTTCCCTGATATCACTAGCCCCTAATAAAAGTTCCTTTTGAGAAAATGCCTGTTTCAAGAGTTCTGCTTTCTTGGGAGGCTTAGATGAGGTAGGTCCTTACATAAGGCGAGCTCTGCATAGTGCTCAACCCAGAGAGGCAGCTGCCCTACCAAGGTGGGTTGCAACTGACTTGTCCCTTCCTAGCAGCAGAATGGAAGAGGGCAAAATTGAGACCTGGGGCAAAGACGTTGCTCCGGCAGACCCCGAGGAAGGCACTTCCAGGGACCTGGAGGAGGCTGGACCCTCGGCAGAAGTAGATCAAGCCAGGTGGTCACTCGAGGTCGGAAAGAAAGAGGACTGGGAAGGGAAGGCTCAGAAAGTAACTCTCACGCGAGGCGGAGGAAAGAAAAAAGCCAAAAAGAAGAATCCGGAGCCTACCCCTCCCGAAAAGGAGAAAGCAGAGCTAAAATCAGAGCTGATGGAAGCAGTATTAAAGCAAACCATGGAGTATGTGAGACAGTCTTTTGAGGAGTTAAAAGCCTAGCTGAAGGGGTACCCAGGCTCGGAGGAAGATGCGGAAGAAGCAGATGAAGAAGAGCCAGCAGTGTCTGCTGCAGCAGCGGCTGCCCCCCCTGCAGCAGGGCTACAGTGAGCGCAACCTCCACAAAGACCCAGAGAAGGACCACGCCAGCCCGTGGAGGTGAAGCCGATTCTGTTGGGGGTGAAATTCGATGGGAATCCCAAAAGACTAGGGTTCTTCCTTGTCCAGGTATTCACCTACATGCAGATATATGAAAGAACACTGCCCATGGATGGCAAGAAAGGGTGGTCGCTCTGGCATTGGAAGATACTGACACTGACTGGATAGTGACCCTGTACAACTACAATGTGCCAGAATTAAGAAATTTTAATCTGTTCATGGAAGCTCTCCGCCATTGCTTTGAAGACCATCTGGCAGACCGGAAAGCCCACAACCGTATAAAAATGGTGAAACAGGGGCGACAGTCAGTAGCTGAATACATGGAGGAGTTCCAAGAGCTGGCCAGCCGTTTAAACTGGCCAGAGGACATCCTGGTAAGCTGTTTCCAGGATGGACTGAATGAAGATCTGTACAATGCTTGTGTGGCTCGCGGAGCACCAGGGCAACTGTACAATTGGTGTCTGTTAGCAGAGGAGGTGGAAATAGATCTATGCAAGCACCAACACCGCCCAGTGAGAACGAACTTCAAGCTGCAGCCTGAGAGGAGAGGAGAAACTGCTCACACATCACCAGCAACACCCCGCTCCACTGCTTGCTTCAAATGCAGAAAAGAGGGGCACTGAGCAGTCGACTGCTGCAGCAAAGTGCCAGCGAAGAGGGGAGACCGTCAATCTACTGGGAGACCCACAAAAGCCTCACTGAACCCAAGGGAGTTGGCAATGAGGTCTGAGGAGTTCGTAGAGCATTGCTTATGGAGAAACACACACTAGTCCAACCAGCACATCTGTATCACTCCACATTACAAAAGACATCCAATATCTTCATGTTTCCTAACAATCATATTTCCAAGGCTTTTTTCTTGGGGATGATGTCATCCACGTCATGAAAATAAGCAGAAATACTCAAAACTGTCTCCTTCATTTTATTACATTGATAATCATACACTACTTCATAAATAGAAATGCAGTTCAGTCACATTAAAGTATTTGTACTCTATTCCACCCACTGCAACTGCATTGCTGTACAAAGTCTTTTTTATTTTTATGCAGGGAAACAGAGAAAAGAACCCTTTTCACCAAGAGCTAAGCATTGAAAATTAAATGTGCTTTATTTTTTTTTCATTGACAAACAGTAAAAGAATCATAAGTGTTTTTGTTCCCATTCAGAGTTGAAGGGCTGGTTGAGTTCAGAAATCTTCACCTCTTCTTGTAGTCCCTTCCCCCAAAGTTTGACTGATTGATTTAAGTTCATCAGGGATTGTACTTTGGCTCCTCTTGAATTGTATGATCATCCAACAGCCCAGATGATGACTTCCAAGAACTATAAGCTTCCTTTCACCTTATTGTAATACAAGACCAACCTAGAAAGATGATAACATGGATGTTACTGCAGATAAAAACAAAGTCCCTCATGCTTAGACAATGGTGGGGCACTTGGAGTTTTAGGAGAAAACTGTAAGGACTGTCACAAGTATTGCCACAGGGAGATGAATCCTGCCTATTTGTCAAATATGGGCATGGCCAGTCACAAAATACCATCATATTTTCTACTTGTGCACACAAACACACACACCAGACTCTCACTTCCACCTCCAGTTTGGGAGGAGCTATGTGCAGTGAGCCCATGCCTACTTAGGAGGCCCAGAGGCATTTTTTAAATCAAAGGTAATGCTGGAGGGTAGTGTTTTGCAGAATGCTAGTTTCCCACTGTTGTAGAGTCCATCAAGGGAACTTTACTAACATTAGCGTCCACAGGCACTGCATGGGGAACCCCAAATATAGAGGGAAGGCAGGCACACACAAACACTTGTATTGGAGGAGCTCCTTGGTATATTTCATACCATTAAATAAAGATACAGAGAATCTGTGTAAAGGAAATTACTGTATGTCAGCCTTTTCTATATTGATACCTTCCAGATGTATTAATTACTACTATTATACCCAGACACTTAGTAAAAAGACAATCAAATCTCTGGTATAAATCTCTGGTATAAATGTTACCTTTTCAGAATCCATACCGGGACATCTCCAGTTATACAAATAATACTGCAGATTGCCATCTCCAATACCAAATTTCAGTTTTTCCAGGAATGTTTTGATTTCCATCAGGTCTAGTGCATTGAACACATCAAATCCTTCCTGACAACATAAAGAGATTATAAATTGATTTTCTAATTGGATTTACATCAAGGTTGGTAAAATATTTTATTTAGAAAGGAAACCCCACAATCTGTCAAGCATTTACGTACCTCTCCTACAATTAACTATATTACAAATTGTTTTGAGCACAACAAGCCATATTCTTCCTCCTAGAATTCTAGTTATAATTAACATTTATTTATTTATTTATTTATTTATTTATGAGACTTATATACCGCTTTAAGTGCAAGCACTCTCTGAGCGGTGTACACCAGTAAGCAATGTATATATATATTTACATTGCCCCCAACAATCTGGGTCCTCATTTTACCTACCCCGGAAGGATGGAAGGCTGAGTAAACCTTGAGCCGGTGAGATTTGAACCGCTGACCTGCTGAACACAGTCAGCTAAAGTGGCCTGCAGTACTGCACTCTAACTGCTGAAGTGAGATTATACCCAAGCTGACTTTTAATCATGTATGCATATGGAACAAAAGATTTTGAGGGGTCCTTGATGCTCTCTGAGCTTGGTTGTTTTCTTGCAGACATTTCATTACCCAAGTTATGATGATACTGTCAATGATCCTACCAGACCCCTGGGTAAAGAAGGACGCAAAAGCAACCAGACTCAGGAAGCAGCGGTTTACTTTAAGGTATCGTTGGCATCAGCACAGATATACAGCATAAAAGCTCCTTGCTGAACAAAGTTCGCGCTGGGAGCAACTGCCTCCCAGCGCAGGTTAAATGCACTTGCTTCAGTGCTACCCCACCCTCCGCCCAATTAGCTAGCAACCCCACCCTCCGCCCAACTAGCCAGCAACCCCACCCTCCAATCACCCAACCAGCATCTGGCTGTAGTTAGTCCAAAGTGCCGCAGCTGTTCCAGCTTGACCCCCTCCCTCCTGTGCGTCTGCACGATCGTCGGCCTTCTGGGAAGCCCCACCCTGACAGCGCGGCTCTCCTGCTCGTCAGCTGTCCGGCGGCCGCTCATTAGCTTGTGCAGGCGTCTCCTCCGCATGGGCGTGCCTTCCCACGTTCTCCGGCGTTCCGCTCGGTGTCCGCTGCACGGCAACCACTCGTCAGCTGTCCGGCAGTTCAAATGCCCCCGCCAGAGCACTGCCGCTTGAGCTGCTTCGCCGAGACGGTGAGCTGCATGGGGACTGGTGCTGGCCGTCCTCTCCCCCAACGTGCTGTCCTTCACCTTCCCCCCTCCTGTATGTTGAGCCCGGGAGGGCTTGACAGATACCTAGTTTGGGTAATGAAACTTCTGCAAGAAAACAGTCAAGCTCAGAGAAGACCAAGGACCCGTCATTTCAACCCTGAGCTACAAATATTCTCTTTTAAAAAGATTTTGAATGCTCCAGGGTTTTGTTTTTTTTTAATGGTAGGCCACAATATTAGTTGTGGTGCTAATTCTGGTAACCTACAGAAAAATTAGTTGAGAGGATGCCTTTTTTAAAAAAGGAAAAGATCTTCCTCTCACATGCCATAGCAAAGAATGAAAGCAGCCAATTTAGCATGTTTTCTTTGACTGGATGTCTGCTTGTTTGTAATAGGTATAACTTTCAAAGGAAAATAAGCTGAACCAGCTGCATGAGTAATGTTAATTAACTACTACAAACAACCAGGAACATTCCAAACATTACACTAATACTAAATGTCTATGGAGATTCTCAGTCATCCAGGTCACGGTTGTCCCAAAGGAGCTTTTTCAAGAGGCAACTGGACTTTCTTGTTCTTCTTTGAAGATGTTTTGCTTCTCGTCCAAGAAGCTTCTTCAGCTCTGACTGGATGGTGGGGAATGGAAGGATTTATGTTCCTTGCAGACAGCTGGTCATTTGCATTGTTTTAGAGAGTTGTTGAGGCCACTTGCCGGTTTGTCTGTGTCCTCAGGGTCACCTGTGTCCCTTCACTGTTGAACATAGGCGCAGGCTGTTGGGGATGAGTCTGTGTTGTCTACATCTCAAACTGAAACGCAAATGGTTCCTGTAGTCTACAATTTTTCTGGAAATCTGTTCATACTCCTGCACCATTCGAAGGGTACAGGAGTATGAATGGATTTCCAGAAAAAATGCAGACTACAGGAACCATTTGCGCTTCAGTTTGAGATGCAGACAGCAAAGACTCATCCCCAACAGTCTGCGCCTGTGTTCAACAGTGAAGGGATACAGGGCAGAAAACATCCTGCAGAAAGCACAGCTCCACAACACAGTCCTTCCAGCAGTTCCAAGAAGGCTCCACACCCATTTGCACTACTCAGGTGACCCTGAGGACACAGACAAACCTCCAAGTGGCCTCAACAATTCTCCAAAAAATGCAAATGACCAGCTGTCTGCAAGGAATATAAATCCTTCCATTCCCCACCATCCAGTCAGAGCTGAAGAAGCTTCTTGGATGAGAAGCAAAATGTCTTCAAAGAAAGACAAGTAAGTCCAGTTGCCTCTTGAAAAATACACTATTACTGCTATGTCTGCCAGACAGCAAACTCAATAAACCAGAAAGTTTTTGCATTTTTAGCAGTGAGTTTACCCAGCACACTCAACATCAGCACAATCCAAGGGCATATACCGTAAATTGAAACTGCATACACACTAAAGCTCAAAAATGCCAACCAAACCAACATAGTACTCTGTATGTTTACAACTTAGTACCTGAAAATCTTAACAGTTTTAGTAACCCTTGTGTAATGCAAACAATGTGTAAGGACCCACCCCACTTTGCATCTTAAGAAGACAGAACTCTTGGAATATTTCCAACAGGCATCTTTATTAAGAGAAGATGGTTGCAGGTGTTCTAGACAGGATCTAGGGCCCAAGCCCTACAATTTAAGGTTTTAAGTGTTCCCAAGCAGCCCACCCCTACCCCACCGTCCTTCCAGCGACAATCCCAGGCATTACATTTCCACTCCCTTTTCCTCACGGTCGGCAGAAGGGAGACTTCAGAGAGGAGTACATGAAAGGTGATGGCCATATTGTTATGGTCAGTCCTCTTGGTGAGATCCACATTCAGTCCCTTTGAAGTTTTAATGAAGGAAGTGAGAGCCATAAACCCCTTTGCTCATCCCCCTTCCCCTTCGTAGTATGACAGAATCCAGAGAGGGCAGAAATGGGGTTTTCCATAGTCGATAACTAGAGATGAAATATAATTGGATTCTGACACAATGCATACACAACAGAAATCTTTTTTTTTGTCTGTGTTCCTACAGTAGATCACAGAAGTCATATTTAACAATGACTTTTCACTTGTAACAAGCCCAGCGATGAAGTTTTGATTTAGAACTGCTAAGTATAACCTCAAAGTCATCTGGTGCTGTAAGGCAAGCACAGGCGTTTTGAGTAAGCAGAGGCTGTGCCTCTTAACACCTTCATATGAAGGACCAGGCTGAAACACAAGTTCCAATGTGCAAAGAAAACATTATCCAAAATTGTTCAGATATTATACTTCTCTTGCTGAAGCAAGTAAATCGATGACTTTTATCCAACTTCACTCTTCTGTAAGAAAAGGAAAATAAAGGAACTATTGCACTACTTACCATCTTTGCTATAATGAGTGCATCATTCATTAGATCCAAGAGAGGGGTCTCAGTATGAACACTGTAGAAGGAATAGGCTGCTTTCAGGCTTTTGTGAACAGGGTGGTGCATGACTGTTGAAGGTAATGTATAGAAACTCAGAAAGTCGGTTAAAACACCATTTGAACTCTGGGGAAGAAAAGAAAAAGGAATAGAAACAAAGGACTCTACAGCATCATAAACTCTTAAGTCACCTGGTTGCTTTGCAAAAGTATAGGTTACAATAATTCTGTGTAAACTGGTGAGATAGAGCAAAGACTGGAGCCTGAATCCATCCAGTTTGAGTTTAACCCAGAGCTTTCTGACCCTGGGTACCCTTCTGACATTTGGACAGATGCCCAATTTCTTCAGTGACAAATATTTGTTTTATGCACTCTCCCCTCTCAGTGTGAGGGGATTATGGGCATCAGAGTGGAAACAAGCTGTGTAACTGCAAACTGCAATGCCTCCAACAACATAACACCAACAATAAAAAAAGTCTCAGGAACACCTCCAAGAGGAACTTAAAAGAAATAGATTACGGTAGAAAAACACAAGCCTCTGGGTGCGAGGAAGAACATTTTTGAGAAATTACAAAGCAAATTTTGGCCCAGCATTAATTTATATATTTTAGCCCTCCTTTCAAGCACAGAAACCTCACCTATTAGAAACAAAACAGCCCAGTAAAGGCCAGGGATTTCTAGATGGAAAAGGCACCAGTAGGAAAAGGAAGCAGGGAAGGGCCACTTTCTCACCTCGACCACAAAGGTGTCAATAATGTGATCCTGAGGCAGGAACCAGTGAGCCACTTCTTCCTCATCCATAACAGGAGCGAGATTGAACTGCTTCAAGTAATTGTTAATCAGCTCTTGCACCGCTTTGATATCTTTTCGTTCCATAGGTCTCAAGCCTGAAGTTTTTGTGGCCTTGTTATAATGAAAGACGACAGAAATTCAAAGAAGAGCTAATACCCCATCTAGGCTTCCATCAACAGGATAGTATTCAGCCAAAGGCAACAATCAAGATGAATTGGGGTTATAGTTCCCAAAATTTCTCAGCCAGCATTTCTGGGAGCTGAGTACACATACTCAACTGGTACAAAACCAGTTGTTTTGATTAATGCTTTGCACATACTCCCTTCTGTTCTTCCCAACAATTATTAAAGAGTAAAGAGCATAATCAATGGCCACATTATAAATAAACTGGTCTCTGTGTGTGTGTGCATGCATGCATGTGTGTTTATCGAAGGAATTCCTCTGAAACTTCAATAAACTAAGAGAATTCAACCATATCATACTTTACCTTAGACTTTACCATTAGTACCAAGTACTTTCCATTGGCAGAAGAGATACAGGTCATCCTTGACTTACAACAGTTTGTTTAGTGACTGTTCAAAGTTACAATGGCACTGGAAAAAGTGACTTATGACCATTTTTCAAACTTATGACCGCTGCAGCATCCCCAGGGTCATGTGATTTACATTTGGATGCTTGACAACTGGTTTATATTTATGATGGTTGCAGTGTCCCAAGGTCATGTAATCCCCTTTTGTGACCTTCTGACAAGCAAAGTCTATGGGGAAGCCAGATTCACTTAACAACCGTGTTACTAACTTAACAATTGCAGTGATTGACTTAACAAATGTGGCAAGAAAAGTTGTAAAATGGGACAAACTCACTTAACAAATTTCTCATTTAACAACATAACTTTTGAACTCAATTGTGGTCATAACTTGAGGACTACCTGTAATTACAATATGCCTTCTCAAGATTCTAGAGCTGAAAAAAATTATTATATTCAAATAAGGACACAAATCTCAATTTCTCAAGTGTCATATAATCAAGAAAATGGTCCTTTTCCTCCAACCAATCCATGCCTTCACAAAAAATGTCTAATGCTGCCAGGTGTGACAATATATGCAAGTAATCTTTCCAGGAAAGTCTATTGTTTGGAAGCTCTGCCCCACAACCATTGTACTGGCTCCCCCAAATGAAAAGCTTGCCTTGGCATGTACAGAAGGCTATTTTGAAATGAGAATGAGGGTCTTCTGGGTGGAAGCATTGCTTACATCAGGAAGTCTGTAGAGCTTCATTGTTCTCTGTAACGTCATATTTCTGCTCAAGTGAGAGAATTTCACCTCTACCAATTTTCTGGGATTCAGTGACTGATGCCAGTATCTGGAAAATCAAATGATTATATAAACACACACATGTAAAAGATATTTTGCTCAGCACCATCAAATGCCTTTGTCTTCTCTTCAAGGAATTAATTTTACAAATTTAGTTAATGTAGGAGACAATATGAATAGGACATTTGGGCAATAACTGAAGTTCTAGATTTGAAATCAAATTTTTGTTCTTTCTGAATTCTTTTTTATTTTTGCATCAAATACTAATAAAACGTTAGATATTACCTAATTACTATCATCATATATCCATCACAATCCACCAAGAACCCGACAAGTCCAGTAGCTTAGATCAGGGCTTTTCAACCTTTTTACCAATTGTACCACTTTTAGGATATGGCAATATTCCAGTACCACCTAGCAAGGTATCAAAAACTTGACCAAAAAAAAAACCCTGTTCAAAGTTGCAATTGCACTGAAATGACTTATGACCATTTTTCACACTTATGACCATTGCAGCATGCCCAGGGTCATGTGATTTATATTTGGATGCTTGGAAACTGATTCATATTTATAATGGTCAGTGTTCCAGGGTCATGTGATCCCCTTCTGCAACCTTTTGACAAGCAAAGTCAATGGCAGAGCTGCTGGTGGCCAAGTGCTAAGGCAGGACTTCCTTTCCTCCCTCCCTTCCCTGCCTCCCTTTTTCTCATTCCCATCTCCTTCTGAAGGAAGAATTTGAACCCCCCCCCCCATATTTTCCCTCTTCCATATATTGATCAAACAAGGAAAGGCCTCCAGAGACAGAAAAGACAAGCTGCTGAGTGAACTAGCTTAAAAAGGCACATTCCCCTTTTAAGAATTAGCTACTGGCTAGAAAGGAAAGTAAGGAGCGCAGCTGGCACTTAAGGAAGAAAAAAAAAATGTAAGTACTGGCTGCAGGCTAAGGCAATCTCCCCAAATGGCTCCATTCATAAGTAAAGGAATGCTACAGGCAAAATCCATTCAGGAGAAAAATACTTCAAAATCCCTTGCAGCAAAACTTACAGCTAACAACAGCAGAGCAATAGAAGCTAACAAGAGACATCAGCCATCAGCCAAATAGAAACTGCCAAACACTCCTTAAGAATACAAAGCCCTCATTGCACAAATCCCAGAACTTCAAAGTCACAAAAGCACATAAGAATCCTTCCACTCTCCAACTCCTTCCCTCCTCCGTGCCTCACCTCCAGCCATTGCTGCCTTTTTTCAGTCCTCTTGGAGGGTGACCCCTCCCCTGCTGCATTTCTTGCCTGTTTGCTGCTGCCAGCATAGGTGGCTGCCACAGCAGTTGTAGATCGGCTCATGGCCAGCCTGCTTGATCTCCTCTCCCCTCCCGTGCAACTGACTCTGCCCCCTCCCAAGGCTGCTGCTTTTTTTCTCTCTCCCTCTCCTGCCCAAACTGCCTCCTTTTATAGCAGTGGTTCTCAACCCGTGGGTTGGGACCCCATTTGGGGTCAAATGACCATTTCACGGGGGTCGCCAAACAACGCAGTCCACCATTTTTTCCCCCTTTTCCTTAGCTGTGCTACTCCCTTTTATTTTATTGGCTTTTGAAAGCCAATAGAATAGACTCTCTTGAATAGAGTCTAATTCTATTGGCTTTCAAAAGCCAATAGGAATTGTCCAGGCTGTCTCTGCCCTGCTGAGCCCGCCAAAAGTCCCATTCTGCAAACAGTGCTGCACCAGTTGAGTAGTCCTCGACTTATGACCGGTTGAGTAGTCCTCGACTTATGACCAGTTGGGGGTCGCAGCATTAAAAAGGTTGAGAACCACTGTTTTATAGGCTCTCCTGTCTCCGCCTCCCCTCCTCCTTTCTCATGGGGGAGGGTGAGCCAGAAGTGAGCCTGGGGCCTTTGCAGCTCCAGAGGACTCTCTCACTGCAAGTCCTTGCCTATGCTGGCTCTTTCCCTCCCCCACTACACTTAGCTAGGCAGGGCTGCGTACCACCTGCCACTCATTAATGTACCACAAGTGGTAGCGTACCACCGGTTGAAAAGCCCTGGTATAGGGTTTCCTGCCTGAGCAGGGGGTTGGACTAGATGACCTCCAAGGTCCCTTCCAACTTTATTATTATTATTCAAAAATATGTATACCCTTTGCTGTGGTAAGTTAGCTATAAGAAGTCAACCACATGTTTTGTAATTTACAAAGGAAATGAGAGGTATAAGCAAAGGAACCACACCTCAATTTCCACTGTTTTGTGTTTTCATCTTGTGATACTAACAGGCAAAATGGAAACTGTATGTATTTATCATGGCCATGAGTTTCATAACTGGAACTCATACATTTTCAAGAATGGCAGAAATGCCAACCTCCCATTCAAAAGTGCCATTAATGTGAAATACCTCTCTAATACATAAGCCCTCCTTTTGTTTTGAACTTAAGAATCCTAAACTAACCATTCAACTTATAATGTGAGTTTTAGCTACACATTTAAAACAAAAAATTATGTAAGTTCTCAAGCAAATTTAAACCTTTGCTTACCTGCAAGTTGCTACAGGTTTCGGAAGGACTACTCCTGCAGTGTAAACAGCCTGAAAAATCCCTTCCAAGTTAACTTTCCTGGTTATTTCACAGATCAGGACTGGTGCTACTCGCTTTGATCATAGTTTTTTATGGACGCACAGAAAATTAATTTCTACCATTTTCTTCTCACTGTGAATGAAAATGTATAAGCGACTGCTTGCATTTGGGGGGGTATAAATATTCTTATACATTATCTACCTAATATGATCTACCTACTCCACTAACTGGCTCTTCCCAATTTTACACAAATTATATTCCCTACAGAAGGAACAGGCAAATTTTTAAACCCAGAAGAGTCATTTTTAAGAAAGAACTACATCAATATCCTCCTCCTCCTCCTGTTACAGAAGGGTGCAGAGGAATGATATCAGAGGAGGACAGAACCTTATGTTTTGTCCCCAGTTTTTTGCAAATTTGGGGGGGGGGAATTGCTGTTTGTTTTTAAAAATAAAATAGCTGAATTAAATGAATTAGAGGTTTAATACCCTATGTTATTCTCCACTGGCTGGGGAATTCTGGGAGTGGAAGTCCACCTATCTTAAAGTTGCCAAGGTTGAGAAACACTGCTCTACACAAATAATTCAAGCATCATATGTGGAAAAAATAAACAATTTCCATAATTACAGCTTCTATATACCTTTTCTTGAGGTACACTGGCAATGAAGTCAATTTATTTTCCAACATCAATGTTTTAGTACATGGAATTTTTGTACCTTTTAAAATATTTTTTAAATAAAACAAAGATTATTCCAGTGGATGGTTGTCAATATTCCTTATTCTGGAAGTAACATGTGCTCTTTGAGGAATATGTACCTGTCAGACCTGCCACAGCTTAAACCTCTAACTAGAAACGATCCTTGACTCCATTTGTTGAGAAAAGTATAGTTTATTAGAAGTTAAGTGTATTGCAGTAAAACATAGCCAGAACTGAGAATGTGTGCCAAATTCCCTAAGTTCAACTTTTCCCTCCCTTAACTGCCTCCTATCGCTGACCCCCCCATGACCAATCAGGTTTAAGCAAGGTGTTTTCACAACGGTCACTTCAAACGTAGGTTGGTATGCAGCTGTGTTCTTCTCCCAGCTGGGTGACCTTGAAGCAGTGTCTTGGGGAGATACAGCAGTACTTTCGCTTTCCCCCAAGCATCCCCCCTCCCCTTCCCCAGAGTCCATGGTAGACTGTCACCGCATGGTGGTGAAGCACAAGCAAGAGTGAGGTGGCAGCTAACAGTACCATTACATGCTATTAAGTGCACATGGCTATATTTCTAAATGCTGCTGTCTTCCAGTTGTATAAACCAAATGTATTTTGAATCCATATTAGGCACACTCATTTTTAGTATTCTCTTTCCCAGGTGCATGTGGATAATACTGTGTAAAAATATAGCATAGACTATACTGAACTACCTAAAGTGGGTAGCTATAAATATCTCCTTGTAATCATCGATTATTTAACAGGATGGATCGAAGCTTTTCCCACCGTGAATGCTACAGCTAAAATGGTTACTAGAATCCTATTGGAACACATTATTCCAAGATATGGATTAGTAACCCAAATTAATAGTGATCAAGGTAGTCATTTTACTGGGAAAATCCTGCAAAATATTGGGGAAGCATTGGGGATAAACTGGAAGTTTCACACACCTTGGTATGTGCCCTCTAGTGGTAAAGTGGAATGGGCTAATGGAAAATTAAAAGAAGGAATCAGTAAACTAATCTTGGAAACAAAGATGCCCTGGATCAAATGCTTACCTTTGGCTCTTCTAAGAATTAGGACTCAGCCAAGGAAAGATATAGGACTATCACCATATGAATTGTTATATGGGGTGGAATTCCCACCTGGAGAAATCTGCATGGATTCATTATCTACCAGAGATAAAGTGATGAGAAATTAAGTGCATAAATTGTCCCAGTATCTTGATCATTGCAGGAGGTAAGGATTGCTGGCGCAGACGCTGCCTCTGGAGTTTCCTGTCCATAAGATCTGTGTGGGAAATTGGGTCCTGATCCGGAGTTGGAAGGAGGAAAAATTACAACCTAAGTGGGATGGACCGTTCCAAGTGTTGCTGACCTCTGAAACCGCAGTCCGGATGAAAGAAAAAGGGTGGACCCACTACACACGAGTGAAGGGACCAGTAGCTGAACCAAAGGAACACTGGACCTGTGTTCCAAATCCAGAACCTTTAAAGATCACTCTCAAGCGACAGTAATCGAATGTCCAAACCAGATCTATATGACTGGGTGGGATTAGGGTTTGTTATTTTTGTCTTATAGGAGTTGTGATTGCATGCCAAACCAGGAACGAATTCACATCCATATTGTGCCCAAAATCCCAACAGCCTCGAGAGATACAAGAACTTAATCTTTTACCTGATGTGCTGGTACTGTGACTGTAAATGCCATGTTGATTGTTGTTGCTGTTTCCATTGTATTGACTGTGTAAGATGTACCAGATATGAAGAACATTTTGGAAATTGAAACCTTTTGAGGAATATACTATATACTTTAAAAGACAACTAGTCCAGGACGAACAACGAGAGTGACTAAAATGCAAATCCTTAGTGTTGTATACTTGTCCATGGTTATCTATCTCTCCCTTTCTAGAGAACGATATAGGAGAGCAACAAAAACAGAAGGATGTGAAGCCTGTATTACGAATGCCACCAAAGGAAACGCAGTAATTAAAACCTTGGTATATCATACCCAAGCACCTAAGGGATGTATATTTCAATCTATGTGTCAGTTAAATAACACACAATATTCAGTTTGTAAGGGAGAAGACAAGAAGATACAATGTTATGATCCATCAATGCCAACATATTTAAATTTTAGTATATATGTAGGTCTAGCTAAAACAGGAGCGAGACAGAGACCTGAAGGTGAAGGAAGATTAACATATGTTAATTCCACAAAAATATTAGAAAAAGGGACAGAAAAGGCTTTAATACGGTTTGATGCCTGTACAATATTAAGTTTATCTCCTCTCGCCACAAAGTGTGGGGACTCTAGTTGGATCTCAGCATATAAACAAAATCATAAATATATATGTCCCACTAATTTGAACTTTGCAAATGGGAACCCCAATCAATGGTCACCTTGTGGGGGATCTGTTAAATGTTCAAGGTGGAGTTGTGTCTGTGATTACACTGGAGGGGGTTATCCAGGATGTAGTGGTATTACCAAATTTAACAGAATATACGGAACTAATACAATGGAGTTGGAAATCACTAAGAACCATGCTGAAGTAGTAAGTTATGGATTTGGGATAGATGGTACAGGATTAGATCCATCAACTTATATTACTATAGAGAAAGAAAAGATATATGCAGGGGAAGTTAAAACAATAGGATGGTCAGTTTATAATACTTTAAGACAATTGGAAAAGGAAATAGATATTAGTGAGAAAGCAAGTAACTTGTTTATGGATATGGCTGAGGATATAGCCAAAACCTTGACCGTTAAAAATTGTTTTGTATGTGGAGAAACTAATATGGGACAACAGTGGCCATGGGAAGCATTAGAAGCAGACCCAGTGATCTTCAACAACATGACTAAGCAAGGAAATATTACGGGGCGATCTGGAAATGACCAACAGATTATATGGACCCTAAGTACTAATCTAGTAGGAAGAAACTGTTTTGAGAGAAATGGAACTAAAAAGGTAGGAGATTTGATATGTTTGGGATATTGGGATGGTAAATATAAACAATGGACAAGTGTAGGGAATCAAAGTGAACCAGAAAAGTTTAATTTCACTGGATGGGGAACTTATTTAAATAAAACAGATAACAGCAAATGGATAGCCCCAAAGAATATGTATTGGATTTGTGGGAACCAAGCCTATGAAAGTTTGTCTGGTAACTGGGGTGGATCATGTGTTTTAGGATGGATTAAACCATCTTTCTTTTTATTACCCCTAAGCACTAAACAGACACTGGGAATCCCTATTTATGATCATTTAGGTTGCTATAAAAGATCTATTGATTCAGATATTCCATGTAATGTTGAAACAATGAGAGGAAATGAGTGGGGAGTTTTCGGCGGTGGAGGTGGGCCGGAACATCCCAGTTATCGTAGGGAGAGGTAGGTATGGCGGGAGCCAAGGGGTGGGCCATCTTCGGGGAACAAGGACTCGCTGCATCAAAGCGATTACTTGTTCCGGCCCCTTGGACTCTTCTCCAATACCTGGAGAGGGGGGTGTTCAGGACCCTGGCTTCAGGTTGCTGCTTCTTAATGCCAGGTCAGTTATGAATAAAGCTCCCCTCATCCGGGACCTGATACTGGATGAGGAGGCCGACCTGGCATGTATTACTGAGACCTGGCTGGGCCAAGAGGGAGGTGTTCCTCTCTCAGAGATGTGCCCAGACGGGTTTCAGATAATGCACCAACCGCGATTCCAGGGAAGGGGTGGGGGAGTGGCGATTCTTGTCCGAGAATCCTTGAGACCTCGCAGGATCCCTGCCCCAGAGGTTGTTGGGTGTGAGTCCCTTCTCTTGAGGTTGGATTCAAGGGTTCAGTTGGGCTTGTTGCTGACATACCTGCCTCCCAGAACAGCCCTGCCCGAGCTGCTGGAGGGGGTAGCCGGGTTGGCGGTGGAATTCCCCAGGCTTATGGTGCTGGGGGATTTCAATCTGCCGTCACTCGACGAATCCTCCGGTGCAGCTCAGGAGTTCATGGCTTCCATGACAACCATGGACCTGACCCAGATAATTCAGGGTCCGACCCATAGGGGAGGACACACGCTTGACTTGGTATTCCTCTCGGGGCAGTGGAGACGTGATTTCGATTTAAGGGGTATAGTTACTTCTCCCTTGTCATGGTCAGATCACTTCCTGTTGAGGTTAGATTTCTCGGTCCTACTCCCCCACCGCAGGGAGGCAGAACCGATTAGGTGGTTCCGCCCCAGGCGTTTAATGGACCCGGAGGGGTTCCGAATAGCGCTTGGGGGTTTTCCTGATTCCCTCCTCCACGAACCGGCTGAGTCCTTGGTTGCTGCTTGGAATAAGGCGGCATCAGGGGCGTTAGACCGGATCACGCCTTTGCGACCTCTCCGTGATTGTGGATCCCGGAGGGCACCTTGGTTTACCGAGGAGCTACGGGAGATGAAGCGTCAGAAGAGACGTCTAGAGCGACGCTGGAGGGCTAGTAACTCCGAATCTGACCAGACACTTTTAAGACCCTATATTAGGACTTATTTAGTGGCGATACGAACGGCAAAATGTTCGCATTTTTCTGCACTTATTGCATCTGCAGAATCTCGCCCCGCCGCCCTGTTTAGGGTGACCCGTTCCCTACTTAACGTTCGGGAAGCCGGGGAGCCCTTACAGGGTAGGGCGGAAGAATTTGTGCAGTTTCTATCAGACAAAATCGCTCGGATTCGGACAGACCTAGACTCCGATTGGGCACGGCCTTCTGAGATGACCAGAGCAGGTCTTAGCCCAGTTTTATGGGATGAATTTGAGTTGGTGACCACTGAGGATGTTGACAGAGCGGTGGGAGCGATGAGTGCCTCCACTTGTTTATTGGACCCGTGTCCTTCCTGGTTGGTCTCGGCCACCAAGGAGGTGACACGAGGCTGGCTCCAGGTGTTGATCAACACTTCGTTGAGGGAGGGGTCTTTCCCGCAACCCTTGAAGGAAGTGGTTGTGAGGCCCCTTCTCAAGAAGCCTACCCTGGACCCGGCTGATTTAAATAACTTCCGTCCAGTCTCCAATCTCCCCTTTTTGGGGAAGGTTGTAGAGAGAGTGGTGGCGCTCCAGCTCCGACGGTCTCTGGATGAAGCGGATTACCTAGACCCTTTTCAATCTGGCTTCAGGCCCGGCTTCAGCACAGAAACTGCTTTGGTCGCGCTGATGGATGATCTCTGGCGGGCCCGAGACAGGGGTTATTCCTCTGTCTTGGTGCTACTTGACCTCTCAGTGGCTTTTGATACCATCGATCATGGTATCCTTTTGCGACGACTTGGAGGGGTGGGAGTGGGAGGCACCATTCTACGGTGGTTCTCCTCCTACCTCTCTGGCCGGTCGCAATCGGTACTGGTGGGGGGGCAGAGGTCAACCCCAAGGCCCCTTGAATGCGGGGTGCTGCAGGGGTCGGTCCTCTCCCCCCTCCTATTTAACATTTACATGAAGCCGCTGGGTGAGATCATCAGACAGCACGGGGTGAGGTTTCATCAGTATGCTGATGATACCCAGCTATATATCTCTTCCCCGAGCTCTCTCAGTGAAGCGGCTGATGTGATGGGCCGTTGCCTTGAAGCCGTGAGGGTCTGGATGGGGGTTAACAGACTCAGGCTCAATCCTGACAAGACCGAGTGGCTTTGGATGTTGCCTCCCAAGGATCATGTTAACTGTCCAGTGTTGACTCTAGCAGGGGAAAATATACCCCCTTCGGAGCGGGTTCGCAACTTGGGTGTCCTCCTTGATCCACAGCTGAAATTGGAACATCATTTGACGGCTGTGGCTGGGAGGACCTTTGCACAAGTTCGTCTGTTGCACCAGTTGCGACCCTACCTGGACCGGGAGGCTCTCCTTACAGTCACTCATGCCCTTGTCACCTCACGCCTGGACTACTGCAACGCGCTCTACATGGGGCTACCCTTGAAAAGTATTCGGAGACTACAGTTGGTCCAGAATGCAGCCGCGCGAGTGATAGCGGGTGTTCCTCGGTACACCCACGTTACACCTATCCTCCGTGAGCTGCACTGGTTGCCTATTGGTCTCCGGGTCCAATTCAAGGTGTTGGTTATTACCTTTAAAGCTCTATATGGCTCAGGGCCAGGCTATTTGCGAGACCGCCTATTACCTCATAGTTCCCTTCGTCCGGTTAGATCCCACAGGCTGGGCCTCCTTCAGGTCCCGTCGGCCAAGCAGTGCCATTTGGCGGGGCTGCGGGGGAGGGCTTTCTCTGTGATGGCGCCCACGTCTTAGAACCAGCTCCCCCCGGAGATTAGGACCGCTCCCACCCTGTTGGTTTTCCGCAAGCTGCTTAAGACCTGGCTTTTCCGGCAGGCCTGGGGTTTATAAAATCTGACCCCTGGATGAATGTTACTGTATTGTTTGTCTTGTTAAGTTATATTGTGTTTTTATTGTTAGCCACCCGGAGTCCTGCGGGAGTGGGGCAGTTTATACATTTTAATAAATAAATAAATAAATAAAAGATCGTGTGCGTCTATGGGCCTGCTACTTGGGCCAAAGATGGATCTTGGGGATTTTATTTATTTATTTATTTTTAAAATTTATAAGCCGCCCCACTCTCGGAGGACTCTGGGCAGCTAACAATAAAAAACACATAAAACATAACAAAACAAACAGTACAAGAACAGTCATCCAGGGGTCAGATTTTATAAACCCCAGGCCTGCCGGAAAAGCCAGGTCTTAAGCAGCTTACGGAAAACCAACAGGGTGGGAGCGGTCCTAATCTCCGGGGGGAGCTGGTTCCAAAACGTGGGCGCCATCACAGAGAAAGCTCTCCTCCGCGGCCCCACCAAATGGCACTGCTTGGCCGACGGGACCTGAAGGAGGCCCAGCCTGTGGGATATAGAACACCCATTTATATGTTAAACAGAATAATAAGATTACAGGCTGTATTAGAATTAGTTGGAAGAAAAATGGATACTGCTTTAAATATTTTGGGAAAAACTACTGATAAGCTTAGAGTGGCTGTGTATCAAAATAGATTAGCATTAGATTATATATTAGCTAAAGAAGGAGGGGTATGTGGGAAGTTTAATTTAACTAATTGTTGCTTACAAATAGATGAAACAAGTACAGTGGTGAAGCAATTAACCACTGAAATGAGACAACTTGTACACGTTCCAGTCCAGACTTGGACTGGTCTTTTAGATGAAGGGGGATTTTTAGGGGAAATTTTTAGAAACTGGAAGCAAGCTTTATTCATGCTTATAATAATCATTATGGGATTAATGTTTTTACCTTGTCTCATCCCTCTCATTAAGAATATTGTCCAAAGTACTGTAGAAGGAATAATACACAGTAATCAGAAGGAATCACTAGGGAGAAAAATGTATAACCTTACACAAATCAATGAAGAAACTAATTTTGTAGAATATGAAAAGACCTTAGAAATACAAAGAAATTTGGAAAAATTTTAATGTTTTATTTTTAAAGAATGGGTAAAAAGAAAAAGGGTGGATTGTGGAAAAAACTGGAAGTAGCGAGAATATTTAAAAATAAAAATATATACTTTTAGTATTATCCTCATGTAATCACATTTTATATTTTATAACTATCATTGTATAATCAATTGCCTGAGTAGATGCTTTGAGTATATAGGGAACATACAAGCCTCAGGTGGAGGAAGGGGGGAGAACAAGAGTTACTGTGGGGCCCAGTGTGAATCACCATCTAGGAATTGTTTTAAAGTACCTTTTGGTACCTGGTACCCCTACTGGAAAAGGGTGTTTGTTATGATCATCGTATTCTCTTGACCAAATTCTATCAGCCTGTGCCCTGCTTCATTTTGTACTCCAAGGCCAAACTTGCCTGTTATTCCGGTTATCTTTTGGCTTCCTACCTTAGCATTCCAATCCCCCATGATGATAAGGACATCATTTTTTGGTGTTAATTCTATAAGGTGCTGTAGGGCTTCATAGAACCAGTCAATTTCATCCTCTTCAGCACCAGTGGTTGGGGCATAGATTTGGACTATTGTGATATTGAATGGTTTGCCTTGGATTCGAATTGAGATCATTCTGTCATTTTGGGGATTGTATCCCATTATTGCTTTTCCTATTCTTTTATTGACTATGAAGGCTACTCCATTTCTTCTGAGGGATTCTTGCCCACAGTAGTATACCTGATGGTCATCTGAGTTAAATTCACCCATTCCTGTCCATTTTAGTTCGCTGATTCCTAAGATGTCCATGTTCAGTCTTGTCATCTCTTTTTTGACTACGTCTAGCTTGCCTTGATTCATGGATCTTACATTCCAGGTTCCTATGGAGAAAAAATCTTTACAGCATTGGACTTTCCTTTCACCACCAGATATATCCACAGCTGAGCGTCCTTTCGGCTTTGGCCCAGTCGCTTCATTCTTTCTGGCGCTACTAGTACTAGCCCTCTGCTCTTCCCCAGTAGCATATTGGACACCTTCCGACCTGCTCTTTAGAAGGCCAGATCCTGAAGTTGAAACTCAAATACTTTGGCCACCTAATGAGAAGGAAGGACTCACTGGAGAAGGGCCTAATGCTGGGAAAGATTGAGGGCAATAGAAGAAGGGGACGACAGAGAATGAGATGGCTGGATGGAGTCACTGAAGCAGTAGGTGTGAACTTAAATGGACTCCAGAAGATGGTAGAGGACAGGAAGACCTGGAGGAACATTGTCCATGGGGTCGCGATGGGTCAGACACGACTTCGCAATTAACAGTTAACAACAACAACCCCTACTGGATCTAACAGGTGTAGAAGATAAGAGACATCTCTCTCTTTTAGAATTGATAAGCATGTACATATATGGTCTGAGTAAACAGGATAGTAGGGGAGGGATCTTATTAGTATAATGTAAGCAAACAGGGGCGGAGATAATGTATTCTGTTTAGGCGCTTCTGATAGATTGTAACCTCCAAAGCCTAAGCCAATGGGGCCATGGGGGAGGGAATGGGGCGTCGCGATAGGATGTATAATAATATGTGATTTTGGAATTTGGGGTGTGGTTCAGAGCTTGGCTACATTGCATTGCCTTCCTGAATCCACCACGCTTTGCAAACCATTATTTTTTTAGACTTTGTTGTGAAGTCTAATAAACTTCTTTTCTATTTGTAACTCAGAGTGGAGTTCAATTTGTGACTATTTTTGTGTCTAACAATAGCAAGGCAAACTATTTCCTTTATAGGGAATGATTATGGATAGTAAATTGCCTAAAAACACTGCATCTTCTGATTTTTCAGGAAATATTTCAGCCCAGTCTGCTGATTTAGTATATATTTATGTTTTATGTCGGAAATAACTTCTTGTGTAAATTTTACAGTTCATTCTGCAACCCTCTGTAGGATCCCCTGTGGGTGTTATGTATTTGAGGTAAATAAATACAATAAAACCTATCTACCATGTGCCTGACATGTGGAAGATTCTAGCTTGGCCTTTCCCACATTTAAGAGGTCACAGTTGGTTGTACAGAAGTAAATGAAGCCAAAAAAAAGTTGCTGTGACAGTGATTTTCTGCTTCAAAGGATTTTCTGGTAGAAACCAAAAGTAACTGCTAATTAAGGTGTTTTTTTGTGGGGTACGTTATCTACTGATTTCAGTAATTCAGTTGCTCGGCACTTGGGTTTAATCTTACATAAATTATAAGCACAGGTTGAATTGCTGACTCTGGCAAATGCAATATTTATATGGTACCCCTACTGGATCTAACAGGTGTAGAAGATGGGAGACATCTCTCTCTTTTAGAATTGATAAGCATTTACATATATGGTCTGAGTAAACAGGATAGTAGGGGAGGGATCTTATTAGTATAATGTAAGCAAACAGGGGCGGAGATAATGTATTCTGTTTAGGCGCTTCTGATAGATTGTAACCTCCAAAGCGTAAGCCAATGGGGCCATGGGGGAGGGAATGGGGCGTCGCGATAGGATGTATGTGATTTTGCAGGCTCAGGACACAACACCCCTCCCCTCTTAGCTAGAACACACACGGTACTTGTTCTTACAATCCATACAAAATATAAAATAATAATAAATCTCTTTCCATCCTACAGACACTCCATTCTGCTACAACTTGTTTGCTGACAAGAACCTTACATACTCATCTAGGTGTTTAGGAGGGGCCTTAACCCCTTGGGACCTTCGCAGGATGAGGGAGGGTGCCTGGCCTGACAGCTCCCCTGCTCAGCTGGACAGACCAGGACTTGACCTTAAAGATGCCTGGCCTACCGGCCCATCTGATGGGCTCGCTAGACCAGGACTTTTATGCACAGGTTTTGCAGGTGACCCCTGATACGGCGTACCGGCAGAATTGCCAGAGTTTTCCCCAGACTCTGTGAGAGCAGCTGCACTCTCCCAACCTTCTGAGCTGGCTGAGGATTCCAGAACTACTCTGGATGGTTCCTGAGAACCTATGTCCTCAAGCCAGTGACCGTTTTCAGACGTGCCCTGTGAAACAGGTGTGTGTAAGGGGTCCCAGTATTCGGCGGACCCCAAGGTCATGCCTGCGGTGCCAGAGTCAGGAGAGGCCTCTCTGCTTGCCCCCCTTACATAGGACCTCCTTTGTTAAAATAATAGGTGGAGAAGATACTTTAATTATTTCCTGAGTTAAAGTCCCAATTTATCACAATTCTAATCCTCCTGGTCAGCTCCGTCTGCTTTTGATTTTACTCACAGATCTCTTTAAACAGCAGATGTGGAAGCAGCGTCTGGCTTTGTTCCTAAGAACAAAGGCATCCCGGGATGCGGAGAAAAACCCAGACTCCGAGGGAGTTCTCCCCCTTCGCCCTCCCCCAAAAAAATTGTGGAGGACCTGGGGAACTCGACCGCTATCTGAGTAAGCTCACCTTCTCCCCTTCTCCCGGGGAGGAAGGCTCCAAGCCACAAAACAGCTGTTGATTGCTGTCTCAGCAGGTTTTAATGCATTCCCAGGGCGGATGGCTAAAAAGAAGCCGCCATCGGCGCGGCAATCGCCACCGGAAGTCCAAATCATGAAACTTCTTAATGCCAGCCACAATAGCCAGAGCCTCCCTGTCAATCTGAGCGTAGTTCCGCTCAGCAGAAGACAAGGTTCTGGAGTAATACGCTACAGGGACCTGTGTCCCATCAGCCAACAGATGGCTAAGAACTGCCCCCACTCCATATGGAGAAGCATCGCAGGCAATGCAAACAGGCAACTGCTCATTGAAGTGAGCCAGTACAGCATTAGAAGTAAGCAAGGCCTTAACCTCATTGAAACTTTTTTCATGGACCTTAGTCCACTGCCAACAGGCTTGTTTGTCTAAGAGCCTGTGCAATGGCTCAGCTATAGCAGCTTTGTTTGGCAGAAAGGCATGGTAAAAATTTAGTAGCCCCAAAAAGGCTTGTAGTTCCCCTTTAGATTTAGGGCTTGGGGCCTGCTGAATGGCCTTTAATTTAGCTTCAGAAGGGTGGATACCTTGAGTATCTATCGTGAATCCCAAAAAGTCAGTAGAATTGACTCCTATCTTACACTTGTCCTTTTTTAACTTGAGACCTGCTTCCCTAAAACAAAGCAAGACAGCCCTTAATCTCTCAGTCAAGTTCTGAGGTGATTCTCCTGCAATGAGGACATCATCAAAATATGGACAGACTCCTGGAATACCCCTCAGTGTGTTCTCCATAATACTCTGGAAAATGCCAGGGGCTACATTTACCCCAAATTGCAATCTCTTCACTTTAAAAGCTCCTCTATGAGTCACAATCGTCTGAGCCTCAGCAGCTGCCTCATCAACAGGCAACTGTTGATAGGCCTGTGCCAGGTCAAGCTTCGCAAAAATCCACCCCCCCTTTAGGGAAGCCAGAATGTGACTTACTACAGGTACTAGATAAGCGTGTTGCTGTAGTGCCTTGTTTAGTGTGCACTTGTAGTCCGCACAAATACGAATGTCCCCATTAGCCTTTAAAGGCATTACTATGGGGGTTTCCCAAGGACTAGAATCTACAGGCTCTAGAATGCCCTGCTGGAGCAATTTGCCCAGTTCAGCATCAATCTTGTTTTTAAGGGCAAACGGAACTCTCCTAGGCTTGACACTAATGGGTGCTATGGATGGATCTAATCGTAGTGAAACTAGAGGCCCCTTGTAGGTTCCAAGCTCAGAGCTAAACACATCTGCAAATTCTCTGCAGACTTCTGCAAGGTTAGCCATTTGCAAATGGTGCAGCCCCATGACCTGGATTCCCAGAGCCTCAAACCAATCGAGTCCAATAAGACTCGCACGTTCACCCCCAACAACCAACACATCTAAAGGACCCTCAAAATCCTTGTACTGTACCTTAAGGGTGGCCTCCCCCTTAACACACACCTTAGAATTCTGAAAGTCTATAAGTATCACAGTGGATGGCCTGAGTTTCACTCGAAGGCCACTGCTGCTGCAAATCTTCCTGAATGTGTTGAGGGAAATAATGGAGAAAGTGGAACCAGTGTCCAATTCCATGGATAAGGGAACCCCTTGCAACTTTACTTTAAGGGACAACTTCTTTTTTAGGGGTTTATGTGTGCCTGTCCTCAGAATACTTCTGCGTGTTGCGCAGAAACCCACCCTATTTTGGCTGGGGACCCTGGTACCTTTCAGATGCAATTCTTCTTTAGGTTGTACCTTCTGACAACTCGGACATACGGCTGCAATGTGGCCTTGCCTTCCACAGGCCCTGCAAATGGTGAACCAGAACCGGCAGTCTGCTCTTCTGTGGTGTCCACCGCATCCGAAGCATTGTGAAGTTATTGAAGCCTTTTCAATGCAATCTCCCTGTCTCCTTTTGACTGCCTGGTAGAGCTTATTCACCTCATCTTCAGGAACCTCTTCCAAATCTTCTTGCACGTTCTCCTGGTGGACAGTAACAGTCTCTGGAGGGCTTCTGATGGGCCGCATGTTTTTTACTGCTCCACCTGCTGCTTCCTCTGCTGTAACTTCTCGTAGAGCATCTTGGAATGAAATGTCTTCTTTCACGAAGATCTTTTGCTGTAAGTCTCTATTTCTCAGTCCACACACAAAACGATCACGCAGTCTTTCCTCTAAGTCTTTAAATTCACACGGTCTAGCTGCTCGCCTCAATGCTGCAATAAAGTCCTTAGCAGATTCTCCTCCTCTCTGATCCCGTTGTTCAAACGTGTGCCTCCATGCAATGATGGACAGCTTGGGCTGAAAATGTTCTTTTAGAAGTTTCTTTAAGTCTGTGTATGTTACGCCTTCCAGCGAAGCAGGAGCCATGAGGTTTTCAGCAATTTCAAAAGTCTCTTGGCCGCATACACACAACAACATGGCAGCCTTCAGCCCATCTTCTCGAACTTGGTTAACCCTAAAATAATTCTCTACTCTTGCAATGTATGATTCCCATAATTCCGGGTGTGCGACGTCGAATTCTGACAAGCGGCCGATTTTCACCATTGTAGTTTGTGCTGAACCACTTGCTTCTGCAGGGAAAGGGTCTCTCAGCCAAACTCACCCTCCAGCGACACTGTACTGGCAGGATAGCTGCTGAATTTAACGCCATTTTCCCTTCCAGGACTTCTTTTGGGTAAGTCTTAAAGCTTCCTTCTAGCTTTCCTTGTTAAGTATCCCACCCTCGTCGCCAGTGTTAAGTCCTGGGAGCGATGGTGAATGAAGAATACACATGTTTCTGGAACAGCTCTTTATTGTGCTTACTTCAAACTCCAACAACGAGCAAAGGGAAGCAGGCCTCCTTTTATATGTCCCCATTCCCCGGACAAGATGACAACATCACTAGGCACTTTTCGTGCCTTGCGCATGCGCGCTTGGTCGGCGCCACTCAGTCTGGTCCCGGGCAGCTTTTGCAATTGCCCGGGAACCTTGCAATGTCCCGAGCCTGTATTTGCAGGCTCAGGACACAACAATTTTTATTTTCTAAATTAATGGTCAGCAGCCAAATTTTAGCTATACTTTAAAAACTACTAAGGGTAAGAACATGTTTTGGATTTTATTGTTGAGTGTTGGGGCACAATGGAAGACAAAAGGGAAGAAAGTGAAGGGTTGTGTGCTTTGGGTGTGCACATGTGTAAACACATGCAGGGAAGTATCAGAGAAAATGTAAGGCTGAAGTTGATTAGCGTTCTCCAATGTGCTCCAGTATATAACTAGATGAGAGCTATCTCTCTTTTAAGTATTACTGCAGTGCCTTCTTAGAGGGAAAAAATGCTGAAATGCTATTATTAATTGTGAACAGTCTCAATAAACATTATTAGTGGGATAAAGAAAGCATAGGGATATGTGTGTGATTGCACCCCAATGCTGAAGGTACTGCTAAATAATGACTGGTGATCTCCAAGATTAAGAGATGACAATGAAGAGAAAGAAAAGGAAGATTTTTTTAATGGAAATAAACTCTAGAGTTGTTGCATGATAGTGCCTATCACAGAAAAAGTTGCTAACTGCTGGAGTAAATGTACAAAGATTTTAGCTTGAGATATTTAAGACTTCTCCAATACTTCACCAGTTTTCCATTAAAGTTTCTTCCAGCAGGCACTGCCAAATCTAACCTCTCTGCTAATAAAAAATCACATGCAAATGATTTTTTAAAAACATCTAAGAGACCCTAGCTAACCTCCAATTCAGTTAGGGCTTACCTATCATACATCCGAATGTGTACAGGAATGGCACTGATGAACCCTACCAGTTTCCTATTGGACGATACCCTGACCCCACAGTGCCACTGTGGAAGCCAGCCTGGTGGTCTAAGGGCCCTAAAACAGTGGGGGGGGGGGAAGCAAGAAATTAATGATTACATCTCACCTTTTATAGAATACTGTAAACTTTCTCAGCATCAAATATATATAAAAAATCAGTATACACCCTCCTTGCTGTCTTACAGAAAAGGGAAAGGCTGAGAAAAGAACAGGAAAATAATAAAAACATTCAGAAATTACTTGTCCACAGATTACCCTCTTGATAATATGGAAAAGCAAGGACATCAGCCTGGCAACCAAATGTAGGTTAGTTCGCTCTATTGTGTTCTCCGTAACTACCTATGGTTGTGAAAGCGGGACCTTAAAAAAGCAAGATAGGAAGAAAATCAACTTGTTTGAGCTGTGGTGCTGGAAAAGGCTCCTGCATATTTCTTGGACAGCAAAGGTGACTAACAAGCAAGTACTGGAGCGCATAACACCAGACATGTCACTAGAAGGCAAAATCATGAAACTGTATCTCACTTACTTTGGCCATATCATGCGGGCAAATTCACTGGAGAAAGCAATTAAGTTTGGAAGAGTTAGCGGTAAAAGGAAACCAGGCCATCAAAGAACATGGTGGCTGGACACCATCAAAGCTGACACCAGCTAGAGCATAGGAAAACTCAAAGAAATAGTGCAAGATCGGAAGATGTGGAGACCTGGTCCATAGAATAGCCATGAGACTCGACTGAATACATCATCTTCATGTATATGGAAACTGTGACTCACCACAACAAAAATTCTGCTGAATAGTCAAATCTAAACATGTTATCATCATCTTCAACATAATTTTCATTTAGCAGCATGTACAACTCTTTTAACTGAAAAAAAAATCATTAGAGAGAAAGCATTAATTTCTTTAATCCAGCAGCTCACTTTGAGGTGAGCTTGAGCACTTGAGTTATCTTAAGAAAAACAGTCTACCTAGCCAAATCAAACTTATCAAACCTGGGGTGGAGTGGGACAGGAATTCTGACCAGAAGGTAGGCAATGGAGAGGCCTGCTTACATATAAAGACATATATCTAGGTTCACCAGAGACATAATGCACAAAATCTGTTCCCTTCCACCCTTCCGGTCTAAAAGTAGCTGAGGTTTATTTACTTCCTCCAGCTGCCCATGGTAGCAATATGTAGGAGTCCTCCATTTTCTCTCTCTCCAGAACAGTGGTTCTCAACCTTCCCAATGCCACGACCCCAACCATGTGGTCGTAAGTCGAGGACTACCTGTATTTCCCTGCAGGCGGGGCAGGAGGAGGTGCGCACGCTCCGCCTCCTCTCCTGCGGCTGCACGCGGGCCATCGCCCAGCAACCGCCTCGGCCCAGGAGCGCTGCGCATGCGTGGTGCTGCCCCCTGCGCCGGCTGAGGCGTAGCTGGCAAGCGGCAGCGATGGTGCAGGCTGACCACCGGCTGGGCCACCAGCTGGCCTAGCCCAAGGGAGGTAAGCCACCTGCCGGGCCCCATGCGTGCCAGCAACCCTCCCTGCGCCTGCCGCTGCCCCGCTAGCCTTACCTTGGACACCGCACATTCAGTGCGGTGGCAGGCAGGCCCAGGCGCTCCTGGGCGGCCATGGCATGCGGCAGCGAGGGCGCAGGGCGACCACCGGCTGGGCCACCAGCTGGCCCATCCCAAGGGAGGTAAGCCACCCGCCGGGCCCCACGCGCGCCAGCAACCCTCCCTGCGCCCACCGGCCTCCCACCTCCCACCCTTGGCCCTCTTTTACTTACCTTTAGTAGTTGCTCAGCAGGGAGGGAAGCTTTCCAGAAAGTTCGCCTTGCAGCACCGTTTGCAGACTGGGGCTTTTGGCAGGCTCAGCAGGGCAGAGACAGCCTGGACAATTCCTATTGGCTTTTGAAAGCCAATAGAATTAGACTCTATTCAAGAGAGTCTATTCTATTGGCTTTCAAAAGCCAACAGATTCTATTGGCTTTCGAACACCAATAGAATAGAGTCTCTTGAATAGAGTCTATTCTATTGGCTTTCAAAAGCCAATAGAATAAGAGGGAGTAGCACAGCTAAAGAAAAGGGGGGAAAATGGCGGACAGCCTTGTTTGGCGACCCCCGTGAAATGGTCGTTCGACCCCAAATGGGGTTGTGACCCATAGGTTGAGAACCGCTGCTCCAGAACAACCCTGTTAAGTTGGCTGGGCTACTAGAGGGAGTTACTAGTCTGAGGTCACCCAATGAGCTTTCATGGCTGAGGGTAGAATCCAGGTCTTCCCAGTCCTAGCCCAAGACCTTCACCACTATGCCACACTGGCTCTCAGTGTTTAACACTGGTTGATAGGGTCATGCGATTAAAGCTACTTCTTGGCTACTCAGAGAGAGTGGGCAAAGTCAGTGATATCAGTTTTCTATCAATGATGAATCCAGAGGATGAAATGTTCTCACTTCTGTTCTGTATGCCACCTGTTTTCCTCTCACTTCTGTTCTGTTCTGGAACTCAACATTTTCCCCTTGGGATCTAAGAATTCAGTATATGGGGGGAAAGAGGTGCTTTCTTTGCTATTTTCTTTCCCAGAAAAAACAAATGGAACCCTAACATAGAGGTCCAAAGTCAAACAGAGAACTATATGGTCAGGAGGGGACCTGCACCTGGATCTCCCCAGTTCATGTCCATTGATGATTACACTACTCTGACAATGTATAACACACATACATATACACAAGCCCCAATTTGTATTTAAAAGACTAAAAGTAACTCTACTTACAACTTCGGCACTGCTCAGATCCAACGTGTCCCAAGTAAAACCCTGCGGTAAAGAATATGGTTCTAAACGAATGTTATCCTTATCTGGTTCAATAGCACCATGAGATGTTATAACTTCACCTAATAGAAAAAGAAGGCAAGCTTGATATATTTTTAAATAATTTCTTATGTTTTCAAGGAGAGTGAGACAAGATTTACTAAACAAAGTGAAGCTGTTAGAAGTCTATGACTAAATTCATTTTATGTAAACTAGATTATCAATAATGTCACTGTATTTTCCTAAAGACTTAATTGTATTACAATTGTATTACAATTATTGTGTCATTAATTCTATACAGTATTTCAGTACACATTATTAGACTGCTTACCACCTTGAGCCTCTTTTCTTTGACTGCAATAAACAACGTCTCAAGATGAGTCACTTTAGAATGAATTCAGACTTGAACAGCAGATTTATCATTTCCAATTAAAGGAGGAACTAGTTATAGTAACATACTGGAGCCTGCAGATTTAAAATTCTCTTCTTTCATACCTCAAGTTTGACTGTCTACCAAAGGGATTTATAATGAAATATATGCCAGGTTTAAAAAAAAAAAAAAACTTTAATTGATTTTATATTTTTGCAATATGCAATTAGGAACTAATTTTAATGACATACAGTATAATTAAACAATGCCCATATTCTCAGAGCAGCTATTGTAGCATCATCATCATAATCATGTTAGCCATTGTCTATCCACTGCAGGATGAAGGCCTCTTCCGCATGTTTCCAACCAATATAGTCCCGAGCTTTCTTTTGCCAACTGGGCCCGTAATACTTCCTGATGTTGTTAATCCATCTTGTTTTAGGTCTCTTTTGTGGACACTTTTTATCAAGTGGAATCCATTCTATGACTGCCTTGGTCCACTTGCCATCAGTTCTTCTTGCTATGTGACTGATGGCAGGTGGACCAAGGCAGTCATTGTATTGTAGCTTAAACATCCATTTTTATTTTCCATTGCCATTTCAACATTGATCTCATTTTGTCAGAGGACTGAAAAACAATACAAAGGATAGACATGGAACCTTGCAAAAATTATTAATTGTAACATTTTAACAAGACTCAAAATGTAATAAAACAAATATAAACTAGCCTTTCTCTTCTTTCTAAAATGCTTACAAGATTTAGCATGAAAGTCTTCAACTCTTGGACTTCCGGTTTTGCGTGGTAGCACACGGTTGTGGGCTTGCAAAGCTCCACTTCCCATGGCTCTTTTTATCCTGCTAGGGGAGCCTAAATGGGTCTAAAGCTGCCCCGAAGAGGCGGCAAAGAAAGAGGGGTGCCCCAGCGATCCGGGAATGATGGTGGTCATCCCGTTCGATCTGGGAATTCCCTCTAACCTGACAGGAGAAAGGCTGGCTCCACCTTGGTAACCAGCCCAAGCTACTTGCAGCTGAAGTCCATAAGTACTCACCAGAACATCGGTGAACAGCGTGCTGAAACTGGGTGAGAAATTTGATCTCTCTCCTACTTTATATTCTGAACTTTTGGAAAAGATACCCCAAGAAGCAAAAAAGCCTCTGAAAGTGAAAAGGAGGGGGAGCTTTGCCCCACCCTCCCACAGAAGGAAGCGGCGAATTAAATTATTAAGGGGGACAGAAACATACTGTTGCTGACATCTAGTGGTGGGAGAGAATATATAACTCTAGCTGCTTTGTTATAAATATTGGCAGGATGCCCAGAATGAGATAACCTACTTCTTTGATCTTTAAAAAGAGCTAAATAAAACATTCTGGGCCAGCCACAATAAGCAAAGACTATAATTCTAAAAAAACATAACTGACCTTCCTGGATGATAAACACTTATTGACTGTGACTTTAAAGCTGTTTTCAGAGAAAGAAAAATTTTTGAGTTTTAGCTATCATGGAACCTCAGGAACTTGCAAAAAGAACTTGTCAAGAAAAACCAAATACTTTCCAGGAGGAAATGCTCGCTATGTTGCAACTAATCCAAACAACAATGACTCTACACCACAATGAAATTAAAAATAACTTGGATGATATAAATGGACATATCTTTATGTTAACCTCACAACATAAGACAGAATAATAATCATAAATCAAACTTTCCCTTCTTAATACTTGGTTGCAAATCCTTTGCAGTTAATCACAGCCTGAAGTCTGGAACGCATAGACATCACCAGATGTAGAGGTGAGAGACAGGCAAAGGTCGTACGCAGAATACTGCCCCCCCAACGCTTGTGTCTCTTCTCTGTATCTATCTCCCCCCCCCCGCTCACATCACCATAGTGATGTGAAAGTACGCAGGTCTGTGTGACCTTGCCAGTTTGATAAGGCTGGCTGGTGAACAAAAAGTTTCCCTGTTTATGGCCTCTAGCTTTTTACTCTTGAGGATTGGTAAAGGATTTTAGCCAATGAAATGCTATTGCCATGCAGTAACTTTTGCTATTTGTAAAACTCTATATAAACAAATAAAGGCTCCAAGCGGGCGGCCATTTCTTTGCACCCTTCAATGACTAAGGACTGATTACTACAGCTGGCACCCTCAGCAGGGACATTTCGTTTTGGGACCCCTACGGGAAGAAGCAGCTGCCAACATACTTACCATTGTCTGGAACAGACCCCTAAGTGCACTTTCGTCTTACGAGACCCCTCAGTGAGTAAGTATGGGCTGTAACTTATCTCACCCTCAGCAAAAGCACGTACAGGAGCTCAGACTCCTGCTACAGAAGTCAGGCCTGGCAACGCTTGAAACGGACATAAGGAAGCTGATTGGGGAGATAGGAAAACAGTGTTCTTCGAATCCTGAGCATCGGACGCTTAGGCTAAAAGATAGAGCATAAATTACATCTTGAACCTTGGGCTTCAGTATAAACATCTATAGTGTTCAGTCCTGTCAGGCAAGGAAAAAAAAATGACCCATATACTTCAGGAGGGCAGCAATTAATTATCAGCCCCCTTCTGCTTGCAACTAAGTAAAATTTATTCCTCCTAAAAACATCTTTAATTGGATTTTCAGCTTCTTCTGAAGAGGCTAATTTGTTTGCTGTTTAGTTAGAGACATAAATCCAAATGTACTCCCTCAGAGTGAAGTGTTTTGAGCAATCGGAATGTTTTGAAACTCTGCAATCTGTTAAGTTTAACCCTGTCAGACAAATGTCTGGTTGTGTTTTGTGTTATGTGTGTGTGTGTGGCCACTCAGAACATTATGCTTGGGCTTGGAATGGTGAGAAAAATGGGAGATGATTAGGGCCCTCAAAACCACTTTTTGGTTGAAATCACCTTGTCATTTTTCTCGCTTCTTGCAAAACAAGTTATATGTCTAAATAAATGTTGTTGTAACAGTATTTGTGTATATACGTTTGTCTGTGTTGTTCTGTGTTATTCCAAGACTTGGAAGAGGCTCAAAACCCTCTCTGATAACAACAATACAAAAAGGCCTTGATAAGAATATATGGTTTGCCTGAAGAAAGTATGAAATGAAATAATTGTATGTGGAATGGTTTTATGCAAACAGTCAGTATGGAACTGAATGAGTTAATTTGTTGAAGTGTGTGTTAGCCTTCAAAACCCACCCATTTTCTCCCTAACTGTGAAAATAATAGTAAATATTTGTGTGAGAAGAATTTCATGGAAAATGTATGAGAGAATTTATTGAAAAATGCATATGAAGGAGATGAAACTATTTTTTGGTGGTGAGATCCCCCCCCCCCCCGGTCTCTTTCAGCTGGCTGCGTTGCTTAAAGAGCCAGAGACAGGAAGGAGGGGGGGGACTGTTCATTTAAAAAAAAATTTCCTCTGCTTGGAATTGTAATCTGAGAAGAGTGGAGTGAATCTGAAACTTGACATTCACCTATGCATTTTTGGCAAATAAATTTTTTACTCAAAAGAGAAACAGTAAATGTTGGACAATATTTTTTAATATCCAACAACCAAAAGAACTAACTGAATTACTTTGTTATAGATTTATAAATGTTTAACCTATTTATATAAAATTTGTTTCCATCTGAATGGACTTTGCTTAAATTGAAGCACCAAAGAAACAATTTAATTGGCTTTCAGAAAATATAAAATGATTTAGGATTGCAATAAGTCCCAGAAAAAATATAGTTGCACAAATTGATGACATCTTGAATACTCAATTTTTGGACAGAATTCCACACTTTTGATTTTTTCCTACTAGTAAATTACCTAATGGAGTATTAACTGTAATAGAAGTGCAGAAAGTATATTGAATTGAATAATATTTACTTATCACACATCCCATCCCAAAATGTTTTATTTTTTATCCAGGTGGTTGCTAAAATGATAACCTTAGGACGCACAAGAGCTTGCCGTCGAAAAGGAACTGATTAATTTTGTTTTCAAAAATAACTTATCTCTTTAATGTGCTTTAACTGACTATATAGGCTGTATTTCATATCATTTGCCTAATGATCTTTGACTTGCTTGTTTAATGACTTTTTCCTTTCCAGTCCAGCCACTGCTTTCTTCCTCTTTCTCCCTTGCCACAAGTTATTGCTTTTTCTGATGAAGGGTGAATGAGAGGAGCAATTGCTTACAAGGATGATACCTGGAAAGTGTCCTACACTACAATGCAACCCTTATCACAATGCTCAGAATTATTTTAGCTTTTAAAATCTTTTCTCAACAGTCTTTTAACTTAATCTCTGACTCTCATTATGTGTGCCAACTTACTTTTACTCCTTCAGGTGCTTACATCACGCCCAGGATTGACCCCAATCTTATGACTTTGTTTTTAACTTTGCAGCAGCTGCTCCAGAACTGAAAGCATTTATAATTTTGTTTCTTATATACACAATCACTCCTCCCTTCCTGGGCCTAATTTTTTTATATGTCTTTTTTATGTCTTTTATGTGGTTTTGCCTCTAATCAACTATGACAAATGGATGTTATCCATATTCTCTCTTTTTGGCTACCTAGAAATGTATATTCATAAATAGGTATTTAGGAACAATTTCCCCCACCTCTACAAGGGGAAACAGGTTCACATGTTATTTTTCATCTTTTTTTGGCCATTACAGCCCTGGGTAAACCCTCTTTCCTAAAAACTGACAATGGGCCAGCCTATTTTTCAGTGGCCTTTTTACAATTTTATACAACCTGAAATATTGTTTTTACTCATGGTCTTCTCTATAATTCCACGGGTCAAGCTATCGTGGAACATGCTAATTGGTCGTTCAAGGACTGCCTTCACAAACAAATAAAAAAGGACGGATTATCTAGGGTACCCAATTTGTCGTGGGTAATACAACAGGTTCAAAAAGTATTATTTACATTACACCAATTGAATGTTTCCATTCCAAATTTGACTGCTTATCAGAGACACTTTCAACAGAAAACAAGCTTGCCTCCACCTCTGGCATATTATCGGGCATTACGAGACAAAGCATGGTTGGGACCAGTCCCTCTAATCACTTGGGGGCGGGGCTACGCTGCTGTGCTTACTCCAACAGGACCTTTGCGGATTCCAGCGCGTTGTGATCACCCAGCCAGGGATGTCGTGGCACCAGTCCCTGGACCCAGTCCCAGAAATGGCAAGGGTGACTCTACAGATGGCACAGCAAGTAATCCAATCCTGACATGCCAGGCAGCCAGTGACATGGGGAGATGTAAAGAACTTGATCCCCGAGAACCTGTGTGCTGCCATTTTTGCGGTTTTAACTGCAAATTTCTCATCCATCATTTGTTTATGTCTGATCGTTAACATCTGCCCTTTGACAACTGTAACTGTCATCCCACTCAAACAATCATTCGAACAACGAATGAAGCAAAATCTAACATCACACAAAAGGGGCGTTGTCTTACCTGAACGCCTTTTCTCAGCATGAGGAATGTAGACTCCACGAATGGGTTGATTTAGTCTTCTAGCCCAATCAGACCAAACAATCAAAGTTGCCACGCCTCTGCAGGGTCTGACCATGCCCCAGTTTCGAAAGGGCAAAGCGAATGATTGTGTGACGTGATGGCTCCGAACTGCTGACACTAACCTAACTGCTAGTAATGATCAGGGAGGGGGTGGAGTCTACATTCCTCATGCTGAGAAAAGGTGTTCAGGTAAGACAACGCCCCTTCTCCAGCATGTAGAGGAATGTAGACTCCACGAATGGGACATACCAAAGCCCCTATGATCCCACGGGTGGGAAGCAGGTTGGTTAAGTGTCGGTGCTGAAATGGACCACTTGTTGTAAAACCCGACGGCCAAAAGCGGCCTCCGCAGAAGCAAACTTGTCGTGAATGAATGGTGAAGGGGACGACCACGTAGCCGCCTTACAGATGTCCTCTATGGACGCCTGAGTCTGCCACGTCGCCGATGTGGAAGTGCTACGAGTAGAGTGCGCTGTCAGGCGGCTTGGGACAGGTAAAGAGGAAGCCTGGTAAGATTGAGCGATATAGGCCTTGATCCACCTGGCTATAGTAGAGGAGGAAACCTTCTGTCCCTTGGAAGTTGAGTGGAAAGAGACAAACAATGCCTCCGATTTGCGAAAGGAAGCTGTCCTCTTAATGTAATGACGTAATGCCCTACGTACATCTAGGTAATGCCACTGCTTTTCTAGTGTGTGAGAAGGATTGGGACAAAAGTTTGGTAGTACAATGTCCTGAGCCCAGTGAAACAGTGTATTCACCTTGGGAATGAATGAGGGATCTAACCTCAGCACCACTCTGTCCTGATAGAAGGTACACAGGTCTTCCCTAACTGAAAGAGCAGCCAGCTCTGACACGCGTCTCGTCGATGTGATGGCTACTAGGAAAGCCACCTTGTGGGACAAAATGTGAAGAGGACAAGACCTTATACATTCAAAGGGAGACCTAGTGAGTGCCTGCAGAACACGAGGTAGTTCCCAAGATGGATACCTGTGTACTACCAGAGGTCTGGTGTTGGAGACTCCTTTCATAAAGGATCGGACCCTGGGATGATGGTACAACGGAGTAGCGTTGGCACAGGTGAACACCGTGGAAAGAGCGGCCACCTGTCTACACAAGGTGTTGGGCGCTAAGCCCTTATCCACTCCATCCATGAGGTATTCAAGAATCACTGGAATAGTGACAGAAGAGATAGACAAACCCTTACAGGTACACCAGTCACAGAAGTTCTTCCAAGTGGCATCATAGATTCGGTTCGTCGCCGGCCGTCTGGAAGCTTGGATCATAGCTATCACCCTTGAAGAGTAAGATCCGCACATCAGGAACTGGCGCTCAGATGCCAGATGGCTAGTTGTAGCCACTGTGGGTCCGGATGGCATATGGCCCCCTGCGTTAGAATTATCCTCTCTGGAGGGATTTGCCAAGGGGGGGCTACGGCGAGGTTCACGAGATCCGCAAACCATGGATGCCTCGGCCAATACGGGGCCACAAGGATTAGCTCCGCCTGTTCCTGTAACAGCTTCCTGATGATGGCCGGGATCAAGGGAAGGGGTGGAAATGCATATAGAAGGCCCGCCAGCCAAGGGCTGCGGAGGGCGTCTGCTCCTTCCGAACCCTGGGATGGGTACCGAGATAGAAACCGGGGAAGCTGGGTGTTCTTCGGGGATGCAAACAGGTCGACTTTGGGCCGACCGAAACGGTGAATTATCTCCCGAAAGAGACGGGGATGTAGACGTCACTCTGAATGATCTATCGTAGATCGACTCAGAAAATCTGCCTGGTCGTTTTCCACCCCTGAAATGTGTTCCGCCTTTAGGGACAACAGATTCTGTTCCACCCATGACCCCAGACACTGGGCCTCGGACATTAGAATCCACAATCGAGTGCCACCCTGCCTGTTGACATGGGCCTTTGCCTCCACGTTGTCTGTCAGAACCAGCACGTGGCGGCCCGCCAATTTCTTGTGGAAATGGCGAAGTGCTAAGTGTATGGCTCTGAGCTCTAACCAATTGATATTTTTCTTGAGATCCCGTTGAGACCACCGTCCCTGGGCGAATTGGGATTGCAGATGTGCCCCCCATCCAAACAGACTGGCGTCTGTGGTCAAGGTTACCCGAGTCGGTTCTCTGAACAGGGATCCTTTGGACAGTGCTGGGGACAACCACCAGATGAGGGACGTGAGTGTCTGTGGTGGGACTCGCACCCTCTGTGGAAAACATGCTACACCCCGTTTCTGGTAAGGGAGTAGAAACCACTGTAGTTGTCTCGTATGAAGCCTGGCCCAAGGCACTATGGCAATATATGAGATCAGTTTCCCTAACAGCTGTGACAGTAGGAGCAGGGTTACACGTTTCTCCTTGCGCACCCTGGTGACCATCGTACGTATGCTGAGCTGACTCTCCTGAGACAGGAAAACTCGGCACTGGCTGGTGTGTATTATTGCGCCTAGGTGGAGCAAATGGTTTGTTGGGATCAGATGGCTCTTTGGGAAGTTGATCATAAATCCATGATCCTGGAGTGTCTTGATCGTCAGTGCCATGTCTGAACGGGCGTTCAGTGCTGAGGACGACTGGATTAGGATATCGTCCAAGTAGCACTGAACGCGGACTGGTACCAACCTGAGCTGTGCGGCGAGAACCGCCAGGATTTTGGTGAAAACCCTTGGAGCTGACGATAGGCCGAATGGCAGGGCCCTGTACTGATAGTGATGGTTGGAATACCTGAATCTGAGGAAACACCTGTGATTTGGATGTATGGGAACGTGCAGGTAAGCTTCTGTCAGATCTATGGATGTAAGAAAATCCCCCGGCTGAATACTGCCCAGAATAGAATGAAGAGTTTGCATCTTGAATTTTTGGTAAATTAGGTACCGATTTAGAGCCTTGAGGTCTAGGATCGCCCTCCATCCTCCTGAGGGTTTTGGTACCACGAACAGGATGGAGTAGAAACCCAGTCCCCATTGATCTGGGGGTACCCGCTCTATTGCCTCTATGCTTAACAGATGACAAATGGCCTCCTCCATGAGACCTTGTTTCACGGGATTTCTGGATAGGGGGCAGGAGATGAAGCGCCGAGGGGGGAGTGTGAGGAACTCCAGAGACAGTCCGTCTCTGATAGTGGTTAGAACCCAATTGTCCATGGTGGTACTTTCCCATATGTGGAAATATAGTGCCAGTCTTCCGCCAATGGGAGGAATCCACCTCAAGTCACTTTGACTTTCAGAAAGGACGAGCTCCTCTGCCGCGAAAGGACCGCTTAGCCTGGAATTGTGGATTTGGCTTGTCTCTGTAGCCGGACTGGTCCGATGAGCGGTCCGGCCCTGCTTGAAAGGGCCGATACCCGCTCCATGTAGTTCAGTCTGAGCCAGACTTGAACGACGGACGCCGGTTGTATGGAGGAAAACGTCTGCCCGTTTTTTTGACAACATGAGCTAGTACTTTCAACTTTTCTTTGTTTTCAGTCAGGTAAGGAGTGAGAGCCTCTCCAAAAAGGCGACCCTTTTGATATGGTGCCGCAGCTACTCTCCATTTGTGCCTGGTATCGGCCTTCCAATTTTTTAGCAAGAACAACCGGCATGCGGCCACGTTGGAAGCTATGGCCCGAGCCGAATATTTGGCTGACTGCAGAGACACATCCACCATGTATTCCAGTGCGGCCCTTAGTTGAGTGACATCCTGGTGAACCCTTACTTCTTCTGGGGATAATCTGGCCTGTAATTCCCTGAGCCAGATTAATGCAATTTTGGTGAAAAAGGAGTTAGATGTTGAGGTTCTTATAGCCCAAGCCGATGCCTGATGGGTCCTTTTGAGGGAAATCTCAGACTTCTTGTCCTCAGCCTTAAGGGCCTCCGACATATCTCCTGGGATTTTGGTGTCTGACAGTATGGGGGCGAGAGCCTCGTCTACACTCGGAACTTTGAGGACATCGTTGAGGGAAGGGACCGTATCTAAGAGCTTACGATCTAATCCCCCAAGAGAAACTTCCAGGAGATCCCCACTGATCCTGAATGGATTTGAGAAACATGGGGGGGCAAGGTATCTGTAGGTTCTTCTTGACCGGTTCCAGAAACAGTGGGTCAGAACTCTGTACAGAGTCCTGATCGGTCGTCTGTGGTTTTATGGGTTCAATTTTTCCGGTGACATAGGCCTTTTGTAAAAGAGAATAGAAGGAATTTGGATTAAACACCCCTACCATAGGAGTGGCCTCCACCAGAATGTCTTCCCCGTCTGACCACATGCCTTCTTCCGGAATCTGAGCAGAAAAATCCGATATCTCGCTCCCTTCAGATTGAGATGGAAAACCGTAATCTGAGATCACATACTCCCTGGGATGCATAGTTTCCGTGGGCGTAGGGGGGTTTGACGGTCCTTGGACCGGAATGGCCCTCCCTGAAGCCGCCATTGCCTGAGCCACCGCCTGTGAGATCATGGCTTGGAGCTGGACAGTAAATGAAGGATGTTCGGGGCCCCGAAGACCCGCCGCCGTCAGCATGAAAGATGCTGACGGGATTGGGGGAGGGATGACTGTAGTAACCTCCCCCTGAGACCCACAAGACACTGAGGAAGGTCCTGGCTCAGCAGCTGGAATTGAATCTTGGACCTGTAATCTCAATTCTCGGTCAAAGAGGGACAGATGTTCCTGTTCATATCCCAGCAAAGAAGCCTGGTCCAGGGTCTGCTCGGGAGACCAAGCCCGTGTAAAAGGGGAAGGTCGATGCTCCCCTGATGTGGATGCAAGAGGAGGTGAGGGGATAAGCTGCGTCTCTCCTGTCTGCCGCTGTGCTTTGGAGAATTGTCACTCCAGCGCCCTATGTCTGCTATCTGCTTGCTTGTCATCGGCCTTAGAGGTCCGTTTGACCTTGGCCTTGGCTTTTGCAGGTGTATCCAGACTGGATGGCTTGCGTTTTATATTTCCACTGGAGGTGGAAGCCTGTGAAACGGTGTTATCCGCCATATTGAAATAAACAATAGGAAATAAACAACAGGTGTTCACCAGGAGATCCCTGGATCTGGCCTGTACTGCAGTAGAAGACAGGTTTTCACCAGGAGATCCCTGGATCAGTCCTGTTCTGCAGGAGAAGAAAGGGCAGGTTTTCACCAGGAGATCCCTGGATCGGCCCTTGGTCTGCAGAAAGGAAGGCCACGGCCCACCTGGGGGGTACAGGCCTGCACGAGGGTCTGTGAGGTCCGGCCTGCCGTTAAGAACGGAGTCACTACGTGATATAAGCCGCGCTATGCTCAGGGGCTGTCCTCCCTGTTCAATTTTTCAGGCCCACTGTAATAGAGACAATTTGGCCGAAAAGGTATCAAATATCAATTAAGGATAAGTCTATATATGAATATAGATATATATCTTGTTTATTTTAATTCTGTTTTATTTTAATTGATTTTTATTTATTTTTTATTTTTTTATTTTTGACCCTCGTGTCTCACTTAATGACGGCTAGGACAGTCAGTGCTGACCACTATGCAGACAGCGGAAAACAGGCAAGGCAAGCAGCCATCCAATCTGTTGGCACTGGATATTTAAAAGGTACTGGTAAGTCACACAGTCTGGAATATTACCAGATAAAATGGAGTGAGAGACTCAAGGTATTTTCCCTATGTCCACTAGGTAACCTGAGATGGTGCCTATTAAGCAGCTGAAGCAGGAGGTAATGAAGATCTAAAGGAATGTAATTAGAACTCCCATCCCCCCCCCACTTAGGGAGAATCACCAAATAAGTAAGTTACTTTGTGACTGAAAAGGCTGTAATTAGGACAAAGCAGTCAATTTAATGTGTGTGAGTGGGTGGAGCCCAAAATGGCGGCCGGGACGATCTAATGAGAGATAAAACAAGCTGAGAGAAAAGATACTCTCCTGCAAGTAATCTGGTAATAAGCTCTTTTAGTCAAAGAGTTCACCTGCTGTTTTTTGGGTAATTTACAGCTGACAATCAACAGTAACAAGGAAGTACTTGAGTAGTGTGAGGATCGAGCCTTCTAGAGGCTCAAAATGGCGCCCACAGGTTGTTTGAATTGGTAATGAACCCAGGAAGGTGATTTCAGTTTTCAGCCGAAAATTAGTAGTTTAAAGCTTCGCATTCACAGCGAAGATCCTGGGAGGGGGTGGGGGAGGTGGATTGTAATGAGGAGGCAGCAATCTACGATCAGCTGTCTGCCTCTGAAAAAATCACGGAGAAGGGAATTGATTAAGAGAGAAGAAATGGTGCAGCACTGAGCTCAGAGCTGAACCAATCCCCCCCCCCAAAGAAGGAAAAAAGGATAGAGAATCCACGAATGGCAATAACTACCTTTCTGAATCTAAATTAGGAGCCAAATTCTCATGTCTCTTCAGGGCTGAGACCAAACGAAACTGGGGCATGGTCAGACCCTGCAGAGGCGTGGCAACTTTGATTGTTTGGTCTGATTGGGCTAGAAGACTAAATCAACCCATTCGTGGAGTCTACATTCCTCTACATGCTGGAGAATGACTTCTTTTATCTGTAATGTATGACATGGAAAATTTGCTTTCTACATGTTTAGTCTTTGTTTGCACCCCTTCTGCAGTAATTCAAAACTTCACTGACTCTGGGAGGTTATTGCTTAAAAAACCTCACTGTCATCACATTGGCTCACCTGCTTTAAACTGCACAGCTTCAATAGAGACTTCCTTTCATTTTGGACATGCTTGGCTACTGCAAGGAGGGTTTTTCACGTGTGGTCAAGAAACTTTAAATTATATTCCTGCTAATATTAGTGAAGCGCAATGTTGCCTCAGCCAGCTGATTCCTGTTTTGCTTTCCAAACAAGTTCACATGAAGCATTCTCCACGTGGTGTTATGCTAGACAACACTTGTGACTCTGAGACAACCTTACTTTGTAGCATTGGCTATATCTCTAGTGGGCGTGCCAGGACTTGCTGTTCGTGCTCACCTCAACATTAATGCTATTACATGAAATTTGGCAAAAACAATTAATACTACTTCTTCAACTATTTCATCGATCAACCATGAACTGCAAAATTTGAGAAGCTATTTTGCAAAATCACGCTGCAATTGATTATTTGCTTCTACACCAGCATTTGGGTTGTAAACATTTTGAGGAAATGTATTGTTTCAATATTTCTGATAATTCATGAACCATCCAGCACCAGATTTATATTTTACACAATTTGGCCTTTGATTTGAAAATTGGTACCTTAGGATCTTTGTGGGTGCTGTTTATGTAATGTATTTCTTTCATTTTGCAATATATGTATTAGAGCTTTAAATCCCAGTAGATCCTCTCTCACATTGCCTCAGGGTCAAGTTTTGGCCCTATATTAACAACTGCAAGGATGCTCCTCTCCTGATTATAATCCTTTTATTAACCCCACTTACGGCGATATTTCGTCTAACAAAACAAAAAGGAGTGAGATGTAGAGGTGAGAGACAGGCAAAGGTCGTGCGCAGAATACTGCCCCCCCAACGCTTGTGTCTCTTCTCTGTATCTATCTCCCCCCCCCCCCGCTCACATCACCATAGTGACGTGAAAGTACGCAGGTCTGTGTGACCTTGCCAGTTTGATAAGGCTGGCTGGTGAACAACAAGTTTCCCTGTTTATGGCCTCTAGCTTTTTACTCTTGAGGATTGGTAAAGGATTTTAGCCAATGAAATGCTATTGCCATGCAGTAACTTTTGCTATTTGTAAAACTCTATATAAACAAATAAAGGCTCTGAGCGGGCGGCCATTTCTTTGCACTCTTCAATGACTAAGGACTGATTACTACAACCAGACGCTGGGTTTCATCCCTGGTGATGCTCTGCCAGGCCTCTACTGCAACTGTCTTCAGTTCTTGCTTGTTCTTGGCGCATTTTCCCTTCAGTTTTGTCTTCGGCAAGTGAAATGCATGTTCAATGGGATTCAGGTTAGGTGATTGACTTAGCCATTGCATAACATTCCACTTCTGTCCCTTCACAAAATCTTTGGTTGGCTTTGCAGTATGCTTTGGGTCATTGTCCATCTGCACTGTGAAGCGCCGTCCAATGAGTTCTGCAGCATTTGGCTGAATGTGAGCAGATAATATTGCCCGAAATACTTCAGAATTCATCCTGCTGCTTTTGTCAGCAGTCACATCATCAATAAATACAAGAGAACCAGTTCCATTGGCAGCCATACATGCCCACGCCATGACACTACCACCACCATGCTTCACTGATGAGGTGGTATGCTTAGGATCATGAGCAGTTCCTTTCCTTCTCCATACTCTTCTCTTCCCATCACTCTGGTACAAGTTGATCTTGGTCTCATCTGTCCATAGAATCTTGTTCCAGAACTGTGAAGGCTTTGTTAGATGTTGTTTGGCAAACTCTAATCTGGTCTTCCTGTTTTTGAGGCTCACCAATGGTTTACATCTTGTGGTGAACCCTCTGTATTCACTCTGGTGAAGTCTTCTCTTGATTGTTGACTTTGACACATATACACCTACCTCCTGGAGAGTGTTCTTGATCTGTCCAACTGTTGTGAAGGGTGTTTTCTTCACCAGGGAAAGAATTCTTCGGTCATCCACCACAGTTGTTTTCCGTGGTCTCCCGGGTCTTTTGGTGTTGCTGAGATCACTGGTGTGTTCCTTCTTTTTGAGAATGTTCCAAACAGTTGTTTTGGCCACGCCTAATGTTCTTGCTATCTCTCTGATGGGTTTGTTTTGTTTCTTCAGCCTAATGATGGCTTGCTTCATTGATAGTGACAGCTCTTTGGATCTCATCTTGAGAGTTGGCAGCAACAGATTCCAAATGCAAATAGCACACTTGAAATGAACTCTGGGCCTTTTATCTGCACATTGTAATTGGAGTAATGAGGGAATATCACAACCTGGCCATGGAACAGCTGAGAAGCCAATTGTCCCATTACCTTTGGTCCCTTAACAAGTGGGAGGCACATATGTAAACTGCTACAAGTCCTACCCTGTTCACCTGAGTTAGATGTACATACCCTCAAATTAAAGCTGACAGTCTGCAGTTAAAGCACATTGTGTTTGTTTCATTCCAACTCCATTGTGGTGGTGTATAGAGCCAAAGATGTTTGAATTGTGTCGATGTCCCAATATTTCTGGACCTGACTGTATATTATCACTAGCATATAATTTTGTATAAAAATCTAAAAAACTCTTTTTAATCAAATTATATTGAAAAACCTCAGTGCCTTTATATTTTACTTTCTCTATAATTCTTGCCTTCTGTTTCTTACATAGTTGATAAGCTAACCACCTCCCAGGCTTATTTGCATTACAAAAAGTATTATGTCTCATATAACACAAATTAGTCGCTACCTGGTCCGCCTTCAACATGTTAAATTGTGCCCTAAGCATATTTATAGCAGCCTTTAACCTGTTATCCGTTGGATTCAAAACAAAAGCCTCTTCTTTTAATTTATCTCTTCTTCTAATTCTTTACGTTTTTGTATCAATTTGCCCCTAAGAGCGTTATTCATATGAATCAAAATTCCCCTCATGTAAGCTTTACTGGCATCCCACACCATAGGCATTGAAGTTCCCTTATTCATATTTAAAACAAAAAATTCCTTCAAATGTTCTTTACATTTTTGTACAAACTCCTCCCGAGTAAACAAATTCTCATTCAATCTCCAGGATCTTCTATTCCTATCTTCCACAAATAACTCCAACCACACAGGACTATGATCAGACAATGTCCTAGGAAAAATCTTGACTTTCTTAACCCTGGAAAAAAGATCATTGGTAATTAAAATAAAGTCAATCCTTGAAAATGATTGATGTCTATCCGAGTAGAAAGTATAATCTCTGTCATTTATATTCCTTTCACTCCAAACATCAATGAGTTCCAGCTCATCTTTCATATCAAAAAAAGCTTTAGGTAGTTTAGATTGAATAAAAGTTTTAAAAGTACCCTTTTTGTCCTTTCTTGAGTCCAAAACTCCATTCCAATCTCCCATCATAATTACAGATTTATAATCCAACTGAGTTATTTTTCCATGCAAAAACTTATAAAATTGCTTCTGTTGTTGATTAGGGGCATATAGTCCAACAATAAGAAATTTCTTGCCTCGTAATACTAAATCTATAAAAACATATCTTCCTTGAGGATCAGATTCTATTAATTCAGCCGATAGATTTTTTTTCACATAAATTACAACACCCCCTTTTTTCCCTGGAGCTGGAGCCGTAAAATGTGATCCCAAACGAGAATTAATCAAATATTTAGAGTCCTTTAAAGTTATATGAGTTTCTTGCAAACATATTACATCATTGTTATGTTGTTTCAGATAATGAAAAACTTTTTTCCTTTTCTGCGGTGAATTCAAGCCATTAACATTCCATGTCAGGAACTTTGCCATCCCTACCGGCCTGAAGCCTCTGAAGCATAACTTGAAGATCAATTGTTGAGGATCTTTTTGGTCTTGCTCCTCCCACAGGCTCTGTAGTAATAGTACCTTTTATTGTCTCACTAGTCTTCTGCTGCTTCTCTCTACGTTTGTAGGCAGCTCTTGTCATCCTTTGTTATTTTATCTCCAAATTCTGTGCAGCAGGTTGATCTTGTACTTCTCTAACAATCAATGAGGTCGCTCCTCCAATTATATGCTCTTCAACTTTACTAGCTTGTGAAAATGAGGGCGAGCCTGCCTTCAGAACAGAGTTGTAAATTTCTTTTGCTTTTAAAACTGTAGTTAATCTATAACGCGTTCCTGCATAATTCACTACTATTCCAGTTGGAATCTCCCATCTGAACTGAATTTGACGACGTTTTAACTCCTCAGACAAAAAAGCAAAATCTTTTCTTCTTCTTAAAATTTTTGGAGGTATCTCTTTTAAAGTTATAATATCTTGGGCTGCAATTTGAAACCTCTGTTTATAAAAAGCCTGTATAATTTCATTATGTATAGATCTTCTTGAAAAGTAAATAACCACATCTCTAGGTAAATTTCTTTGTCTGGCAACCCATGAGTTAACTCTGAAAATTTTTTCTATCTCATTCCGAATTTCCTCTGGTCTCCATCCCAGATTAAAAGCAATATCTTTAATAACTAACTCCTTTAAATCTTCTTGCTGGTTTTCTTTCATTCCTCTGATACGCAGCACAAATTCCATGTCTTTATACTGTGAAATAATTAATTCATCCTGTGTCATATCTATCTTGTTCTCAACTTCTTCAACTCTACTTTCCAATCTTGCTGCGTTTTCAGTCACCTCCTCCATTTTATCATCAATTCTCTCAATATGCATAGCTAAACCTTGAAATGCAAACATTATATCTTCTCTCATTTCTTTATTTTTTTCCTCCAATAATTCTGCCATGACAGCCCTCTCTGAAGCCATTTTACAATCCAAAAGATCAGCTACCTCCTCTTTAATATCCAAAGCATTCTTTTTTAGAGCTTCTTGTATCATCTCCTATTTTTCTCACCATTCCAAGCCCAAGCATAATGTTCTGAGTGGCCACACACACACAAATACAAAAGCACCACCAGACATTGTCTGACAGGGTTAAACTTAACAGATTGCAGAGGAGTTTCAAAACATTCCAATTGTTCAAAACACTTTACAGAGGGAGTACATTTTTAGTTAATTTATGTCTTTAAATCACTCTGACGATTCCCCTTGCGGGGGTGTTTGATGGCTGAGAAACAGCAAAAGAATTAGCCTCTTCAGAAGAAGCTGAAAATCTAATTAAAGATGTTTTAGGAGGGATAAATTTTACTTAGTTGCAAGCAGAAGGGGGGCTGGTAGTCAATTGCTGCCCTTCTGAAGCATTTGAGCCATATTTTTCCACTGCCTGACAGCACTGAACACTATCGATGTTTGTACTGGAGCCCAAGGTTCAAGATGTAAATTATGCCCTATCTTTTAGCCTAAGCGTCCGGTGCTCAGGATTCGAAGAGCAATGTTTTCCTACCTCAGCCGCCAGCTTCCTTATGTCTGCCTCAGGCTGTATGCCTGATTTTTGTAGCAGGAATCTGAGTTCCTGTGTCTGTCTTTGCTGGTGCCGAGATAATTTACGACCCATACTTACCACTGAGAGGTCTCATAAGACGAAAGTGCACTTAGAGGTCTATTCCAGATGATGGTAAGTATTTTGGTTGTCACTTCATCCCCAGGAGGGTTCCCAAAAGTCCCTGCTGAGGGCGCCAGCTGTAGTAATCAGTGCTCAGTCATTGCAGGGTGCAAAAAATGGCTGCTGGTATGCAGCATTTTATTGTTTATATAGAGATCACAAGAAGCAAAAGTTTCTACATGGCAATAGCATTTCATTGGCTAACTCCTTTACCAATCCTCAAGAATATAGAAGCCAGAGGCCAGAAACAGTGAGCTGTTGAAACAGTTGACACGAGCTGTTATCAGACCGGCAAGGTCACACAGAGCTGCGCACTTTCACATTGCCATGGTGATGTGAAGGGGGAGACAGATGCAGAGAGGAGGGGCACGCAGGCTTTGGAGGGGCAGTGTTCTGCACACAACCTTTGCCTGTCTCTCACCTCTACAAGTTTGCTTTAAGACCCAGCAGTGGTTGATAACCCAGAGGAGGAAACAACAGACAGCATGCTGTGGGAAGATGAATTCTGGCAGATCTCCCAGCTGGAAGCAAAGACTTCAAAAGCAGAATGGTACAGAGCTAACGAATGGCCTGCTACTCAAGCTTTGGGTGAGTCACTGGAAAGATTTCAAACCCCAGATGTGAAAAGCAGAAATCAATTCCTGCAGAGGGAAGCCTACAGCCCCTCCCTCATAGATCAGACCCTGGTTCCCCCAGCCAGGAACTCAGTCCTGGACAGAGGGAATCCCAGACTGAGGCCTCTGCAGCAATGGGCAGATTGGCACCCCCCACAGGTAGATGATCAGCAGCAGCTGAGCATACCACAGCTAATAGAGGCCTTGCAACAGCTTGGGCTGGTGCAGAAGCTAGGAGATCAGCAGGCAGGATGGGGCCAATAGCAACTGGGAGGGCCACAAGCGCAGAGGGAAGTCCAGCAGCCGTGGCACCAGCAGCCAGGGTGGGGCCCGCAGCAACAGCCCCAGTGGGGGCTACAGCAGCCTGTAATTGCACCACCCTTCAGAGCAACCTTCAATAGGGACCTAGAGAAACTGGTTTTTTTCCTCAACCAAGTGCGCTCTCATTTGAATTGCTGGGCCTATCTCTACCCGGACCCGGATACCATGGTCGATGTCATTGCGTCCAACCTAGAGGGAGAAGCATCCGAATGGCTGAACTATTTATATGATGAGCAAGCACCCAAATTGGAAGACCCTCAACTCTTCCTCCTAGGGCTGAGGGAAAGATTTGAGGACCCATCTATTGGTCTTAAAGCAAGAGAACAGATCCACAAAATAAAACAAGCCGGCAGGCCTGCCCTGGTGTACGTATGGGAATTTTGCAAGATAGCAGGCTGAATAGAGGGATGGCCTGAACAATCCCTGATCCAACACTTCATTGATGGATTAGACGACCACCTCTCTCAGGCAAACATCTATCGAGCCATAGCTGATCAGCTGCACGAATGGTACCAGGCAGCCGTGAAGCTAGATGTTCAGCTCGCCCGCTGTAAGAAGCCTCCCCCACACGAATCCGAGCAGCAGAGCTACCCAGACAGCAATCACCCCCACGAAAGCCTTCAACTACTGCAATGGCTGAGAGATCCAGGCCACCTACAGGCCCATCACTTAAGTGTTTCTGGTGCGGACAAGAGGGACATCGAGCGGCAACCTGTCCGGTCCCCTACCCCCGACTGCAGAGCAGTCCAGAACCAGCAATGAGAAAGAAACCTGCTCAGTGGTTAACGAGAGAAAAATCCAACCGGCTCATGCAGGAACCTGTTGCCCAGATTATACCACCCACACAGGAGAACGCCGAGACTCCGGATGGACTCGCCCCTGTTCTACCCTCCTTTGACAGTGGCGACGAAGGAGAGAACGACCCGATGGTGAGTCGACAAATCCCGCCTTTTTCACTGGCCGCCAAACTTATAATCCCTAAGTCTGGGGCACAAATGGACTTAAACGTGCTAATTGATTCTCGATGCACCCGCTGCATTATTAGTCTGCCGTTTGCCATGAAATTGGGCATACGGGCAAAACAGGTTTTCAAACCTATGAGGTTTGAGCAAGCCGATGGCTCACTGATGGGAGGGACTCTTGTCACACAATTAACCGAGCCCTTATGCCTAGAAATAGGTGCACACTGGGAGTTTATTCGCTTCCTAGTGGCTCCAAAGATGACTGAGGCGGTGATACTAGGGCTAGCCTGGTTAGATAAATGGAAGCCGTTTATCTGGTGGGAGAAAGCAATGAGAACTGTGAGACTACCTATAGGACCTAAAGCTCCCGCTGATTCAACCGATGTTGCGGGACACCTTAGGCCACCCAATGAGCGAGCGCACATGGCCGCCTCACCGCCACCAGGCAAACCAGTCATCCCCAATGAATACTGGGACCTGACGGAGGCATTTAGTGAAAAAGAATGTGATGCTCTACCCCCTCACAGACCCAATGACTGCTCCATCGAACTGGTGCCAGGAGGCAAACTCCCATGACCGAGAATGTATGCTATGTCCCCCCTCGAAATGGAGGAGATGCAGTGATACATGAACAAAAACCTAGCGAGGGGGTTTATTGAACGGGACAAATCTACCGTGGGAGCCCCTGTGTTGTTCAAAGAGAAAAAAGATGAGTCTCTTCGTCTCCGCGTAGACTATAAGGGTCTCAACACTGTGAGTGTGGAAAATAAATACCCCCTCCCCCTCCTAAAGGACTTATTAACCCATCTGGCTAAGGGGAGTGTCTTCACTAAATTAGACCTGAGAGAGGCATATTATTGGGTGAGAATAAAGGAGAGACGAGTGGAAAACTGCCTTCAACTGCCCCATGGGGACCTATCAATTCAAGGTCATGCCATTTGGATTACAGGGGCCCCCAGCTGTATTTATGCAGTTGATTAATGAGGTCCTACATGATCACTTGTACAAAGGGGTTTTGGTGTATCTTGATGACATCTTGATATACAGCACAAATATGACTGATCACATAAAGCTGGTGAGAGAAGTGTTAAAGAAACTATTGAATGCCAAGCTTTATGCCAAATTGTCGAAATGTGAATTTCACCAGACCCGATTAGACTATCTTGGCTACAGAATTTCCAACAAGGGTATTGAAATGGGCCCAGCCAAGGTGAAAGCTATAATCGAATGGCAGCCCCCAAAGACTTGCAAACAGCTCCAGAGCTTTCTGGGTTTTGCCAACTTTTATCGTCAATTCATCCCCTCTTTTGCTGAGATTGCCCTACCCCTTACAGAACTACTCAAAACAGGCAAAGGAGGGAAGCCATGACCGGGCCAACCACTAGCATGGACAATGGGCTGTCAAACAGCTTTTGAGAATTTAAAAAGACTATTTGCTGCTGAACAGCTCCTAAAGCACCCCTGCCCAGGGGAACCCTTTGTGATTCAAGCCGATGCCAGCGATGTGGCAGTTGAAGCTGTGTTACTGCAAAAGAACAAAAGTGGGGTTCTGCAACCCTGCGCCTACACCTCTAAGAAATTTACTGAAAGTGAGCAGAGATGGGCAATCTGGGAGAAAGAGGCCTTCGAGATTAGGTGGGCGCTATTAAACTGGTGACACTATCTGGAAGGGAGCAAAGTGCCATTTGAAGAATGGACAGATCACAAAAATCTAGAAGCACTGAAAACTCCCCACAAATTGTCCCCAAAGCAAATGCGGTGGGCACAGTACTTTAACCGCTTCAACTTCACTCTAAAGTACATACCAGGAGGAAAGAACTTCCTAGCTATCCCGGTTACCCCAATACAAAAGCGAACGGGGAGGTTAACGAGGCAATTATCCCCAACCCACAAACTACAGCTCAACTTATGCCTAGCAAGGTCCCCAATCCTGATGACCCTGGGGTAAAGAAAATAAAATGAGAGCTCCTCACCAATCAATGGTTCAAAGATAATCAATCCTCCCTAACGTGCAGGGATGGCTTGGCTTACAAAGGGGGGAAACTATATTTGCCAGAAGCCCTCCATCTTAATGCTCTCAAACACAGCCATGATGTAAAACAGGCTGAACACTTTGGATATTTAAAAACCCTACACCTCACCCGCTGGCAATTTTGGTGGCTGGGGCTGAAAAGGGATGTGGAAAACTATGTAAAAAGTTGTACTGTATGTGCCACAATGAAAAGAATCCCAGGGAAAACCCCTGGGTTACTGCAACCCGTGGCAGACCCTTCCCAACCATGGGAAGAAATAGCTATGGCCTTTATAGTAGACCTACCTGAAAGTAGAGGAAATACTGTCATCTGGACGGCAATAGACCTGTTCTCGAAGCAGGCTCATTTCATCGCCTGCAAAGGACTCCCATCTGCCCAACGACTGACCAAATTGTTCCTGAAACGTATCTACCAGCTGCATGGTGCCCCTAAGCGAATAATTTCGGACAGGGGGGTGCAGTTCACAGCAAAGTTTTGGAGAAGTTTCCTTACATTAATTGGATCATCTCAAGGTTTATCATCTGCTTTTCATCCGGCCACCAATGGGGCTGCAGAAGCCGCCAATAAAATGGTGTAGCAATATCTTAGATGCTACATTTCTTACCAGCAGACAAACTGGACTGACCTCCTTTCTTTTGCGGAGGTGGTGTACAATAATTCTGTGCACAGCAGCACTGGCTACACGCCTTTCAGAGTGGCTACAGGAAGAGTTCAACCCAATACCTGAATACCCCCAGAGGTTTGGAGAAACACAAAAACTGCCTTAAAAAAGACTTTTGAAACCTATAGAAAGCAGGCTGATAGAAAGAGGGCTCCCCAAAGGACATTCCAAGTTGGGGAAAAGGTTTATTTGTCAACTAAATATTTACGCCTCAAATTGCCCAGCAAGAAATTGGGACCAAAATTCTTGGGGCCTTTCCCCATAGTAAGAATCATCAATCCGGTCACCATGGAACTGAAACTCCCTAGACTTTTAGGAAGAATTCACCCAGTCTTCCATTGCAGCTTGTTGAAACCTTATCGGGGTTCTACTTTAAGACCTCCCCCGAAGAAGGCACCTGGGCCCCTCATAATTGCGGGACAGACCCACTATGAAGTGAAACATATTCTTGACTCTAGAATCTTTAAAGGGAAATTGCAGTATCTAGTACAATGGAAGGGATACCCGTTGTCTGAAGCCACCTGGATGAAATCCAGTGAGGTGAAAACTGACAGGCTCGTCAAAAGGTTTCATGGAAAATACCCCAACAAACCGAAAACTAGTAATTAACATATGCTTTTGTTCACATTACAGGATCTGTCCTTTTTGTAAGGGGGGCCGGATGTCAATGCTGCAAATACTGAACATTCTTGCTTTGACAAAATATGCAGAACCATCTGGCATTTTTAGAGTTAATGCAGAGGAGAAAGAGGGAGGAGGAAAAAGCCCGCAAAAGGGAAAGGAAGGGAACCTTTGCCCTTCAAACTAATTGGAGAACGTAAATCATGACAGCAAAATAAGGGAGGGAAATGCTAGCAAATGTAACTGCTCAGTGGGTGGGAATTTCAGATCTTAGCATTCCCTTCATCATGCCTGTGCCGACATTTTGTCACATAAATAAAAAAGATAAAATGCCTGGAAGTTCTTTGAAGTGTTTCATTAGTCGGAAGCATGACACTAAGTATACTACGTCCACAGTATTTCGCTGGTCTATTAGTTTAGTCACTTTGTCAAAGAATGAAATAAGATTGGTTTGGCATGATCTGTTTTTAACAAACATGTGCTGGCTACTAGTTATAACTTTGTTTGCTTCTAGTTGTTCGCAGATCTGTTTTTTGATTATCTTTTCTAGGATCCTCCCAGGTATTGATGTTAAACTGATTGGTCTGTAGTTTCCTGGGTCCGATTTTTTTCCTTTCTTGAAGATGGGAACCACATCAGCCATTTTCCAATCCTCAGGTACTTCCCCGGTGCTCCAGGATTTTTGAAAGATGTGGTGCAATGGTTCTGAGATAACATCTGCCAGCTCCTTCAGAACTCTGGGATGTAATCTGTCAGGCCCCGGTGAGTTGTATTCGTCAAGGTCGGACCTTGACAAGGTTACCATTTTCTTGCTTATTTTAATTTTTGTTTCTTTTTTTTTACAAATATTTTATTAAGTTTTATAAGGGTAAAAGGGGAATAAGGTCAACAAAGGTATAACAAAGGGAAACATACAAAAAGGTTAGACCAAAGGAAAAGGGTAAACACAATAGTGGGATTATTCCCACAAAATAACATCGCTTCAGCAAGTAGACCCGTCCGGGTATATATATTAAATCTTAAGCATTAGTCTAATATTAAACAGTTTACAATAATTAATTTTATCTATAATCATGTAAATAACAAGTTGGTCAATATATCTCATTCATTTTACTAAATAACAATGCTTAATATAATATTACTAATATATTACTAATCAGTTGTAATAACTTTGAAATATTGATATATTACTTATTAGCTATAATTTACTTATTAAAATCACAAAAAGGAAAAAGAAAAAAAAGATCATCAAAATAAACATGAAATATAAGTACAAATTATCAATTATCCCTTTAAGTTTCATAACCTTTTCTCCTTCTATCTTGTTGCTAACCATTGGTAAAATTTGTCCCATGTTTTAAAGTAAATTGTGTCTTCTTTCTCTTTCATTTCTAAAGTTAGTCTATCCATTTCTGCACATTCAAGTATTTTTGTTATTATAATCTGGTCAGATGGTAAATTTTCATTTTTCCAGAACTGAGCAAATACTATTCTCGCAGCTGTTAACACATGTAATATTAGGTACTCATTCTCTTTTCCATAATTCAAACCTAATATTCGTAACAAACACAATTCCGGTTTAAATTCTATCTGTATTTTAATCATCTTTTCTAGCCACATATGAATCTTAAACCAAAATTTCTTAGCGTTAGGGCAAATCCACCAGAGGTGGTAATAAGTGCCTGGTTGTTGTTTACATTTCCAACACATATTTGAAACATTTTTAAACATTTTTTCTAATCTAATTGGTGTCATATGCCATCTATAAAACATTTTATATAAGTTTTCCTTATATGCAGCTGCTTTAGTAAATTTAATATTTTGGTCCCATAGTTTTTGCCATTCTTCTAAGTCTATAGAGTGACCAAAGTTCTTTGCCCACATTATCATTGTTTCTTTCACTTGTTCTTCTTCCATCTTCCAAATTAACAAGAATTTATAAAGTTTCTTAATTAAATGTTCATCTGTTTTCAAAAGTATTTTATCTAATGGTGTCTGCTCTTTGTAGAATCCCATTAATTTTGCATCTTTTTCATATCTTGTTTGAATTTGCAGATATGACCACCATGTTAAATCGATACCATGTTGTTGAATCTCTTGCCTATCTTTAAGTTTTCCTTCTTTATCTAAAATGTCTTTGTATGCCACAAGTTTATCATAGTTAATTAAGTTCAGATACGCAAATGCTTCCATTGTTGAAAGCCACTCAGGTATTTTCACATAAATTTTATTTTTAATTCTCTCCCACTCTGAGAGTAATACATTCCTTATAGCATGAGTTTGAAAGTATTTATGTACTTTATTTTTCTCGTACCATAAGAAAGCATGCCAACCCAGTTGCAAATCATGTCCCTCTAGATAAAGAAGATGTTTGTTTCTCAGTGTAATCCATTCTTTAAGCCAAAGCAAAATAGCAGCTTGATAGTAAAGTCTCCAGTCCGGGAGCCCAAAGCCCCCTCTATCTTTTGATTCTTGTAACAGTTTAATTTTAATTCTTGCTTTTTTCCCTTGCCATATAAATCTCGTTATTGTTGCATTTAAATCACCAAAAAATTTCTGGCTTAATTTGACAGGAACCGTCTGAAATAAAAATAGTAGTTTGGGTAAAATATTCGTCTTAACAGTCGCTATCCTTCCTAACAGTGATAATTGGAAAATTTTCCACTTTTCCAAATCTATTTTTATTTGTTTCAGTAGTCTATCATAATTGTCTTCTTTTACTGTTGTGTATTTTGATGTTAAATAAATACCTAAATATTTGACTTTTTTAGCTATCTGAAGATTTGTTTTTTTAACAAATTGAACTTTCTGTTTTTCTGTTAGATTTCTTGTAAGTACTTTAGTCTTTTCCCTATTTATTTTCAGCCCGGCCACTTCTCCAAATTCCTCTATTTTCTGCAACAGTTTAGTGGCTGTTTCCAAAGGCTCCTCCAAAATAAAGACCAAGTCATCTGCAAAGGCCTGTAATTTATATTTCTGATCTTTTATCTCCAGTCCTTTAATCTCCAGATCTTGTCTAATATTCCTTGCCAGCACTTCCAATGTAAGAATAAATAGCAAGGGGACAATGGACATCCCTGTCTTGTGCCTTTTTCAATATCGAAGTTATCTGTATAGTCTCCGTTTAGAAGTATCTTTGCTGATTGTTTATTGTAAATTGCTTGAATTGCATTTATAAAATTTTCGCCAAAGTCCATCACTCACAACTGTTGAAACATAAATTGCCAATTAAGATTATCAAAAGCTTTTTGTGCGTCCAAAAATATAAGTGCCATTTGTTTCCCCGGATGCTTTTCATAATATTCCAGCACATTTAAGATAATCCTTAGATTATTCTTTACCTGTCTTTTAGGCAAAAAACAGTTTTGATCTGAATGAATAAATTCATTCAAAAATTTCTTCACTCTTTCCGCTATTATTGCTGTAAATATTTTATAGTCCACATTTAGTAATGGCATTGGCCTGTAGTTTTTAATTTGTGTAAGATCAGTATCATCTTTGGGTAGAAGGGAAATGTTAGCTTCTGTCCAAGAATTTGGTATTTTCATCACCGAAAATGTTTCATTACAAAGATCTTTCAATATCGGGCTTATTATGTCTTGTAGGGCTACACAGAATTCTGCTGGGAGACCATGAGGTCCTGTTTTTTTTTTGTTGTTTTTTTTTGTCTTTTTATTGCCTCTGTAATTTCCATCATTGTTATTTTCTCATTCAGCATATGTTGCATATTCTCTGATATCTTTGGAAGGTTTGCTTTTCTTAAATGCTCCTGTATTGCCTCCTTAGAAACCACCTCCGCCTTGTAAAGTGTCTTATAATAAGCTTTAGCAATTTTTTTCAGTGCATCATTATGACAGTGTATTTCGCCTTTTGAATCTTGTAGTTTACTTATCAGTTTTTTTTCTCTTTCTTTTTTCAGTCTACATGCAAGCCATCTTCCTGGTTTATTGGCATTTTCAAAGAAATTCTGTTTAGAATGTTTTATCTGTTGTGCCCTTGTTTCCATCTCCAATAAATTTAATTTATGTTTTATTAATTCCATTTGTGTCTTCAGCTTCTTCTTTTGTGGATCATTTTGTAACTTAAATTCCAAATTCCTAAATTGTTTGTTCAAATTAAACTGTGTTTGTCTCTTTTCTTTGTTCTTTTTAGCAAGGTAAGTTATAGCTAAACCTCTAAAATAAGCTTTTGCAGTGTCCCAAACATTTTGAATAGAGGTTTCTTCTTTCTTATTTATTTTTAAAAAGATTTCCATTTCTTTCATTGCAAACTGTAAAAATTCTTTTTCTTTCAATATAGATTTATTCAATGACCATCTTAATTTTTTCCTAGCTCCTTTCAGAGTCATTTTAATTGGATTATGATCAGCCCAAATATTGGGTTCAATTTCCACCTCTTGTATCATAGTCTTTAAATCATATGAAGTCCATATCATGTCAATTCTTGACCAGGATTTATGCCTATTTGAATAAAATGTGTATTGTGCTTTCTCTGGATTCATTTCTCTCCATATGTCTTGTATACACAATTCATCTTTCATCTTTAAGAAAGACTTAGGTAGGGTATTTCCCCCTTTCCCCCCTTGTTTGTAGCTTTTATAGTCCCATATTGCATCAACTATTACATTAAAATCACCAAGTATGCAAAGATTTTTATAATTTAACTCCACTAGTTTATCATATAATTGCTGAAAAAACTGGTCCTGCTTCTCGTTGGGAGCATATATCACAACCATCAAAATTTGTTTTTGATCCCATGTAATTTCCACCATTAATATTCTCCCTTCTTCATCAACATAAATTTGTTTTGGGTTCATCTTTTCTTTTATATAGAACGCTATTCCTCTTTTCTTTTGTTGTGCTAAAGAAAAATAAAGTTTACCTATCTTTGGTTGTTCTAAAATTCTAGAATGTTGTCTTTTAATATGTATCTCCTGAAGACAAATTATATCCATTTTCAATTTTTGTAGTCTATTAAATATTTTACTCCTTTTTGATGGGGAGTTAAGACCATTTATATTTATTGAAAAAATTCCAATCTCCTCCATAATTTCAATTATATCTAGACCTCAGTCTTCTAGGGGAGCTTATCTGTCTCTGGTCTTTTGGTCTTACATCTTCCTCTGATTGCGTCTTTTTTGATTCCCCCTCCTCCGATTGTTTCAGTGCTCCTGCACCGTCTCTTCTGGTTTCTTGGGTTCAGCATCGCCTTTTTCTAAAAAGGCTCTGTGATTGTTAAAAAATTCCTCTGCTTGGAATGGAGCATCTATTCTGTATCTTTTCGAGTCCCAGAAGATTAATAATCCTTCTGGGACCAGCCATCTAAAGTTCACTCCCTTATTAAAGAGTTTCCTCATTAAAAATTGATATTCTCTTTGCACTTCTCTTATCCTTCTGGGAATCTGTTTAAGAACTACAAGTTCTTTATCTTTATATTTCAGTGGTTGGTCTCTTATTGCTCTCAAGGTCTCATCGCGTGTAAATCTTTTAAGAAATCTTACATGGACCTCCCTAGGAACTCTGTTTCTTCTTGCATAGCATGAATTGATTCTAAAAACCTGATCTATTTCTCTTTTCATTTGATCCATTTCCATTCCAAGCAATTCCACTAATAATTCACTCATCAACTCCAACAAATTCTCATCTTTCTCTTCTACAATATTTTAACATCTTAAAAAGTGTGATGCATTATCCATCTCCATCATGGCCATGCTGTCCTCCAGTTCTGCATTAGCTTGCGCCAATCTCTGTTTTTCCTCTTGCAATGCTTCGATTTTCTGATCGACCACCACTGACTTATCTTCTATTTTTTGCATTCTTTGTTGAGTGTCTGCCATCGTCTGTTGAAAGGTTTCCATTTTTTGACCCATTTTAAGAACACTTTTCAAATCTTCATAAGTTTTTTCCAAATCTTTTTTCATTTCCATTTTCAGATCATCAATATTTTTGGTTTGAGCTGAAATTGCCTGGAGTATCGCTTGGGTGTCTTTCTGTTGAGAATCTTTTGTAGAAAAGTAGTAATTTTTGTTTCTAATTTGTCTTTTGCAGTGTTTTTTTTGTATGTTAGGCTATAGTTTCTTTTTGTGTGAAGACTGATGCAAAGTATGAATTAAGCAGCTCTGCTTTACTAGAAAAACAAATAGCCCTTTGAAAATCCCATCAAGACTTCAATAGCATAGGGGGTATTAGAGTTGGATCATTTTCCTTGGAAAAATTGCTAGCTAGCCCAGAATCCATTGCTGAGTCACTATTCTGTCTGGCTTCTGAATTAAAATCCACTTTCTGGCAGCTTGCTTCGCTTTTTGTCTATTTTCGTGCGTGCTGAAGGCTTGTCCCCAGCTGGAGAAATGAACCAGAGGTATTTTCTTTCTACAATTCTGGCGACCACAAAGGGACTTCCAGGCAACCCAGCCACCAGACCGGGCCCGTAGGACCACTACCCAGCCTGCAACAGACTCTTTTGTCTGTGGGGAAGCCCATGGACCCTGCCCGAGTGGCATAGGGTAGTAAAGGGAGGTGTTTGAGTCTTGTGCTCAACAGCTGCCTGAAAGTGGGTAAGTACTGCTAAATTACAGTTTTAAGGAATCTTGGCGAGTGAAAGGGCTTGTGTGGGGGGCTTCCTCCTCTGGCTGCAGCTAGGATTCCACCTCCTCTGTGTTTTTCCTACCCGCCCCCAGGCCTGCTACTAGCTTTACCAAGCCATGACCAGCAGGAATCTGGAACGCAAGGGGGTTGAACTGGAGTGTGGAACCTTTTGCAGAAAGGAGCGAAGGGAGCTGAGTGGGCATCGAATGAGAACAGGGGTTGGAGTTAATAGGAGATCCCAGTAACATCCTGTAGGCAAAGCCCATTTGAAGGAAGGTGCCCGTACCACTGCACAAAGAGGTCCTCCCAGACCCCTCCTGGGTCTGAAAATTGACGGTGGGTGAAGGAGGTGCCCGTATCTGTTGAGCCAAGGGCAGCAGATCCTCCCAGACCCCTTTTTGGTCTGAAAATTGACGGCAGGAAGTACCCTGCTTAGGAGGTGCCCGTACTCTGTGAGGAAACCAGAGTCCTCCAGGATGGGGGTTTTTTTGTCCAAAAATTGATGGGGGGGTGGCAGGGTTGGTGTCACTAGGAGTGGCTGGGCAATGCCATTAGGACCCAACTAAGCTGATTGAACCCCACATCGTAAGGGGAACATGGGAAGCTGTAGTTCAAGGGTCAGGTCTAAATCCCCCATTGGAGATTTGCTCAAGGCATGGGATGACAGGCGAGTGCCTGTCCTAGCCAGTATGAAGAAAAAGCGAGCACGAGAAATTTGTGAAGAATGGGCTTTACTGAAGGATGAAACTGGGAGACAAATTTGGCCAAGCAACGATACTTTTGATTTTGCAACATTAAAGGCACTTAGACCGATAACAAGACCCAGCCAGATACCCTACTGGTATTGCTGGGCAGAATTATCCAGGTATTAAAAACCCGACCCTGAAGATGGAAATAGGAAAAGGAGATTCCCCTTCCACAGCCAACAATTCAGAACCAAGAATCATGGTCCCCCTCTTGATTAAACTAGTCTCAGGAAGAGGGAGGACAACTTGAATACGTGCTGACACACACACCCTTCTCCGCATCTGACCTAGTCATTTGGAAAAGGGATACCCCCTCCTTCAGGTCAGACCCCCAGGCTGTGATTCAGACTTTAAAGTCTATAATAGACAGCCACAATCCATCATGGGGAGACATGACCCAGCTACTGCATGTCTTCCTAACCAAAGATGAACTGCTAAAACTATTCGAGAAGGTAGCAGAAATAGCTAGGTGCCCAGTAATAATTACACCAGGGCAGGTAGCCCCTGTGCGAGTCGCCTGGCCTCTGAACTGTCCCGGCTGGGACTATAATGACGCCAACCATTGGTATAAATATAATAGGATGAAAGACAACCTAATGGAAGCCCTTCAAGAAATAGGAAAAAAACCTCTTAATTGGCTAGAGTTCCAAAAAACAACTCAGAGAGAGAAGGAAAACCCAGATGTCTTTTGGGTCTGCCTCCTGGAGGCAGCTGTGGAATACGCCCACCTGGATCTAAACTCCCCAACAGATCAGCGAATTCTCACCTCCGCCTTCGTGGACCAGTCTGCCAATGACATTAAGGAACATTTCCATCGAATCGTGTCAAACTGGTCTAGCTTGGAGCTCTCGGAGTTGTGTAGAATTGCAAACTTTGTCTATGACCAAAAGAAAGAATAAGGGAGGAAGAAAAAGAAGGGAGAGAGACAGAAAGAGAGAAGGAAAGGGACAGAAAGAGGTGAGCAGAGAGGAGGGAGGACCTGCAAGTCTTTGCAGCCATACATAACGAGGCCAAACAAACCATCGGCCCTTTGATAGGCAACAACTCTGCTGGCGATGTGAAGAAGAGGGAGTGCCTGGATATAATGTCAGCACTGCCATAGGTGTGGCGAAATGGGCCATCTCAAGTATGATTGCAAACAAAACCTCAACCAACACTGTTACCAGCGTACAAGAGCCCCTTTTCCAAGGGAGAGATCATTTCAAGATAGGGAAAGGAGAACCACGGGAGGGCCCCATTGGAAACCAAATGGGGAAATGACTTCTAGAACCAATGCCTAGAGCAGTGATGGCGAACCTTTTAGAGACTGAGTGCTCAAACTGCAACCCAAAAGGTTAGTGGGATTTCTTAGTGCCAAAATACAGATAGTGTGCCCCCGCACACAGAGGTCAGCGAGCGCACGGGGGCCGATGGTGTCCGTCAGCAGCCACAGCATGCTGGCTGTCCTGCATAATGGTGAACTGGCCATGGAGCCCCATCGGCGTGGGTGGAGATGGCCCCGGGATGGCCGGAAGGAAGCCCAGCCCATCCACTCGACGGCTCTGACGGGGGCGGATTCTGCTGCTGGTCCAACCGGTCAACCATGCAGGGAAGCAGGAGGGGCAGCTGGTGCGCAAGATCCGCTGCCTCATTGGGTTGCCAGCAAGCAGCCAAGGTGGCTCTAGACTCCCGGCTGCCTCTCCACCTCCTCCTGCTTCCCTGCATGGTTGACCGGTTGGAGCAGCAGCAGAAGCCACCCCATCAGAGCTGTTGAGTGGATGGGCCCAGGCCGGGCAAGGGCTTCCTTCCGGCTGTCCTGGGGCTGTCTCCGCCCACGCTGATGGGGCTCTATGGCCAGTTCGCCATTATGAAAGACAGCCAGCATGCTGTGGCGGCTGATGGACACCGTCGGCCCCCATGCCCTCGCTGGCCTCTGTGTGAGGGGGCCGATGGTGTCAGGCATCAGATCCAGAAGTGAAGCTGTGATGACCATCCTCACACTGGTGGGGGCAGTGGCAGTGGCGAGAGAAGGCAGGATCTGGCATGCGTCCACCCTTTGCCACTGCTGCCCCACACTATCCTGTGTGTGCCTCTGGGACATACATGCGGGACAATGTGGGGTGGCAGCAGGGAGGGGTGGGTGTGCGCCACAGCTCACCTTCCCCCGCTGCTGCCTCCACCAGCGTGAGGATGGGCAGCACATGTTCGCTTCCAGATCTGCTGCCGGCCGGGCTTGGCGATGCAGGGATCACTGCCGCCGCCTCCTGCTTCCCTGTGTGGTTGGCTGGTCAAGGGGCTTGAAGCAGCAGCAGCCATCACCCCTGTCAGAGCCACCGTGTAGACAGGGCCCACACCAGGTGAGGGCTCCTTTCTGGCTGTCCCAGGGCCATCTCCGCCCATGCCGATAGGGCTGCACTGTGGAAGGGAGATGGTGACTCTGATTCCCCCCTGCTGACCGCCCCCCTGCCCCTTCTATGCAATCCTACATGACTGCAGTGTGGTTGAGGGGGGGCTTTCCTCTGCGGAGGCGTCCCGGCCGTCCCGCCCCCCCCCCAGCCAGACCCCCTCACCTTCCCTCAGCTGGGACCTGCTGACCCCCACCCTCCTGCACCCACCCCAGCCGACCCCCCGAGCAGCCCAGCCCGACAAAGACAGAGGGAAGGCGAGGCAGAGAACCGATTGTTAAATGATTTGAAACCCACCACTGGTTGCTTCCAAAGGCCGCTCACTCACTCTCTCGCCAAAACTGCTCCTTTTATGGGTTCCCTCACCTCGCCCAGCTCTCGCAGCTGTTCCCAGACTCCGCATGCATGGAGAGAGGGAGGGGAGGAGCCCGGCCCTCCGTCCCGCCATCTGTGGTAATGGCGCGTGTGCCCACAGGGACGGCTCTGCATGCCGCCTTTGGCACGCGTGCCATAGGTTTGCCACCACGGGACTAGAGGAAAAAAAAAACAGAATTTCAAGCCACTTTTGCCGATCTGGCCATTCCCCTAAGAAGCGGCCCAGACGGAGAGCCACTCATTACCATCACTATAGGGGGAAGAGAATATGAGTGTCTGGTAGATACAGGTGCCACCTCGTCTCTCATTACTACCCCTCCTTTTAAGGGTTCTGTAGTACTGGGGGCCCAGGATAATATTGTTGGAGTAGGGGGAAAAACCATCCCAGTCAAATTCACTGATGAAATGAAGGTGGAGATTGGCTGCTTCTCCTTAAATCATGCCTTCACCATCTGCCCACAGTCTCCGTTGTCCCTTATGGGCAGAGACCTACTGTGCAAAATAGGGGCTACAATAAAGTACAACAAAACAGGAGTAATATTAGACATTCCAGCGAAACGCATGCATTTTTTTTAAAAATAAAATTTTATTACTTTTTTTAACAGAGTTCAATAGTAATCATTCAACAAAAACGTATTGTCTGAGTATCTCATTCACTAATACAAATTACATTCCTAATCCCTAAATCTTTTCTCTAACCATTGATAAAATAGGTCCCAAGTTTGAAAATATTCTGTTTCTTCTTTTTCTTTCAACCTTAAAGTAAGTCTGTCCATTTCTGCACAGTCTAGTATTTTTTAATTATTTCTTCTTTTGGTGGTATTTCTTCGTTCTTCCAATATTGTGCAAATATAATTCTTGCTGCTGTTATCACATGTAAAATCAAGTATGTACTTTGCTTATCAAGTTTTTTCTGGCATTATACCTAGTAAAAAAATTTCAGGTTTATAGTGTATGTCCGTGGTGGCGAACCTATGGCACGCGTGCCAGAGGTGGCACGCAGAGACCTCTCTGTGGCCATGCGCACCATCACCCCAGTCCTAGGCCTTCAGCTGGGTTTTATAAAACCTTTTCGCTTTAGGCCTCTGCCGCCGTGTACAAAAAAAAAAGGTTCAATCAATCAATTTCAACTTCTCGTGGGAAAAAAAAGATCTCGCAAAGCTGGAATTGATTGATTGAACTTTTTAGTCCCACGTAGTCTGCCGTTTCCACTGCAGCCATGCCCACCCAATGGGCCACGCCCACCCAATGGGCCACACCCACACAATGGGCCACACCCACCTGGCACCCAATGATACATAAGTGGGTTTTGGGTTGCAGTTTGGGCACTTGGTCTCTAAAAGGTTCGCCATCACTGGTCTATGTGTTTCTCTAACATTTTTTATAACCAAGTGTGGATTATTGTCCAGTATCTCCTTGCTTTAAAACATGTCCACCACATATGATAATAAGAACCTGGTTTGTGTTTACATTTCCAACATTTCTCTGACATATTTTTAAACATTTTTGCTAATCTTGTTGGTGGCAAGTGCCATCTATAGAACATTTTGTATAAGTTTTCTTTATATGAAGCTGACATTGTCAATTTATAGTTTCTTTCCCACAAACTTTGCCATTAATCTAAGTCTATATATTATATCCAAAATTCTTTGCCCATGCTATCATTGTCTCTTTTGCTTTTTCATCTTCCATTTTGAGATTTAATAAGAAATTGTACATTTTTTAATTAACTTTTCGTTGGAAGTTAGTAATGTCTGGTCAAACATAGTCTGTTCTTTGTAAAATCCATACTGTTTAATATCTTTATCATATCTCACTTGCATTTGTAAATGTGACCACTATGTTAAATCGATGCCCTGATTTTCCATCTCTTGCCTGGATTTTAAGTTCCCTTCAGAATTTAGACTATCTTTATATGTCCATATTTTATTGAGACTGACTAGATTTGGATATACAAATGCTTCCATTGTTGAAAGCCATCCTGGAATTTTCAAATAAATTTTACATTTTATTTTTTCCCATGTTGATAATAGTGCATTTCGAATATAGTGGTTTTGGAAGTATTTATGTATTTTATTTTTTCCATACCATAAAAAAGCAGGCCAACCAAGTTGTAGGTCATGTCATTCCAAGTACAGTAATCTTTTATTTCTAAGAGTTATCCATTCCTTTACCCATGTTAGCACTGATGCTTGATAATATAAAACCCATTCTGGCAAGCCAAAACCTCCATTTCCCTTGGCTTCTTGTAACATTTTCAATTTAATTCTAGCTTTCTTTCCTTGCCAAATAAATTTTAAAATTAGGGAATTTAAATCTTCAAAGAATTTTTTCTCCAGTTTTATAAGTATCATTTGAAACAAAAATAATATTTTTGGTAATATATTCATTTTCACCGTAGCAATTCTTCCTAACAACGACAGTTGCAGATTCTTCCATTTTTTTTCCAAATCAAGCTTTATTTGATTTAACAATTTAATATAGTTATCTTCTTTTATTGTTGAACATCTTGCTGTCAAATATATTCCCACGTATTTGACCTTTTTGACTATATGCAATTCTATTTTTTCTGATAATTGCTTTTTTTTGTTTATCTGTAAGATTTTTAACTATCACTTTAGTTTTTTTCTCTATTTATCTTTAATCCTGCTATCTCTCCAAATTGTATTATCTTTTCCAACAGTTTAGGATTTGTCTCTAAAGGTCCCTCTAAAATGAATACCAAATCATCTGCAAATGCTTGCAATTTATAGGTTAAAAGTTCCCTCTCTATTTCCCTTAATTAGTATATCATATTTAAGTTAATACATTTCTAGATATAACTCAATCCATCAATACATTTGTCAATATAATTTTACTTATACATATCCAAGTCCTGTTTTTAAGTTTTACTTAATTCCAATTACCATGTTCCAATTTAACCTTTAATAACCATAATATTTAAACTTCGGGTAACCCTAATTTCCCTCATTTCATTACAAAATAATTATCATGTCTAAAATGCACATATTGTTCAGAAAGGTACATTCTTACTTTGTTTCACAAGTATATTCTATTTCTCTTCCTAGTAGCTCCTCATTTACTAATAAAATATCTTTCATTGTCACAAACCCATTTCCATGTTACAATTCAAAACTATAATCTAATAACTAATTTTCAGTTCCTTTATAGATCTAGGTCCTAAATATTAAATCAATCAATATCTCTAAAAATCTCCTTAACCCATTAAGTAAAATTTTAAGCTATTCCATCATGTCAGCGAAAAAAAAAGAGAACGAAAGTCCCATTTTTAAATCTAACTCTGACTTTCTTTTTGTGCCAAGCAGGCTTCCATACTAGTGCCTTTAAATCATCAGATGAGCCTCCCTTCATTCCTACACATGTTGTTTGAATCAAGGGAGAACATCCAGTTATCAATTTTTCAAAGCAACTGGCCCCATTGTAGTTGTTAGGTTGTTACCCTAATAATTCAAGTCTCCATGTTTGGTTTGGGATATTTGTCATCAGTTCAGTCTGGTCTTCTTCTTCCAGTTTCATCTGACTAGAATAAAAGGTCATGTCCGGTGTTATAACTGTTATTTGATTGTCTAAATTGTTTAAGTTCTCAATATATTGTGTTTGTTGATCAGTTTCTGTTACTTTTGGAGTTACAGGTACTTTAGTTGAAATCAATGTTTGATAATCAAAGTTCTCAGTAAATTGTGCGTGTTGTTGTGTAAGATCCTCTTTGATGTTAATTTGTTCCTCTTCTGTTGTTTTTTTGGCTTGTAAGTTCATCAGTTGGAGTCTGGGGTTCAATTTGTAGATTTGGGGTGACATCTTTGGCTTTCACTCTGGAATTCATTAGCTCAGTGGCTTCAAGAATTTTTTCGAGTATAAGTTTATAGTTAAGTTGTAGGTAAGATTCCTCCATTTCTATGGTGATTAGAGATAGTCTTTTGGTGGAGGCTATGTTTAGTAAGAGTCAGCAAATGTCCACCTCCACTATTCCTAGAAGTTGTTTTCACCATCCAGCTGTTTCCAGTTCTTATCTTTTTTAGATAGTGTGAAGGGCAAATCTAGGGAGTCAACAAGCCTCACAGTCAAAGAAATTCAGCTGCTGTACCAGGCGTCACCACAAGATGTCACCAGTAGGCTATGAAATCTTTTTCCAGACACCAGTTAGGCTTTTATCTAGTTAAAAAAAATATTTTTTTCCCCAACTAAACAAATAGATAAGATGATCGATCCCTATAATAGGAACTTTGTGGGACCCCAAAATATCCAAAAAATAAAAATCCAGTTATTTAGTTGTTGAGATTAGTTATTCTTTTCTTTTCAAAGCTTAATTTACCAGAGTAGGCAGACGCCGCTGTATTAAAAGCGGGGAAGAAATTTCAGGAGGCTTTCACAGGAAAAGTAGTTGGGGTAAAAGAGAGGTAAGGAAAGGTCTCACCGAAATCCTCCACGGTGCTTTCATTGTGCTTGGTGGTAATTTTGGCTTTCGGCTGGCACGGCTTAGTGATCGGCCATGTTGATGGCCGATCTTTTCTCCGGTGGTCCAAAGGAGCTTCCTCGGATCAAACGGAAGGGCTCCCGCCCTTCTGTGATCTGGCGAGGGTCCTCACGGTCGTTGCCCCTCCAAGGTGACTTACGACCCTTTTCAGGGTCGCCCAACGAAGGGAAACTGAGCGGCGGAGAGAACGCTCTCCCCGTGCGTCTGCCAGCGCCGTAATCCGGAACCGGAAGCCGTTACATACATCTTTCAATGGTAAACTTAATGTATCTTGTAAACATTTATAAAACTCTGCCAGGAGTCCATCTGGTCCCGGTGTTTTTTCATTTTTTTGTCTTTTTATTGCCTCTGTCAGTTCCATCGTTGTTATTTTTTCATTTAACATAATCTTGAAATTTTCAGGAATTTTTGGTAAATTATTTTCTTCCATATATTGAGTCATTTTCTCCCATGGAGTTTCTTCCTTAACATACAGTTTCTCATAGTTTCTTTAATTATCTTTTTATTGGTTCATTTTTAAATTGTAAACAGCCCTTTTATCTACTAAATTGTTTATCAATTTTTTCTCCTTCTGTTTTTTAAGTTTATAAGCTAACCATCTTCCTGGTTTATTTGCATTTTGAAAAAAGTTTTGCTTTGCCCTTTTGATTTGCTGTGCCAATTTTTCTGATTCTATTAAATTTAATTTATGTTTTATTATTTCCTTTTCTCTTTTCAATATTTTCTTTTGTGGGTTTATTTGTAGTTCAAGTTCTAGTTTTTTAAAGTCTTCTCTTAACAACTGACATTGTTGTCTCTTTTCTTTATTTTATTTCACCATGTATGTTATTGCTACGCCTCGAAAATATGCTTTGGCTGTATCCCATACATTTTGTAATGTTGTATCTTGTTTTTTATTTTCTTTGAAGAAAAATTCCATTTCTTTTGTTGCTAATTCTAGAAATTCTTTCTCTTTTAATATAGATTGATTCAAAGTCCATCTTAATTTTTTCTGCATTCCTTTCCACACTAAAAGGAGCCACCCCAGTCAGAATTCAGGTAAAGGAAGGACCACCCCGCTGTATTCCCCAATACAAAATCCAGGTGGAAGCAAAAGAACCTATTAGGAAACTAATTGAGGCATATCTAAAACAGGGAGTCCTTTGCAAATGTACCTCCCCCTGCAACACTATTTTCCCGGTTCGAAAACCAAAGGTAGACCAGGATGGAAACCCAGTCTTGAGACTGGTCAACAGTCACGTGATACCCCGTGCCCCAGTAGTTCCCAACCCAGTCACAATCAACACCGAGGTCCCAGCTTCAGCCACACACTTCACAGTTATAGATCTCTGTTCCGCTTTTTTCAGTATTCCGGTAGACCAGGACTTCCAATACATTTTTGCTTTCACCTGGGAAGATCAACAGTACATGTGGACTCGCTTGCCACAAGGTTATACCGAGTCCCCCACCCTTTTCTCGCAGATTCTAAAAGCAGACATGTCATCCATTTCCCTGCCAGGGGGTTCAATATTAATTCAATATGTGGACCTTTTGCTGGTGTCAGACACTGAACAGATTTGCAGGGCTGACACACATCATCTGCTTCGCTTTGTGTCTATTTTTGTGCGTGCTGAAGGCTTGTCCCCAGCTAGAGAAACGAACCAGAGAAATTTTCTTTCTACACTAGTTTAGCCATTTTAACTCGTCCCTGCCTGGTCATTTAGTTCCCTGTAGTATCTATTGGCAACCTTCATCAAGCCTCAGTTCCTAATATGGGTTTAGTTACATTTATTTCCCAGAAATATATTATTTAATTATATACTTGTTTTTTTAAAAAATCTTACAGCAAAAAATAACCAGTATTCCAAATCTCTCTGGTTTCCCAATCCATTTAAAACTTTCCTAAATCAAAAACTTTTTGTTTTGCTTTTTGTTAAATATATATTATTTTAAATTCTTAAGTGTCTGTTTAAAATTTCTTAAATACAAAGAAGGTAAATTTAAGATGTCAAATTAAGTTTACAGTTCTGAAGGTCTGTAATATCCATAAAGTGGTTAAATTGAACATTTCCCAATGTGATTAGAATGTGAGTTTGGCTGGCTTAGTGTTCTTATGAAAGGGTTTGCTGTTGCTGAGAGCAAAGATGTCATCTCCCTCAGCTCCTGGTGCTCAAATCCATGGGAGACTGCTGTTTTATAGTCTCTTCATGAGGATGAGGACCTGCCATTCAGAGCACTTGTGGGTGATCACTGAATTTGCCGAGTCCGCCCCAACTCCACCTACCAAGATACCTAGATTATTCCTGATTTCTTACCAGGCAAATTATAATTCAGTTTACATGCTCATCAAACCAACCTGCCTGTGACTTATGTTGGAAGATAAAAGCCCCTATGACAACCCCCTTAGCGAGATTACACTTCAAATTCAACCACCTCTGATCTTGGCTTTTGTCACTTGGGTTGCAATTGATTAAATGCCCCTCTCTGTCACCAGAAAACCACAAATTGGATTTATTTAATCAATCAAGTATTATTATGGTCACAGACCAATATTACAAATAAAAGCATTAAAAACAACAATAATAGTTAAAAATAAAAAGACAAAATAATATATTGTGATTGGTGGATTAACAGTGGGCAGTTAAAAGTTTGCCTAATTTTACATACAACGTAACAGAATTTGGCCACGGATTTATTTACTTATTTAGCATATGTCAATACATGGATAATAGTAGTAGGGATACAGTATCTGGCTTGGTGGGTTCTGGGAGAGGGGATGCCATGAGCAGCATGAGAGTCAACATTACCTGCGCAATGCCGCCCAGCCCCCAGCCTACCCGGTCTTGGCAGGCAGCGGGATGCTCTCCTCACAGCGCCGAGAGGATGAGCCGGGCGGTGCGAAGCTTGTCAGCTTTGCACCTTGCTCCCTGCTGAAACTGGGCAGGCTGGGGGCTAGACAGCATTGCACTTCTTATCAGATTCGTGCCACCCGGCTCAGCTCTTGGCGCTGTGAGGAGAGCACCCCGTTGCCTGCCGAAACCGGGCAGGCTGCTGGGAGCTGGGCAGCCTCATGCTTCTTTTTGGATTTGCGCCGCCCAGTTCAGCCTCTTGGCACTGTGAGGAGACCGCCCCGCTGCCTGCCAAAACCCCTCCCCCAGAGCCCATCAAGCCGGATAGGTGAAGTAGGCGAGGGCCATTTGCTGGCCACTTCCAGGCGATGGTGCATTTCTTCATTCCTCACAAAGGGTGACACCTCCCCAGCGTGCACCTAGGGGGCAGGGCTGACGCGGCAGGGGCTGGTTCCTTGCTGTTTCCAGATGGCCTTGTGGAGCTAAGACTGAATGCGTTTCAGCATAGATGGCCACCACAAAATTGTACATTGGCTCCCGGCTGGCCAGGGCCAAGGCAGAGGGGGCCGTTCCCTCACTGTTTCCAGGATGGCTTCGCGGGCCACATGAAACCACTTCGCGGGCCGCATCCGGCCCCCAGGCCTTGTGTTTGACATGTCCGGTCTAGTGGTTAAGACACCAGGCTAGAATCCAGGGGACTGTGAGTTCTAGTCCTGCCTTAGGCATGAAAGCCAGCTGGGTGACTTTGAGCCAATCAGTCTCTCTCAGCCCATGACATCAGGCTCAGGCGATAAGCCTGTCAGTCAATTCCTGTTGCAACCAATGGAACAACACTCGGTTGACCTGAAAAAAGTGGACCCTGCACTTTCAGGAAAACTCTTGGAAGAAAAAAATACTGTTAAACCTAAACAAATCAAAATAAAATATTAACAAAGCCCTATGTAAGCTGCTAACAGAATAAAACTGTAATAACTAATGCACATGAAATTACATTTAGGACAGGGCATTATACTTGAAGATATATTATATAGTTGTGTGAAAAAGAAAGTACACCCTCTGAGTTCTATGGTTTTACGTATCAGGACCTAGTAAAAATCCTTAGCAGTTCTTAAAGGTAAATACAACCTCAGATGAACAACAACACATGACATATTACACCATGTCATCATTTATTTTAAATCATTTATTTACCTACTTTTAAGAACGGCTAAGGGCCAGATGATTTTTACTATGTCCTGATACATAAAAACCATAGAACTCAAAGAGGGTGTATTTTCTTTTTCATGTGACTGTATTAACATGTCTGTATTTATGAATCTTTCATTTCTGCTATAGATAATATATTGTAGTCAATTTTGTCTTTATGGAATTCTCACTTGGAAAGTTTTGCATATAGTTGGGTGGTGCGGAGCTTCTTCAGCACCACCGACCAGTTTCACATGTTCCTCCATTGTTTCAGTGTAAATCAGAAAGTTGTCTAAGTAAACTAGGACCCCTTTATATAAATGTTCATGGAGGACTTTGTTAATTAATTGCATGAAGACTGCCGGTGTCCTTTGCACCCTACAGGGCAGTACGCGGAACGGGAAACATCCTAAGGGACAATTGAAGGCTGTTTTCCACTCATCTCCCTCTTTAATGTGCACTCGGTAATATGCTTCCATCAGGTCTAGTTTGGTGAAAAACTTCCCTTTGGCCAGGTGGGCCAGCACGTCTTTCATCAGTGGTAAGGGGTAGACGTTCTCAACACAAATTGCATTTAGCCCATGTTAATCTACGCACAGATGGAGGGACAAATATTTTTTTCTCAAAACAGTACAGGTGCTGCCATATGTGATTTTGCCAGTTGAATGAAGCCCCACACTAGATTTTTGTCTATGAAGGACTGGAGTTCATCTAGTTCCCTTGGGGTCATATACTATAACTTTGGCTTGGGTAGTTTTGCTCCCAGCATTATTTCTATGGAACAGTCCATGGAGCAATATCTGAATCCCTCTCACTAAAAACTTCCTACAAATTCCAGTACTCTATAGGGATCAGAGGGGCCACCTTCTCCTGTCCGCGCACCACTGTGGCATTTTCTTTTTAACTTTCTTAATGGGCATGTGGCGGTTTGAAGCTGGTTTATCTGCTAGCCCTCCCTCGACCCGCTTTTGCTGGATCTTCAATATCCACTTCCTCCAATTTACAGAGGGATTCCATTTTAGTCGTCATGCTAATCCTAGTACCGTGGGTCTGTTCATGCCTGGTGCGACTATGAAACTGAGGGTCTCTTCATGGGATCCCATTTTCATCCTCACCAGGTTGTGGGGTCCCCTCCTGCCTCTGAGCTGTCCAGTTGGCACAATGGTACAGGGACCTTCAGTTCCCTGAGACACATCCCCAATTTTTCCACTACACTAGGGCTGACCAGGCACCTGGTGCAGCCCAGGTCCAGCAAACCAATTAGGCTCTGCAATAAGCAAATATCTGTAGCTCGGGTCTAGGATGAGGATAAAGGTACATTCTCCAAGCTTGTGGGTTGGTTTCCGAATGTTTCGTTACCAGGCTAGGTATCTGTCAAGAGTGTATTTGTATACATTTGTATAATACATTCACATGTATTAAATAAACCAGTAAGATTTTCAGAAATGAAAGAAATCCTGGACTTTATTTGGATACTCAAACTGGAGGTTGACAGTAACATCTTCAGTGGAGTTTAGGGGATGTCAGTGTCAGTGTTCTGTTTATAAGGGTTTCAGGTGTGGGTGTGTCAAGTGAGGGTCTTGTGATGGGTCAGGTATGAGTCATCAGTGAGAGGCTTGTGATGGGTCTTGTGATAGAGAGGTTATATCAGGTCAGGGTCATTGGGAGGTGAACTGCTGATGGGAGGGGGAGGCTGTTGACATTCCATCAACAGACACATCAACCTACAACCAGACTATGAACCCCTCAGAATCCACATCAACCGCATAGCCACCCAGAGACAGCACCAGCCCTCAACCAACCCACACAAGCCCCTCCCCCTCCCACCAGCAGTTCACCTCCCAATGACCCTCACCTTTCCATATACCATTTTAAAGGCCAAAGCTGTTCTCCCTTAGTTTAGAAGCCACTGAACAATATGTAGGATGTAAACCAATTAGACAAACCAATTGTTGTTATAAGTTATTCTGTAGTTTATGTTGCCAGCAGTTCTTTATTTATTTAATCAAAACACCCTTAGAACATAGAATAATAGGGTTTCAAGGGACCCTGGAGGTCTTTTAGTCCAACCCCCTGCTCAAGCAGGAGACTATACCATTCCAGACAATTGGCTGTCCAGTCTCTTCTTGAAAACCTCCAGTGATGGAGTACCCACAACTTCTGGAGGTAAGCTGTTCCAGTGATCACTTGTTCTCACTGTCAGGAAATTTCTCTTTAGTTCTGGGTTGGATCTCTCTTTAATGATCTTCCACCCATTATTTCTTGTCCTGCCCTCAGGTGCTTTGGAGAATAGGCTGATCCCTTCTTCTCTGTGATAGCCCCTGGAAGACTATCCTATCAACCCTAGTCCTTCTCATACTTAGAGTAGACATACCTAGTTCCCTCAATTGTTCAGCATACAGTTTAGCCTCCAGACCCCATATCATCTTTGTTGCTCTTCTCTGCACTCTTTCTAGGGCCTCAACATCTTTTTTGTATCGTGGTGACCAGAAGTGGACACAGTATTCCAAGTGTGGTCTTACCAGTACAGTATAAAGCAGTACTATTACTTCATGTGATCTTGAAACTATCCCTGTGTTGATGCAGCCTAGGACTGCATTGGCTTTTTTTGGCAGCTGTAGCACACTGCTGGCTCGTACTTAAGTGGTCTATTAGGTCCTAGGACACCTAGATTTCTCTCACAGTTGTTACTGTTGAGCTAGGCACCACCTATTCTATCAAAAACATTTCAGAAGCTGTAGAACGGAGCTTTCGAGATCTCCAAGTGGGCATCGCACACTGCCCGAAGGCTACCATATGAGGACATTTCTCCCATTAGTGGACCAATCATTTCCTTGACTTTTTTCTCATTTCTTACATGTTGACACTTTTTAAAAATTCTTTTTGACATTTGTTGCAAGTCTTAGTTCATTCTGAGCCTTAGCTTTCTTGACTTTGTCCTTGTAGATTCAGGCTATTTGCTGCTATTCTGTTTTAGTTGTGTGCCACTCTTTCTATTTTTTAATACCTGTCATTTTTGTCTCTCAGTTTATCAGATAATTCTTTATGCAACCGTGGTGGTTTCATCTGGGGGTCTCGTGTTTTTCTTTCTCTGTGGTATTGTGTTATATTGGGCTTTTATAACCTCATTTGTCAGAGTTTCCCAAGCATCTTGTTTTCCCCTTTAGGATTTCCATCCAAGGAACCCTTCCTAAACTCTTTTGGTTTGTTAAAGTCAGCTCTCTTTTTTTTTTTTTATTTAATTTTTTTTTATTGAAAAATTTTTAAAAACTTTTACAAAGACAGAAAAAAAAAACAATGACAACTACAATAAGACAAAAAACAAAACAAAACAAAACAATACAACCCTCCCCCAACCCTTCCCAAATCACCCCCTCCCTCCCCCCCCCGAGCTTCCCAGAGCAGAATATAGGCTTAATTAAAAGAAATTAACAAAATTATAAGATAATTAAGAACAAAATATATATGAATAAAGAATTATAAACCTTAAAAAGAAAAAAATATTTTAAAAAAAAGCAAAGAAAAGAAGAAAAAAAAGTAGAGTTTTTATACAAGTTATAAAAAAGCTAAATGGTATTTTTTCATATCCAATTTAAATTGTATAAAATTTATCCATTTTTCCCATACAGCAAAAAATTTCTCTTGCATTTGCTCTTTTAAGAAAGCCGAAATCTTTGCCATTTCCGCCAAGTAAGATACTTTAAAAAACCACTCTTGCAAAGTAGGCAAAGATTCCTTCTTCCAATATTGACCTACTAGCAGCCTTGCGGCTGTAATCAAATTCAACATCAATATAACCTCCTTAGCATCACAATCAGTAACAATACCAAGCAAAAACAATTGTGGAGTAAATTTTACCCTCTTTCTAAAAATTCTCTGAATGTTCCACCATATCTTAATCCAAAAAGCTTTTATATTTTTACACGACCACCAAATATGATAATAAGTGGCATCCAAACAGCCACATCTCCAACATTTAGGCTGTAAGTCAGGATACATGAGAGACATCTTTTGTGGATCAAGGTGCCATCTATAAAACATTTTATAAAAATTCTCCCTTAAATTCTGGGCTTGTGTAAATTTAACATTTCTCACCCAGATAGTTTCCCAGATATCCAGTAGAACTGGTTCACCAAAATTCTGCGCCCATTTAATCATACAATCTTTAATTAATTCTGATTCTGAATCCAGTTCCACTAGCACCCCATAAATTCTTTTAATATGAGTTTGTCTTTGATCCTTTACTTGCTTGAAAAGATTTTGATCTTCTCTAAGCAAACCTAAATTACGATCCATCTTCCATCTATCTAATAGTTGTCTATATTGGAACCAAGAATAGGTAATATTTTCATGTAACAAATCTTCCAAAGATTTTAACTGCCAATTTAGACCATCCCATCTAAGTAATTGTGTATAAGACACCGTATCCATTTTAACACCTCTCTTTATCCCCTCTATCGCATGCCAAGGTATAGCCCATAATGGTATTTTAAAATCACTTTTATAATATTTCCTCCAGACTCTAAGTAGAGAAATCCTTAAAATATGAGATTTAAAAGCCCGATCCACTTTTTTATTAAATATTAAATAGGCATGCCAACCAAAAAGTAAATCCCATCCCTCCAAATGGAGTATCTCTGAATTTGTTAAGTTTACCCAATCACTAATTAACGTAAAAACCACTGCATCATAATATAATTTCAAATTCGGTACCTTGAGTCCACCTCTCTCACGGAAGTCCTGCATAATTTTAAACTTTACCCTTGTTTTTTTCCCTGCCCAAATAAATTTGTTAATACCTTTCTGCCATTCATTCAAATTAACCTCGTTCTTTAAAATAGGTAACATTTGAAACAAAAAGAGAAATTTGGGCAGGACATTCATTTTAATCACTGCAATTCGTCCCATGAGAGATAACTGTAACTTCTCCCAATTCCTCAAGTCCTTCTGTACACTGGCCCACAGCCTTTCATAATTATTCTTAAACAATTTTGCATTAGAAACAGATAAAGTGACCCCCAAATATTTTGTCTTATCAACAATTTCAAAACCAGTCAACTCAGCCAAAGTCTGTTTGTCCTGAATAGTCATATTTTTAGCTAATATTTTAGTCTTATTATTATTAATTTTAAAGCCCGAAACAAGTCCATATTGACGAATCAGCTGTAATAAGTTAACTACAGAATAGGTAGGTTGAGATAAAGTAACCACCAAGTCATCTGAAAAAGCTCTTAACTTGTACTCTTTTTTATTAACTTCTATTCCTCTTATTTCCTGCGATTCTCGGATTTTAATCAACAAAATTTCCAATGTTAAAACAAACAGCAAAGGTGACAGAGGACATCCCTGTCTAGTACCTTTTTCTATTGTAAAAACCTCTGACAAACCCCCATTAACAATAAGTTGTGCCGTTTGCTTTTGATATATAGCAGTAAAAGCTTGTAATATTTTCCCTCCAAAATTCATCTCCTCAATTGCTCTTAACATAAAATGCCAGTTCAATTGATCAAAAGCTTTTTCAGCATCTAAAAATATCAGCCCTGCAGGGACTTGGTTGTTCTTATCTAAATATTCTAATATGTTGATAATTTGTCTAGCATTATTTTTCATGTACCTGCCAGTTATAAAACCCGATTGATCCTTATGTATAAGCTGATGCACAACCTTCATAAGCCTATTAGCTAAAATTTTTGCAAAAATCTTATAATCTACATTTAAAAGAGATATAGGTCTATAATTCCTTGGTAAAGTAAGATCTTGATCCTCTTTTGGAATCAAGGATATAAAAGCACTACGCCATGATGGAGGGATCTCTGCACCCTGCAATATATTATTAAAAAGCTCAACTAAAGGTTGAGTCATCTCTTCAACTAAAGTTTTATAATAAATAGATGTCAAGCCATCCGTACCTGGCGCTTTACCTAATTTTAATTGCTTAATAACCGTCACAATCTCCTCATTGGTAATTGGACCATTAATTTCTTGCTTCTGATCTTCTGTCAATTTAGGAAAGTTAGCCTCACTTAAATATTTATTTATGTCTGAAATTTGTACATTAGTAGTCTTATATAATTTTTGATAGTAGTCTAGAAAAGATTTCTTAATCAGTTCCTTCTGATACACTAATTTACCATTATAATTTATTTTATCTATTATTCTCTGTCTCTGTTTCTTTCTTAATTGATAAGCCAACCATCTCCCTGGTTTATTGGCATTACAAAATGTATTTTGTTTCATAAACAAAAGATTAATTGCAGATTGATCAGCCATCAACATATTAAATTGTGCTCTTAAAAGCTTTATAGATTCCTTAATCTTTTCATTTGAAGGATTTGAAATCAAAAACTTTTCTTTTAATTTAATCTCATCTTCCAATTCCTTACGCTTCTGAATCTGCTTTTGTCTATGAACGTTATTCATTTTTATCAAAATTCCACGCATAAAAGTTTTACCTGCATCCCATACCATTGATGTTGATGTCCCCTTATGCATATTCAAAACAAAATAATCCTTTAAACAGTCCTTTAACTTTTGAACATTCTTTTCTTGTCTAAATAAATTCTCATTCACCCTCCAGGATCTCCTCTCCTCTTTTTCATGAATCAACTCCATCCAAACCGGACTATGATCCGTCAATGTCCTAGGAAAAATTTTTACGTTCTTTACCCTATTATATAAGTCAGTTGTAATAAAAAAAAAATCAATTCTTGAAAGAGATTGATGTCTATCTGAAAAAAAGGTGAAGTCTCTCTCCTCTTGATTACGTTCACGCCAGTAGTCTCTCAATTCCCAGTCCTCTTTCAGATCAAAAGAGATGGTCTATCTTTTTGTCAGCCTATGATTTTTCATTGATTCACAAACCTGGCAAGGAAATGGGCCACGCTGATGGCCTAAGTAGATTACCTCTGCAAATGGTAGAGGCTGACCCTGCCCCTGCCATCAATATTCTCTCCATTCAGGCGTTGCCTGAGTATCCCCTAAATGCCAGGGATGTGGTTGCTGAATCAGCCACAGATCTCACGCTTACTCGTGTGCTGTCATGGGTTTTGTCTGGATGGCCTGAGAGTTGTCCAGGTACTGAGTTCCAAAGCTTCTGGTTCAAGAAGCATGAGTTATCCACTTTTCAGGGTTGCCTGTTGTGGGGCAGCAGAATAGTTATTCCTACCTCATTGAGACCTAGAGTCTTGGCTTCTCTCCATGAGGGTCATCCTGGCATTGTCAGGATGAAAGCGCTTGCGCGCAGCCATTTATGGTGGCCAGGATTAGACAGGGAAATAGAGGCCCAAGTGCATGGATGCCACTTGTGCCAGCGTTCACGCCCTGAAATGCCTCAGGCTCCTGTGCATAGATGGGAGGAGACACAGTCACCTTGGTCTAGGGTGCATGTGGATTACGCTGGGCCCTTTCAGGGACAATTCTTCTTGGTCCTTGTTGACAGCCATTCAAAATGGCTTGAGGTTGTTCCTGTCTCTTCCACTACTGCTGCCAAGACCATTCAAGTACTAAGAGGGATTTTTGCTGCTCATGGCCTCCCAGATGTTCTGGTTTCAGACAATGGTCCTCAATTCACTTCTTCCGAATTTCAGGCTTTTCTGCAGGCCAACATGATTCGTCATGCGACTTTGGCGCCCTTCCACCCTTCCACCAATGGTATGGCTGAACGGATGGTTCGCATCACCAAGGATGCTCTCAAGAAACTGACTTACAGGGACTGGCACCACAGGTTGGCAGATTTTCTTCTTGCTTACCGCACCACACCTTCTACTTCCACTGGGAAGAGCCTGGCAGAACTTCGCTGGGGGTGCAGACTGATCACCAAACAGGCTGCATCCGGACAGGGTGGCTCCTCGGGTTGCCCAACCAAGGGCACCACGGTGTCTGCAAGTGGGTGCCCCGGTATGGACCCGGAATTATGGGCCCGGTCACCTGTGGGTTCCGGCGGTAGTATGCAAGGTCACTGGTCCATTGTCCTACGAGGTTTCCCTGGACGATGGTCATGTCCTTCAGCGGCATATCAATCAGCTGCTTACGAGACTGGACTCTCCCTCTGCAACTCCTGGGTTTTCTCCGGGGGGGAGGGGGACCACTGTGGGCAAAGGGAAGGGTGTTGGCAGCAATCAGGGCCAAATGGAGAGGCAGAGGAAGGTTTTTCCCAAGGTTCCGCAAGTGTCCCTAACAGGAATTCAGGGGAACAAGGAACAATACAGGCACCAGTACTTACTCCAGCCAAGGAGTCACCCAGGGGGCATACTCATTATTCACAACCCCAATACAGCACTCCAAGCTGGGAGAATAACCGGGAGCATCCAAACAACCCAAATAACACAAGAGAACTGGCATACAAACAAACAAGCAGGCCCAATGCTGCTACTGCTTCCAAAAGGAAGTCTGCATACAGGGAGGTAGTCAGAGAGGCAAATCCTGATTCTGGTACCTACAGCATACAATGGGGGGCAACCGAGTACTGGGGCACTGCAGAAACCTCAGACAACCCAGTTACGGGGCTTGGGAGTGAAGGGATGCGTTCCCTTGATAGGTCCATTGTGGACTTGGAGAGTACCACAGAATCGCCAAATATTGGTGGGAACATAGAGGGGCCCGAGAGCCTACAGTTAGGCAGATCAACCAGGTACATTAGGGAGCAAAGTCCTGGTCTGACGAGCCCGGTGGGCAAGCAAGCAGACCAGGCAACAGAACCCAGGTCACGGGGACCACCAGGTCTTAAAAGAGGGGGCAACTCCACTACAATCTCTGCACAGGATGATCAAGGGAGTTCTCAAAATCTGAGGAGGTCACAGGGTTAAAAGATCTCCCAAATACCTGGAAGATTTTGTGACATTGCTGTCAAAGCAAGGGAGGTGAAGAGGGTGCCTGCTGTTGGGGAACTTGGACGTGCGAGTCTTGGGCACTTAATTCCAAAATAATAGCATGGTACCATGCTATAGTGTGGCTAGTAAGTAGCTGCAACAGTTGTGCGGTTCCATAAGGATAGCACACCACGCTCGTGTTGAGGTCGCGTATATCAATATAGTTTAATTAAGTTTCATCCGGGGGGAAGGGGTGTTGTGTCCTGAGCCTGCAAAAGCAGGCTCGGGATGTTGCAATGGTCCCGGGCTGTTGCAAGCTGCCCGGGACCAGACTGAGTGGCGCCAGCCTGCGCGCATGTGCAAGGCGCGGAAGCGCACCAGTTTGTTACCTTTTTGCCCGGGGATTCTATTAAAAGGAGGCAGAGAGGCCTGCGAGCCTCTGAGTTGTGTCAGAGAGAGCTGAAGAGAATAAAAGCTGTTAGAACCATCAGAACGTGTGCTCTTCTTTCGCCGTTGATTCGAGGACTCAACACTAAGTTTAAAGATGGAAGAGGAACAAGTTAAAGAAACAATGATAACATGGGCAAAAAACTTTGAGCATAACATAGAGCTAGAAAACTGGCAAAGACTTTTGGAAAGAAATTCTAAAATAACAAAGGCGGTGGCTTACAAAGAAAACTTATATAAAATGTTTTACAGATGGCACTTACCACCTGTGAGGTTAGCAAAAATGTTTAAAAATATGTCTAGCAATTGTTGGAAATGTAGACAAAAACCAGGCACATATTATCATCTTTGGTGGACATGCTCTAAGGCTAAAAGATTTTGGTCAAGAATACATATGTGGTTAGAGAAAATGACAAAAAAACATGTATATTTTAAGCCAGAATTATTTCTGTTAGGTATAATTGCAGGAAATTATGAGAAAGAATGTGTATACTTAATGTTACATGTATTAACAGCAGCGAGAATTGTATTTCCTCAACATTGGAAAGATGAAGAATTACCAGCTGAGGAAGAGATAATCAGGAAAATTTTGGACTGTGCAGAAATGGACAGACTTACATTGAAAATGAAGGAGAAAGAAGATTTAGAATACTTTAGAACATGGGATACTTTAGAACATGGAATACATTTTATCAATGGCTAGAAAAACGAGGTAGAGAGAAAGTAGTTTAACATGTATTAGTAAGCTAAATATTGGAACCCAGACAACATGTTGCTGATAAAATATTAAGGATTTGTGATTATAAAAAAATTAATAAAATATGGTTATATAAAAAAAAGAAGTGGCTTGCCAAAACCTCCCTCCTAGGGCTGAACAAAAATAAACCAGCCCCCAAACACTCAGCCATCCCTCATGGCCAAAGCAGGATTTGAACTCACAGTTCTCCAACCTTGTAGCCTGTGGCCTTATTCCTGAAACCAAATTGGTTTTCCACAAAGGTTTCCCTTCCCCTCCTTGGCTCCAAGGACAAGGAAAACAAATTGAACACACACAGTATGCAGCAATTAATCATGTCTTTTGCAGTAGCAAGGAGTCCCAAAGACACATATTTTACCAGTTGTTAAATAAAACATCATAGAATTATTCCTTTGACAAGAATGCCCTCCAATGCATTATTAAGGATAAATCCAAACTAAAATGCAAAAGAAAATCACTGAAGCATGACACACACAAAAACAAAATATCAGAGTCAGATGGGACCTTAGAGGTGCTCTAGTCTAACCCCTACTAAAGCAGAAAACCCCATCCATTTCACATCCTAACAATTTATAACCTCCCAAAAACCTCTAGTAATGAAGCACCCACAGCTTCCGGAGACAATCATCCCACTGATTAATTATTCTTACAATCTGGAAATTTTACCCAATTCCTGTTCTTTAAAAAGACAAATATACAGATGAAGAAGACCCAGATCAAATCTCGGGTTAACCTAATTAACGCTATCTCACTTTTGTACATTACACTTGCATAGGAAATGCCATTAGCTTTAAACAAGAGAGTCATGTGCCTGGATGTAAATGAAATGTTGACACCTAATGAATTGATGATGCATAATGATTGTTTTACCATTGACAAGCCAATCAATTGTTTCTTTGCTGCTGCGTGCAATTGCAATTGGGTAAGACACTGTATAAAAATGAAGGCGCACCCCTCCAGGTGTAGCTCTTCCCTACCACGCTGCTGTGTGCCGGGTGGTTATCCACCCAGCTTCTTCATTCAGCCGAATAAAGAGCTGTTATCCTGTTCCTGAAGACTCCATCTGAGTTTCTCTTTTGGCTTGTGAGGGTCTCAGATTTTATTTGCCAACAAACCTTACATAGTTCCTGGCACCCAACGTGGGGCTCGAAGTCTCCGTTCCTTCGAAGGAGCTGCCCCTGGCTCCCCGCATATGAATTCAGCTGTGACTTGGAGACCTTCGGCCCGACTGTCGGGAGAAATTGATCTGCACCGGTGATGACGTCAAGAGCGCTCTTGGACTTCCTTTGTTCCAGTGACTTCAGTCCGGTTCGTGATCGGCAGACCCCGCCTGCAATCCAGACCCAAACGTCTAAAGAAGGCTTCATCTCAGCCCTGTAGGAATCTTGAAAGCTGGCTTCAGAAACGTCAGTCTGTGTAAGTAGGATTTGTACCTCTGAAGGAAAGGGAGGCTGAGGAGTGTTGTGTGCATGTGCATGTTTGAGACATGGGAAATTTCTAATAGAGACTTGCCCATGAAGTGAGTATGGAGGTTCAGTCCGCGTTTCTGCTATTCCACGAGGAGTATGGCCGGAGGCAACTGAAACGAATCCCGAGTGATTGGTGAAAATTTTTCTGGTGACACTCATCTGGGATTCTCACATGGGAGGGGGAAGATAGAATAGGAGAGGCCTATTCACGCCCCAAACTGAAGGAAAAGTCTGAGAGAACTCCTGAGAATCATGGGAAACTGTAATAGTTTGCTTGCGACAAATGAGGCAGGAAGCAGAAAGTTAAGACCATGCACCCCATTGGGTTGCATGTTGACCCACTGGAGCACGTTAAAACCCCAAGTGGCAGTAAAAGTCTCCCTTAAGAAAAAAACCTTGCACAACTTGTGCAATGTAGTCTGGCCAACTTATTTTCTTGGCTACCACCAGAAGCCTTGGCCACATGAGGGCACCATTGACCTCGAAATCATTTACAATTTGACAGACACCCTGGCCACCCAGGGAAAAACAGAAGAGGAACTTTATGCGGGCTTTTTTTTCCACCTGGCCCAGAGATCTGATATTCAAAAATTTTGCAGACTGAAAAATGATAACCTTAAGAAAGTGTGTCTGCTAGTTTCCTGACAGCAAAGGAAATACAAATCTGAGGAAGAGGAAGAATTTCCACCCCATATCTGACTGCATCGCCTCCACCAGCAGTGCCACCAACTCCGCTGCCATTATCACCAGCCCCTCAGGGTTCCGTGCCAGCGCCCATGCTGTCCCCTAACTGACTGGAATTTGCCCCCATCAGTCCCACACACACCCAAACGGGACAATCTTATGGGCAAAACCCACAACCGGGACCATGTTTCTTGGCACCTCTCTGGCAGGTCCCCATGGGCGATAGATTAGCTTTTGTTCACACACCCTTCACCACCAGCAACCTGTTTAATTGGAGATCTGGCACCCTATCGGGAGGTGCCCCAAAAGTATGTAGACCTGGTCCAATGTATTGTCACCACCCATCGACCCACTGTTCCAGATCTTTTTACTCTCCTCTCCGCTCTCCTCGGAGTGGAAGACCGCTGCCAAGTACTGAAGGCCGCCAACATCTGTTACAAGACCGCATGAACCCAAGGTCTGCAGGAAGGAGATCCAGCTGCCGAATGGCATGACCCTGACATCATCCTCATTCCCACTTATGAGGCCGACCCAAATACTGACCATGGCATGAGGTGCCTGCGCCATGTCCAGGTTGTCTTTGTCCATGGTCTCCGGACTGGTGTCCCTAAGACTCAATTTTCACCGGGTCTATCAAATTATTCAGGAACCTAAAGAGTCCCCTACAGACTTTCTGAACTGCCTCAAGGACAGGTCCAGAAGATTTACTGATTTGGACCCTGAGGCCCCAGCCAATGAAGTAATGTTAAAAATGACCTTCGTTGGACAAAGTGCCCACGATATTAGGACAAAACTCCAGAAGTTTCCAGCTCCAACCACGCAGAACTTCGAAACCCTCATCCCAACAGCCTTTACCCTTTTTGCCCAGAGAGATGAGGAAGAAGAAAATATGACAGGAAAATAAGGAAACAAGCGGCCCTCCTAGCGGTCACCCTTCAGTCACAATTAAAAGGGGGGCACCAAGCTGAACCACCTAGACACCCCAGAATCCAATGCAACCATTGCGCTCACTGCAAAAAGTTTGGCCACTGGAAAAATGAATGCCCCCTCAGAGAACAAGGGAGGTTCCCACACAACTGAAGCTTCCGAGGGAGACCCAATTCTGGCCCAAATCAGGGAGAAAGGCAGTGGCACCACCAGCAGGCTCAGCTGCTCATGTCTGTGACTGCTCCTGAGTTTTACCCTGAAACCTACTAGAGGGGCTTCAGAGGGATTACCTTCTCTCCCAACCATTTGGTGGAGTTAACAATTGTGGGAAAACTTTACACCTTCCTAGTTGCAATGTACAGTGTTCTCATGGACCCTTCTATCCCATGTTTTTCGTCCCAAGTAACACCTATAGTTGGGGTCATGGGAAGGGAAGAGGCTGCTCCCCAAACTTTGCCCCTCGAGGTCCAGCCTCATAAGTGTCCCTTCTGCCAACATTCTTTCCTTGTCCTACTGCAGTTCCCCTTGAATCTTTTGGGAAGAGACTTACTTGGGAAGTTGGGAGCTACTCTTGAGTGCTCTCCCAAGGGGGTCAGCTTAAATATTCCCTCAAACCGAGCCTATGTCTGTTTCCTACAGAGCTCGCCAACTGAAGGGTGCCCTGATTACCTGAATATCAACCCAAAGGTTTGGTACCAGGGGACCCATGGCCTGGCGCTCTTTGCCACCTCGCATCTTGCTAAATTGTTGTTCAATGCCGAGCTGATTTCCATCCGCCAATACCCAATTAAGCAGGAAGCACAAATGGGAATCAAACCTCAGACTGAGTTGTTCCTTAAGAACAATATTCTTCGCACCATCCAATCGTCTTGGTCCACCCCGATTTTCCCTGTTCCAAAGCCGGATGGCTCCTGGAGATTTGTGCATGATCTCCAGGAGGCAAATGTCCAGATTCAACCTTTTCACCCTGTTGTGGCCAATCCATATACCCTTTTGACCACACTTTCCTGTGAACAGACATGGTACACCATAACTGACCTTAAAGATGCCTTCTTTTGCATCCCATTGGCAAAGGAAAGCCATCCCTATTTTGCTTTTGAGTAGGAAGACCCAGACACTGGCCTCAAATGCCAGCTCACCTGAACTTGACTTCCCCATGGCTACCACAATAGTCCCATAGCCTTTGCTGCTGCTCTCGCTCAGGACCTGCGTGACTTCTCTCCTGGGCAAACCACCCTTCTCCAATATGTAGATGATCTCCTCATTGCTGGCCATGACCAAGAATACACCAAGGAGATCTCTGTAAGGTTGATAAATCACCTTGCCCAGAAAGGATACACGGTGCCCAAAAAGAAAGTGCAATGGGTGAGGAAAGAAGTTCAATACTTAGGCTACATTCTTAGAGAAGGCAAAAGACTCCTCCACTCAAGTCACCTATGTCAAGCCCCTGGGCTTGCCATGGGCCAGGAGATGGGGAGCTTGCAGCCAGACGCCGCAGGTGCCGTCCTCGAAGGAGACAGAAGCCAGGAACACTCCTCCTACCAGCTGGACAAGTGACTAGATAAGCAGGACGAGGGAGGGATTATGCCTTACCTTGGCTGTGTCTCCCTTCCTCCAGCTGCCTCGTTATCAGAACAAATGGCTGGGACGGCAGAGGCTCCATGGGTGTGTCTGGAGGGGGGGGGAACGGGTGGTGCACTATGCCTATTATCCATATGGACCGGATGCTGGCTTGCTAAGTGGGGTGGGGTTGGTGGGTGGAGCACAACTATGTAAAGCACTGGGAGCAATTCACTCCCAGTGCTGACTTTTCTTTTGCATTAAAGTTTGCTGGTCACCTGTTCCTTCTGTGTTTGGAGTTTATCAGCAGCTGGCAGAGGACAGCTGACAGTAAGTCAGCACTCCCTTTATTTTCCTGTTCCCTTCTTCTTGCCTGTTGCTGTGGACTGTGACTACGATGGCAGAGGGTAAACAGGAGGTTCCTACTGGGACAGTTGAGGCCGATCCGGCTGGAGTAACAGGGCCTGAGTCTGAGGCCTGGGAGGTGCAGCCAGTAGTCAGGCCTAAGGCAATGGAACCACGACCTGCAGCCCCTACAGGTGAGACCCAGGGCCCTGGGGTTGCTGCAGTGTCTGGGGAATGGTGGCACAGCCCTGCATTGGCCAATGTGGAGCTTGGATGGGTGACAATGCCAGGACCTAGGGCGTCTTTGATGGACTGGCGGGAGAGACGGCTGACGGGGGAAGATGAGGATGAATGGAGCTATTCCACCCCTCCTGGCCATGACACCATGGATGTATTGAGGGACCGGTTCGGGGAGGTAGGATATCAGGACACCTCCTCCTGGCCATGATGGACGACTACGAGAGAAGAAGCCCCATGGCATCGGCTGGAGGCGCCGTCCAGACATCCTGACTCAGGCCGGTTCCGGTTGGCCAGTCCGCGGCTCTGACGGCCTCCTGCTCCAGAGGTATCCATGGTAGGAGGGTCTTCTTTGGCTGCACCGCAGGTCCAGGCTCAGCCTGTGTGGACGGATCGGCCAGCCCCTGGGTCGTGGGGGTTGCCTGCTGAAAGGGGTTCCAGCCAGCGGGATGTGGGTTCCGGTGTCCAGGTCCAGCCGCCTACAGCTGACACCTTGCATGGCCCAACCCAACCTATAGGACCCTGGGGTCAGGGCCTGATGTGGGGTCCACCACCCATACCGGTCACGTTCGACGGGCATCCGGATCGCCTGGCAATGTTCTTAAACCATGTGATCAGCCACGTGGATCGATATGCTCGACTCTATCCATCCCAATGGGCCATGGTGATGGCGGTGTCCGCGGGACTGCAGGGTGAGGCAGTGGCATGGGCAGTGGACCTGTACAGCGATCATGCTCGGGAGCTGGCTCACACTGGGTTGTTCCTGGATGCACTGCGCGCCCGCTTTTAAGACACCACCCGAGCTCAGCGCGCTGAGGCGGAGTTGCTGGCACTGAGGCAACGTGGTCGTCGTGCAACTGACTACGTCCGTGAGTTCCACAGGGTTGCAGGGAGGCTGCGGTCTTGGTCTGAACGCTTGCTTGTCCATCAATTCCAGGCAGGTCTGGACCGAGAGCTGCGTCAGGCTTGCGTGTTCCAAGGGGTACCCAGTCGTCTCCAGGACTGTTTCCGGGTTGTTATAGATCTGGACACAGGTCTCCAGGAGTTCCGGGGCAAGGGAGAGGAACCGCCCATACCAGGAAGACCGCTGGCAAAGCTACGGGAGGAGAGGATATGGGGTCCGCCCGCAGATGTGGGCTCTTCTGCCCCTTCCGCCAGGGTGCCATTCCGCTGTTTCCGGTGTAACCAGCCGGGTCACAGAGCAGCGGACTGTCCAGCCCCGAGTCCACAGGCTCCTTCCTCGGCTCCTGGAAAACCCACTCCAAGGGCCAACAAAATGCCTGACAGATCGAGGGCGGTGCAACAGCCAGAGGCAGGTACATCCTGGCAGTCGGTCCCAAAGGAGGAGGAGGAGGCCACAGCAGCCACAGGTTATTGGCTGGTAGCTGATGACAGTGACGATGACATAGCCAATGATCCTATGGTAAGCGAGCCCATAGCGCCCTTCGTTCTCCCTGTGACACTGGCAAACCCGAAAACGGGCCAACGGAGGGCCTACCAGGCCCTTATCAATTCAGGGTGCAGCCGTTGTTTGATAAGCAAAAGGGTGGTAGCAGAGAGTGGGATCAGAGTCCAGCGACTAGCCCACCCCATTCAGTTTGAGCAAGTGGACAGGTCTCTCTTGGGAGGGCACCAGCTAACCTCGTAACAGAACCCATCTGACTGGACATGGGAACCCATTGGGAGGTTCTCCGTTTCATAGTCATCCCGTCGGTGGGGATTTTAGGTTTGGCATGGCTGGACAAGAGGGGTCCTACGATATGGTGGGAAGGGGATTACCAAAGGCTACGCATCGGGGTGGGTCCCAAGTACGTAGGTCCCTTCAAGGTGCTTCAGGTTATAAACCCGGTAACCGTATGGTTATGGCTGCCTCGGGTCTTCGGAAAGGTGCACCCTGTATGTCATGGGAGCCTGCTGAAGCCAGTAATGAGTCCCCCCAGGGGCCTGGCGGCCCAACCACCAGGCCCGGTTTCCGGCGACCAGTTCGAGATACAAGAAATTCTGGACTCCCGGAGCCGTCGTGGATGAGTCCACTACTTGGTGAGATGGAAAGGGTACTGTGTGTCGGAGGCGTCATGGGTGCGGAAGGAAGACGTCCATGCTCCGCGATTGGTGCAGGCCTTCCATCGCCAGCACCCTGGAAAACTGGGGGGAGGGGCCACGGAAGGGACCAATCAAATTGTCGCATGCTCACCTGTCTCTGTTTGCCTTCCAGGAGGGGCCCTGGTAGAGGGGGCCACCTGTCAAGCCCCTGGGCTTGCCATGGGCCGGGAGATGGGGAGCATGCAGTCAGACGCCGCAGGTGCTGTCCTCAGAGGAGACAGAAGCCAGGAACACCCCTCCTACCAGCTGAACAAGGGACTAGATAAGCAGGATGAGGGAGGGATTGTGACTTACCTTGGCTGCGTCTCCCTTCCTCCCGACACATACTTCAGAGTGAACTGAAACGTGCGGAAGGACAGCTGACAACCTACAGGCTATAGCCTCTCTCCAAGTGCCTAAGAACCAGAGACAGTTAAGAACTTTCCTGAGGATCGCAGGCTATGCCCAGCTTTGGATCCCCATGTATTCTCTCCTTGCTAAAACTTTGTACCAACTAACCCAAAAGGACATGGCCTGGGACTGGACCGGTGAACACCAACAGGCCTGGGAGACTCTGAAGCAATCTCTGGCCATGGCCTCCAGCTTGGCCCTACCTGATCAAAACTGTGGGTTTGAATTATTCTTAACTGAACAAAAAGGGTGCACCTTGGGTGTTCTTCAGAAATTAGGCCCTGAAAAGGTTCCAGTTGCCTACCTATCAAAAGGACTGGACAACATGGTGAAAAGATGGCCTGCATGTCTGCGTGTCATTGCTGCTATGGCTGTTTTGGTCCAGGAAGCTCAAAAACCCATCCTTTGAGCTCCCCTGAACATCTATACCCCTCACTCAGTACAGACCTTGTTAGAACAAAAACTCCCCACATGGGCCACCTCAAGCCGAGTTTCCCATTATGTTAGTCTTATACTGGAACAAGAAAATGTGCAACTATATTGCTGCGAGCGGTTGAACCCTGCCACTTTACTGCCGCTCCCTCCCGACCCTAACTGGGAGCCACATGATTGTCTCGGAGTCCTAGAAGAAGTTGTAGGAATCCAAGCTGATCTCAAAACTGAGCTGTTGCAACACCCAGATGCCCAACTTTGGACAGATGATTCATCGTTCATGAGGAATGGGAAAAGACACACGGGCCTGGCAGTTGTGACAGAGGATGGCCCCCTGTTTATGCGGCAACTCCCCTCTCACTACTCGGCTCAGGCTGCAGAATTAATGGCCCTCATTGAGGCCTGACGACTGACTGAAGGACAGCGTGTTAACATCTATACAGACAGCTGCTATGCTTTCCTTGCTGCTCACACTCACACTGCAGTATGGAAAGTCTGTGGCTTCTCAGGGGCAGATGGAAAGACCTTGAAATTGAAGCCCCTCCTGGAAGAGCTTGTTGCTGCTGTCATGGGACCCAAGGAACTGGCCATAATTCATTGCAAAGGTCACTAATCAGATGCCAGTGAGGTAGCCCAAGGAAACCATGCAGCTGATCATTGGGCAAAACAAGCAGCCTTGCTAGAGGAACAAGACCCGGCAATCAACACTTTGCCCCTTGTTCTCACTGACCCTGTCTGAAACATGCCTCCCATATATGACCAACGGGATAAGTTGCTCCTGGGGGGGAAGTGGAAGAATGGATGGTGAGTTGTGAATGGCCGGGTGCAACTTCCCCACACTCTGTTTTGGAAGGTGGTCAAAAGAAGCCACCAAGCCTCCCATTCAAGACCCCGTCCCTTGGGCTCATGGCTAAATAGTCGTTACTGTAACTCAGGCATCAGGCAGGCCTATAGAACAGTTGTGCACCAATGTGAGGTCTGTCAGAGAAACAATCTCAGAGGGGGAAAAGCCGTTCCCCCCCAGGCCATATTCGGACTGCCAAATACCCAGGAGAAGCCTTGCAGGTTGATTTTACTGAGATGCCCAAGCACAGAGCAAAGTCCAACCTGCTCATTTTTGTGGATCTCTACACAGGATGGCCAGAAGCCATCCCAACAGCTACCCAAAAGGCTCGAGAAGTAGTGCAGGGGTTGGTTGAAATTATAAAACCCAGGTTTGGAGTGCCCAAAGGCCTGGAATCTGATAATGGCTGGCACTTCACCTCTCAAATCACCCAAGATGTCAGCAAATTCCTCGACATCCCATGGCATCTTCACTTGGCCTACAGGCCTCAAGCCTCAGCTAAGGTTGAACACATGAATAGAACTCTCAAAAACCACGTAGCCAAACTCTGCCAAGAAACTGGCCTACCTTGGCCCAAAATTTTACCTGTTGCCCTAAGACGTCTACCCTCAGGGAATCTCGCCCTTTCCTCTTTTGAAATGCTATATGGGTGACCCTTTGTTGCCATCTCCCAGATGAGCTTTGATGTTGGGGAAAAGAATGTGACTAAATATTTGTATAATCTGGAGCAAGTTTTGTTGTCTATCTCTAAACAGGCTCAAGCTGGCCTGCCACCAGTCTCGGACAACTCACCACTTGCTGAACCTGGAGAGTGGGTCCGAGTCAAAGAACTGTCACCTTCATCTGTCGATCTGAAGTGGTCCGAGCCTCAACAAGTGCTGCTCAGCACCCCTACTGCAGTAAAGGTTGAAGGGTTAAAGGCATGGGTCTATGGATCTAGGATAAAGAAGGTGTCACCTCCATCTTTCCAATGGCAAGCTCAACGGCTAGACAAACTCAAACTGAAACTCCTTAAAATTCCGACATCACCTGCTGACCTGTTCTCGCCCTCTGACGAGCCAGATGACTGCCCAAATCACGAATTGGACTCCATTTGAAATAAGCTGCCTTGTTTCATTGCGCCTTTCAGGCTTGGTTGTCTTTTATTGTTATTACTTCCCCCGTACCTTCTTTGAAAGAGGGAAGGATGGAACTGATCTTTGGCATGGCCATACGGCTTGTCTTAATGCTTTTGACTCTCAAGATGGTAGGATCTACCAAATCCCCAGCTGATTGTTCTGCTTGTACCGTTAGTACCAGATCAGGGAACAAGCTTACAAGGACCCTGATGTATCATACACAGATGAACTGCAAAAAGGTTGTTGGGACATGTGTCCATAATACTACCCAATTTCCCCTTTGTAATGATACGGGAAAAGCAACATGCTTTGATCCCTCTAGTGTAAAATACCAGAAAACCATCCCTCCCATTGTCCCTTCCTTCCTTCCTTCCTTCCTTCCTTCCTTCCTTCCTTCCTTCCTTCCTTCCTTCCTTCCTTCCCTCTCATTGTCCCTTCCTTTCTTCCTTTCTCCCTCCCATTGTCCAGTCCTTCCTTCCTTCCCTCACTCTCATTGTCCTTTCCTTTCTTCCTTCCTCCCTCCTTCCCTCCGTCCCCAGGAAGGGACAAGGGGAGGGGGACAGACTGCTGGTGGCTGTGCTGCGGGTGGCCATGGCTTGAAAGGCCACTGTAAATTGCTGGACAAGATCCTCACAGCCATGAGAGCAGAGTGGCGGGAAGATATTTGTAATGAGGGAGGGAGAAAAACAGGCACCCCCTGATGGAAATCAGCTCTCACCCACTTCACACACCTGTGGACTCTGGGGGAGGGGACGCCACCAGCAGCATGATAGTCCATGTTACCTGCGCTACATCGCCCAGACCCCAGCCTAGTTTCAGCAGCCAGTGGCGCGTTCTCCTCACTGTATGGAGCGGCTGGGCCGGGCGAGGCAAACCGGCGACATGCAGAACCTGCCTGGGCCTGTGTAGAGGCGGTGGTGAGCGCACGTGACTGGCATCCTGGTGAAAGGGAAGCACTCAGAATGCACCAGTTCGCCTTGCCCGGCCCAGCCACTCCCTGCGGTGAGGAGAATGCACCACTGCCTGCCGAAACCAGGCTGGGGTCTGGGCAGCGTAGCGCAGGTAACGGGGACTCTCATGCCACTTGTGGTGTCCCCTCCCCCCTCCCCCAGAGTCCATGGGTGTGTGAAGGGCCATTTGCAGATCTCCTTTTTCCAAGCGCTTTCTGCTTCGCTCATTCACACTTCTCCCCCATTTCCTCCAAGCTCTTTCTGCTCCGTTCATTCACACTTCTCCCCCATTTCCTCCAAGCTCTTTCTGCTCCACTCATTCACACTTCTCCCCCATTTCCTCCAAGCTCTTTCAGCTTTATTCATTCACACTTCTCCCACATTTCCTCCAAGTGCTTCCTGCTTCACTCATTCACACTTCTCTCGCCATTTCTCCAAAGTCCAAACTCCCACTGCTTCCCTTGCTTGCCTTCCCAAAGTCCAAACACGTGCGCGCGTACTACTTTCCTCGCTCGCCCTGCTTGCCATTTCTCCAAAGTCCAAACTCACATTGCTTTGCTAGCTTGCTCGCATTGCTCACTGTCCCGACTGCACCGTTGCTTCCAAAGGCTCTCTCTCCCCCCTCCCCCCACCAAAACCTGCTCCTTTTATAGGTTCCTCGCTCCCTGCCCAGCTCTCACAGCTGCTCCCAGACTCTTGGTGCAGAGAGAGAAAGAGACCGAGAATGCTGCTGGATTTGGTTTCCCTGCCCTCTCCAGCTCCCACTAGTCAGGTGCGCATGGAGAGGGGGAGGGGAACAGTCCCGCCCCACATCCCTCTGAGGCAATGGCGCGTGTGCCCACAGAAAGGGCTCTGCGTGCCAACGGTGGCATGCATACCATAGGTTCACCACCACAGCCTTAAGGTTTAGTCCTTGGACCACCTGTTGGGACCTAAGCTGGCAATGAAGCTATCTTATATAAAGAATATATGTTTTCAGCTTACAGCAACAGAGAGGAAGCTCTCATGGTACCTCCCAGACCCACTGGTATAAAAATGATAACCCCTCCCCCCCAGGGTGTAGCCGGGGCAGAACAGTTGGTTTAATCTAACCAAGGGTATTGGAAAATCCGATTGCTCAGAACACCATTGTACCCCCATATGCTTGCATTTTGTGGACCCCGAAGAAGGATCCCAAGAATACAGAATGGGAATTGAGGGTACAGGGAAGGACCCAACTACCCGTATCACCATCAATGTAACCAAAATTAATCTGACCCCAATAGAAAAGAGACTGTTCCATTCCTTTTATGAGGAATTGGAAAACAAAATTGAAATTCCTTCTGTTACCAAGAACCTTTTTTATTGATCTAGCAGAATGAATTGCTGGTTCTTTAAATGTTACAAACTGATATGTTTGCGTGGGGACCAACATGGGAGAACAGTGGCCATGGGAAGCTAGGGAGCTTAACATAGCCAGTATAGATTCTTTGAACTTAACATGGACCACTCTTGACCACCCTCCCCGGTGGGTAACTCAAACATCCATCATTGGTCAGTTCTGCTTCTCAAGAGAAAAGTCTGAGACCTTTTCCTTAAAAGTCGGAGTGTCTACATGTGAAAGTATGGTTGTGGCTAATGATACAAGCTCCACCTGGTGGAGTGGGACCAATATAACCCAACCATCCAACCCTTTCGAAAATTATACCCAACTCAAAGCCCTATGGGAGCAGCCATATAATTCCTCTTATACGTGGCATGTTCCAGATGGATTTTATTGGATTTGTGGGAGATATGCTTATACAACCCTTCCTCAGAACTGGATGGGCACTTGTCTCCTGGGGACCATAAAACCCAGCTTCTTTCTACTACCAATCACCCAGGGAGAATGCTTGGGAGTCCCCATCTGTGAGGAGGTAGTCCATCGGGCAAAGTGGTCTTTGAAAATAGGAACCTGGAGAGACTTCCAGTTTTTGCACCATAGCACACGATTGTGGGACTGTGGAGCTCCGCACCCCACGGCTGATTTCGCCCTGCCAGGGGACCCTAAATGGGTCTGAAGTCGCCCCGGAGAGGCGATGAAGAAAGAGGGGTGCCCCGATGATCACGGAACGATGGCAGTCATTCTGTTTGATCTGGGGGAAGTCCTCTAACCCAACAGGAAAAAGGCTAGCTACACACCAGCATCTAGCCCAAGCTACTTGCAGCCGAAGTCCAAGAGCACGAACCAGAACAATGGTGAACAGCTTGCTTGGAACTGGTGAGAGTATCAATCTTCTCTCCTCTACTCTGTAACTAAGTCCTTGGGAAAGATCCCCAAAGTAAGAAAACCTCTGAAAGTGAAGGGAGGGGACTACACCCCCACTCCCTCATAGACGGAAGTGGCAAATTAACCTGTAAGAGGGAAAGAAATATATTAAAATCAAAGTTAAAATACTACAGTCTGGATAAATCTAAAAATTAAAAAAACTGCTACGATTATACTTTAAAGGGTTTTGATGAAACTATAAAAATAATAAATAATAATTTTTTGTCTGAAAAAGCTGGAAAACAACTACTGAAACCTAGTGGAGAACTAGAACATAGAACATTAACAACACTGACTTAGAAATTGGCAAGATGCCCAGAAACAAAGAATAATCTGTTCCCTTGAACTTTAATAACCCTCAGAAAACAGCTGGGTGGGAACAAAGAAAGAATACATACTGGGCCAGCCATAAGATTAAAAAGTGTCTGAAGGAAAAGAAATACTCTGACTGTTGTCTAAACTCAAGAATTGTTTACAGAAAAAGAAAAACTTTGACTCTGGGCTAATCTTTTAGGGGGGAATTTACAGGAAGGACTCAAGGTGGCTAAATATACTGAATTGCAAGTTTGACTGGTTGACAACTGACCCCCTGAATAAAAGAACTGTTATAAAATACTGATTTGACTGATGCCTTGACAAATTGAAAATACAGTGGAGTATAAAAACTATATATAAAGATAAGAACTATACAAAATTAGGATGTTTGGACTCTGAGTTTGGCTGGTTTGATAAGGCTAATTATAGAGACTATGGCACCGATGAAGGACTATTTGAAAGGGGATATTACATACTTATCAAAAAATGACAGAAAACCACATTTAATACTTACTACTGAAGGACCTAGCCTGGAATATCAAAGACCTCCAGAAGCAACATTTCAAGACAAGACAAATACTTTTCAAGACAAGACAAATACAAATACAAGACAAAGACCACAAGGAGATCAAAAACAACTTTGATGACATAAATGACCACATCTCTAATCTAAACCCACAATCAAAAAACACTCAGAAAATGATGGTAAAAATGAACAAACAAGTCAGATAACAGAACATAAACTAGAAGAAAATGACTTAATCAGTGAAGCTACAAATGAAGAGAATTCTAATTTAGCACAAACAGGAAAAAACCTACAAGACCTTGACATAAAAATAAAAATGGAAAAGATACTTTATTCATCAGAACGTCAAAATAAATCTGAGGATAAGAAAGAGGATTTAACAAAATAGACTATAGAACTGCCAGGAGAACCATTAGAGTTCTGGAGACAAAAAGCATATATTCTACGCATCCTGTCTTCTCCACTCCCAACGATACTTACAAAAATACAAGAACTTCCTGGCAAATGGAATATATCAACTTGGAAAGCTACTTGGCAAAAGAAGAAGGCCAGAGACAGATTCAAGAGATCTGACTTGTCCTACCAGATGGAGTATTACATGAGCAAACACTTGTTTGAATACGGTTAAAAGAACAGATAACTTTGGATATAAAGGGGCCTTACAATAAGAGGGATAAGAGATATAAGTAATATAGTATTTTTCATAATATATAAAATGTAAAAATATTGGGATGATGTATGTGAATGAAAAGTTTGAAATTTAAAGGTAAATTAAGTTGAAGAGAATTAGGATTAAGGAATGACTGAAATACTGAGGGGAAATTAAGCTTAAATAAAACATTGAAAATAGGATATATAGTGATTTAACAAATTAACTTTTACAAATATAAATGAAATATAAACTGATCAGAAAAGATGTTATAGGTAGATGTTGTAAGATAGATAAGAGGTATAGTATTTTTTATAATGCATGAAATATGAAAATATTGAGATGGTGTATCTAAATGGAAAATCTGGATATTTCGATGATTAATATTGAGAAAATGATGAATGATAAGAATTCTTTGAATATTAAGGGGAAATTAAGCTTAAATAAGAATTATGAAAATAGGATATATGGTGAAGTAATAAGATGATTTTTATAAAAATAACACAAGTTGATAAGAAAAAATGTCATACATGGACGTTATTATTATTTGTAGAAACATGAAAAATGTTTATATTTAACCATTTATGTATTGAAAATATTAAGAATTATATTTGATTAAGTTTGAAGAAGGAGAATACTATTGGGTGAAGGGAATATCAAAGAAATATACTATTAATTAATATACTAATTATGGAACTACAAAAATTAATTATTATTGACTGTTAATTAACTACTATTGATTGTTTTTTTTTCAAAATATATGAACCAAGACAACACGCTGTACACTAGGCACTAAGGATTGTTATTGTAAAAAGCAATAAAACATTTCTAAAAAGAAAAAGAAAATAGGGACCTGGGGCTGAGGATGGGTCTTGGGGATACCGTACCCCCATTTATATGCTTAATAGAATAATTTGTTTGCAAGCTGTGCTAGAGATAATAACTAACGAAACTTCTCTAGCTTTGAATCTTCTTGCCCAAAAGAATACCAAGCTCCACATGGCGATCTATCAAAACAGACTTGCCCTGGACTATTTGCTCGCAAAGGAAGGCAGTGTCTGTGGAAAATTTAACTTGACCAACTGTTGTTTACAAATAGATGACCAAGGTAAAGCTACTGAAGAAATCACCACTAAAATGAGAAAGATTGCCCATGTCCCCATCCAAACTTGGACTGGAGTCATGGACACTAGCTGGTTCTCAGGGATCTTTGGTGACTGGAGGAGAATTGGGTTCCTTATCCTGATGGTCTTTGGAGGATTGCTAGTAGTCCCCTGTCTCATTCCCCTGATCCAAAAGCTTATAACTTCCACCTTGTCAGGAATGACTGTAATAGCCTCCCCCGCTAACCCAACCAAAGAGAAACTGGCAAAAGTAATGATTCTTACTGCAGTCCTGAAAGAATATACTCCCCTAGTTTCTACCAGATAGCAGTAAGCATACTGCCGATTTAAAAAGGGGGGAAATGAAGAAGACCTGGATCAAACCTCAGGTTAACCTAATTAATGCTATCTCGCTTTTGTACATTACGCTTGTGCAGGAAATGCCATTACCTTTAAACAAGAGAGTCACGTACCTGGATATAAATGAAATGATGACACCTAATGAATTGATGATGCATAATGATTGTTTTACCATTGACGAGCCAATCAATAGTTTCTTTGCTGCTGCATGCAATTGCGATTGGGCAAGACGCTGTATAAAAACGAAGCCCCCCCCCCAGGTGCGGCTCTTCCCTAGCACACTACTGCCCATGTGCCAGGAGGTTGTCCACCTAGCTTCTTCACTCGGCCGAATAAAGAGCTGTTTTCCTGTTCCTGAAGCCTCCATCTGAGTTTCTCTTTTGGCTTGTGAGGGTCTCAGATTTTATTCGCCAACAAACCTTACACAGACATAAACTGCCTCCCCCCCCCTTTTTTTTCTTTCTTTTTTCTGCATCTCTTACTTTTCCAAGGCAGAAATTCTTGGGTTAAAAAAGTAACAAACTAAAAATGTTTAAAAGGATTGCTCAAAAATTTCACCCCCCTTCAGCAGCCCTTCCACCAGGGGCTTTAAACCCATTCTTCCTTCCAATGTAATGTTATATACTGAAGGGATTTTATTGTGCTTATGATTTTAGTATGTTTAAGTTTGACATTAGCATTTATTTTATATATAGTAACCATTTTATATTGATACTTATAGTGTTATCATGTAATCATTGTTTTGTTATTTTGTAATCATTATTTTGTAGTTAATTGCTTGATCAGATGATTTATATATATATTGGAAAAGTAAGGGCTTCATGCTTTAGGTATAGGTGATTGCTTATATGAAAAGAGCACAGTAAGGGGAGGGGGAAAGGAGTTACGGATGGAGCCTGGGTTGTTGTGTATGAGTCATCATCTAGGAATTATTTTTTTGTGCCATCTTATGCCTAGTACCAAGACCTGATCTCTTTGTTCTGAAAAGGTATAAAAGGTGGAAGACATCTTTTCTGGTTGTTGCCTTCATCTCTCTACCAGCCACGAAGAGAGATGGGGTCACCCAACTCTGTTTTGATCAAAATAAAAGTTGTTTGCTTGCTGAAACCTCGGCTCAGGAGTTTCTTTGGCTCTTTTAAATTCCTGAGTAATGCTGGGGCAATTGTGAGGTTAAGTGGAAAACCTTACAATACTGTTTCTGGTAAATTACTTCACCAGGGTTCTTTAAAGTCACCTTTAAAGGATCCATGTGTACCCCTCCTCTATTGCCCTCTTGGGCCCATATAAGAAGGTCAACTTTTCCTTGAGCTTCCTCACTCAAGGCCATAATATTTACAACTATTTCCCTTTCATTCCCCATAATAACAATACCCAATTTACCAATTAAGTCCCTCCTGGCCAAATTGCAGTTCCCTTCTACCAATACAAAGTTACACCATACTCCAGGTCCTTTTGCTACAGCCTGGGCCATAGCAGGTTTAAATATCGTTGCTTCTACTACATGTCCCCAATTCCCTGATCCTTAATCTTCCCTTCCCCAATTTGCATTCCTGGAGGTATATAGTTCAGGGTAAATCTGGTGGCTCTGGAATCCACCAGGAATACCATTTCCTCCTCCAGGGGTCCGACTTTTAAGGTTTATCAGGGATTCCTAAAAAGCTGGACCAGAAAACAAATTAGTCCCCTGACACCCCTAATCCTCAAAATTCACCAAATTTGCTAGTTCTTCCCCCTCTTTCCTCTTAGGGCACTCATTTTCCCAGTGTCCTTCCTCCTTACAAAAGGCACTTTATTTTATTTTATTATTATTTTATTTTATTTATTTTATTATTTTATTTTATTTTATTATTATTTTATTATTTTATTTTATTTTATTATTTTATTTTATTATTTATTTTGGGACTGGGGAAATTTTCTCCTAGGGGTTTATATCCCCTGGTGCCAAATGGCTGTCATCACCCCCAGCCTAGACCTCTCCCAAGACCCCTTACTGATTTCCTGATTAATCCTCTTTGCTGGCCTGTTTGCACCAATTAATACATGAAGTATTAATACCACTTTACAATGACTTGGTAAGGCCACACTTGGAATACTGCATCCAGTTTTGGTCACCACAATGTAAAAAAGATGTTGAGACTCTAGAAAGAGTACAGAGAAGAGCAACAAAGATGATTAGGGGACTGGAGGCTAAAGCATATAAGGAACGGCTGTTGGAATTGGGTATGTCCAGTTTAATGAAGAGAAGGACGAGGGGGGACATGATAGCAGTGTTCCAATATCTCAGGGGCTGTCACAAAGAACAGGGAGTCAAGCTATTTTCCAAAGCGCCTGAAGGCAGGACAAGAAGCAACAGATGGAAACTAATCAAGGAGAGAAGCAACCTAGAACTAAGGAGAAACTTCCTGACAGTTAGAACAATTAACCAGTGGAACAACCTGCCTCCAGAAGCGGTGAATGCTGCAACACTGGAAGTTTTTAAGAAGAGACTGGACAGCCATTTGTCCAAAATGTTATAGGGTTTCCTGCCTGAGCAGGGGTTTGGACTAGATGACCTCCAAGGTCCCTTCCAACTTTATTATTATTATTATTATTGAGCTATCATTTTTATCTTACATGTATCTCTCTCTTCTCTCTTTGCATATACTTTCTGAGCCTCTCTTAATAAATCTTCTATTGTTTTACTTTCCCATGTGCCTAATTTCTGCATATTTACCCTAATATCTTCCCATGCTTTCCATACAAATTGATATTTCAAAATCATTTGATGTCCTGGATTACCAGGATCCAAATGTCCATACTTTTGAAGTTGGCTTTTTAATCTCTCTAGCCATTCAGTCCGTGCTTCCTTCTTTCCTTGTTCTAATGACAGTGCTTTCTGAATGTTAAGACTCTGAGGCGCTGCATTTTTAATACCTTCTATTAAATATCCCCTATAATCAGCCATAGCGTTCCTCTCTGCACTCCTGTTACCGTCCCACTTTGGATCTGCATCAGGGATCTCATCTTGTTCATTCTTTTGTGAAAACTTCTTCTTACCCTGTTCCCTAGCTGCTCACCTAATCATCCCATTCTCCTCTGGTGTAAACAACATATAAAAAAAATAGGTGGCATGAATATTCCATTGGTCATAAAAACATTTCTATCCTGTTTTCCTACATCAATAGGATCTTCTATTAGTTTGGGCAATTCTTTCCTACACTGCCTGATTTCAAAAGCTGTTGGGGGGGGGGGAATTTCCGCCCCCACAGAGGGGTTTTTCCCTCTCTTGTCACCTTCCAAACTGTAGAAACCTAAAGAAATACATAGCTTTCTATGAGTTTCTATAGATTAACTATCAACTTAACTCTCTCACACAAAATAGCAGATCAGAGTTCTCGCCTTTCATCCTGGCCAGGCATAAAACCTGACACAGCTCCTTTCTCTCTCTCTCTCTCTTTCTTTCTCTCTCTTTCATTTGATCATTCCCATTCTTTTTAACACCTTCTATTGTCCTTCTAATTACTAAGAAACTAGCCTTCTTCACCCTTTCTTGCATTTACACCAGACACAAAAAATTTCCAAATGCTTCACCCCAGGCAAAACAATCATTATTATTTTTAGGGAGCTTTTTCACAAGCCAATGAGCTCCATTTCCTAAATTTCCTTTTGGAATAAGGCCTTGTTGTTTTATTACTGTTAGAGGGTCTCTCCCCCCTCCCCCAGGTCTTAGAAATGACTCAACACAAACACAGAGACCCTTAAACATTATTTCCAGACCTGTGGAGGTTTGTGTCCCTTTAAATTTCCATTTTTACTCTCCTGGGGCAACTTGTAGCTTGTTCCCCAGGCAGTGGGGAAATGCAAGGAGTGTTTCTTTATATATATATTTCGGGTTTTCTCCCACGTAAAATCTCCCAATTTTACGTGGGAGAAAACTCGAATAACCAAAGACCTACATACAAACACCCGTGAAAACCTCAGAAAAAACACACACACACACACACACAAACACATATATATATATACATGTGTATATATATATATATATATATATATATATATATATATATATATATATATATATATATATATATATATGTATGTGTATATATATATATATATTTGAGTAATAGCATTAAAAATATGAACCCTGGGTATATTCATATTTAAAATAAAATGAGCACCAGGGTAGTTAAAACTATAAAAAGTTTAATTAAAAAACGCCAAGCTGTTTTAGAAGTGTAGAGTGTAGAAGGGGGGGGGGAGAGACATGATGACTGGGCATGGGCATACTTACGAGGTTTATCATGCGGACAAACGGCTTACTGAATCACCCCAATTCACCGCTGTAACCCAGATAGCTCAGAATGTCACACAAGACCACCCTAGTAACAACTGTGCATGAGGGGGAGGTATTGGAGAAAAAAGAAAAAACACTCGTAGAGAGAACAGCTGCATGGATGTGTATTGGGGGAAAAAGAAAAAGGAGAAATGCAAATCATTACACAAGCCCGAGCAGGAAAGTGGAAGAGCGGGTGAGAACAACCAGGGAGATAGGGAGGGCGTTCCACCTATCCTTGAATCCAAGGAAAAGAAGACAAGTGATGACATACACGTAGATAAGTGGTGCAGGAAGAAACGGATCACCAGAGTGCAATCCACTCAATTAGGTCCGATAACAAGATCGAGGAGCCGAGTGCAGACCTTGGCTTGCTTATAAGGGACTTCCTCACTTCCTAGCGTTTTAAGCCCTGATGATGCCGGCAGGTGACGGCGAAAGCTTGGCGTTTTTTAATTAAACTTTTTATAGTTTTAACTACCCTGGTGCTCATTTTATTTTATATATATATATATATATATATATATATATATATATATATATATATATATATATATATATATATATAATTGGTTTTATTTTGCATACATATGTTAATTTTTCCAATCAACGAGCTGTCTGGGGTTAGCTATGCTAATACATATTAGATTCCTAATCCTTCATTCTTTCCTCTAACCAACAATAAAATAAGTCCCAAATTTTCTGATATCCACTGCCTATCCATTCCCCACCACTCTAAGCCAAGCTGAGAAACCCAATTTAATTTATTGGCTGACCAAACATGTACTTATGCCAGATATATACTGTAATGTATCATCCTTCCTCTGTCCAAATGCCTTGTTTAAAGCGTTGACTTAAAATACTTCAACATTTTCCCTAAGGGATTCCCATCTCCCTAAGGGGGTTCATTCCAGAATGTAAATACCTTTCCTCCTTTTTCCTTACTGGCTGGCACACTGGTCGGGGAGGCGTCCCTCCTCTTCAAACTCTTATTGCCATGGATACACTTCTGGTATCTAGATACCCCTCTGGTATCTTACCTGTCAGGCTGAGTTGAAGTCCTTCTGTCAAACCCCATGGGGCTTGCCATTCGAAGGTGGGGGGGGTGATGCACACCGGAGCCTACAACCGCCGAGAACCACGTCCATACCGACCACCTCCGCCAAGTCGAGGACCGTAGCCTCCGGTCTTTCCCCCTCACATGTCTTGAAGATTGAGCGGTTCTGGCCTCCTCAACCCAATGCTGGCAAGCTGACGATGGACCATGGTGCAGTCGCGGTGCTGTTTTCTTCCAGCAGCCGCCGCGTGTCGCTGCCGATGGGGGAGAGCAAGCAGAACGAGCATGCGCCAACGCAGCAGCGCAGCGGAGCACCGGCAATGGGCGCTGCCATGGAGGCACCACCGGCGGGAACGGAGGCCTGCCTGGACCCCTTGGCTGAGCCGGAGGCCTGCCTGGACAGCTTAGGGGGTGGTGCTGGGGTGTTCTTACCTGAACGGCCTGGCAGGGGCCGGGTGGCTGCCAAGATCGTTGCGCAGGAGTCTGTCAGTTGTGTTGAAAGCCAGAGAGGTGGGTCCGCTTCTGGGGGAGGGTGTGGACAAGGCAGGGGAGGGACTTTTATGCACTTAGGATGGATGTTAGTTTGTAACTGGGGGTGGGGATATGGGGTGTGGCATTCCTATGTAAAGCACTGGGAGCAAACCACTCCCAGTGCTAACTTTTGTTTTGTCAAAGATTAAAGCCTTTGATGATTGCACCGTGTACCGGCGTTCCTAGATTTTTTCCCTACGGATGACAATGGACATCGTGTCAGTAAGTTAGCACTGCCTTATTTTCCTGTATACTCTCCCCTGCCCTCGTGTGGAGGAAATGGCGGAGGGTACTCAAGACGCTCCCCAGGGATTGGGGGAAGCGGGGCCTGGTGAGGTAGCAGAGCCTGCTCCGGTGCTGCAACATGAAACAGAGCAACCGGTGGTGAGACCAAAGGTGGTACAGTCCTCGAATCCTGGGGCTGGGGTCGAGGAGGCTACAGCTCCAAAACCCCAGGAAGAATGGTGGCAAAGCCCAGCTGTGGCCCGTGTGAACACCGGACAGCTGCTCACACCCAGGGCCAAACCTGCCCATCTGGAGTGGAGGGAGAGGCGTGTCACGGGGGATGACGAAGAAGAGTGGAGTTACTCCACAGCTCCAGGCCAGGACACGATGGACATATTGCATGACCGCTTTGGCAAAACCAGCTATCGGGGTCCTGGGTCATGGCAGCGAGAAGATAGCACGGCGGTACGCACCTCATTGTCCCAGTTTCGGCTGAGTAGCCCGAGGCTGCGCCTGCCACCGCACGCAGGTGGGTCAGTGGCTGCTGGCCCCGCGTCAGGTGGGACAACCGCTCAGGCACGGTCGGCACGGCTTGGTGGGTCGGGGCTAGATGCCAGAGGCCTTTCTGCAGTGGGAGTTTTGGGGTCATAGAGTCTTGATCCTGGGCACCCCGGTGCCACACCTGGCCAGCCTGTAGGTCCATGGGGTCCAGGAGGCCTGTGGGGGCCCCCTCCCATCCCAATAACGTTCGATGGGGATCCTGACCAGCTGGCTATGTTTCTAGGTCATGCAATTAGCCATCTAGACCAGTACGCCCAGTTATATACCTCTCCGTGGGCCATGGTGGTGGCAGTCACAGCTGCTTTGCGGGGGGAGGCAGCAGCATGGGCCGCCTATCTTTATAGTGACCATGCCCGGGAGATAGGTAATGCGGGGTTGTTTTTGGACGCCCTGCATGTACAGTTTGAGGACCCCTCGCGGCTCCAGAGAGCAGAAGCAGAACTCCTTTCGCTGACCCAACGATGATGTCCTGCAATAGAATATGTTCGGGACTTCCGCAGGTTAGCAGGCCGGTTGTGTTCCTCCTGGCTGGAACGGTTGCTTGTACATCATTTCCAGGCCGGCCTTGACTACAAGCTATGCCAGGCCTGTGTGTACCATGGGGCACCAAACAAGCTCTGAGACTGGTTCAAAGTGGTTGTAGAGCTGGACATGGACCTCAAAGAGGTCCATAGAGAGGGAGGTGACACCACTCGCTCACGACGACCGGGGGGAAAGCCACAAGAGGGAGGACAGGGGCCGGCAGCAGGAATGCCAAGGCCCCCTAGCCCCTCTGTTGGGCCTGCCTTCCATTGCTTTCGGTGCAACCAGCTGGGGCATCGGGCGGCCGAGTGCCCAGCACCTAATCCACGGAGTCCTGGGGTGTCTAGTGGGGCTACCCCTCCAAAGAAGAGTTTGGAGAGATCAAGAGCTGCCAAACAGCAACCAAGTCCAGTGGTCCAGCGGGGGTCCCCAGCTGCAGCAGAGACCACGGCGATGGCACGGTATCGGCTGGTAGATGATGAGGACAGCCCGGATGACGCGTCAGCCGATCCGATGGTAAGTGAGCCCATCAGTCCATTTGTTCTACCTATAATCTTAACAAGCCCTCAAACTGGGGTGCGAAAGGAGTGCCAAACCCTGATAGATACTGGGTGCACACGATGTTTGATCAGCAGGGAGGTGGCAGTAGAAAGCGGCATGCGGTTACACAAATTAGCTCAACCTATCCGCTTTGAGAAAGTGCATGGATCATTGCTAGGAGGAGCTCCTGCCACCCACGTTACCAAGCCAGTTCGTATGGAACTGGGAACACACTGGGAGGTCCTTCGTTTCATTGTTGGTCCCATCATGACTGAAACCGTGATATTGGGACTAGCCTGGTTAGATAAATGGACTCCCACCATATGGTGGGAGGGTGGCTATCGCAGGGTACATCTTGAGATCGGACCCCAACCACTAGGCCCATGTCCCGGGGATTGGGTTCCTGTAAAGGTGGCAATGGGCCAACCACAGGAGGGAGGAGGAAACAACCCTTTCCCTAAGGAGTACAATGACTTAGCAGAGGTGTTCAGTGAAAGGGAGTGTAACCAATTGCCTCCTCACTGACCGATGGATTGCGCTATTCAACTCATACCGGGGACCAAGCTCCCAAAACCGCGAATGTATGCTATGATGCTGAAAGAGCTTAAAGAATTACGGCGATACATCGACCAAAATTTGGAACGAGGATTCATTCAGCCAGCCCGTTCCCGAGTTGCTGCCCCAATCCTCTTCAAGGAGAAGAAAGACAGGTAGCTGCGCTTGTGTGTCGACTTCCGGGGACTGAACGCAGTGTGCGTCGAACATCTGTATCCTCTCCCGCTCATGAAAGATTTGTTAGCACAACTGGGAAAAGGCTGAATATTCACCAAACTAGACCTCCAAGAAGCATATTACAGGGTGCGGATCAAATGTGGTGACGAATGGAAAACAGCTTTCAATTGTCCACTGGGCAGTTTCCAATTTCGCGTCATGCCTTTCGGTTTACAAGGGGCCCCTGCGGTCTTCATGCAACTGATCAATCAAGTGTTGCATGAATATTTGTACCGGGGGGTCCTTGTGTATCTCAATGACATTCTGATTTACACGACCACCATGGAAGAGCATATCAGCCTTGTCAGGCAGGTGTTACGTAAACGCCTTGACGCTCACCTGTACGTAAAATTGTCGAAATGCGAATTCCATCAGAAGCGATTGGACTACCTAGGATACCAAATTTTGGGGGATGGGGTGGAGATGGATCCTAGCAAAGTGCAGGCTGTGTTGGAGTGGCAAGCCCCCAGGACAAGGCATCAGCTACAAAGTTTCCTGGGGTTTGCCAATTTTTACCAGCATTTCATCCCTTCCTTTCCCACAGTAGTTCACCCTCTAACAGAACTTCTATGAACAAAGCATTTGGGCGGAAAACCCCATCCCAGTCAACCATTAGAGTGGACCATGACCTGCCAAAAAGCTTTTGAGAGCCTGAAGTCCCTGTTTGCCAGGGAACCTGTGTTGCGCCATCCGGATCCAGATGTCCTGTTCATGGTACAGGTTGATGCCAGTGACATGGCCGTGGGAGCTGTACTTCTCCAGAGGAACAAGAATGGAGTGTTACAACCTTGTGCCTATACCTCTCGTAAGTTCACCGTGACCGAAAGGGGTTGGGCTATCTGGGAGAAGGAGGCATTTGCGGTTCGATGGGCCCTCACGATGTGGTGACACCTCCTGGAGGGGACGGTGGTACCATTCGAAGTATGGACAGACCATAAAAATTTGGAAGCGTTACAAACACTGAGACGTCTAGCCCCCAAACATGTCAGGTGGGCCCAATACTTTGCCCAGTTTAAATTTACTTTAAGATATGTACCTGGGGGAAAAAATTTCTTAGCCGATGCATTGTCACGGATGCCACAGTACCACAGTAAAAGGGAGGATGTGGTACAGGCATTGATGCCCCCTGGTCGGCAAGAGGTAACCAAGGTTGCGTTACAAGCGGGGGGGGTGGCGAGCTTGCCGACATGCGAGCGGCTGTGCTGGATGATGAGTGGTTACGTGGACATCCAGGGGTGTTAACCCAAAGAGAAGGTGTAGCCTGGAAGGGTGATAAGATGTATGTGCCTGATTGCCTACGACAAACTGTTCTCCAGAGGTGCCACGACACCAAACAAGCTGGCCATTTCGGATTTCTAAAGACCTTGCACCTAGTGCACAGGCAGTTTTGGTGGCCTAGACTGAAATCAGACGTAGAAAAGTATGTAAAAGAGTGCCATGTATGTGGCAGTACAAAGCCCCGAACAGGGAAGCCAATGGGCCTTTTACAGAAAGTAGCCGACCCATCCCGACCCTGGGAAGAGATTGCCATGGACTTCGTGGTAGAATTACCAGAAAATTGGCACTACAACATGATTTGGACAGTGGTTGATCTTTTCTCCAAACAGGCACACTTCATCCCATGTAAGGGATTGCCATCAGCACGTCGTCTAGCAAGACTTTTTATACAACATCTTTATCGCCTTCATGGAATACCCCTATGGATTATTTCGGATCAGGGGGTACAATTCACCGCACAATTTTGGCATGATTTCATCCATCTTGTGGGATCGTCCCAAGGACTTAGCTCGGCGTACCATCCCAGCACCAACGGGGCGGCAGAGCGAGCAAATGCGATGGTTGAGCGATATCTTCGTAGCTATGTCACGTATCAGCAAATGGATTGGGTGGATCTCCTACCGTTTGCTGAGGTGGCATATAATAATACTGTTCACAGCAGTACCGGGTTTACCCCCTTCTGAATAGTACATGGAATGGAGTTCGTTCCTATCCCCGAATGGCCACAAGGGGTAGAAAGTACACACACCCCTCAAACGTGGATGTCGCAGGTAGCAGGGTTGTGGGGACGGGTTAAGGAAGCACGAGCAAAGGCTGAGAAAGTGGTGAAGGTACAGGCGGACAGAAAGAGGGCAGATCATAAACCGTTTCGGGTGGGGGACTGGATGTATTTGTCCACAAAATATCTTCGGTTAAAAATACCTTGTAAAAAGTTGGGCCCAAAATACATAGGCCCGTTTCAGGTAACCAAGGTAATTAATCCAGTGACCGTTCGGTTGCGGCTGCCCTTGTTCCTAGGGAGGGTACATCCTGTATTCTACAGTAGCCTCCTTAAACCAGCGCATGGGACCCCATTCACATCTAAGGCTCCAGGACCGGTCATGGACTCTCAGTATGAGGTACAAGAGGTTCTGGATTCTCAGATTTGCCATGGCCGGGTTCAGTATCTCCTTAAGTGGAAGGGCTACCCCCTCTCAGAAGCAACCTGGGTGGGGGAGGAAGACATAAACGCTCCCCAGTTAATCTGAGCATTCCACTGCAAGTGTCCAGGGAGGCCGGGGAAAGATGGGTGCAATAATATATATTCATCTTCCTCCCTTTCTTTTCCAGGAGGAGCCATGGTAGAGGGGACTGCATGTCAAGCCCCACGGGGCTTGCCATTCGAAGGTGGGGGGGTGATGAACACCGGAGCCTACAGCTGCCGAGAACCGCGTCCATACCGACCACCTCCGACAAGTTGGAGACCGTAGCCTCCGGTCTTTCCCCCTCACATGTCTTGAAGATCGAGCGGTTCTGGCCTCCTCAACCCAACGCTGGCGAGCCGACGATGGACCATGGTGAAGTCGCGGTGCCATTTTCTTCCAGCAGCCACCGCGCATCGCTGCCGATGGGGGAGAGCAAGCAGAATGAGCATGTGTCGACGCAGCGGCGCAGCGGAGCACCGGCAATGGGCGCTGCCATGGAGGCATCACCGGTGGGAACGGAGGCCTGCCTGGACCCCTTGGCTGAGCCGGAGGCCTGCCTGGACAGCTTAGGGGGTGGTGCTGGGGTGTTCTTACCTGAACGGCCTGGCAGGGGCCGGGTGGCTGCCGAGATCATTGCACAGGAGTCTGTCAGTCGTGTTGAAAGCCAGCGAGGCGGGTCCGCTTCTGGGGGAGGGCGTGACCAAGGCGGGGGAGGGACTTTTATGCACTTAGGACGGATGTTAGCTTGTAACTGGGGGTGGGGATATGGGGTGTGGCATTCCTATGTAAAGCACTGGGGGCAAACCACTCCCAGTGCTAACTTTTGTTTTGTCAAAGATTAAAGCCTTTGATGATTGCACCGTGTACCAGCGTTCCTAGATTTTTTCCCTACGGACGACAACGGACAACGTGTCACCTTCCTTGAGTCGGCCGACATTCCCTTAGGTTTTCACTGGGTCCTGACTTTTTGTCTCAGAATTTCTAATTCCTCTTTGTTTCAGCAGGGGCAATCCGACCTTTAGAGCTGGGAAAAACTTACCCAGGTGCGCACTCCCCTTTTTGGATATCCCCAGTTGCCAATGATGGAATGGATGGAAATCCTGGAGGAGCCCCCAAGGCTGTTATGTGCTCCTGGCTACTTTCCTTCGTGACCAGAGGCAAGCTCGCCTGACCAATAACCAGCCAAGACACAGTGAAGGCCTTTTGTTTCGTTTATTGCAATAAGCGGGGAGAGAAGCTATCAAAGCTTGGTTCTCTCCAAAGTTTCAACCTAAAATATTCCTTTCTTTATACAACCCTGTCCGAGCTGCCACATCCCTCCTCTTTCCCCATTGGCTGAGGTACTGTGAGGTTACACTCTTTCCGACTGCCTCCTACATATTTCCTGCTACATAATAAATCATACATCATATGTACATTAAAATTAGGAGATAATTTATGCAAGGTGTGTCAGTTAATATTTATCAACTAATTGCACATGCTCAGTTGTCTGGGTTCTGGGCCCCTTTTTTATGACTTCTTAGAAAAATAAGTTCTTTCCTGTTTTGCTAGTTATTTCCTCTTACAGCTCCTTTTCCCATTCTGAAGACCCAGATAACAATTTTGCCTATGTGTTTCTTTTACATCCTCCCTTTATGCTATCCTTTCCTGGTTCCCATCCATTGTAGTTTCTTTGGCAGGCTTGTTTCTCCACTCAGTAAATTTCCACTGCAGCAAATTCAATTTTAAATTTCTCTTTTAATATTAAATTTTGAAGACCATTCACTTATTCCTATCAACCTGATTTTTCTTTCAACACTTCCATAACATATCTAAATGACAGTGTACAATTTTTGCCCAGAGCAGGGATGTTGATTTTCTTATCAAATCTGCTTTTGCATGAGTACATTTTCAGTATTTCAAATGGTTAAAAAGGTTAAAAAAGAACCCCAGGCCCGAAAAATTCTGAGCTATTAAAACAAGCCATAACTTGGTGTATGGTATGACTCTACTCTATGACTCAAGTTATTACAAGGTTACGTATAACATGTCTTATGTGTAATGTTCCCCATAAAGCTTTGATTTCAGATTCTGTTTATTGCTATCAACAATATTAGGCCTAGGTTTGGATGTGATCTGATGAGCTTCCATTCCTGGTTAATAAGATTCATTGGTGGTGAGAGAAGGTTAAGATTTGTTTATTATAAACCACTTCAATCAAATTCATCCCAGAGATGATGTATCTGTGAAGTCCTCTGTGTAGTTGTTAAGAATCAGCACCAACTTAATGGCACATTGTCAATCATAACCAATCCAAACTGGGTTCTAAGTGGCACTGTATGCATTTGTTAAGTTTCTACTAAGGTTTAAGAGAGCTTTGTAAAAGAGAGCTCTTGAAAAAGTATGATGATATAGCTGGCAAACTTTTCTTTCTCATGTACAGGTAGTCCTCGACTTACAACAGTTCATTGAGTGACCATTTAAACTTACAACAGCAGTGAAAAAAGTGACTTATGACCATTTTTCACACTCATGACTGTTGCAGCATCCCCATAGTCATGTGGTTTACATTCGGATGCTTGACAACTGGTTCATATTTATGACGGTTGCAGTGTCCTGGGATCATGTGATCACCTTTTGTGACATTCTGGCAAGCAAAGTTGATGGAAAAGCCAGAGTCACTTAACAACGATGTTACTAATTTAACAACTGCAGTGATTCACTTAACAAATGTGGCCAGAAAAGTTGTAAAACGGACCAGACACATCACACCGGGGGGCATTCTTTAAGGGGGTGAATCCTTTGTAGGGCACTTGCTTCAGTTCAAAAACTCTCTGTCTCTCCCCACCCCATCCCACCTCAACTCCTGACTCCGTCCAGCCTTTGGGCAATCGCAATTGCTGGGCAGTGCGATTTTGGGGGCAGGTTGGCTGGGCAGTAAAAGCTCTCGGGACACCGCCAGGACTGTCTTCCCACTGACCCTAAACCTCAGTGGAGGGGAGAGGCGGGGCTTGGCTTCCCATTTTATAAACCTTCCTTGGCTTTGCGCCCGCATTCTGCACACTAAACAGTGCACCTGGTTGCTCTGGTGGAATTTGCACATTTAATCAGCAGGGCTCATTCCTGCCCCCTCCGCCCACCCAACCCCCTCCCCGGCTGGTTGATTTATGGAAGCATCTTTACCATCCAAGGGATAGTAATTTGAAACTGAGCAGCTTCTAGTGAGGCTTTGGAAAAGAAAACGCCCTGGTCTCTTTGGTGGGGAGGGTGTGTATGTGTGTGCATGTGTTGAGTGAGTGTGAGAGAAACTGGGCACGGTGAGGGTCCTGGGGGGGACAGTGATGTCGGGGCAGTGGGATTGCGACTGGGCGGTAGGTGGGTGAATGCGGAATGAGAGGGCTGCATGAGGCAAGGAGTCCCAATGGGGAGGATCGGGGTGCCGGGGGAGCACAGGGCACTGGGGATCCACTTGCCTTGCAGGGCAAGAGGATGCTGCAGGCTGCACCTTTCAAAGGCAGCATGGTGCGCGAAGGTAGCGGTTGCGTTGAGGGTGGTGGCAGCTCCGGTTGGGGCGGCTAGGGGCATCTCCCTGCCCACACTCAGACTTCCCTCTCTTCTATCCATTCCTCCTCCCCAACCTTTTGCAGCTGGACACCAAGAAGAGCCCGCTGGCTCTCCTCATGCAGACCTGTTCCCAGATCGGCAAGCCAGACCCCTCGCCCTCCTCCAAGCTCATCACCGTGATGTCCAGCGGCAGCAGCAACAAGGAGGCATCCAAGGTGGGGCCCTTGAAGCTCAGAAACATCAGCGCTTAACTGGGTTTAGGCTTATATTACGAGCATCCTGAAAAATCATGCTAGGGCTTATTTTCTGGTTGGGTCTTATTTTCGGGGAAACATGGTATATGGTCAAAGGAACATACAGAGGATTATATAAAAACATTCAAAAAGACACTTTAGTTTTTCCAGACCTTTGCTTTGCTTGATATAAGGTTTTAATTAATATATTTTATTTGGAAGGAGAATGCAAGAGTAAGAAGGAAAAAGGTCTGGTTTGCTTTTTCCAGGCGGGAAGATGAAATCGGTCCGATGAATGATACAAGAAGACAGGAAAGTGAGCTGAATAAAGGTTTCTTTATTTTGGAAGCCAGAAACTGCAGTGACAACAGTGTTGGGTTCCAGGTCAGCTGGCAACCTGGTGTGGTAAGTGAATGGACTTTTATATTATTTTGGGGCTTTGTGATTGAGATTAATGGGCTTGTTGGGCAATAGGTTTCAAGTGTGTGTCTTTGGTTATTCTAATTGTGGTGGCTTGTTTCTATTGTGGCTGGGAGGTTGGGTGGGGGAATGCAAATTTGGGTGGCATTGTCTTTATATTTATATCAATAAATTAAGACAAAATGGTAGGAGGAGAGGTTGAGAAGGAAAAATAGGTCATTGAAAAAGAAAAGAGACTGGAGAAGGGAAAAGGAGAAGAAAAGACTCAAGAAACCAGGAGGAAAACACCAACAAGGGCAGCGGCCTATGGCGAACTTGCCTGCTGAGAGAGGCCCAGTTACACCCGAGAGGCCTACCCAGAGACCGGAGCCCATTGAAGAGGAAATGGTGCGGGTCCCCCCATCCGACAGAGCGGCTCCGCAGGAACACAAAGGAGATGTTGGAGGACCTCTAGGCCTACTGAGGCCTTCCTGAAAGGCCCGGCAGCCGGGCGACCCAACCCGGCCCAACGAAGTGGAGACTGGCGTAGCAAACCGGGTGACGCGGCATGCTGGCAGCTCAAGTGGTGGAGAAGAGGCGGGAGGTAGCAACGCGTAGCTACTGACCAGTGAGGTGGCTGGGGGCAGTGCAGAAGGTGGGCGGCAGCAACACAGAGCTACTGACTGGTGAGGCGGCCAGCAGCAGCAGGGACCGGGAGGCCTGCAGGGGGTGGCAAGGCAGCACAACAGAGGTGGCAGAGCAGTGGAGGACCCAACTGGCAGCTGGAGAGAACCTGGCTGAATGGAGCAACGGCTAAAGGCAACTGAGGGCAACTAGAAAGACTGGCTGAGCACAGAAAGGAAGTCAAAAAAAGCAAGGCAGAGAGGATAAAGTTAAATTAGGAACAAATTAAGAAAAGGAAGGATAGGGATGAATTTTTAGGCAGAGAGCTGAAAGCTAAAAGCAAATTCCTTGTAGAGGAGAAAGTAGCCCTTCCCTTCATTAAACAGCCCTATCCTAACATTAACTTTTAACCTCAATACAAACTGAATTTCTTTTCTCTTAAAACTAAAGGGCACACTACCACATACTTTTATCTATACCAAAATAACAAGGAAAAAAACCAAGCACAAACAGGCAGAAAAAAGGACAGAAAAAATAGGCATAATTACCGAGAACAGAGAAGCTAGAAACAAGGCTAACAGCAAAACACATCCACCAACCAAAAAGAGGGATTTTCAAACAACAAACTCATGGAACAGGTGACTGATACTATTGTGGTATGCAATACATGTTCCATGTATGCACTTATGCCCAAAGAACACCCAAACTATACATGCATTAGATGTAAATAATGTGAACTGCTACAGGAAAAAGTAAGGAACTTAGAGGCAACTCTAGCCAAACCCCAACATACGAAAGAAAGCTCCACCCAAACCAAATCAAATAATGAACAAATAACTCCCAGAGGATTTGACTCTACTGATAAACCCTTGGAGGAAGGCAAATGGAGGTATGTCACACATAGAAGGAAACACAATACTTAAAGAAAGAAGCAGCATACAACTAAAAAACTCCTTCTGCCCAATCCAACCCAACCATAAGCAGCCCCATTAAAACTGAGCAATTGATTTCTCCCCTTAGATGGAAACATGCAGACCCACAACCTCCCCCTCAAAGAAAACACGCAGACACCTAGCAAAGAAACAACTTCAACTATCCCCAAAAAGACACTTCAAACATCCCTAACAAAGTCACATCAACAAACACACCTGAGATAAACAGAAAAGCACCCCAAACTGCAGCCCCCCCCCCAAAAGGAAGGCGAGTGTTGATAATAGGAGATTCTATCCTCAAAGGAACAGAATCATCCATCTGCAACCAGACATACAATCCAGGGACGTATGTTGTCTCCCTGGAGCAAAAATCAAAGATGTGGCCAAGAACTTAACCAAAATAATTAGGCCCACAGATTACTACCCCTTCCTCCTCCTCCACATTGGGATGAACGACACAACAAAGAACCTGAGTACAATAGTGAGAGATTACAAACAACTAGGCAATAAAGTTAAGAAGCTAGGTGCACAAGTAGTGTTTTCATCAGTACTCCCAATGAAAGGCCAACCCCCATTGAGGGAAAAAAGAATTTTAGAAATAAACCATTGGCTAAAGGGTTGGTGTCACCAATAAAACTTTGGTTTCCTGGATCACGGACTGCATTTCCTATGTGAAGGACTCTTGGCAAAACAGGGGAAAATGTACTTGGAAAAAGACTGGCCCAACTCATCAGGAGGGCTTTAAACTAAAATCGAGGGGAAGGGTGACCAAGCTCTAGAACACAAAACCAATCACAAATCCCAATAAAACAAATCAAACAACGAGGTAGGCAATGATGAGAAAAAAGAAAAACTCAAACAACAATAAGGAGATGCAGGAAACATACCCATGGACAGGCATAAAAGTCTTAAATGCTTATATACAAATGCTCAAAGCTTGGGGAACAAACAGGGTGAACTAGAAGCAATAGTACACGAGGGAGGGTATGACAAAGTTGGCATTACAGAAACCTGATGGGCCGAAACCCATGAATGGAATGGACTGATGGAGGGATACAAATTGTTCAAATGAAATAGATCTACAAAAAGAGGAGGGGGAGTTGCACTATATGTAAGAGAACACTACGTATCTACAGAAACACACATGATCAAAGATAAAATCTCTCCAGAATGTATATGGGTCAATATAAAAGAGAAAAGAAGTGACATTGCAATAGGTGTATATTACAGGCCACCCAACCAATCAGAAAAAAAAGATGAACTCTTTGCCAACCAGTTAACAAATGTATGCAGGAAGCATACCACAGTAGCAATGGGAGACTTCAACTATCCAGATATCAACTGGGAGACAAAGTCTGCAGTGAGTGGGAGATCAAACAGATTCCTAACCAACCTAGCCAACAACTTTGTCACCCAAAAGGTGGAGGTGGGAACTAGATGTAAAGCTATACTGGACTTAATCCTTACTAATAGAGAAGAAGTGATAGAGGGAATTGAAATTGACGGACCCTTGGGTGAAAGTGACCATGTTATGCTGGAATTTAACATAATGCAAACACTAGCAATAGAAAACAATCTAACCAGTGTCTTAAACTTCAAAAGAGCTGACTTTTAACAAACTCAGAGAGAACCTAGGAAAGATCCTATGGATGAAAATTCTAAAGGGGAAAGCAACCCAAGAAGCATGGGAAACTCTGAAAAATGCAATCATAAAAGCCCAGACCAGCACAATACCACTGGGAAAAAAAGAAGAAATTAAAGAAGAAAGCAGCATGGCTGCACAAAGATCTCTCTGACAAACTAAAAGACAAAATGGACAAATAAAAAAATGGAAAGAGGGGCACATAACTAAGGCTGATTATCAGCAGACTGTCATGGTTCCAAAAGATGAAACTCTTCAAAGAACTTTGAGGCATTGTTTACCTTAAAGAACCTTTATTCGAGCAGCATAGCTTCGGCACGTACATAGTCGAAGCCAAAATCTGACTTCCCCTCCCTTCAGCACATAGATCAAAGCACAATTCCCTCCTACAACTAACAGTCATAAATCATATTCTCCAATTAGTTTGAAATGCTGGCTTTCCACCCAGTTTGTTATCCCGCCAAGCCTTATCAGCTCTTATTACAATATTGTATGTCTAACTAACTCCCATCACATTCCTCCCCCTCCTCCGGTATCATCTAATTCTAAAAGTAAAGTATAAGAAAGAAAAAGGCTGCTCCATATGTTGTCAAAGCAAGAACATCCAATGTTAGCAGCATTGACACAGACAGCCAGAACATGCAAAGACGAAGTCAGGAAAGCAAAGGCTCAGAACGAAGACTTGCAACAGAAATCAAGGACAATAAAAAAAGTTTCTTCCAACACATTAACAACAAGAAAAAAGTCATTGAAACTGTACGTCCACTAAAGAGAGAAGACGGCAAGGAAATAACAGGCAATAGGGAGAAAGCAAAATTGCTTAACTCATACTTTGCATCAGTCTTCACACAAAAAGAAACTATAGCCCAATAAACCAAAAAAACCCACTGCAAAAGAGAAAGGTGAAAAAGAAAAAGGTGGAATAGACAACATTACCACCAGATGGATCTGTAACTGGCTGGCAAACCATACTCAGTGAGTAGTCCTCAATCGCACCACATCCACATGGAGAGAAGTAAGTAGCGGGGTACCACAAGGTTCTGTCTTAGGCCCAGTACTCTTCAATATCTTCATAAATGACTTAGATGAGGGAATTGAAGGGGAACTCATCAAATTTGCAGACGACACCAAACGGACAGGAGTAGCCAACACCCCAGAAGACAAACTCAGGATCCAAAAAGATCTTGACAAACTTGAACAATGGGCCCTATCCAACAAAATGAGTTTCAATGTGGAGAAAAGCAAAGTTTTACATTTAGGCAGGAAAAATCAAAGTTACAAGTACAGATTGGGCGAGACCTGGCTTAAAAACAGTAACTGTGAGAGGGACCTTGGAGTCCTAGTGGACGATCACTTAACCATAAGCCAGCAGTGTGCAGCAGCAGCCAAAAAAGCTAATATAATCCTGGGTTGTATAAACAGAGGCATAGAATCAAGATCACATGAAGTATTAGTACCGCTTTATGAAACCCTAGTAAGACCACACCTGGAATACTGCAGCCAATTTTGGTCACCATATCACAAAAAAATGTTAAGATTTTGGAAAAAGTTCAGAGAAGAGCAACTAAGATGCTTTCTGGAGAGCTTGAATGCCCAAATCAAGTTGCAGGCAGACTCAGGTTGGCTCTGATTTTTCAAAAGAAGCAAATAAAATAAAGAGAGCAGAAAGAGATTTTTCAGCATGTAGCTCCACAGGCAGAGAGCATAGGAGCTTCAAGCAGCTAAGAAAGACCATTTCTGATGCAACACCCACTTTCAGAAGTACTTCAAATACTATGTAAGTTTTGTATGAGAGAATTCTATGAAGCATCAATGGCTTAGCTGCTAAGTATTAAACTGAAGATGAAGTAAACTAACAGAGAACTGTTTAATAACCTTTATGGATATAGATGGTGTCAGAAGTAAAATCCAGTCCATTTCCAAGCCGGGAGAAAGACGCAGGAGAAATGAATTTGGAGGCAAGCTGCAATTGGAAAGGAGGTCTCCATTTATTTAGGAATCAGAAGTGAAGTGACACAGCAATCAGTTCTGGGACAGCTGACAACCTGGTCTGGTGAGTGGATGGACTTTTATATTGTTTTGGGGCTATGTGATTGAGATTTCTGGGGTTGTTGGGCAATAGGTTTCAAGTGGGAAGGGGGTTTCATGGACTAGTTTAGAAGAAAGAAGGAGGGACTGACTTCTGGCAAGTCCCCCATTTTGTGCTGAAATATATATTTCTCATATATATTTTTTGCACAATTTAGGTCCTGTCTGAGTAGACTTGATATTTGCTGTGTATTTGACACATCATTAAGGAGACATGCTTTGCCTTTTTATTAGGTTTTGGAATGGCTGAGAGATTCTTTGGCAGTTGAGGGAAGGGGTAATGCACTGGAAGAGACAGCAGAGGAAAAGTCCTATAATGACCACTGTGGCTATCCCTAAGATGAGAATTTTTAGCCAATGAAGGTCCTATAGCCATCAAAAAAGTTTGGAGAAGTCAAAGGGAAATTTACTGTATCCAATGTCTTGTGCTAATTCTTTTAGGTGCCTAATGTTGCTTTCTATGATTTCCAAGTTTTCAGTCAAATTAAAACAACACATACTACCAAATTCTTCGCAGCCATTATGCCTCAGTAATAGATAATCGATGGCTGCTCAGTTTTCAAGCATTACGTCTGTGACCTGCCTCAGTTCTCTGTTTAAGGCATCTAAAGCTTGGGAAGTGGAATTCAGACTTTTGGCCAAGGTGCATGCCAGGCTGTTTATGTTTCTGGAGTTGCGTACTGCAAGCCCTGGCACACCCACTAGCGAGACTTCTAGTGCCACATATTCCATTTTGGATAGCAGCATGGTTTGCCAGTCACAGTCTGATGTAAGGGACTGGAGCTCTCTCTTCTGCTATCTCTGTAGTGAGGGCTTGAGAATGGTCAGCCGCCCTAGAGTGCATGATCCCCCAGCAGAGTTTGCCAGAAGATAAGAATAAGCTTTGACCCCACATAACAGGAACCAACTCGGGGAAAGTTTTATGTGGCTGTAGGTAAAGGGGATGGTTTCAGTGTGGTTGTAGACCAGCTCAGTATTGTTGAGGTTTTGACATAGAGGTACTCTGGGGGCTAAGAAACCTGTCATTTTAAAGCATGCGGCTGCACTGGTGACAGCCGCCATGCACAATGTGTACATGCTTTTGTCTTTGATGCTAGTGCTGGTTCCCCAATCAAAGATAGTGGAATATGTGGCTGTGAGTTGGAAGTTCCTGAGCTTAGTGTGATTTTGTATGTGTCAAGAGTGATTCGCTTTTCACCTAGTTTCTTCTCTGCTCTCAACTTGACAACAATAGGGAGGGGGGGGGGTTGAATCATCTGGGGTGGGAATGGAATGTCAAGAATCCATTTGCAGATCGTGAGGCCCTGCTCCCCCCCTTCAAGGACACACTGCGTAGGTGTTTGAATGATCCAAACAGTTCCCATAACAAATGGAGCATAGGTGATTGGACAATGCAGTGGACTAAGGGGACCGGTCAAAAAGGGAATTCATGTCTAATTATACAGACCTTTGAGCGGGAAATTCAGAGCTGGTTTTGCTTCTTTTGTGCCAATGTAGTGTATTCAATAAAAGTATTACTTTTGGGAAGAATGATGTCCCAGAAGTTCCTTTCTTGCATTCACTAGCTGGACATCTGACATTAAACTGCCTCTAACTTACTGCAGCCTACCTGGATCCCTCCAGGAGAGCTGTGATATCAGAATGTCAGCAGCTGACAAGAAAATGAATGGCAGGGCAAAGCTGGGGGAAGCACCCCTCTGAGAGGTGCCAACGGCGGCCCAAGTGGGACCCGGGCAACAGCTGGGTGGCACATGCCCCAAGCAGAGAGTCAAGAAACTGGAGCAGTCACCTGTACATGGAGGAGAAGTAATGTTGGGAGCCCCTTACTCTGGGCCAAAGGGGCAGTGGGCGAGCGGCATGAAGAAGGCAGTGGAAGCAGAGTACCCACTGGTTCCCCCCAGGGTCATGGTTGTCTGGGGGAGCAAATGGAAAGCCACAAGAGCAGCTGAGTGGGAAGAGCTGGCAGAGTGGAAGTTTCTGATCACAACCCACAGCCCCTCGGCTGGAACAACTCAGAAGTCCAGCGGGCTGGAGGTCCGGGGCTCCACCTTGCCATGGTCGGTAATGACATGAGCCAGGACAGGGGCTGCCAAGCAGCTGGCTGCATTGTTCTCTCCTCTGCGGTAGCAACTGGGGTTGAGCCTGATGGGCAATGGGACCCACACAGCAAGGGCCAACTGCAACCCCCCTTCTGATGGGGCCAGGGCAGGGGTCTCCACCTACCGTGGCGACAGGAGCCACTACACAGGTGCCTCCCCCCCAGAATGGTGGGGCTGCCACCAGACTATGTGCTTGTGCGGCCAGCCTGAAAAGTTAGCCTATTTCCTGACTCAGGTGTGGAATTACTTGGAGTGGTACAGTGCATTACACCCTGACAAGCTTTCTCTCATGGGGTCGCCCGACGAAGGAAAACCAGATGGTGGAGAGAGCACTCCTTACATATGTCCACTGGCGCCGCGATCGCAAACTGGAAGCCTTTGTCTCCCTGCTCTTATGGATGATTCTTCCTCTTCACCCCTGATACAGTTCAAAGTCAGAGGAAAACAATACCCTTTTTTGATTGGTACAGGAGCATCACATTCAGTATTAAATAAGCCCCTTGGAAACCCTTCCTCACAAACGTTCCAGGTCTTTGGGGCCAATGGCCATTCTGTGTCAGCTGAAATACTCAACCCTTTGGAATGCTTTATGGGTGGTATTCGCCTTACTCATCTATTTATTTACCTTCCAGACTGCCCTATGCCCTTTTAGGATGTATTTGCTTGCTAAAGTTACAAGCCACCATCTTTGCTCTCATGGCTAAGCCCTTGTATCAGGCCACTACAGGCACAGATAAAGAACCCTTTGCATGGACCAGGGATTGTCAGGTGGTGTTTGATAACATTCGAACTGCTTTAGTCAATGCTTTAGCCCTTGGCATTCCTGATGTCGCTAAACCATTCACCTTGTATGTGGCTGAAAGTAAAGGGGTGGCTGCTGGGGTCCTTACTCAAACCCTTGGTACTTGGTCTCACCCTGTTGCCTATTTTTCCAAACAACTGGATCCTGTTGCTCAAGGATGGCCAGCATGCCTTCGGGCTGCTGCAGCTGCTGTTCTTCTTTTGGAGGCTGCTGAACAATTAACCTTTTGGGCTCCTATCACAGTGGCATCACCTCATTCCATCCAGGCTTTGTTAGCATCTAAGGGGGGCCATTGGCTTACAGCCTCCGGACTAGAGCGGTATCAGATTGCATTCCTTGACAACCCACAAGTTCATATTAAGCGCAGTAGCAGGTTCAATCCAGCAACCTTTCTTCCCCAACTGGAACAGGATGGTGATCATGATTGTATACAGACTATTACAGAGGTAGTTTGTGTCCAGCTGGATCTAATTGACCAGCCATTGTAGGAGGTGGACAGGGACCTGTATACAGACAGCAGCAGTTTTATGGGTCAGGGAGACAGGCTAGCTAGCTATGCCGTGGTCACATTGGACCAGGTAGTGGAAGCAGCTGCTCTCCCTGCAGATACCTTAGCTCAGGAAGCTGAACTCATTGCCTTGACGAGGGCCTTGGAAAAATCAGATGGTGCGGTTAATATATTTATAGACAGTACATATGTGGGGAGGTTTGTATTATACAAGCACGTGGGGCATTATAGATGGAGTGTGGTTCACTCACTGCTCCTATTAAACATGGGTGGGACATTTTAAGGCTATTGGCTGCTGTTTTGCTCCCACATAAGGTAGCTGTCATGCATGTGAGGGCCCATGTTAGGGTTGATACTGAACATGGAAGGGGAAATGCCTTGGCTGACCGCACCGCAAAAGTCTGCCACATCAGGTCCCCTGTCCCCTTGGTATATGGATGCGCTTGTACCCTCACATTTGCCTGTGCTGGTTCCAACATATATTTCACAGGATGGGCGCAGAGCTTATAGACTGGGTGCTGTTTATCGTAGACATAGGCTGGAGAAGGACAGGAAATGCCTTCTCCCAAGATGTGAATTATGAGCCCTCTTACAAAACTTGCATGCCAGCACTCATTGGGGTTACGAGGCTATGGCTGAGTTTCTTATAAAGGACTATATTTGTCCTAGGATCTATAACAGGGCCCTCACAATGATCAGGCAATGTGTGATTTGTTGATGTAATGACCTGTGGAAATTATTAAGTTCCCCTTGCAGAGGCTTGGGGCTGGCCAGGATCCTGCTGCTTTTTGGGAGGTTGATTTGACTGAGTTGCCATGGACGCGGAGTTTTAGGTGCTTGCAAGTTTTTGTGGGTGCTTTCTCTGGATAAAATGAGGCCTTTCCCTGTCATACTAACAAGACATGTGAGGTGGTTGAGGCCCTCCTAAAAGAAATTGTTCCGCTTTTTTCCTTTCCTTACCAAGGCATTGGCTCTGGCAATGAGCCCCACTTTATCTTTGATATTACCCAGTGGGTGTCACAGGCCCCTCCCTCTGTTGCATGTGAGAACTGCCCCCAGACGTCCTCTTGGCCTGTTCCCCTTCGAGATCATGTAAGGTTGGCCCTTTCTTTATCACTCTTCCTTATCCGCTTCCCTACCTGTTTTTGGAGACCAGGCTTTCAGGGAATATATACACTCTCTTGCTAATTATGTTTCTTCCATTTCTCAAGCTGTTCAGGCCCTCCATCGTCCAGGATTGAATCATCCACTCCATCCTTTCCTTCCTGGTGATTGGGTGCTTGTCGGATCCTGGACTGATTCTGGCCCTTTAGCTGGATGCTGGAAAGGACTTTTCATTGTTCTTCTCGCTACCAATACAGTGGTCACGGTTGCTGGGATTCGTGCTTGGATTCATTACACTCGCCTTCGCTCTTCTTCGCCACCTTCTGATGCTGAGGACCAAGTTCCTTGGACTGCAGCCCCAGGTGCTGTGAAAGACCTTGGGCTGAAGCTTCTGTTTGAAGCTGCTTGTCCTAAACTATGTGGGCAACATACTACAGAAGCTTATCCTCTGTCTCTTCAGTTGGGTGGTCATGCTCCTGCACACTGCTCGAAGCATGAAAGGGGGGATTGATGACCAGGAATTAGGGGACAGTATCAATTGTGAATACATATAGATGGCCCCTCTCTCTCTGGCCACTTGCAGAGTCCTGGATGCAGGGTCATGAAAGGACAGCAAGGACAACACCCAATGTCCTAACCCACCTAAGAACATATGATATCTCTAGAGAAACACCCAAAAGGGAACATGTTTAGCTACTTCTGCTTTCTCCCTTCTAATCTACAGGGTGCCAGACTTACTGGGTGAAGTCTTTATCTTATGTGTGTCAGCTTTGCTGGATGGGTTGCTTATGTAATTAGAAAGAATAAATACAAGAATTTCTTGTCATTCAGAGCCCCTCTCATTTAGAGGAGTCCGTCTCTATTCAGCTGAATAAAAACATAAAGCTTGAAGGCAACTTCTGGTTTCCTGTATTTCTTTATCAAGCAAAACCTCAGAACCTGCATATCAGGTGCAGTCACCTCGAACATGGAGGGGGACGCAGCGGAGTGGTTTGTGTCTCTCTATGATGAATGAGCCCCTGAGCTGATGGATGTGAATGCCCACATGCAGGAGCTGCAATACAGATTTGAGGACCCCACAGAAACCTGCTGAGCAGAGGCCAGGATTCACTCCATTAGGCAAAGGAAGCGGCCAGTTGCGGAGTTTCACAGCCTGGTGGCCCACTTGAGAGAATGACCTGAGCTTCTGCTGGTCTACCAGTTCTGGGATGGGCTGAACCACTAGCTAAACCCTAACTGTCTACCCCGGGGGGGTGGTGCCCAACAACCTCAGGGCATGATACCAGCTGACCACTAATGTGGAGCTAGATCTGATGGAGTACCAACAGCATGCTGTCCACAACAGCCAGCCCCACCAGGTGGCCAAAATATACCCTGCAGCCTGAGGGGGGAGGGGAGACACCCCCTCAGGTCCCAGGAGAAAGCCCCGATGAATCCCAAGACCCTGCTTCCGATGCGAGAAGGAAGGCCACCAAGCGGCCTACTGCCCAGATCTGCATCCAGCAGTTTGTGGAGGTCTCTCCCCAGTCCAGCAAAGGGGAGGGAACTCCAACCTCTGATAAGCCTGGTGTGGTCTTTTATGAGAGTGACAGCAAGGGGGAAGATGATCTGATGGTAATTGGCACTATCACCCCAACGACTGCCAGGGTAGAGATCCTGGTGCCATACCTGAGAGTAAAAGACACCTTCACAGCCCTGTTAGACTCAGGATGCACCCGGTGCCTGATCAGCTTGCCGAGGGTGGAAAAATTGGGGTTGAGACTTAGGAAACTAAGGCGGCTCATGGGATTTGAACAGCTAGATGGTTCCCTCACGGGATGGGTGTGTGTGTGCCAGCAACCTGCTTGACAGAACCAGCCAGAGAACCATGGTCCTCCAAAGGAGTCATGACGTGAAGCCAGTGGGGCACTTTGGATTTGTAAAACCCTGCACCTTATAAAAAAGCAATTTTGGTGGCCAAGGATGAAGAAGGACATAGAATCCTATGTGGCAGGTTGCCCTGTATGAGTATCTATGAAGCGATTGCCAGGGAAAACTCCTGGATTGTTGCAGCCAGTAGCTAACCAACCCTGCCGTGGAAAGAGATAGCCATGGACTTCATAGTTGAGCTGCCAGAAAGTGGTGAGAACACTGTAATATGGACTGTTCTTCAAGCAGGAACATTTCATACTGTGCCTGAAGTCCCCCTCAGCCTGGCTCCTAGCGAAATTGTTTGTGCAGCACATTTACAGACTGCATGGGGTCCCAAAGAGGATTATTTGAGACCGGGGGGGTGCAGTTTACTGAAATGTTCTGGTGGGAGTTTGTGAGCCTGATAGGCTTATCCCAGGTGCTTAGCTCCATTTTTCATCCCAGTACTAATGGGGTGGCAGAACGAGAAAACTCAATAGTCAAGCAATACATAAGATGTTATGTAAATTATCAGCAGACTAACTGGGCTGAGCTGCTGCCATTCACTGAGGTGTGGACTGACCACAAGAATTTAGAAGCCCTGAAGACCCCAAGGAAATTGTCCCCCAAGCAGGTCCAATGGGCTCAATATTTCAATCGATTTAACTTTATTGTTTGGTACCTGCCGGGAGGCAATTCTGGTGGCCCAAAATGAACAAGGACATAGAGAACTATGTTGCTGGGTGCCCGACCTGCACTTCAATGAAAAGACTGCCAGGAAAACCTCCTGGATTGTTGCAGCTGGTGGCTAACCCCCACAGCCCATGGGAGGAGATAGCCATGGACTTCATTGTAGAACTGCCTGAGAGTTCTGAGAATACCGTAATTTGGACTGTGATTGACCTGTTTTCGAAGCAAGCACATTTTGTGGAGTGCCCGAAGATCCCATCAGCTCAGACCTTAGCCAAACTGTGCAGCATATATGTAGGCTGCATGGAGTCCCAAAGTGCATCATCTCTGACTGGGGGGGGGGTGCAGTTTACCGCAAAGTTTTGGCAGGAGTTTATCAAATTGATGGGGTCCTCACAGGGACTTAGCTCTGGGTTTCATCCGAATACCAATGGGGGGGGGCAGAGTAAGCTAACGTAATGATAGAGCAATACTTACACTGCTATGTGAACTACCAGCAGACCAATTGGGCAGAACTTCTGCCTTTTGCAGAAGTGGCCTACAATAACTCTGTACATAGCAGCACTGTGTTCACCCCATTTAAGGTAGCGACAGGAGTGGATTTCGAACCTATGCCAGAACTACCACAGGGGACCCCTTCCTCATTGTCCTTAGCTGATTGGATGGATAGTTTGAAAAGTACATGGGGGGAGGTACAGAAAGTATTAAACAAGGCCAAGGATTCATGTAAGAGGCAGGCTGATTGGAAGAGGGCACCCCAAGAGAGCTTTAGGATTGGGGACCTGGTGTATCTGTCTACTAAGTACCTTAAGCTAAGGCAGCCTTGCAAGAAATTGAGTCCTACATACATAGGACCTTTCCCAATTGTTAAAGTCATAAATCCAGTAACTGTGGAGTTACGGTTACCAAAAGAATTGATGCGAGTTCACCCAGTGTTGCATTGCAGCTTATTGAAACCATTCCAAAAGTCCAGCTTAAGACCAGAGGCAGAGGAACCCCCCTCTGTTCTGTTTCTTGCGTTGATAGGCATTGAAGAGGCAGGACTCACAAACAGGTACTTCTTTATTTGCAGCTAAACAGAACTCAGAACAAGATGGCTCCGCCCCTTTTTATACATTCACCCTGGGGCGTTGCCAGCCAATGAATGCAATGTATTTTCCTGCTCAAATGCATCCTAGTCAGCCCTTGCAGACAGCAAGTCTGGCCCAGCAGGCTACGTGGTCTGTTGATTGTTTCAGGGCAGCTCCCTACACCTGTTCCCAATTAAGCTCAGTACATAACACCCCTCCCCTCCTGGTTCTTTAACACACACACACAACAAAACATAATAGCAATCAGTATACAAAAGTTTGTCATTACACTTATAATAATAATGATATCAACATCCCTGTTACAAGGAATATGTAAACATTCCCTTTTTCCCCACACATACATAAAATCATAGCACTAAGGCAATTCAGTCCCAAAAGACATACACAAGCATTTCAATTGCAATAAAATACAAAAGCATTTTAAGGTTGCAATGACAGAAACCTCACGTAGTCCTTTAAGAACTTTGGTGGGCCTTTGGCCCACTCTGACTGTCTCAGAGCTGCTGCTAGCACCCAATCTGCAAGCTTACCTACCAGGCTTGGCAGACCGGGACTTTGGGACCTGTTCGATATGGGAGAACCCGGATCGTGAAGGCTGGCCTGTTCCGGTAGACCCGAGCCTTTGTCCATTTGACTTTGGCTGGCCTGTTCCGGTAGGCCCAAACCAGAGTTCCGCAGTGGGGTGGAATTCCCCTGATCGGTGTAAGAAGCCGGTTGGGAGCACTGTCCCATTGGCGCAAGGCCTGAGGTAGTAGCGGCATGAAAAGCCGATTGAGAACAATGGCCTGTTGGTGCATTGCCTGCAGAAAGAGCGGCGTGAAAAGCCAGTTGAGCGCAATGTCCCATGGATGTAGTGCCTGAGTCAGGAGCCACCTTGTTGGCAAAACCCCCGTTTGGTGAATGCAGTGTCCCGCTTTTGCTGAGCGGATGAGCTTCACGATCGGGATTGTGATCCTCCCCCCCCCCGAGAGCAGAGTAAGGAGCGGAAAGGAGGCTGGGTAACCTCCATCACAGCTGGTCAATGTGCCTGCGCAGCACATGACCGTCCTCCAATGCCACTTCGTATGAAAGTGGCCCAGTAACCTTGCAAACCACAGCTACCACCCAGAGTTGTCCCGACCCATAGTTGCATGCCCAAACCGGATCACCCACTTGCAATTGCCTTGGTGCCCTCAGCTGTTGCACCTGCGATGCCATCCTATCTAGGTGTAATCTATCCAACTTGATGATAAGACGGCGACCCCAGCAGAGCTCAGCTGGGCTCTTTCCCGTTGACATGCATGGTGTGGTGTGGTGGCAGAGGAGAAAGTCTGCCAACCTGTGGTGCCAGTTTTCTTTGGTTATTCTTTTCAAGGCTTCTTTTGTTGTGCGAACCATGCGTTCCGCTTGACCATTTGAGGCCGGGTGAAATGGTGCTGAAGTAGCATGCCTAATCATATTTGCCCTTAAAAAGGACTGGAACTCCGATGAAGTAAACTGAAGTCCGTTATCGGAGACGACGTCTGGAAGCCCATGAGAGGCGAAAATGCCCCTCAGAACCAGGATGGTTCTGGCGGTCATCGTAGTGGACACTGGAACGACTTCCAGCCACTTAGAGTGACTGTCCACAACAATGAGGAAGAGCTGCCCCTGAAAGGGGCTGGCGTAGTCGACCAAGGAGCATGTGTGGTTTCCCATCTATGGACGGGAGCCTATGGCATTTCTGGCCGGGACTGCTGGCAAATGTGGCACCCTTGGACCTGGGCCTCGATCTCTTTATCGAGCCCAGGCCACCAAAGGTAGCTGTGCGTAAGCGCCTTCATCTGGACTATTCCCTGATGTCCCTCATGCAGAGAAACAAGGACTCTAGTCCTCAGTGAGGTCGGGATTACTACCCTGCTTCCCCACAGTATACAACCCTTAAAGGTGGATAACTCATGTTTCTGCAGCTACATCCCCTGCATGGAGGGGAGACTCCGGCAAATCCTCGACGGACAGGATGTGGTTGGCCGGTGAAGATCTGGCTCCACTTGCTTTAAAGGCAACCTACTAAGGCTGTCTGCGTGGCCCATTTCTTGACCCGGTTTGTGAACCAGGCAGTAGTCATATGCAGAAAGAAATATTGACCATCTGTCAGAATCCAATTATATTTCATTTCTATCTACCTACTCTGATGAAAACCCAATTCTTACTCTATTCTGGATTCTGTCATACTACGAAAGGGGAGGAGGGAAAGCATGGGGGGTTTATGACTCTCACTTCCTTCCTCAACTACAAAGTGACCATTTGTGGATTCTCATCGAGAGAACTAACCATAACAATTTGGCCATTGCCTTTCATCTCACTCCTCTTTGCCAGCAATGAGGAAAAGAGGGTGGGAAATACAACGCCTGGGATCTGGGAAAAGAGGATGAGTGATTGTGCCAATGGAGTGGACAACGGATTGAATTGCCCGGAAGAACTGTGGGGTGGGGGCTGCTTGGGAACACTTTAAAACATTGAATGGTGGGAGAGGATTCCCCAGATTCTATCTAGCATGCCTACAATCAGCTTCTCTTAATAAAGATCCCTGTTGGAAGAGACATTCCAAGAGTTCTGTCTACTTAAGATTTAAGATTGAGGTGGGTCCTTACATTAGACAGGATCTGCAAAATTAGTCCACCTGGAAGGGAGAACCTTGCCAGGGGACTTTGCAAAAAATACCATGTCAGACGACAGAGCAGGGAAGGGAGAAAGCTCCCTGGAGAGGGAGCCACTGCCCCGACTGAAAACCTACCAGATGTCAGGATCTGAGAGGTCAGATTCCTCAGGAGAAGAGGTGGTGGAGATACGTGACCACAAACCTCGGTGGTCAATGGGCATTGGAAAGAAAGGTGAGTGGGAAAGGAAATCAAGAAAGGTGAGACGGGGGGGGCAACCAACCAGAATGGAAGCAGGAGATGTGGAAATCCCTGTACACAAGTGAAGAGGAAGGAAGCTGGGCACCGCACTCGAGCTGGATCCTAGAGAAAGCTATTGACTTGATGAAGAGAACCCTCAGCTCCCTAGGAGAGGAGAACTCTGAGCCCCACGGCTGCACCAGCTCCTGGAGCCGCAACTGGAGAGACACTGAGGGGGAAGTGGAACCTGCAGTCCTGGGGATGTCCGCTGATCCAGTAGTCCCCACTCCCCGCCAACCCACAGATGGTGATCTGGATGGAAGGCAATATCACCGACAACGAAGGCACTGATCCATTCAAAGACTCCCTCCACTGGACGTGAGATTCAATGTGGAGCCAACACGCTTGGGATTTTTCCTGACCCAAGAATTCAGCTACATGAAGGAATACGGGTGGCACATCCCCAGTGACAAAGCCCGTATCAGGATCGTGCAATCTGCTCTGGACGGGCCAGCCGCAGATTGGGTGGTGAATTTGCACGACTCCAATACCCCAGAGCTCAACAACTTCAACCGGTTCATGTCCTCTCTGAGAAGGCGATTTGAGGACCCCCTGGCTGATTGCAAAGCCCACGAAAGGATCAAAATGATGAGGCAAGGCAAATGCCCAGTAGCCGAATATACACAAGAAATCTGGGCCAATGACAGCAAACTGAACTGGCCAGAAGACATCCTCCTTAGCCATTTCAAAGATGGCCTAAATTACGACCTATATTGCCTGCCCCGAGGGGACCCACACCAACTCGATAAATGGTACGTCCTGGCAGAGGAAGCAGAGATTGACCTACTGAAGAGGCACCGCCGAGGAAAACAATGGAGCCGCTCACCGCCTGAGTCGATGCACGAACCAGTGAAACCATCGGCTATGGCCAAGAAGCAAATGGGCTGCTTCAAATGTGGGAGAGAGGGGCATTGGGCTGTAGAATGCCTCTCAAAAGCCCCCCCAGCACAACCCAGACAGATCACCAGCCAGCAAATCTGGGAAGTCTCTAGCTAAGCCAAAAGAATCTGCCATGAGAGTGATGGAGGCTGTGGAATCCCCTACCTATGCCCATCATGGGGAAAGAACTCCAGCCTACACTGCAGGGCCAGTGGACGCCTCAGACGACAGTTCAGTGGGCGAACCCCTGGTAAGTGGACCCATCATACCCATCCTCAAGACAGTGACTATATTAATTCCCCCCATGCCCGAAGCTGTCAAGGTGAAAGCCTTAATAGACTCTGGCTGCACCCGCTGCCTCATTAGCCCAACGCTAGTGGGGAATCTGGGCATTCCATCGAGGAGGCTAGAACAACCAATCTCATTTGGCCAGTGTCATGGTTCCAAAAGAAGAAGCTTTTCAAAGAACTTTGAGGCCTTGTTTACCTTAAAAAATCCTTTTATTGCTACATAGCTTCGGCACATACATAATAAAACCAAAAACTGAATTCTCCCTCCCCCAATCACCCGTAAGAAAGCATAACTCACTCTTTCATTTAACAGTCATCAATCACATTCTCCAATTAGTTTGAAGTGTGAACTTTCCCTCCCGTAACTCCTCTGGTTACAACTGACCTTGGAAATACTGTACTGAAATATTGTTATGGCTAACTATCCCCCGAGTACATACTTTCCCCCCTCTCTTCTGACATTGTCTGACTTTAACTCTAGAAGTGATACACAGGTTAAATAAAACATGTTTGCTTCTTCATATATTGTCAAGCAAGAACATCCAAGTTAGCAGCCTTGACATCCGCCCCCCCCCTTACAAAAAGGACAGATCCTGCGATGTAAACAAAAGGATATGTTAAGGATTATTTTTCGGTTTGTTGGGGTGTTTCACATGAAACCTTTTGATGACTCTGTCAGCTTTCACCTCACTGGATTTCACCCAGGTGGCTTCAGAGAACGGGTATCCCTTCCATTGTACTGCAATTTTGCTTTAAAAATTCTAGAGTCAAGAATACGTTTCACTTCATAGTGGGTCTGTCCTGCAACTACAAGGGGCCCAGGTTCCTTCTTCGGGGGCGGTCTTAAAGTGGAGCCCCGATAAGTTTTCAACAAGCTGCAATGGAAAACTGGGTGAATTCTCCCTAAAAGTCTAGGGAGTTTTAGTTCTACGGTGACCAGATTAATGATCCTTACTATGGGGAAAGGCCCCAAGAATTTTGGTCCCAATTTCTTGCTGGGCAATTTGAGGTGTAAATATTTAGTTGACAAATAAACCTTTTCCGCAACTTGGAATGTTCTTTGGGGAGCCCTCTTTCTCTCAGCCTGCTTGTTATAGGTTTCAAAAGTCTTTTTTAAAGCAGTTTTCATGTTTCTCCAAACTTCTTCCCACCCCCTCACCCATTGGTCAAGTGTCTGGGAAGCAGAGGGCATCTGAGGGTATTCAGGTATTGGGCTGAACTCTTTTCCTGTGGCCACTCTGAAAGGTGTGTAGCCGGTGCTGCTGTGCACAGAATTATTGTACGCCACCTCCGCGAAAGGGACAAGGCCAGTCCAGTTCATCTGCTGGTAAGAAACGTAGCATCTGAGATATTGCTCCACCATTTTGTTAGCGGATTCTGCAGCCCCATTGGTGGCCTGATGAAAAGCAGATGATAAAATTTGAGATGATCCAATTAATTTAAGAAAACTGCTCCAAAACTTCGCTCTGAACTGCATCCCCCTGTCCGAGATTATTCGCTTAGGGGCGCCATGCAGCCGGTAGATATGTTTCAGGAACAATTTGGTCAGTCGTTGGGCAGATGGGAGTCCTTTGCAGGCGATGAAATGAGCCTGCTTTGAGAACAGGTCTATCACAGTCCAGATGACAGTATTTCCTCTACTTTCAGGTAGGTCTACTATAAAGTCCATAGCTATTTCTTCCCAGGGTTGAGAAGGGTCTGCCACCAGCTGCAGTAACCCGGGGTTTTTCCCTGGGATTCTTTTCATTGTGGCACATACAGTACAACTTTTTACATAGTTTTCCACATCCCGTTTCAGCCCCGGCCACCAAAATTGCTGGCGGGTGAGGTGTAGGGTTTTCAAATATCCAAAGTGTCCAGCCTGTTTTACATCATGGCTGTGTTTGAGAGCATTAAGACGGAGGGCTTCGGGCAAATATAGTTTCCCCCCTTTGTAAGCCAAGCCATCTCTGCACGTTAGGGAGGTTTGATTATCTTTGAACCATTGATCGGTGAGGAGCTCTCGTTTTAGTTTCTTTACCCCAGGGTCATCAGGATTGGGGACCCTGCGAGGCGTAAGTTGAGCAGCAGTTTGTGGATTGGTGATAATAGCTTCGTTAACCTCCTCCTGTTCACTTTTGTATTGGGGTAGCCGGGATAGTGCATCAGCTAGGAAGTTCTTTCCTCCTGGTATGTACTTTAGAGTGAAGTTGAAGCGGTTAAAGTACTGTGCCCACCGCACTTGCTTTGGGGACAATTTACGGGGAGTTTTCAGTGCTTCTAGATTTTTGTGATCTGTCCATACCTCAAATGGCACCTTGCTCCCTTCTAGATAGTGTTGCCAGTTTAATAGCCCCCACCTAATCGCAAAGGCCTCTTTCTCAAAGATTGCCCATCTCTGCTCGCTTTCAGTAAATTTCTTAGAGGTGTAGGCGCAGGGTTGCAGGACCCCACTTTTGTTCTTTTGCAGTAGCACAGCTCCAACTGCCACATCGCTGGCATTGGCTTGAATCACAAAGGGCTCCCCTGGGCAGGGGTGCTTTAGGACCGGTTCAGCAGCAAATAGTCTCTTTAAATTTTCAAAAGCTGTTTGAGAGCCCATTGTCCATGCTAGTGGTTGGCCCGGTTGTGGCTTCCCTCCTCCTTTGCCTGTTTTGAGTAGTTCTGTAAGGGGTAGGGCAATCTCGGCAAAAGAGGGGATGAATTGATGATAAAAGTTGGCAAAACCCAGAAAGCTCTGGAGCTGTTTGTGAGTCTTTGGGGGCTGCCATTCAATTATAGCTTTCACCTTGGCTGGATCCATTTCAATACCCACGTTGGAAATTCTGTAACCAAGATAATCTAATTGGGTCTGGTGAAATTCACATTTTGACAATTTGGCATAAAGCTTGGCATTCAATAGTTTCTTTAACACTTCTCTCACCAGCTTTATGTGATCAGTCATATTCGTGCTGTATATCAGGATATCATCAAGATACACCAAAACCCCTTTGTACAAGTGATCATGTAGGACCTCATTAATCAACTGCATAAATATGTCTGGGGCCCCCTGTAGTCCAAATGGCATGACTTTGGACTGATAGCTCCCCATAGGACAGTTGAAGGCAGTTTTCCACTCGTCTCCCTCTTTTATTCTCACCCGGTAATATGCCTCTCTCAGGTCTAATTTAGTGAAGACACTCCTCTTAGCCACATGGGTTAATAAGTCCTTTAGGAGGGGGAGGGGGTATTTATTTTCCACACTCACAGCATTGACACCCTTATAGTCTACGCAGAGACGAAGAGACTCATCTTTTTTCTCTTTGAACAACACAGGGGCTCCCATGGTGGATTTGGCCCGTTCGATGAACCCCCTCGCTAGGTTTTTGTTCAGGTATTGCTGCATCTCCTCCATTTCGAGGGGGGACATAGCATACATTCTCAGTCATGGGAGTTTGGCTCTGGGCACCAGTTCGATGGAGCAGTCATTGGGTCTGTGAGGGGGTAGGGCATCACATTCCTTTTCACTAAATGCCTCCGCCAGGTCCCAGTATTCATTGGGGATGGGTGGTTCATCTGGTGGTGGTGAGGAAGCCATGTGCGCTTGTTCATTGGGTGGCCTAAGATGCCCCGCAACATCGGTTGAATCAATGGGGGGATTAGGCCCTATAGGTAGTCTCACAGTTCTCATTCCTTTCTCCCACCAGATAAATGGCTTCCATTTGTCTAACCAGGCTAGCCCTAGGATCAATGCCTCAGTCATTTGTGGAGCCACTAGGAAGCGAATAAACTCCCAGTGCTCACCTATTTCTAGGCGTAGGGGCTCAGTTAATTGCGTGACAGGAGTCCCTCCCATGAGGGAGCCATCGGCTTGCTCAATCCTCATGGGTTTGGAGAGCAATTTTGCTCGTATGCCCAATTTCATGGCAAAGGGTAAACTAATAATACATTGGGTGCATCCAGATTCCATTAGCACATTTAAGTTCATTTGTACCCCTGATTTAGGGATTACAAGTTTGGTAGCTAGTGAAAAAGGCGGGATTTGTTGACTCACCATTGGGTCGTTCTCTCCTTCGTCATCGCTGTCGAGAGAGGGTAGAATAGGAAAGGATCCAGCCTTAGTCTTGGCATCCTCCTGTGTGGGGGATGTAACTTGGGCAACCAGTTCCTGTGTGATCCAATTGGATTTTCCTCTCGCTGGCTGCTGATCAGATTTCTTCTTCGCTGCGGGTCTCGGTGTGCTCTGCTGTTGGGGGTAGGGAACTGGGCAGTTCGCTGCTCGATGTCCCTGCTGTCTGCATTGGAAGCACATGATTGGCTGTCTTGCAGGTGGCCTGGATCTTTCGGCAGACGTAGCTGTTGGGCAACCATCAGGTCCTGATGTTTTATCTTTCTTTTGCTTTTTTATTGCCTCTGTAATCTCCATCATTGAAACATTCTTGTTTAGCCTCTGACACATATTCTCAGGAACCTTTGGGAGATTTGCTTCTTTTAAATAAGCCTGAATTACATCTTTAGAAACCATCTCCGTTTGGTGGCCTTTTCAATGCCTCATGCTGCGCAGGCTTTCGAAGGGGTTCCAGGACGATTCCTTGTGGCACTCTCCTCCAGCGTTTTCGTACTGGCAGGCAGAGTGAAGGAGGTTGGAACGCCGTAGTTCTCAGCACCTTCAAGGCTTTCTGTGGTGAGTCAGCCCTTGAATTTGTGGCAGCACAATCAAATCCTCATTACCAATGTTCTGTTTCTTGCATTGGTAGGCATTAAAGAGGCAGGACTCACAAACAGGTACTTTTTTATTTGCAGCTAAACAGAACTCAGAACAAGATGGCTCCGCCCCTTTTTATACATTCACCCTGGGACATTGCCAGCCAATGAATGCAATGTATTTTCCCGCTCAAATGCATCCTATTCAGCCCTTGCAGACAGCAAGTCTGGCCCAGCAGGCCACGTGGTCTGCTGACTGTTTCAGGGCAGCTCCCTGCACCTGTTCCCAATTAAGCTCAGTACATAACACCCTCCTCCTTTACTGGTGGAGGGGGAGAAGCATTATGAAATAAAGAAAATATTAGGGGAAAGTTACAGTACCTAGTCCTGTGGAGAGGCTATCCCTTAGCAGATGCTGAGTGGATAAAAGCCCAGGATGTTAAAGCTGATCAATTGATACAGAGGTTTCCTGAGAAATACCCGCAATGTCCAAGGTGATTATGTCTGAATGTTTGAATACATGTACTTATTGTTTCCTTATGTCTATTTTTTTTCCCCAGTGGGTCGGTATGTCAAGGTTGAATTGCTAAGATGCTTGCTAACCTCTATAGCTGCTCAACTTGCCATAGAAACGGGGGGGGGGGGGGGGAAGTCTGGGAAAGAAGCAGGAGTTTCAGGAAGCCGTCCATGGACTGTGAGAACCAAGGTCATCCAAAGCAGGTGTCTGACAGAGAAGTGGACTGTTCCCATAACAAACAGAAAGAATGTGATTGGCCAACATGAACACATGGTGGGTGGGGATTATGAAAAGCTATTGGTAACTAATCAGCTATTGGTAACTAATCAGAACTTTGTGCGGGAAACTTAGAGTTGATTTTACTTCTTCTGTGCCGGGATTTGTATTCAATAAAAAATTATCTCTTATGGCACCTCAAGGCTGTAGGGTTTCTTTTATGTTGAATTCACTAGCTGGAAGGTTGACATTCTTCCCGTTTCTTAATAAAATCTTTCACTTTACTTTTTTCAGAAGTTGTAAGTGGAGATGCACTTAGGTTTTCAAAAACAGATGTTTTTATCATAGCCATGTGGTTAGGAATTTCTGACAAAAGTGCAGTGTCTGATTCAGATGCACAGATTGCTGCAAAAATTGGTGTTAAAATCTGTAGGGAGTTCTGCAGCTGAACTCAAAACACATCCCCATCAAGCACAGTGGGAATTTTAAGATCCTCAATTATTACTGCTGCTTGAAGAGCTTCTTTGTTTTTTTAGTAAACTTTCAAAGGAGATCACCACTCCAACCCAACACGTTTTACTACAGAGCTTCAGTGTCACTATTTCATTCTGTGCATTTTTTCTTCTTGCTTCTTCTTGAAGACTGTGGTGACATGAGTAGCTTTTACATATCTGATAACTTCTTTAGCTCTTCTATAAATCCTTTGAAGGGTGTCTAGTTTCATGAAGTCACTAAGAAGTAAGTTTAGTCCATGAGATGCATATCCTATTGCAGTAATATGTAAATACTTGTCCATTATGATTTCCCATGCAGCTTTCATATTACTTGCATTGTCAGTCAGCAAAGCAAATACTTTACCACTCTCAATTTTCTCTAAAACTGCACATATTTCACTGCTGATATACTCTGCAGTATGTCTGTTCTCTCCAGTTTCAATGCTTCTATAAAAGACTGGTTGAGGTGTTGTTATCACAAAGTAGATTATTCCTTCTCCCTGAACATTTGTCCATCCATCTGTAAGTACTGGAAGACATAGTGCTTCACTGATTTTTCCTTGTACAGATTCCATCACATGCTCATATTCTGACTCCAAAAGAGGGTTGCTCAAGGAATGCCTGCTTGGCAAATGGTATGATGGTCATAATAATTTAAAAGCTTCCTGCCAATACAGTATGCATTTTCAGTTATTGACAATGCTGATTCAGAAGCATATATTGCTCTTGCAAGAGCGTGATGAATTTTCTCCTGATTTTCAGGTGTCATTTTATCTATAAACGAAGGTATTGTGTATTTTTGTGAGGCAGTGGTTTGCAACACTTCCTTACTTGAAGTTGCTGCTGGTGAAAGCAGAAGGAATGTTTCTGGAATTAGAACTCTGAAAGGAAAAGCTACTTGCACTTTCATTCTGGTCCTCATCATTTAATTCCATAAAGTATTCTTTTAATGTCTTTAGGGCACCTCTGGCATGCAAGGATGTGTTTTGTCATCCTTGTAGCATTTGGAAAGAATATTTCTTCTCACAATATTTGCAAATTGCAGCTTTGCTCTCAGCAGAAATTGCACTGTGGAAATGTTTCCAAACTCTAGATGTTGATCTCACTATTTTACTGAGAGGAGGAAAAGAAAAACCAATTTACTGACCAGATTATAGGTAAACATTATGCTTTGAAGGTGGAGAACATTAATAGGAATCATTTAAGGGTTACAAAAGAGAAACTAATTTGTCAGACAAATTTACCCTCTTACCTGTCAGTTAAGGCCTGAGAGGAGGACAGAAACTATCGTCTACTGTATACCAACAATTACTCAACTGTAGGAGGTCCGAGGTACACAAGCAACTAAACTAGAGCCTTTTCCCTGCAGTGCCCCCTAGTTCTCTTGTTTGAGAACTGCATTGAGAAGTACAGTATTACTTGAATTGTATTCCTGGATTTGCTTGTCTTCAGCTGAGAGAACTTGTAATATTTTAAGACTTTACAAGAAGTCTCAAAAATCTTTCATTAAGGTCTTCATGTTATATAGTTTGAATACCATGTCATAGATTATTATTTATCATTGGGAAAGAACATATTCCACACTCCTGAAGGAAATAAAAGTTATTCTTTTATAAATTGTAGAAATATAATTGTAGAAATGTAATGCCAATATATGAGACTGTCTATTTAACACAAATGTAGTTTAAATGTAACAGTGCAATGCCAATGTATGAGAAGGATTGTTTATTGCTTCCTGCCTATGTAGAGTGACCACAAATGGTAATCAGCAAAGATAATGAATTATGACCCGGATGGACGGAAATTGGAAGGAAATTGTCAGGATGAACTATTAAGTGTAAAAACAACTTCAAAGAATGGCTATGGAGTTGAAAGAGCTTCTTAGAGGTGACGTGCATTGTAAAAGGTATAAAATGCAAAGCTTGGAAACTGTTTGTTGTGCTCCTGGAACCCAATCCATTGGGAAGGATCCAGGAAGCTGCGTTTGCAAACACCTTTCTACTCTTCTCTTTTCTTTTTATTCTTTTTATGTTATTCTCCAATAAAACTTTGTTTTGTTAAGCAGATTTGTCTTTGTATTGTGTGTATCAAAAATTGGGGTTTTTACATCTCACAATCTTGGTGGAGAATGCGGGCAATGAAGAGCCTCTAGGGGACACTGTTATCAGTAAAATCCAGGAGCACGCCTGTTGATTTCAACTGCCTGGAGTTATCTGAGATCTAGTTTCCCTTTGCAGGCTCCGAGCCAAACTAAATTGACAACTCTGGTTTACAAAAATCACAGAACAGGAAAAGGAAGAAAATCAGCAACTGAAGCCCAGACCAGGTAACCCAGTGCACTGGCCCATGTAAGACACTTTTGCCCTGAAGGAGGGAAAAAATGCAATTGTACCTGGGTGGTCAGGAGAGCGATTGTGGGAGGATTTCTGTGATAACGGCTATGTGAGTGTGATGGGCTGTGTTCTGGGAACACTGGTAAGTCCAGAGGAGTGCGGACCTGAAAGGTTGAGGTCCCTTACTCCCGCAAGGGGGAAGGCCAGTCTGAAGGGAAGCAAACTGGTGTTAAGAGTTTTGAGTGGCTGTCAAATCGAGAACCTCAGGGAACCATAATCAGGAAAACTCTCAAGAAGATGGGTTGTTGTTGTAAGTCATTTTTGTAAACCAAAATAAAATAAAATAAAATAAATAACTGTAAAATTGAGTAGCTTCAAACAGGAAAACCCATCTTGCTAGCAGCAGACGCCTTGTGTCTGTGAATGGGTTTCCCAGGCTCTGCCCATGTGGAGCCAGGGTAGAAAAGGAAGTTTTGAGTTTGAGCTCAAGGACTGCTTGGGAAATAAGGGGAATGAGAGAAATGTGTGTATGCCTCTGTGTGTGAGTGAGAAGACCTTTTTCCCAATCACAGTTTTCTGTTCTCTTTTCCTTTTCTTGGTATGTATAAGTGTGTCAGAGTCTTTGTGTGTGAAGTAAATATGACTGTTAGTGACCTCAAGAGAAAAGAAGATACCAAAAGAAACACCCTCACTCTGTTTGTCTGGCCAACAAAGTGAAGAAAGATGTGTCTGTTTTTTTTTTTTCTCTCTCTCTCTCTCTACAACAGCCCAAAGTTAGCAGAAACAATAAAGTTGGAAGGGACCTTGGAGGTCATCTAGTCCAACCCCCTGCTCAGACAGGAAATTCTATACCATTTTCTTGCCTGTTAGTTCTGCTCTCTCCCTTTTGCAAATGTTATTCAGAAGTGTGTTAATGCCTTTTCAAACTCTGTCTGCAGGCACAAACCCCCTCTCCCCCTGCTTTTTCTGGCTGTGTTGCTTTGAGAGTGAGAGAGAGAAAAAGGAGAAGGGGGGGGGTCTTTTTAACTTTTTCTCTGCTTAGAATTCTGGTTTGAAAAAGGTGGGGTGGCTGTGAAACTTAAAGCCCACTTTTGCAGTTTCAGCTTGTAATTTATTTCTCGACAGAGGAGTCAGTAATTGTTGGACAATTTGGGGGGGGGGGAATTTTTGAGTTTAAATTGTTTAGTTAGAGTTAGACCTATATATCCATCAACCAAAAGAAATGACTCTGAATTGTTTTGCTTAAATTTAAAAATGTTTTTCCTATTTAATGAAAATTTGTTTCCATTTGAATGGAATCTGATTAAATTGGAATTTGACTAACTTTATATTAAAAGCAATACTAGAGTTTGGAAAAAAAAACTATTTCAGTAACTCAGAATATCTTATTAAGCTTGTTTATTTTTTTGTGAAGTTAAAACAAATAAGTTGAGAAAAATTTTGGGATTATAAATAGCTATGCTGTTTTGATTAAAGATTTGTATGCAAAACTGTTAGAAAAAGAGCTTGTGTTAACAAATGCAAACACAGTTTGGTGAGCTCTCCTTTGTTGGCTCTTCCCTAGGTAATTTGTTTGTAAATAAGGACAAAGGATAGCTTGGAGGAGGTTTTGACCCAGAAGTGGGGGGGGGGGAAGAGGCAGTCAGTGGCATTTTGTCTAAAATTGACATTTGGGGAAGTCTTGGTGGTTAGCATTTCTTATCAAGTGTGGGCAATTTTAATCAGGAAGCCTAAAGGAGGTACATACTTGTTCATAGCAAAGTAGTTGGGAAAAAGAAAAGAACAAGAAAAAGAGAGACATAATGAAGATGCAATAGTAGATGGGGAGGAGAAAATGTCAGAGGAGGCTGGATGAATTTCCCTCCCTTAGTCAGCAGAAACCTGTGGGCTTTACAGCAGGCTCTGAGGTTGTTAACAGGGGAGAAGGAGAACATATACACTGACTCCAAGTATGTTTATGGAGTCTTGAATACTTTTGAAGAAGAGAAATGAAGAAGATTGATTAATAGTAAAGGGAAAGAGTTGGTTCATGTAAAGTTGATAGAAGATGTACTGGTGGAAGAAGAAAAGAAAGAAGTTATGCTAGAGTGTCAGAAGGAAATAAAGGAATGGATAACAGAAGGAAGAAACAGGAAAGTTGCTTTTAAGTTGGTTTGCACAGACTTGTGAATTGCATGCATTAAGCAGGGAGACTGCCATTAACATGGTCGGCCCAAACGTGTGAATTGTATGCCTTAACACAAGCCTTAGAATGTTGAAGGAACAAGAATGTACTATAGAAATAGGGAAAGAGAGAAGGAATGGAAAAATAGAAGAAAGTGGGAGGTGGATGTTGCAAGATGGGAGGTGGATGTTGCAAGATGGGAGACGGATGTTGAAAAGAAGGAAGGAAAAGAAAGAAAGAAAGAAAAAACAATGGCTAGAACACAGAAGCAGCCACTGAAGGGGGGTCGCAAGGGGTGATTGATATTTTCTAAAACAGGATGGTTGTATTTATACTTTAGTTAAACAAATCTGTGATAAATACAAGTAAATAAAAAGCTTTACAACATTTAGTGGTGAGGCCATTTCAATACAGGCCTCAACTGGAAAGCTGTCTTTGTTTCGTTGAAATGATGTATGGGAGGCTTTTGTTACATGAAGGTTCAAGAATGTCAATAAAGAAGAGAAGAAAGTTACTCAATATTTGCATAATCTGGCGCAGGTTTTGTCTTCTATCTCAGTACAGGCCCAGGCTGCCTTACCACCTGTCTCTGGCCATTGTTCCTGGAGAGTGGGTTCAGGTAAAAAGAACTGTCACCTAGAAATACCAGTCCTGAGTGGTCTCAACCATGCAAAGTCCTCCTGATTTAAGGAATCAAGGCGTGAGTCCATGGAAAGTCCCATCATATCCTCTCCAGTGACAAGCTTCACAGCTGGATGGCCTGAAAATGAAATTTCAACCTGCCTCACTTGTTGAACTGTTCCCATCTAAGTAGGAGAAAAACTTCAGTGGATTGGACTACCCTGGAAATCGTGTTCCTAGAACCTGGACTATGTGTTGCAATATTTTTCTTCTGCTACTGTTGTTTCCTTCATACCTTCTTTGATAGAAGGAAGGACCATGGGCCCAATACTTTAAGGAACATTGGGGAAAGAAGACTCAGAATATGAAAACTTGCTTGCACAGGAATCTAAAGAAAATATAGGTAGTTATGAACTATTAAAAGTATAAAAGAATAATTCAGGTGAAAAAAAGTGATTGAAGGAAATAAAAGTTATTCTTTTATAAATTGTAGAAATATAATTGTAGAAATGTAATGCCAATATATGAGACTGTCTATTTAACACAAATGTAGTGTAAATGTAACAATGCAATGCCAATGTATGAGAAGGAATATTTACTGCTTCCTGCCTATGTAGAGTGACCACAAATGGTAATCAGCAAAGATAATGAATTATGACCCGGATGGACGGAAATTGGAAGGAAATTGTCAGGATGAACTATTAAGTGTAAAAACAACTTCAAAGAATGGCTATGGAGTTGAAAGAGCTTCTTAGAGGTGACGTGCATTGTAAAAGGTATAAAATGCAAAGCTTGGAAACTGTTGCACTCCTGGAACCCAATCCATTGGGAAGGATCCAGGAGGCCGCGTTTGCAAACGCCTTTCTTCTCTTTTCTTTTTATTCTTTTTATGTTATTCTCCAATAAAACTTTGTTTTGTTAACCAGATTTGTCTTTGTATTGTGAGTATCAAAAATTGGGGTTTTTGCATCTCACACTCCTTTTTAAAAAAAAATTCTGGGAAAAAAAACCTTTGGAAAAAAATGGAAAAAAACCTATTTTTTCACCATTTGGGGGGGGGGGATTTTCCAGGCCTTCCCATCTCTAGCCATAACACTTAGGAATTAGAGAGGGGGATTGTCTTCGGATGAAACAGACTCCCTCCCAGCCAGTTCCAGCCTGGTTCCAAGGCCATTGTGCCCTGAGAGTGACCTGTTATCTGCCTAGCACCTCAGCATTCTCAAAACATCTTCACGGCATCATATTGGCTGCCGGTGGACTGGTTGGGGGGTTGGGACTTGGGGAAAATGAAAGAATAGCTTTGTGTTTGGTGCGGGATCTTCAGATGCCGCCTGACTTTCCTGCAACCACTTTCTCTCAGTAAAAGATCTTTTGATTCAACCACATGGATTCAAGAGTCTTACTTTCCTGAGGAACCAGGTGGGGTGGGTGTAGTACTCCAGGCCAAGCAGCAATGCTCACCTCAATGAAAAAGACAACATTCAAGAAGAAAGCCAAAGATGCTACTCAGCACCACTACAGGCCAATGACAAGCCTCAAGCCTACAAAAAAGAAAGCTCCAAGCAAAGCTTCACCTTTGATAGCAGACCCCCTTACCCAAGGTACCTGAGCCTGCAAATTATCCTACAGGATCAACCTTCATGCCAGAACAGCATAGAAGGGACCAGCTGAAACCAGAGACTCCTAAAAGGTATGACTACACAACACCCTTTCACCACAGCAATGCACAGTCGGCTAATCAAGCCACCATAGACTTTGCCAAGTTCTTTGAACAACATGAGCTAGTCACACAAGGACTTGAAAAGTTTAATGATCATCCTGAAAGCTATAGAGCCTGGCGAACTTCTTTCCAAAATGCCATCAGAGGCTTAGATTTGTCATGTAGTGAAGAGATAGACTTAATAGTTAAAAGGCTTGGAATTGAATCTTCCGAGCATGCAAAACAAATCAGGGCAATAAACATAAACTACCCTGAAACAGGCCTTAAAATGATCTGGAACAGACTTGATGAGTGTTATGGCTAAGCAGAAGTAGTGGAAAATGCACTGTTCAAAAGATTTGATAGCTTCCCCAAAATACCTAACAGAGCCTATCAGAAACTTAGGGAACTTAGTGATTTACTGATGGAATTTCAAGTAGCTAAGTCAGAAGGGGACTTGCAAGGACTTGCATTCCTTGACACAGCCAGAGGTGTCAACAAAAGCTACCCTATAACATACAAGAGCAGTGGATCACACATGGCTCCAAATACAAAAGAAAGTACAATGTTCCATTTCCCCCCTTCTCTGTTTTTGTGGACTTTATGTGCCAACAAGCTAAAACAAGAAATGATCCTAGCTTTGACTTCACATTGTCATGTGCTGCTCCTTCAGAACAGAATCCTCGCAAGCCTCCAGTAGCAGTCCACAAAACTATTGTGGCTCTTCCAGATTCCTTTCGCAGGTCTGCCAACTCCTCTCACAAAGAAACTGAGATCAGAGATCCTGATAAGCAGTGTCCTTTACATCAGAAGCCATATCCTCTCTTAAAATGCAGAGCCTTCAGAGAGAAGCCCATAGAAGACCGCAAGGCTTTCCTGAAAGAAAACAACATTTGCTACAAGTGCTGCTTATCAGTCTTTCACTTTGCCAACGACCTCAAGCTCAGTGTAAAATGCACAGAATGTGGCAGCACAGGCCACAACACAGATTTACACCCAGGGCCAGCTCCATGGACTTTACAGCACCCTTACAATGCCAGTGAGCATGGCAGGGAGGAAGAACACACTGCTACAACCACAACAGAAATCAATGCCAAATGCACAGAAGTCTGCAAAGGAACTGCAGGCAGAAAATCCTGCTCCAAAATCTGTTTAGTCTACCCAGCAGGTCAAAAGGACAAAGCCATCAAGCTTTATGCTATTCTAGATGACCAAAGTAACAGGTCTCTAGCCAGCTCAATCTTTGAAGCCTTTGGCATTAAAGGCCCCAGCATTCCCTATTCCTTAAAAACTTGTGCAGGAATTGTGGAGACGGTGGGGAGAAGAGCATCTGGTTACCAAGTCGAGTCGGTAGATGGAAAAACATGCCTGACTTTACCAACTCTTATTTGAATGCAACTGGATCCCTGACCATAGATCTGAAATCCCTACACCAGATGCAGCGATTTATCACCCATATTTGAACCACATAGCACATCTGGTACCTGAGCTCGATCCTCAGGCTCAGATAGACTTGCTCCTAGGGAGAGATATCTTATGAGTCTAGAAAGCAAGAGCGCAGATCAATGGTCCTCACAATGCTCCATATGCTCAGAAATTAGACCTAGGGTGGGTCATTATAGGAGATGTCTGTCTAGGCAACATGCACAAACCAACCTCTGTTAACTGTTGTTTCTTTTCTTTATTCTTTTTAGCAGTATAAGTTATAGCCAACCCTATGAAATATGCTTTAGCCGTGTCCCACACATTTTGAAGCAATGTCTCTTCTTTCTTGTTTATTTTGAAAAAAAAGTCCATTTCCTTTGTCACTAGTTGTATGAATTCTTTTTCTTTCAATATAGATTTGTTCAAGGACCATCTTAATTTTTTCTTGGCTCCTCTCCAAGTCATCTTTATTGGATTATAATCTTCCCAGATATTAGTTTCTATCTCAATTTCTTGTATCATCATGCTAAGTTCCAAGGATGTCCATATCATATCAATTCTAGACCATGATTTATGTCTATTTGAGTAAAATGTATATTGTAGTTTCTTGGGATTTTTCTCTCTATATATATCTTGGATACAGAGTTCTGCCATTTTTAAAAATGCTTTAGGTAATATATTTCTTCCCTTCTTCCCTTGTTTAGTGCTTTTATAGTCCAAAGTTCCATCTATTATTGCATTGAAGCCTCCCATTATACAAAGATTTTGATAGTCCAATTCTAATATTTTTTAATACAATTTTTGGTAAAATTGTTCTTGTTTATCATTTGGTGCATATATTGCTACCATCAGTATCTGTTTTTGATCCATCATTATTTCCACCATTAATATTCTTCCCTCTTCATCCGCATAAATTTGTTTAGGTTTCATTGTTTGTTTAATGTATAGAGCTATTCCTCTTTTCTTTTGATGTGCTAATGTAAAGTGAAGTTTACCAATTTTCGGTTGTTCTAACAATTTATAGTGTTGTCTCTTAATATGTGTTTCTTGGAGGCAAATTATATCCATTTTTAATTTTTGTAGTCGTGTACATTTTTTTTTTCCTTTTTGAGGGAGAATTTAGTCCATTTATATTCATTGACAAGATCCCATTTTCCTTCTCCATCTCTTTCAATTATATCTAGGTCTTAATCTTCTAGTCCAGGGGTCTTCAAACTTGGCCCTTTTATGACACGCTGGCTGAGGAATTCTGGGAGTTGAAGTCCACAAGTTATAAAAGGGCCAAGTTTGAAGGCCCCTGTTCTAGTCGATCTTATCTGTCTCTGATCTCTTGGTCTTGCTCCTTCTTCTATGTATGTGTTTTCAATTTCTTCTTCCTCTCTTGGTTTGACTGCTCCTTCTACTGCCATCTCTTTCTGTTTCTTTGTTTCTCTCGTTGTACCAGATTCAAAATCACCTCCTTCCATAAACACTCTATGGTTGTCATAGAATTCCATTGCTCTAAGTGGCGTATCCAGTCTATATCTTTTCATATCCCAATAGATTAAAATCCCCTCTGGAATCAGCCATCTGAAATTCACTCCTTTTTCAATTAATTTTCTAGTTAGAAACTGGTATTCTCTTCGGGATTCTCTTATTCTCCTAGGGATTTGTTTGAGAACTACAATTTCTTTTTCTTTGTATTTCAAAGGTTCATCTCTTACTCTTCTCAAAATCTCGTCTCTTATGGATCTTTTAAGAAATCTAACGTGTACTTCTCTGGGGACTTTATTTCTTCTAGCATAGTTTGAGTTGACTCGACAGATCTGATCTAATTCTCCTTCCATTTCCTGTTTCCCAATTCCTAATGCGTCTGCCAATAATTTCATTATCATGTCTAGAAGGTCCTCTTCCTTATCTTCCATTATATTTTGAAATCTTAAAAAGTATGAGGCCTTTTCCATTTCCATGACAGCTATCGAGTCTTCTACTTCTCCATTTATTTGCATCAATTTCTGGTTTTCATTTTTTAAGTCTTCTAATTTCTGGTCAACCTCAGTTGAGGCTTCTTTGGATCAAGTGGGTCAGCTACTGCTGGCCCATGATCTACAAAGCTTTGCCCTTTGGCCAGTTGCCTCTATGGGGTGAACTTTGGTCCTGTTGGACCCCCCAGTGGGTAGAAATTGGGCGTGGGAAATGGAACCTCATTCCCCTGCACCTGTGTTAATACGATGTCACCAGAAAACTGACACTTCATGTGATCTTGATTCTATCCCTCTGTTAATGCAGCCTAGCACTGTGTTGGCTTTTTTGGCAGCTGCAGCACACTGCTGGCTCATATTTAAGTGACTGTCCACTAGGACTCTGAGATCCCTCTCCAGTTACTTCTATTAAGCAATGTACCACCTATACTATACCTGTGCATTTGGTTTTTCTTGCCTAAACTCCTTAAGCGTTTTCATAACCAATACCCTGACAAACCAAAATGAAAATGTTTTTCCTAACCTTTCTTTCCCTCTTTGTTTTATTGTCTTTTACAGGACTAACATTGCTGTTCAGGGGGGCAGCATGTCAGGTCCACCTTCACGTCCTGCCATTCTGTTGGAGGGGAGGGGGAATGTTAGCATATTGGGGCTGTTTTTGCTTTGCTGTAACATTGAGAATTAGGGAGGGGGATTGTCTTCAGATGAAGCAGACTCCCTTTCAGCCAGTTCTAGCCTGATTCCAAGGCCATCGTGCCGTGAGAGTGACTTGTTATCTGCCTAGCACCTCAGCGTACTCAGAACATCTTCATGGCATCATATTGGCTGCCAGTGGACTGGTCGGGGGAGTTGCGTTTGGCGCAGGATCTTCAGATTCCGCCTGTCTTTCTTACAACCACTTTGTCTCAGTAAAAGTACTTTCGATTCAACCACATGGATTCAAGAGTCTTACTTTCCTGAGGGACCAGCTGGGGTGCATCCTTACAATACACACACACACACACACACACACATATACATACAGTATGTATATGTATATTTATATGTAAATGAGTTCGAGCACCAGGATAACATTAAACCAAAAGACTGTTTAATACAAATACTAAGCTTTCGTCGGCCAACACTGGCGACATTGTCAGAGCATAAAACAAAGTTTCTGGGAGTTCTCTTATATTATCAGTTGGCTCTGCACCCAGCTTTTCGACCTAGTCATCGGTCCACTCATCATCTCATTTTCCTCCTTCGTTTCCCCCCTGACTGGGGGGAGGAAAGGGGAAAAGGGAAAAGCAGCTCTAGAAACCACCAGCGCGGTAGCAAACACAAGCCCTTTAAGAACAAAACAACCAGAGATGATTGCTCCTAGACCGCATCATCAGCCCCAGCTGGTTAGATTGTATTCTAGTCATTTCTTTGACATCTGCACCCAGCTCTTTTCCATCTCTCCTTTGAACATTCTTACTGGATCCTAGGTTTGTTAAAATCCTTTCATCCTCCTCCCCTTTGATGATGCTTACCTCCATACTGCCCTCATTCTTCTTCACCCAATTCTCCTTACTATGGGTCTTGGGGGGTGGGCCATTTGATCTTTCCTTGATGTTGCTATGTGCTCCATTAGAACCCCAAGTATTAACTCTTGCTCCCTTCAATTGTGGAACGGGTGTCTCCCCCTGCCCCATGTCTTCTATCCTCTTTCCTTTTCCTGCACAGGTGGCACTTGTCTGAATGTCATGCAGTTTGGCACTTCCACCTTCACCCCCCACCTTAATGCTCTCTACGTCAGTGGTCTCTTGCTGTTCCATCCGTTGTTGGTAGTCCCCACTCTTACCTGGGGCAGATCTCCCATACCTATGTCCCACTAGAGGAGCCTCCGGTTGCGGGCGCATGCGTCCCCCATTCGTAATCTTTCACCCACCCATCGAGTGAAAGGATAAGGTGTCTCCCTCTCTTTTACGGTACGAGCGAGTCACCACGCCACACTCCCTGCTTCTATATGTGAACTGCCCCTCTTTGTTGTCACATGCAATGTTGGAATCTATGGTTTCACCGCCCGATCTCCCGGGGGCCCCCCTAATGCCATCGACACAGCTCTTCCATCTGGGGGGTGAGGATCTTCCAAAGTGTAGCTGGGAACCATGCAGGTCCCTCACCCAGTAGTCACTCCCTCCTTCGTCTCCCGAAAGGTGTTCAGCTCTCGGCGGTCGCCTATTCATCTTCAGTGTTGGTGGGCTCCTCAGCTGTTGGTCAGGATGCGTCCGCTGTTGGCTAAGTGCCAGGGGAATACCTGTAAGCCGCTGGGGGTCAGTTAGACTCTCGTTTGCCCATCCATGTGGGGGGCTAGATGTAGCTCTACCTCCTTGATCCCGTAACCGTCGGTCAAGTTGTCTATGACGAGTGGGGTGGCGATTTGCACTCCATTTCCTCAAAGCCTGCTGCATCAGGCAAAGATCTATATGGCAGTTAATTGAGTCCTTGTCCAAAAACCAGGCTTCTTTCAGCAGTCGGCCTCCTTTTGTGGCATCGCTGGAAACAACCCGTGCATTATCAAAATCAAATTGGTGACTGCATTCCGCCATGTGCATCCAAACCTGAGAGTGTTGTTTGCCCCTTTTTATGGCCAGTTTATGCTCGTGTAAACGAGTTTTTAACCGTTTATATGTTTCACCCACGTAGTTGCTTTGACAGTTCTTACAGTCAATTCTGTATACCACCGCAGATTTTTCCATGGTGGGAAGTGGGTCTTTGGGGTGCATAATTTTGGAACGCAGCGTTTGGCTGGGCTTATGAGCCACTTTTATACTATAGGGGGCTAACAGTCTGGCTGTCACCTCAGAGACATTGTTAATATAAGGCAGAGAGATGCGTGTCGTCTGTGATGACGGCTCATCCCTCTGTTGATTGTCCCGGGGTTTAGGTATTGCACTGTGCTGTTTTATGAATTTCAATGGGTATCCATTCTGCTGGCAAATATGGAAGAGGTGTTTCCTTTCTTCCATTTTGAACTCAACCATGCTGCAGTGGGAGTCCACGTGCTTAAATAGAGTTCTGATGCAGCTAACTTTATGGGAAACTGGATGATTACTCCTGTAGTGGAGGATCCTATCCGTATGGGTGGGCATACAGTATACCTTCGTGTGCAACGATCCATCCAGTTGACGGTGGATCAGCACATCCCAAAAGGCCAACGAACCTTGCTTCTCTTCCTCCACAGTAAATCTTATGTCAGGATAAATCGAATTCAGTATTCCCATAAAGCTAGCTATGTGGCATCTTTTAACAATAGCAAACGTGTCATCCACATACCGAGCCCAAAACATGGGCTGGTATCGGGTCATTGCCTTATGCTCTAACTGTTGGAGCACTGCCTCCGCTATAATGCTGGAGATGGGGGAGCCCATGGGTGTTCCTTTGACCTGTTCGAATATGACACCCTGGAAAGTGAAATAAGTTGTTAGGCATACCTCCACAAGTCTCACAAGATCTTCAGTTTGCAGGGAGTCCTGATATTGACCCCCCTTCCTGTTTGTCAACTGGTCTCTCAGAACAGAGATCGCTAGGTCCTGGGGGATGGAGGTGAAGAGTGAGGTAACATCAAATGATACCATCACCTCATCCTCCTCCACCCTGAGGGTCTTGATCTTCCCCAGTAACTCCTCCGCTGATTTAACCGTGGTGAGACTGTCATCCACAAGGTGGCAAATACGACTACTAAGCCACTTCACCAGCCCAGTATATGTATATACTGTATATGTATATACTGTGTGTGTGTGTGTATGTATCCTAGTAGACCACCACTTAAGCATGACCCAGCAGCTGCCAAAAAAAGCTAATACAGTCTTAAGTTACATCAACAGAGAAATAGTTTTAAGATCATGTGAACTGATAGTACCACTTTATACTGCACTGGTGAGACCACACGTGGAGTACTGCATTTGGTTCTGGTCACCATGATACAAACAAAAATGCTGAGACTCTAGAAAGAGTGCAGAGAAGAGCAACAAAGATGATTTGGGGTCTCGAGGCTAAAACATACAATGAACAATTGAGGGAACTAGGTATATCTAGTCTAACGAAGAGAAGGACAAGGCGTGATATGATAACAGCCTTCCAGTACTTGAGGGGCTGTCACAGAGATGAGAGGGTCAACCTATTCTCCAAAGCACCTGAGGGCAGGACAAGAAGTAATGGGTGCAAGATTATGAAAGAGAGATCCAACCTAGAACTATGGAGAAATTTCCTGACAGCGAGAACAATTAATCAGTGGAATGGCTTACCTCCAGAAGTTGTGGGTGCTCTGTCACTGGAGGTTTTCAAGAAGAGAGTGGACAGCTATTTGTCCGGAGTGGTATAGGCTCTCCTACTTGAGCAGGGGGTTGAAGTAGAAGACCTCCAAGGTCCCTTCCAACCTATTCTATTCTATTCTATTCTATTCTATTCTATTCTATTCTATTCTATTCTATTCTATTCTATTCATACTTATGACCATTGCAGCATCCCCACAGTCACATGATCAAAATTCAGACACTTGGCAACTGGCATACATTTATGATGGTTGCAGTGTCCTGGGGTCATGTGATCACCTGTTGCAAACGTCTGGCAAGCAAAGTCAATGAGGAAGCCAGATCCACTTAACAACTGTGTTATTAACTTAACTGTCAACGCTGCTAACATATGATGTTCTGCATTGACAACAGATGGAAATGTAGCCATCTTTTTCCCTTTCGCTTTTAGAGTTAGATGATGCTGGGGGGGATGTGAATGAGAGTCTAGCTAGACATAACAACACTAAGCTTAGTGTGAGAATCAAGGTTATTGAGCCCAGAGCTGATAAAGAATTGGTGGGCTGGAGAACTGGAGAGGAAGCCTGCGCATCAAGCTAATTGGGGAATGTGATTTATGACTGTTAATTGGAGGAGGGAATTGTGCTTTGATATTATGTTCCCAGGGGAGGGGAATTCAGTTTTTGGCTTCGATTATGCAGTGCCGATATTATGCTACTCGAATAAAAGATTCTTTATGGTAAACAATGCCTTGAAGTTCTTTTGAAGAGTTTCATCTGTCGGAACCATGACATTAAGCCCCAAACTCCAATTTTTCCTTAACTATCTTGGGGTCCCGAGCCCCAGTTGCTGTCCCTAGAATTGAGGGATAAGCCGACAAAGATTCAGGGAAGATATCAACATGGAGAAAGAAAAAGCGCCTGAAACCAGCACCCCGGCGGCTGCTACCCCAGAGGGCGGAGTGTCAGCCAGCATGCTGGTGGAGAAGGAACTTTTTCAGGCCTCCCAGCTGGGGGCAAAGCCCAAGCTGCAGGGACAGCTGATCTGGTTTTCAGAATGGACCCTACCCAGCAGAGAGTCCAGACAACTTGAGACGGCCTTGCCACCATCAAGTGCTTTAAAGGTGGACGAGGCTGAGCTGCAAGGAGGGGGTTCCCACATGTCACGTTCCCCAGACCAGTGGAGAACTATGAAACCATCTGCTGCTGAAGACTCAGGTGAGTGGAAGTACCTGTCCACAGCGCATAGTCAGTCAGTGGAGAAGTTGGTGGAAAGATTTGAGGAGCTAAGAACAACCTTCCTGCTCCCCATACGTGAGTGATCATGATGATCAGTGAGGCAGCCACCAACTCCTACCAAGGGGAACCCCCAGTCCCCCCTGTGCAGATCAGGCAGCCTCCCCATCCTCGAAGCCACTGACCATGGCCTCCAGCCCCGCAAGAAGAGACAGGTCCAGTCGTCGCTCTTCCCAAAACCCAGACCACCGCCAATGGGATAAGAGCCCGAGCCGTCACTGGGACAGCCAAACCCTGGATTGACATGCTTACTGGCCACCCAGCCCGGGGCCCGTACAACAATGGGGAATGCCGCAGCTTTCCAGGTGGGAAGCCAGCAGTTGCTGGTGGTGCAGCAGCTGAACTGGGGATGGCCACAGCCCCCGAATGTGCAACAGCTGATGGGGGCCTTGCAACAACTGGGGATGATGCAGCCACCAGGGGGTCAGCAACTGCTGAGAGCACTACAGCAGCAGTGGGGCTGGCCACTGCCCCCGAATGTGCAGCAACTGCTGAGGGGTCTGCAACCGATGGGGATCCAGCAACAACCGCCTCCAGAGCCACAGGAGGGCCTGCAGCAACTGGAGGCACCACAACCCCCTGCAGGCCAGCAGCAGTGGGGATGGCAGCAGCCCCCACCTATGCAGCAACCATTGGGAGGCTCGCAGCAGCTGGAGGCGCCATTACAGCAGCCACTGAGACCGGTGGGGGTCACACAGCAATTGGGGGTGTCACAGCCATCGGCAATGCAACAACAGCTGTGGGGGTGGCAACAGCCCCCAGGCGCATAACAACCACTGGGAGGCTTGCAGCAGCTGGGGATGTGGCAGCCACCATGGGGAGGCAGCAACAGTTGGGGATGCAACATCCACAGTGGGGAGGCCAGCAACCACTGATGGGTGCCACCTCTTGGAGCCACCTTTGATGGGGACCCAGAGAAGTTGATCTTTTTCCTCAATCAGGTGCGCTCTCACTTGAACCACTGTGCCTATTTGTATCTGAACCCAGCCACTATGGTCAACATGATTGTGTCCAGCTTGGAAGGAGAAGCATCCAAGTGGCTGAACAATCTTTATAATGAGCAAGCACATGAGTTAGAGGACCCCCCCCCACCTCTTCCTCCTAGGACTGAGAGCAAGGTTCGAGGATCCATCCATTGCCCTCAAAGCGGAGGAGCAAGTCCACAAAATAAAAGAAGCTGGCAGGCCTGCCCTAGAATACGTATGAGAGTTTCACAAGATAGCCAGCAGAATAGAGAGGTGGCCCAAGCAATCCCTAGTTCATCATTTCAAGGAGGGACTAGAGGGCCACCTCTCCCAGGCTTGTATCTATCGAGCAGTCCCAGATCAGCTGCAAGAGTGGTACCAGGCAGCAGTAAGACTAGATGTTCAGCTCTCACGCTATCAGAAGCCACCCCCACAAGAAGTTGAGTCGAGGCCAAATCAACCCAAACGACAGCCAGCCCGCCAAAAGCCTCCAACCGTTGCAGCTATTGAGAATCCCAGACCACCTGCTGGGCCACCGATCAAGTGTTTCAGATGTGGACAACACAGACACCGAGCAGCGAATTGCCCAGTCCCTTACCCCCAGCAGCAGAATAGACTGGGACCACCAATGAGGAAGAAACCAGCCCAGCAGCCAATGAAAGAGAAATGGATCATGCAGGAACCCGTTGCCCAAGTCACGTCCCCCACAAAGGAGAGTGCCGAGACCCAAGCCGGACCTGCCGCCGCTCTACCCTCCTATGACGGTGACGACGGAGAGAATGACCCGATGTTGAGTCAACACGTCCCACCTTTTTCACTACCTGCCAAACTCATAGGTAGATTTAAAAGTACTAGTCGACTCCGGATGCTCCCGTTGTGTTATCAGCTTGTCACGTGCCCTGAAAATGGGTATACGAGCAAAGCTGCTCTCCAAACCCATGAGGTTTGAGCAAGCTGATGGGTCCCTAATGGGAGGAACTTAATCACACAATTGACCGAACCCCTATGCTTAGAAAAAGGTGAGCACTGGGAGTTCATTCATTTCATGGTGGCTCCAAAAATGACTGAGGCTGTGATCCTAGGGCTAGCTTGGTTGGACAAATGGAAGCTATTTATCTGGTGGGAGAAGGGAATGAGAACTGTAAGAGTACCCATAGGACCCAAGCCCCCCCTTAACTCGACGGATGCTACAGGAGATTTTAGCCCACCCAATGAGCTAGCGCACATGGCTGCCTTATCGCAACCAGGCGAGTCACTCATCCCCAGGGAGCACTGGGACCTAGTGGAGGCATTTAGTGAGAAAGAATGCAAGGCCCTGCCTCCCCACCGACCTAATGATTGCTCCATCAAACTGTTACCGGGAGCCAAACTCCCACAACTGAGGATGTATGTTATGTCCCCTCTTGAAATGGAGGAGATGCAGTGTTATGTGGACAAAAACCTAGCGAAGGGATTGCCATCAAATGGGCCAAGTATGCTGTGGGAGCCCCGGTGTTGTTTAAAGAAGAAAAAGACGGGTCGCTTCATCTCTGTGTGGATTATAAAGGTCTGAACACAGTGAGTGTGGAAAATAAATACCCCTTCCCCCTCCTGAAGGACTTACTAACCCACCTGGCAAAGGGGAGTGTCTTCACTAAGTTAGACCTGAGAGAGACATATTACCGGGTGAGGATAAAGGAGGGAGATGAGTGGAAGACTGCTTTTAACTGTCCCATGGGGAGCTATCAATTTAAAGTCATGCTGTTTGGACTACAGGGGGCCCCAGCTGTCTTCATGCAGCTGATTAATCAGGTTCTACATGACCATTTATACAAGGGGGTTCTGGTGTATCTTGATGACATCCTGATATACAACACGAATATGACTGACTACGTAAAACTAGTGAGAGAAGTGTTAAAGAAACTGTTGAATGCCAAACTTTACATCAAACTATCAAAGTGTGAGTTTCACCAGATCTAATTAGATTATCTTGGCTACAGAATTTCCAGCGAGGGAATTGAAATGGACCCGGCTAAAGTGAAAGCTGTAACTGAATGGCAGCCTCCAAATACTTGCAAACAGCTCCAGAGCTTCCAAGAATTCGCCAACTTCTACCATCAATTCATCCCCTCATTTGCCAAAATTGCCCTACCCCTTACGGAATTACTAAAAACAGGCAAAGGGGGAGGAAAGCCGCGACCGGGCCAACCACTAGCATGGACTATGAACTATCAGACTGCTTTTGAAAACTTAAAAAGACTATTTGCTGTTGAACTGGTGTTAAAGCATCCCTGCCAAGGGAAGCCCTTTGTAATTCATGCCAATGCCAGTGATGTGGCCGTCAGAGCTGTATGTTGGAATATTCATGAGCAGGAAGAGTCATGTGGTAACTCAGTCAGCCAATGTGAAGAAAGTGCTACTGAGTCTGTGCAAAAAGTATTGAGTTAGGAGCTGAATTTTCAGTCTCAGGTTTGTCTCTGTATCTCTCTGTAAGAAGTCTTCAATTGAGCTATGTTGCTGTAAAGAAGAATGTATGGTATTGTAAATATTTTTATATGAATATAAAGAAGTTATTTTGAATCAGCTAAATGCAGTCAACTGTGAGAGCTTCTGATTTATTTTTTCACCAATAGAGAAATTAAAATTCTCTAACAGGTTATGGGCCCAGAGCTTACTAAGGACTGCATTGTAATTTAAAGCTGGAAGAAATTGCCTGTATTTAGAAACTATAAGAACAAGGCAGAATTAGCAGAATGGCCGCAATGGAATTTAAGGAAAACTCTGTGCCTCGTTTGGGCCAGAAGAATTACATTATATGGGCTGCAAAAATGGAATGTTTGCTGAAAGCTAAAGAGCTGTGGTATATTATAGAAAATCCACCACAAGTATTTGCAGCTGATGATCAGAAGAGTCATGATCAAGCAATTGTTCATCTTGAATTTAGATGATGAACAATTTCTAAATGTTGCAAATTTAAAGACTGCAAAGGAGATTTGGTTGAAGTTGAGAGCTGTGCACGTGAATGTTTCTGCATGCAATATAGTGCAATTGTCAAGAAAACTTTACAGGGCCTGTTTGCAACCAGGTGAATCTGTGGAACAGCATTTAAATAAAATGCAAAGTTTATTTTTGGACTTAGAACAACGTGGGATTAAATTCCCTGAGTCCCAGAAGGTTTTATTGGTGTTGAACAGTTTAGATAAAACCCGGGACACAGTTTCTGCCATATTTGAGTGTAAAGAAGAGCAAGACTTAAATTTTGAGGCTTTAAAGGCATGTTTGCTTAATGAACAAGAAAAGCGCCATTTTAGAAGCAGCCACGAGGAGGTGAAATTCCTGAGGAGGGGGTCCAGACTGCAAGTCTCCAAAGAAGAAACATTTTGCAAGCAGAGAGCTAAGCATGAAAAGAATGGCTACATTTGTGGAGCAAACAACCATCTGAAAAGGAACTGTTTGCAAAGGAACAATTTGCAGCAAAGGACATTTATGCAACCAAAAAGGACTGATTTGCAAAAGGAACATTTTGGTGTTGCAAAAGTTTGCTATAGCAACAACAGAGACAAGTGGCTAATAGATAGTGGGGCAAGTCAAACAATTGTTAATGACTCTGAATTATTTTGCAGGTTTGTTCCAGTAGCACAAGAAGCTGTGGCTTTGGCAAATGGCCAGAAAGCAAAAGTCATCGGAAAAGGCAATGTAAAAATTCCATATTTGGAATCAAAGTTTACCAATGTGCTTTGTGTACCTGAGATGGAACATAATTTGTTAAGTGTGTCTAATTTAGACAAACAAGGTTTTGAGATCATTTTTGTAAATGGGAAGTGTCTCATCAAAAGGAATGGGAATATTTGTGCAGAAGGCATAAAGGAAGATAACCTATATGTATTGCAGGGACAAAAGGTTCAATGTTCCCATATATTTAAGAATGTTGCAGAGCATGATTCATGTGTTCATCTTCTACATAGAAGACTTGGCCATGCAAGCTTTAAAGTTTTGCAGCAAATGCAAGAGTTTGCAGAAGGGCTAAATTTTAAGGGATGCAAAACATATTTGGACTGTGCAGTATGCAAAGCATCAAAGTCAAAGGCATTCCCAGTTAGTAAATATAGCACAAGACAAACAAAAAGAGCTCTAGAGCTGGTCCATGCAGATCTGGTGGGACCTATGCAAGCCAGTTTGGGAGGAGCAAAATATGCACTGGTAATTGTTGATGATTATAGCAGGTATAGTTTTTGCTACTTGCTTAGAGGAAAGACAGAGGTGCTACAACAATTCAAACAGTGGGTAAGTTTTGTAGAGAGAAGGTACAGACAACAAGTGTGTCAGTTGCAAACTGACAGAGGTACCGAATTTATGTCAACTAAATTCCAACAATGCTTGGGGCAGTTGGGGATAAGACACAGACGTACAAATCCTTACACAGCAGCAGAGAACGGTGTAGCTGAAAGAAGGAATGGTGTTTTGCAAACAATGAAAGATTCATTATTAGAGGATTCTGGTATGAGCAGGTCATATTGGGGAGAAGCCATATTGACTGCAAAGTATATAGTTAACAGGCTGTGGAGTTCCTCCATTAATAACACTCCATATGCCATTCTATATGGGAGAAAGCCATCACTGGCACATTTGAGAATTTTTGGAAGTACTACATGGGTACATATTCCAAAAGCAATCAGAAGAAAGGGACAGCAAAAGGCAAGAAAGCTCAGATTTGTGGGCTATGAGCCAGGGTCAAAAGGATATCGCTTTAGCGATGGAAGTAAAAGAATTATAATTTCAAGGTCTGCTAATTTTGCGGAACAAAATTGGGACAGAATTAATGCAAATTCTGGGTATGTCTCACTTAATGACGGTGATCTATTTAATGACAATAACTCATCTAATGATAAAAAATGATTATTGAAGATGTCAATGTTCAGGGAGGAGAGGCTGAACAAGACATGAAACCAGAAAGGATTGAGACACAGGAGCAGTTAATACCACATAGGTCAGAGCGATGTAACAAAGGAATTCTGCCTGACAGGTATTCTGCCAGCAAGGTAAAGGTTTGCAATGTGTGGTATGAGCCAAGAAGTTATAAAGAGGTGTTGGCATTACCAAAAGCTGAACAAGAAAGATGGAAGGAGGCCATGGATAAAGAGATGAAATCCATGGGAGACCATGAAGTATTTAAATCAATGACTTTGCCACAGGGAACCAAAGCTGTGGGTTGTAAGTGGGTATATGAGAAAAAGGTTGTTAGAGAATTTTTATTTCTCTAATTGGTGAAAAATAAATCAGAAGCTCTTACAGTTGACTGCATTTAGCTGATTCAAATAACTTTATATTTATATAAAAATATTTACAGTACCATTCTTCTTTACAGCAACATAGCTTAATTGAAGACTTCTTACAGAGACAGACCAGAGACAAAACCTTGAGACTGGAAATCCAGCTCCTAACTCAATACTCTTTTTGCACAGACTCAGTAGCACTTTCTTCCCATTGGCTGACTGAGTTACCACATGACTCTTCCTGTTCATGAATATTCCAACAAAGGTATTGCCAAATAATGATGTACAGTTGTTGCAAGATTTAAATATTAATGTAAAAGAATCTGTAAAGGTATTTGAAGACAATGCTGCCTGTATAAAAATGGCAACTGGTGACAAGGTGAAGAACAGAAGTAAACATGTAGACATTAAGTATTGTAATGTCAGGGAAGCTGTAAAAGGAAAATTGATTAATTTACATCATTGTTCTTCTGAGGATAATTTGGCAGACATGATGACTAAACCATTGGGTAGTGTTCACTATGGAGAATGTATTAAGTCAATAGGTCTGATGTCTCTTCCTGTCATGAAGGGAGGAGTGTTGGAATATTCATGAGCAGGAAGAGTCATGTGGTCAGCCAATGTGAAGAAAGTGCTACTGAGTCTGTGCAAAAAGTATTGAGTTAGGAGCTGAATTTTCAGTCTCAGGTTTGTCTCTGTATCTCTCTGTAAGAAGTCTTCAATTGAGCTATGTTGCTGTAAAGAAGAATGTATGGTATTGTAAATATTTTTATATGATTATAAAGAAGTTATTTTGAATCAGCTAAATGCAGTCAACTGTGAGAGCTTCTGATTTATTTTTTCACCAATAGAGAAATTAAAATTCTCTAACACTGTACTACTACAAAAGAACCAGAGTGGGACCCTACAGCCCTGCGCCTACACCTCGAAAAATTCACTGAGTGCGAGAGGAGGTGGGCTGTGTGGGAAAATGAGGCTTTTGCAATATGCTGGGCTCTATTAAACTGGAGACACTATCTAGAAGGGAGCAAGGTGCCTTTCGAAATATGGACTGATCACAAAAACCTAGAGGCACTGAAAACTCCCCGCAAATTGTCCCCAAAATAAGTGCGATGGGCGCAGTACTTTAACCATTTTAACTTCACTCTAAAGTACATACCGGGAGGAAAAAACTTCTTAGCTGATGCTCTATCCAGACTGCCCCAGTACAAAAACCAGCGCAAAGAGGTTAATGAGGCAATTATCTCCAATCCACAAACAGCTTCTCAACTCACACCACACAGAGTCCCACCTTCAAGAGCCTCTAACCCTGATGACCCTGGGGCAAAGAAAATAAAACAAGAGCTCCTCACCAACCAATGGTTCAAGGACAATCAGACCTCCCTAACATGCAGGGATGGTTTGGCTTACAAGGGGGGAAAGCTATACTTGCCAGAGACCCTCCGCCTTAATGCTCTCTGACATGGCCATGACGTAAAACAGGCTGGATGCTTTGGATATTTTACACCTCATCCACGGCAATTCTGGTGGCCGGGATTGAAATGGGAAGTGGAAAGCCATGTCCGGAGTTGTGCTGTATGTGCCACCATGAAAAGAATTCTGGGGAAAACCCCTGGGTTATTGCAAATGGTGGCAGACTCTTCCCAACCATGGGAAGAAATTGCTATGGATTTTATAGTAGATCTACCTGAAAGTAGAGGAAATACAGTCATCTGGACTGTGATAGATCTGTTCTCAAAGCAGGTTCACTTCATCGCCTGCAAAGGGCTTGTTCTGTTCCAGCCTATTGCCGTCCTTGTTAACTTCACAAGGACAAAACCCCTGTTGCTACAATAGGCTGGAGACTTGCAAACAAAAACAAAAACCCCTTTTAATATTGTAAACAAACCTGTCAAATACAGCAAACTCAAGTCCAAAAGAACACGATGAAAAACAAACAAGAAATCACAAGAGAAGTCACAGATCAAGATTTCAAGACGCAGTTTTCAAACGGTTGCCTTCAGCAACCAGCACCACCCACACCTCCTCCCTTTATTTAACAGTCCCAAGGCGGTGCCTCTCCTTGCCGTTTCTTCTTACTTTGGAGGTGCCTCATTAACCTCTGTTGTTTTACTCTTGCTAATTGACGCCGTCTGCGTGCGTCAATTAGCAAGTTCGTCAGTTGTGATTCTTCCAAGTCTGACTCATGCTCCCCACACAGCTGAGCTTCATCAGAAACACGACTGGAGGGTCCAGGCTCTGCATCCAACTGTGAGTCCTGTACTTCATCAGAGCCTCCTTCTGGCTCTGATGGCCCTTCAAATGCCTCCTCCACCTCCTCCTCAGATTCCTCCGACTCAGCTGTTGGGAGCACAGGCTGGCACGGAATCACAACACTATCCCGCACCTCAGGGCCCTTCCCCCGGGTCTGCCGATCCAGATGCGGTCGAGATGGGAATTGTTCATGAAAGGCGGTCACCAAGGCAGGAGCATGAACGGTAGACGCATCTTCCCAGGTGAACTCCTCCAGTCCGTAGCCTTTCCATTCAATCAAGTACTGGAAGCGTCCTTTCACCCAACGGGAGTCCCAAATGCTGGCAACCTCATACTCGGGGGCACTGTCTCCGTCACGTTGTTCCGGTGGGGGCGGTTCAGCTCGGCGGAGTGGACACGCCGGTTGCTCAGGGACCAACAGAGAACGGTGAAAGACCGGATGTACCCGCATGGAACGTGGCAGAGTTAAACGATAGGCGACCGGATTGATGACAGCCTCGATTGGGAACGGTCTGACATATCGGTGGTCTAATTTCTTGGTTGGCCGGGTTGATGGTAGATTCCTGGTGGACAGCCATACCCAATCTCCCACCGATAGTGGAGGCGTATCCCGCCTTGACCGATCAGCAAACCGTTTGTAGTCAGCCTTGGCCTTCTCCAACTGTCGCTGCACCAATCGATGGATCGCCTGTAACTCTGCCAGGTAGTCATTCACTGGTGGTTCCGGTGCATCTAGTGGGGAAAGAGGGAAAAACCAAGGGTGATAGCCCACATTGGCTAAGAATGATGTCATCTGCGTGGAAGTGTGCTGAGAGTTATTGAACGCAAACTCAGCCACCGCCAGATAGTCTACCCAATTGTTCTGCTGCTGATTGACATAGCAGCGCAGATATTGCTCCAGGATTCCAATGACCTTCTCAGTCCCTCCGTTGGTTTGAGGATGATGCGTGGACGAGAGGCAGATCTTGACATCCAACACCTGCATCAACTCCTGCCAGAAATGGATTGTGAACTGGGCCCCTCTATCGGACGCGATCTTATCAGGAAGACCATGCAGACGGAACACTTGCTGGATGAACATGCGAGCGGTGGCGCAGGCAGACGGTAAGCCACGGCATGGAATGAAATGCGCCATCTTGGTCAACATGTCAACCACCATGAATACCGTCGTGAATCCAGAAGACGGGGGTAAATCCATCAAAAAATCCATGGACACCACCCCCCAGGGTCTTTTGGGTGTCGGCAAGGGCTGCAGTAGTCTGGGTGGGGCCCCTGTGGCTGACTTGGCTTGCCTACAGGAAATACACGATGAGACATAGGTCTGAACGTCGTGTCAGATTCGGGGCCACCAGAAGGTACGGGATACCAAATTCAGGGTCTTGAACAGGCCAAAGTGCCCCGCTGCTGGATTATCGTGACACTGGCTGAGGATGAGTCCTCTGAGTGGGCCTCCAGGCACATAGAGATGATCACGATAGTGGAGGAGTCCATCCACGACTGTCCATGGTGAATTGGGCCCCACCTCCTCCTTTCACTGAGCCACCCACCCATCCTGCTGCTGGGCCTCCCGAATCCGAGCCCGTACATCTATTGGCTCCCTCACCACAGTAAAAGACTCAATAGGGAGCACTGTCCAGGGCAGAAGCTTGTCTTCTGCTCGGGAATATTTGGACTTCCTGGACAGAGCATCCGCTCTTTGATTGTGACCGCTTGGTATGTATGTCACCTGGAAATTGAACCTTGCAAAGAACAGAGACCATTGGATCTGGCGTTGGTTTAATTTCCGAGCAGTCTGCAGGCTTTCTAAATTCTTATGGTCCGTCCAGACCTTGATTTGATGCCGTGCCCCTTCCAGATGATGCCTCCAGGTCTCGAACGCCACTTTAATGGCCAATAGCTCCTTCTCCCAGATGGTATAATTGCGCTCCGCCGGATTCAATTTCCATGAATAGTACGCGCAAGGGAAGAGGGCACCGCCAGGCATCGTCGCCTGGAGTAACACCGCCCCAATGGCAATGTCGGAGGCATCCGTCTCCACAACAAATGGCCATTGCGGGTCAGGATGCTTCAGGATGGGCTCCTTTATGAAGGCTTCCTTCAAAGCCTGGAAAGCCCGTTCTTCTGGAGCGTCCCACTGAAACCGAGTCTTTTTCTGCAGGAGCTGAGTAAGGGGAGCTGTCATGGTAGCAAATCCGGGGATGAAAGTCTGATAATAGTTGGCGAACCCAAGAAATCGCTGGACATCCTTCACACGATGTGGTGGTTGCCACCTCTGCAAAGACTCCACCTTACTCGGGTCCATAGCGATGCCTTCAGGAGAAATGTGATGACCCAGGAACTCGATAGTCGTCTGGTAGAACTGGCATTTCTCTAATTTAGCATAGAGCTGATTTTCTCGAAGCCGCTGCAAGACCTGACGAAAATGCCGATGGTGCTCCTCTCGCGATGGGGAATAGATCAGGATGTCGTCCAGGTAAATCACCACAAACTGATCTAGAAGTCCCGGAAAATGTCATTCATAAAGTGTTGGAAAACAGCAGGGGCGTTGATCAGGCCAAAGGGCATCACCATGTACTCGAAGTGCCCATACCGAGTACCAAATGCCGTCTTCCACTCATCACCCGACCGAACTCTGACAAGGTTGTAACCTCTGCGCAAGTCCAGTTTTGGTTGCACACTGTGATGGCGTTTAATTTCCGATAATCGCAGCAAAGCCACAATTCACTGGACCTCTTCTTGACGAAGAGTACGGGTGCAGATACTGGTGAGAACGAGGGCCGAATAAACCCCCAAGCCAAATTCTTGTCCAAAAAGTCCCTCAACACAGCCAACTCGGGGTCCGACATGGAATACAAACGCCCCACTGGGAGAGGCGCATTAGGGACTAAGTCAATGGGGCAGTCATAAGGCCTGTGCGGGGGTAATCGATCCGCCTCAGTCTTGCTGAACACATCAGCATACTCTGCCAATTCAGAGGGTAAGGAGACCCCCGTGGGCCCCTCTACCTGACTGGCACAGATGTGGCGGGTGTGGTCCACACACTGCAGACTTGGAAAGGTGACCAAGTTCTGAGACCAATAGATCTGGGGATCATGCGCCTGGAGCCACGCCATTCCCAAGACCACGGGAAAATGCAGGTCTGAGGTGATATAAAACTGAATGGCCTCCTCATGATTACTGATGGCCATACAGAGCAGTTGCATGGTGGCCTTAATTGGCCCAGACAGAAGCACTCGACCATCAATGGTCTCCACTAACATCGGTGGATCCACCGGGCATTGGGGAATTGCCCATTTAGCCACAAATGCTGCGTCCATAAAGTTCGTAGTGGCCCCAGAGTTATTCAACGCATGGACAGGAATCCCCTTGGGCAACGTAGGAAGAAGCAGGCGCGCATCCAAAATCAAATGTTTTGGGCGTTCGTGGGCAGTATCAGAAGGACGTAATTCAGAGTTGCGGGACGCTTGACCCAAAAGACCTTTTTGGGAAGCCAAGGGCAGTCTCGGGACCGGCTCTGTCACAGATGCCCCTCGTCGCTTCTTGGGGCAGAAAGCAGCCAAATGTCCAGGGTCCCCACAATAAAAACACAACCCCCCGAATGTCGCCTGTTCATCTCTGCCACCAATAGATGAGGTCTGGCAGCGCCTAACTCCATTGGCTCCTCCCTCTGGACCGGGGTCGCACTCACAATAGGGGGCTTATGGATCTCTGGGGTAGCACGGCGACTCCTTCGCTGCTGTAGCCAGGCGTCGATCCACAGGCAGAGATGAATGAGCCCATTAAGGTCCGGGGGAAGCTCAACATGGGCCAACTCATCCAACATCTCCTCCGACAAACCATCCTGAAAAGCATCCAGGAGCGCAGCCTCATTCCAGGCTGAATCCTGGCTAAGCAACCGAAATTCACTGATATAGCTCTGCAGGGGGCGTCGGCCTTGCCTCAGGGCTTTCAAATGCCAGGTAGTTGTCTGAGTCTTGATGGGGTCCTCATACATCAACCGCATGTGCTCACAAAACCCCACAAAGTTGTCCAGCAATGGGCTACGTTGAGCTAACAAGGGTGTGCCCCAACGAGCTGCAGAACCAAAAAGCAGGCTTATCATAAACCCCACTTTATCCCAGTCAGTGGGGAAATCATCTGCTTTCACACTAATGTACAAGTGGCATTGTCCCATGAAAACAGGAAACATGTCTGGGTTGCCATCACATTTGTCCGGCCTCACCACTTGGCATTTTCTCCTGGGTGGTGGTGGAGCAGCAGAAACCTGGGCAGATAGCTGAGCAACTTGGGCAGATAACGAAACCAGCTGCTGAGCAAGCTGGGCGTTCTCAGCACGTAGCTGCTCCATGATAGTAGGGGGTGAGGCTGAAGGCAAACTGTTCTGTTCCAGCCTATTGCCGTCCTTGTTAACTTCACAAGGACAAAACCCCTGTTGCTACAATAGGCTGGAGACTTGCAAACAAAAACAAAAACCCCTTTTAATATTGAAGACAAACCTGTCAAATACAGCAAACTCAAGTCCAAAAGAACAGGATGAAAAACAAACAAGAAATCACAAGAGAAGTCACAGATCAAGATTCCAAGACGCAGTTTTCAAACGGTTGCCTTCAGCAACCAGCACCACCCACACCTCCTCCCTTTATTTAACAGTCCCAAGGCGGTGCCTCTCCTTGCCGTTTCTTCTTACTTTGGAGAGGCCTCATTGACCTCTGTTGTTTTACTCTTGCTAATTGACGCCGTCTGCGTGCGTCAATTAGCAAGTCCATCAGTTGTGATTCTTCCAAGTCTGACTCATGCTCCCCACACAGCTGAGCTTCATCAGAAACATGACTGGAGGGCCCAGGCTCTGCATCCAACTGTGAGTCCTGTACTTCATCAGAACCTCCCTCTGGCTCTGATGGCCCTTCAAATGCCTCCTCCACCTCCTCCTCAGATTCCTCCGACTCAGCTGTTGGGAGCACAGGCTGGCACGGAATCACAACAGGGCTCCCATCCACCCAACGACTGACCAAAATGTTCTTGAAACAAATCTACTGGCTGCATGGCACGCCTAAACAAATAATTTCGGACGGGGGGGGGTGCAGTTCACAGCTAAGTTTTGGAGAGGTTTTCTCAAACTAATTGGCTCATCTCAAGGTGTATTATCTGCTTTTCACCCCTCTACTAATGGGGCGACTGAATTCGGAAACTCAATGGTGGAACAATATCTCAGATGCTATGCTAGTTACCAACAGACGAACTGGACTGACCTCCTCCCTTTCGCAGAGGTGGCTTACAATAACTCTGTTCACAGCAGCACTGGCTTCATGCCTTTTAAAGTGGCTACAGGAAAAGAGTTCAGCCCGATACCCAAATACCCCAGGTGCCCTCCGCTTCCCAGACACTTGATCAATGGGTGAGGGGGTGGGAAGAAGTTTGGAAAACCACGAAAACTGCTTTAAAAAAGCTTCCAAGACATACAAAAAGCAGGCAGATAAAAAAGGGCTCCTTAAAGAACATTTCAAGTTGGGGAAAAGGTTTATCTGTCAACTAAATATTTACAGCTCAAATTACCTAGTAAGAAGTTAGGACCGAAGTTCTTGGGACCTTTCCCCATTGTAAAGATCATTAACCCAGTCACAGTGGAATTAAAACTCCCTAAGCTCTTAGGAAAAGTTCACCCTATCTTCCATTGTAGCCTGTTGAAACCTTATCGGGGTTCCACTTTAAGACCTCCCCCTAAGAAGGCACACAGACCCCTCGTGGTGGGAGGACAAACTCACTATGAAGTAAAACGTATTCTTGATTCTAGAATTTTTAAAGGGAAATTGTAGTACTTAGTACAATGGAAGGGATATTTGTTGTCTGAGGCCACTTGGGTGAAGTCTAGCGATGTGAAAGCTGACAGACTCATTAATAGATTCTATAAGAAACACCCTAATAAACTGAGAGGCAATCCCTAATATGTGGTTTTGTTTATATTACAGGATTTGTCCTTTTTGTAAGAGGGGCTGGATGTCAACGCTGCTAACATCAGATGTTTTGCACTGACAACAGATGGAAATGTAGCCATCTTTTTCCCTTTCGCTTTTAGAGTTAGATGATGCTGGGGGGGGGGATGTGAATGAGAGTCTAGCTAGACATAACAACACTAAGCTTAGCATGAGAATCAAGGTTATTGAGCCCAGAGCTGATAAAGAATTGGTGGGCTGGAGAACTGGAGAGGAAGCCCACGCTTCAAGCTAATTGGGGAATGTGATTTATGACTGTTAATTGGAGGAGGGAATTGTGCTTTGAATGTTCCACCAAATCATAATCCAGAAGGCTTTAATAACTTTACAAGTCCACCAAACATGAAAATAGGTTGCATCCAAGCAACCACATCTCCAACATTTAGGTTGCAGGTTCGGGTACATACAGGACAGCTTTTTAGGATCCAGATGCCATCTATAAAACATTTTATAAAAATTTTCCCTCAAATTCTGGGCCTGTGTAAATTTAACATTTCTAGTCCAAATTACCTCCCATAAGTCCAATGAGATCGGTTCTTGAATATTCTGGGCCCATTTAATCATATAGTCTTTAACTAACTCTGTTTCTGAATCCAATTGTATTAACTCATTATAAATTCTTTTAATATGGGCACATTTCTGATCCTTGATCTGAATTACCAAATTTTCATCTACTAAAGTGTGTCTAATTTAGACAAACAAGGTTTTGAGATCATTTTTGTAAATGGGAAGTGTCTCATCAAAAGGAATGGGAATATTTGTGCAGAAGGCATAAAGGAAGATAACCTATATGTATTGCAGGGACAAAAGGTTCAATGTTCCCATATATTTAAGAATGTTGCAGAGCATGATTCATGTGTTCATCTTCTACATAGAAGACTTGGCCATGCAAGCTTTAAAGTTTTGCAGCAAATGCAAGAGTTTGCAGAAGGGCTAAATTTTAAGGGATGCAAAACATATTTGGACTGTGCAGTATGCAAAGCATCAAAGTCAAAGGCATTCCCAGTTAGTAAATATAGCACAAGACAAACAAAAAGAGCTCTAGAGCTGGTCCATGCAGATCTGGTGGGACCTATGCAAGCCAGTTTGGGAGGAGCAAAATATGCACTGGTAATTGTTGATGATTATAGCAGGTATAGTTTTTGCTACTTGCTTAGAGGAAAGACAGAGGTGCTACAACAATTCAAACAGTGGGTAAGTTTTGTAGAGAGAAGGTACAGACAACAAGTGTGTCAGTTGCAAACTGACAGAGGTACCGAATTTATGTCAACTAAATTCCAACAATGCTTGGGGCAGTTGGGGATAAGACACAGACGTACAAATCCTTACACAGCAGCAGAGAACGGTGTAGCTGAAAGAAGGAATGGTGTTTTGCAAACAATGAAAGATTCATTATTAGAGGATTCTGGTATGAGCAGGTCATATTGGGGAGAAGCCATATTGACTGCAAAGTATATAGTTAACAGGCTGTGGAGTTCCTCCATTAATAACACTCCATATGCCATTCTATATGGGAGAAAGCCATCACTGGCACATTTGAGAATTTTTGGAAGTACTACATGGGTACATATTCCAAAAGCAATCAGAAGAAAGGGACAGCAAAAGGCAAGAAAGCTCAGATTTGTGGGCTATGAGCCAGGGTCAAAAGGATATCGCTTTAGCGATGGAAGTAAAAGAATTATAATTTCAAGGTCTGCTAATTTTGCGGAACAAAATTGGGACAGAATTAATGCAAATTCTGGGTATGTCTCACTTAATGACGGTGATCTATTTAATGACAATAACTCATCTAATGATAAAAAATGATTATTGAAGATGTCAATGTTCAGGGAGGAGAGGCTGAACAAGACATGAAACCAGAAAGGATTGAGACACAGGAGCAGTTAATACCACATAGGTCAGAGCGATGTAACAAAGGAATTCTGCCTGACAGGTATTCTGCCAGCAAGGTAAAGGTTTGCAATGTGTGGTATGAGCCAAGAAGTTATAAAGAGGTGTTGGCATTACCAAAAGCTGAACAAGAAAGATGGAAGGAGGCCATGGATAAAGAGATGAAATCCATGGGAGACCATGAAGTATTTAAATCAATGACTTTGCCACAGGGAACCAAAGCTGTGGGTTGTAAGTGGGTATATGAGAAAAAGGTTGTTAGAGAATTTTTATTTCTCTAATTGGTGAAAAATAAATCAGAAGCTCTTACAGTTGACTGCATTTAGCTGATTCAAATAACTTTATATTTATATAAAAATATTTACAGTACCATTCTTCTTTACAGCAACATAGCTTAATTGAAGACTTCTTACAGAGACAGACCAGAGACAAAACCTTGAGACTGGAAATCCAGCTCCTAACTCAATACTCTTTTTGCACAGACTCAGTAGCACTTTCTTCCCATTGGCTGACTGAGTTACCACATGACTCTTCCTGTTCATGAATATTCCAACAAAGGTATTGCCAAATAATGATGTACAGTTGTTGCAAGATTTAAATATTAATGTAAAAGAATCTGTAAAGGTATTTGAAGACAATGCTGCCTGTATAAAAATGGCAACTGGTGACAAGGTGAAGAACAGAAGTAAACATGTAGACATTAAGTATTGTAATGTCAGGGAAGCTGTAAAAGGAAAATTGATTAATTTACATCATTGTTCTTCTGAGGATAATTTGGCAGACATGATGACTAAACCATTGGGTAGTGTTCACTATGGAGAATGTATTAAGTCAATAGGTCTGATGTCTCTTCCTGTCATGAAGGGAGGAGTGTTGGAATATTCATGAGCAGGAAGAGTCATGTGGTCAGCCAATGTGAAGAAAGTGCTACTGAGTCTGTGCAAAAAGTATTGAGTTAGGAGCTGAATTTTCAGTCTCAGGTTTGTCTCTGTATCTCTCTGTAAGAAGTCTTCAATTGAGCTATGTTGCTGTAAAGAAGAATGTATGGTATTGTAAATATTTTTATATGATTATAAAGAAGTTATTTTGAATCAGCTAAATGCAGTCAACTGTGAGAGCTTCTGATTTATTTTTTCACCAATAGAGAAATTAAAATTCTCTAACACTGTACTACTACAAAAGAACCAGAGTGGGACCCTACAGCCCTGCGCCTACACCTCGAAAAATTCACTGAGTGCGAGAGGAGGTGGGCTGTGTGGGAAAATGAGGCTTTTGCAATATGCTGGGCTCTATTAAACTGGAGACACTATCTAGAAGGGAGCAAGGTGCCTTTCGAAATATGGACTGATCACAAAAACCTAGAGGCACTGAAAACTCCCCGCAAATTGTCCCCAAAATAAGTGCGATGGGCGCAGTACTTTAACCATTTTAACTTCACTCTAAAGTACATACCGGGAGGAAAAAACTTCTTAGCTGATGCTCTATCCAGACTGCCCCAGTACAAAAACCAGCGCAAAGAGGTTAATGAGGCAATTATCTCCAATCCACAAACAGCTTCTCAACTCACACCACACAGAGTCCCACCTTCAAGAGCCTCTAACCCTGATGACCCTGGGGCAAAGAAAATAAAACAAGAGCTCCTCACCAACCAATGGTTCAAGGACAATCAGACCTCCCTAACATGCAGGGATGGTTTGGCTTACAAGGGGGGAAAGCTATACTTGCCAGAGACCCTCCGCCTTAATGCTCTCTGACATGGCCATGACGTAAAACAGGCTGGATGCTTTGGATATTTTACACCTCATCCACGGCAATTCTGGTGGCCGGGATTGAAATGGGAAGTGGAAAGCCATGTCCGGAGTTGTGCTGTATGTGCCACCATGAAAAGAATTCTGGGGAAAACCCCTGGGTTATTGCAAATGGTGGCAGACTCTTCCCAACCATGGGAAGAAATTGCTATGGATTTTATAGTAGATCTACCTGAAAGTAGAGGAAATACAGTCATCTGGACTGTGATAGATCTGTTCTCAAAGCAGGTTCACTTCATCGCCTGCAAAGGGCTTGTTCTGTTCCAGCCTATTGCCGTCCTTGTTAACTTCACAAGGACAAAACCCCTGTTGCTACAATAGGCTGGAGACTTGCAAACAAAAACAAAAACCCCTTTTAATATTGTAAACAAACCTGTCAAATACAGCAAACTCAAGTCCAAAAGAACACGATGAAAAACAAACAAGAAATCACAAGAGAAGTCACAGATCAAGATTTCAAGACGCAGTTTTCAAACGGTTGCCTTCAGCAACCAGCACCACCCACACCTCCTCCCTTTATTTAACAGTCCCAAGGCGGTGCCTCTCCTTGCCGTTTCTTCTTACTTTGGAGGTGCCTCATTAACCTCTGTTGTTTTACTCTTGCTAATTGACGCCGTCTGCGTGCGTCAATTAGCAAGTTCGTCAGTTGTGATTCTTCCAAGTCTGACTCATGCTCCCCACACAGCTGAGCTTCATCAGAAACACGACTGGAGGGTCCAGGCTCTGCATCCAACTGTGAGTCCTGTACTTCATCAGAGCCTCCTTCTGGCTCTGATGGCCCTTCAAATGCCTCCTCCACCTCCTCCTCAGATTCCTCCGACTCAGCTGTTGGGAGCACAGGCTGGCACGGAATCACAACACTATCCCGCACCTCAGGGCCCTTCCCCCGGGTCTGCCGATCCAGATGCGGTCGAGATGGGAATTGTTCATGAAAGGCGGTCACCAAGGCAGGAGCATGAACGGTAGACGCATCTTCCCAGGTGAACTCCTCCAGTCCGTAGCCTTTCCATTCAATCAAGTACTGGAAGCGTCCTTTCACCCAACGGGAGTCCCAAATGCTGGCAACCTCATACTCGGGGGCACTGTCTCCGTCACGTTGTTCCGGTGGGGGCGGTTCAGCTCGGCGGAGTGGACACGCCGGTTGCTCAGGGACCAACAGAGAACGGTGAAAGACCGGATGTACCCGCATGGAACGTGGCAGAGTTAAACGATAGGCGACCGGATTGATGACAGCCTCGATTGGGAACGGTCTGACATATCGGTGGTCTAATTTCTTGGTTGGCCGGGTTGATGGTAGATTCCTGGTGGACAGCCATACCCAATCTCCCACCGATAGTGGAGGCGTATCCCGCCTTGACCGATCAGCAAACCGTTTGTAGTCAGCCTTGGCCTTCTCCAACTGTCACTGCACCAATCGATGGATCGCCTGTAACTCTGCCAGGTAGTCATTCACTGGTGGTTCCGGTGCATCTAGTGGGGAAAGAGGGAAAAACCAAGGGTGATAGCCCACATTGGCTAAGAATGATGTCATCTGCGTGGAAGTGTGCTGAGAGTTATTGAACGCAAACTCAGCCACCGCCAAATAGTCTACCCAATTGTTCTGCTGCTGATTGACATAGCAGCGCAGATATTGCTCCAGGATTCCAATGACCTTCTCAGTCCCTCCGTTGGTTTGAGGATGATGCGTGGACGAGAGGCAGATCTTGACATCCAACACCTGCATCAACTCCTGCCAGAAATGGATTGTGAACTGGGCCCCTCTATCGGACGCGATCTTATCAGGAAGACCATGCAGACGGAACACTTGCTGGATGAACATGCGAGCGGTGGCGCAGGCAGACGGTAAGCCACGGCATGGAATGAAATGCGCCATCTTGGTCAACATGTCAACCACCACGAATACCGTCGTGAATCCAGAAGACGGGGGTAAATCCATCAAAAAATCCATGGACACCACCCCCCAGGGTCTTTTGGGTGTCGGCAAGGGCTGCAGTAGTCTGGGTGGGGCCCCTGTGGCTGACTTGGCTTGCCTACAGGAAATACACGATGAGACATAGGTCTGAACGTCGTGTCAGATTCGGGGCCACCAGAAGGTACGGGATACCAAATTCAGGGTCTTGAACAGGCCAAAGTGCCCCGCTGCTGGATTATCGTGACACTGGCTGAGGATGAGTCCTCTGAGTGGGCCTCCAGGCACATAGAGCTGATCACGATAGTGGAGGAGTCCATCCACGACTGTCCATGGTGAATTGGGCCCCACCTCCTCCTTTCACTGAGCCACCCACCCATCCTGCTGCTGGGCCTCCCGAATCCGAGCCCGTACATCTATTGGCTCCCTCACCACAGCAAAAGACTCAATAGGGAGCACTGTCCAGGGCAGAAGCTTGTCTTCTGCTCGGGAATATTTGGACTTCCTGGACAGAGCATCCGCTCTTTGATTGTGACCGCTTGGTATGTATGTCACCTGGAAATTGAACCTTGCAAAGAACAGAGACCATTGGATCTGGCGTTGGTTCAATTTCCGAGCAGTCTGCAGGCTTTCTAAATTCTTATGGTCTGTCCAGACCTTGATTTGATGCCGTGCCCCTTCCAGATGATGCCTCCAGGTCTCGAACGCCACTTTAATGGCCAATAGCTCCTTCTCCCAGATGGTATAATTGCGCTCCGCCGGATTCAATTTCCATGAATAGTACGCGCAAGGGAAGAGGGCACCGCCAGGCATCGTCGCCTGGAGTAACACCGCCCCAATGGCAATGTCGGAGGCATCCGTCTCCACAACAAATGGCCATTGCGGGTCAGGATGCTTCAGGATGGGCTCCTTTATGAAGGCTTCCTTCAAAGCCTGGAAAGCCCGTTCTTCTGGAGCGTCCCACTGAAACCGAGTCTTTTTCTGCAGGAGCTGAGTAAGGGGAGCTGTCATGGTAGCAAATCCGGGGATGAAAGTCTGATAATAGTTGGCGAACCCAAGAAATCGCTGGACATCCTTCACACGATGTGGTGGTTGCCAACTCTGCAAAGACTCCACCTTACTCGGGTCCATAGCGATGCCCTCAGGAGAAATGTGATGACCCAGTAACTCGATAGTCGTCTGGTAGAACTGGCATTTCTCTAATTTAGCATAGAGCTGATTTTCTCGAAGCCGCTGCAAGACCTGACGAAAATGCCGATGGTGCTCCTCTCGCGATGGGGAATAGATCAGGATGTCGTCCAGGTAAATCACCACAAACTGATCTAGAAGTCCCGGAAAATGTCATTCATAAAGTGTTGGAAAACAGCAGGGGCGTTGATCAGGCCAAAGGGCATCACCATGTACTCGAAGTGCCCATACCGAGTACCAAATGCCGTCTTCCACTCATCACCCGACCGAACTCTGACAAGGTTGTAACCTCTGCGCAAGTCCAGTTTTGGTTGCACACTGTGATGGCGTTTAATTTCCGATAATCGCAGCAAAGCCACAATTCACTGGACCTCTTCTTGACGAAGAGTACGGGTGCAGATACTGGTGAGAACGAGGGCCGAATAAACCCCCGAGCCAAATTCTTGTCCAAAAAGTCCCTCAACACAGCCAACTCGGGGTCCGACATGGAATACAAACGCCCCACTGGGAGAGGCGCATTAGGGACTAAGTCAATGGGGCAGTCATAAGGCCTGTGCGGGGGTAATCGATCCACCTCAGTCTTGCTGAACACATCAGCATACTCTGCCAATTCAGAGGGTAAGGAGACCCCCGTGGGCCCCTCTACCTGACTGGCACAGATGTGGCGGGTGTGGTCCACACACTGCAGACTTGGAAAGGTGACCAAGTTCTGAGACCAATAGATCTGGGGATCATGCGCCTGGAGCCACGCCATTCCCAAGACCACGGGAAAATGCAGGTCTGAGGTGATATAAAACTGAATGGCCTCCTCATGATTACTGATGGCCATACAGAGCAGTTGCATGGTGGCCTTAATTGGCCCAGACAGAAGCACTCGACCATCAATGGTCTCCACTAACATCGGTGGATCCACCGGGCATTGGGGAATTGCCCATTTAGCCACAAATGCTGCGTCCATAAAGTTCGTAGTGGCCCCAGAGTTATTCAACGCATGGACAGGAATCCCCTTGGGCAACGTAGGAAGAAGCAGGCGCGCATCCAAAATCAAATGTTTTGGGCGTTCGTGGGCAGTATCAGAAGGACGTAATTCAGAGTTGCGGGACGCTTGACCCAAAAGACCTTTTTGGGAAGCCAAGGGCAGTCTCGGGACCGGCTCTGTCACAGATGCCCCTCGTCGCTTCTTGGGGCAGAAAGCAGCCAAATGTCCAGGGTCCCCACAATAAAAACACAACCCCCCGAATGTCGCCTGTTCATCTCTGCCACCAATAGATGAGGTCTGGCAGCGCCTAACTCCATTGGCTCCTCCCTCTGGACCGGGGTCGCACTCACAATAGGGGGCTTATGGATCTCTGGGGTAGCACGGCGACTCCTTCGCTGCTGTAGCCAGGCGTCGATCCACAGGCAGAGATGAATGAGCCCATTAAGGTCCGGGGGAAGCTCAACATGGGCCAACTCATCCAACATCTCCTCCGACAAACCATCCTGAAAAGCATCCAGGAGCGCAGCCTCATTCCAGGCTGAATCCTGGCTAAGCAACCGAAATTCACTGATATAGCTCTGCAGGGGGCGTCGGCCTTGCCTCAGGGCTTTCAAATGCCAGGTAGTTGTCTGAGTCTTGATGGGGTCCTCATACATCAACCGCATGTGCTCACAAAACCCCACAAAGTTGTCCAGCAATGGGCTACGTTGAGCTAACAAGGGTGTGCCCCAACGAGCTGCAGAACCAAAAAGCAGGCTTATCATAAACCCCACTTTATCCCGGTCAGTGGGGAAATCATCTGCTTTCACACTAATGTACAAGTGGCATTGTCCCATGAAAACAGGAAACATGTCTGGGTTGCCATCACATTTGTCCGGCCTCACCACTTGGCATTTTCTCCTGGGTGGTGGTGGAGCAGCAGAAACCTGGGCAGATAGCTGAGCAACTTGGGCAGATAACGAAACCAGCTGCTGAGCAAGCTGGGCGTTCTCAGCACGTAGCTGCTCCATGATAGTAGGGGGTGAGGCTGAAGGCAAACTGTTCTGTTCCAGCCTATTGCCGTCCTTGTTAACTTCACAAGGACAAAACCCCTGTTGCTACAATAGGCTGGAGACTTGCAAACAAAAACAAAACCCCCTTTTAATATTGAAGACAAACCTGTCAAATACAGCAAACTCAAGTCCAAAAGAACAGGATGAAAAACAAACAAGAAATCACAAGAGAAGTCACAGATCAAGATTCCAAGACGCAGTTTTCAAACGGTTGCCTTCAGCAACCAGCACCACCCACACCTCCTCCCTTTATTTAACAGTCCCAAGGCGGTGCCTCTCCTTGCCGTTTCTTCTTACTTTGGAGAGGCCTCATTGACCTCTGTTGTTTTACTCTTGCTAATTGACGCCGTCTGCGTGCGTCAATTAGCAAGTCCATCAGTTGTGATTCTTCCAAGTCTGACTCATGCTCCCCACACAGCTGAGCTTCATCAGAAACATGACTGGAGGGCCCAGGCTCTGCATCCAACTGTGAGTCCTGTACTTCATCAGAACCTCCCTCTGGCTCTGATGGCCCTTCAAATGCCTCCTCCACCTCCTCCTCAGATTCCTCCGACTCAGCTGTTGGGAGCACAGGCTGGCACGGAATCACAACAGGGCTCCCATCCACCCAACGACTGACCAAAATGTTCTTGAAACAAATCTACTGGCTGCATGGCACGCCTAAACAAATAATTTCGGACGGGGGGGGGTGCAGTTCACAGCTAAGTTTTGGAGAGGTTTTCTCAAACTAATTGGCTCATCTCAAGGTGTATTATCTGCTTTTCACCCCTCTACTAATGGGGCGACTGAATTCGGAAACTCAATGGTGGAACAATATCTCAGATGCTATGCTAGTTACCAACAGACGAACTGGACTGACCTCCTCCCTTTCGCAGAGGTGGCTTACAATAACTCTGTTCACAGCAGCACTGGCTTCATGCCTTTTAAAGTGGCTACAGGAAAAGAGTTCAGCCCGATACCCAAATACCCCAGGTGCCCTCCGCTTCCCAGACACTTGATCAATGGGTGAGGGGGTGGGAAGAAGTTTGGAAAACCACGAAAACTGCTTTAAAAAAGCTTCCAAGACATACAAAAAGCAGGCAGATAAAAAAGGGCTCCTTAAAGAACATTTCAAGTTGGGGAAAAGGTTTATCTGTCAACTAAATATTTACAGCTCAAATTACCTAGTAAGAAGTTAGGACTGAAGTTCTTGGGACCTTTCCCCATTGTAAAGATCATTAACCCAGTCACAGTGGAATTAAAACTCCCTAAGCTCTTAGGAAAAGTTCACCCTATCTTCCATTGTAGCCTGTTGAAACCTTATCGGGGTTCCACTTTAAGACCTCCCCCTAAGAAGGCACACAGACCCCTCGTGGTGGCAGGACAAACTCACTATGAAGTAAAACGTATTCTTGATTCTAGAATTTTTAAAGGGAAATTGTAGTACTTAGTACAATGGAAGGGATATTTGTTGTCTGAGGCCACTTGGGTGAAGTCTAGCGATGTGAAAGCTGACAGACTCATTAATAGATTCTATAAGAAACACCCTAATAAACTGAGAGGCAATCCCTAATATGTGGTTTTGTTTATATTACAGGATTTGTCCTTTTTGTAAGAGGGGCTGGATGTCAACGCTGCTAACATCAGATGTTTTGCACTGACAACAGATGGAAATGTAGCCATCTTTTTCCCTTTCGCTTTTAGAGTTAGATGATGCTGGGGGGGGGGATGTGAATGAGAGTCTAGCTAGACATAACAACACTAAGCTTAGCATGAGAATCAAGGTTATTGAGCCCAGAGCTGATAAAGAATTGGTGGGCTGGAGAACTGGAGAGGAAGCCCACGCTTCAAGCTAATTGGGGAATGTGATTTATGACTGTTAATTGGAGGAGGGAATTGTGCTTTGAATGTTCCACCAAATCATAATCCAGAAGGCTTTAATAACTTTACAAGTCCACCAAACATGAAAATAGGTTGCATCCAAGCAACCACATCTCCAACATTTAGGTTGCAGGTTCGGGTACATACAGGACAGCTTTTTAGGATCCAGATGCCATCTATAAAACATTTTATAAAAATTTTCCCTCAAATTCTGGGCCTGTGTAAATTTAACATTTCTAGTCCAAATTACCTCCCATAAGTCCAATGAGATCGGTTCTTGAATATTCTGGGCCCATTTAATCATATAGTCTTTAACTAACTCTGTTTCTGAATCCAATTTTATTAACTCATTATAAATTCTTTTAATATGGGCACATTTCTGATCCTTGATCTGAATTACCAAATTTTCATCTACTAAAGTAATTCCCACTTTCTTATCCAAAGTCCATCTCTGCACGATTTGCAAATATTGAAACCACGATTGTAAAATGTTTTCTTGCCTTAACACATCAGAAGACTTTAATTGCCAATCAGTACCCGACCAAATAAGTAACTCTTTATACAAAATGTTGTCAAAATTCACCCCCTTGGAAACCCCCTGGATTGCTTGTCCAGGAATCCCCCAAATAGGTATTTTATAATTTAACTTATAATAATATTTTTTCCAAACTCGAAGTAAAGCATATCTTAAAATATGTGACTTAAAGACCAAATCTACTTTCTTATCAAAAATTAAATATGCATGCCAACCATATAATAAATCTCACCCTTCAAGAACAAGAATATCTCTATTTGTTAAATTAAGCCAGTCACTTACTAAAGTTAAAGTGGCCGCATCATAATATAATTTCAAATTTGCTGCTTTAAGTCCACCTCTTTCTCGAGCATCTTGTAAAATCTTAAACTTTACCCTTGATTTCTTCCCGCCCCAAATAAATTTATTAATACCCTTCTGCCACTCATCCAAATTAGCATCCTTCTTTAAAATGGGTATCATCTGAAACAAAAAAAGAAACTTTGGTAGAACATTCATCTTCACTACTGAAATTCTCCCCAATAACGATAGTTTTAGCTTTTGCCAATCATTTAAATCTTTTTGAACTTTAACCCATAAGCGTTCATAATTATTCTTATACAATTTTCCATTAGATGTTGTAATATAAACTCCTAAATACTTAACCTTATTAACTATTTCATAACCGGTTGTTTCAGCTATAAAATCTTTTCCCTTCCTAGACATATTTTTCAATAATATTTTAGTTTTATTCTTATTTACCTTAAAACCAGAGACCTGTCCATACTGTGCTAAAATTTCAACCAAATCTTTGACCGAATCTATTGGATGGGATAATGTCACAACCAAATCATCAGCAAAAGCTCTCAGCCTATAATCAATCTTACTTATTTTTATTCCTTTTAATCTAGATGAGTCTCGAATTTTAATAAGTAAAATCTCCATTGTTAATACAAATAGCAAGGGGGATAAAGGACAACCCTGTCTTGTACCTTTTCCTATTTTAAATACGTCTTTTAATCCCCCATTAACTATAATTTGTGCCGATTGTTGTTGATAAATGGCCTTGAGAGCAGACAAGAATTTATCTCCAAAATTCATTTCCTCTACAACTTTCAATAGAAAATTCCAATCTAATTGATCAAAAGCTTTCTCAGCGTCTATAAATATTAAAGCAGCAGGGATTTGGTTGTTCTTATCCAAATACTCTATTAAATTAACAATTTGTCTTACATTGTTTTTCATATATCTCCCCATTATAAATCCAGATTGGTCAGTATGAATCAATTGTTTCAAAACCTGCATTAATCTATTTGCCAGTATCTTTGCAAAAATCTTATAAACTGTATTTAAAAGAGATATAGGCCTATAATTTCTAGGTTGGGACAGATCCTGGTCATCCTTTGGAATTAATGATATGAAGGCCGTTCTCCAAGATGGAGGTAATTCTGCTCCAGATAAAATATAATTAAAAAGTACCTTTAATGGTTCTATCATTTTTTCAGATAACATCTTGTAATAAATCACTGTTAACCCATCAGTACCTGGAGTCTTACCAACCTTCAATTGTTTAATTGCAAAAATAATCTCTTCAGAAGTAATTAAACCATTAATCCCATCACATTGATCACTCGTAAGTCTAGGAAAATGTGCTCCCTGTAAATATTTTTCTATATCTGAAGTTTGTATACTTTCACTAGTATATAATTTAGAATAAAAATCTAAAAAAGATTTTTTAATCAAATTTTGTTGGTAGACTTCTTTACCTTTATAAATTATTTTATCTATAATCCTCGATTTCTGTTTCTTATGTAATTGATAAGCCAACCATCTACCAGGTTTATTTGCATTACAAAATGTATTATGTCTCACATACCTCAAATTAGTTGTCATTTGATCTGCTAATAACATATTAAATTGCTCCTCCAGCAAAGTAATAGAAACTTTTAACTTATTGTCCATTGGATTTGATATTAAAATCTTTTCCTTACATTTAATCTCATCTTTAAGATCTTTACATTTCTGGGTCTGTTTACATCTGTGAGCATTGTTCATAGAAATCAAAACCCCTCTCATATATGCTTTACAAGAATCCCATACCATTGGCATCGAAGTACCCTTATTCATATTCCAAGCAAAAAATTCCTTTAAATAACCTTTACATCGCTGTATATTCTCTTCATATCTAAATAAATTCTCATTCAACCTCCAAGACCTTCTAATTCTTTTTTCCGATGAAATTTCCAACCATACCGGACTGTGGTCTGAAATTATTCTAGGAAATATCTTGATATTCTTCACCCTAGAAAGGAAATCACTAGTAACCAAGAAAAAATCAATTCTAGAATAAGATTGGTGTCTATCCGAAAAAAAGTAAAGTCTTTTTCCTCAGTATTCCATTCTCTCCAAATATCTCTAAGTTCCAAATCATCCTTTAAGTCAAAAAAAACTTTAGGAAGTCTTGCATGGTTAGAAACTTTAAAGGGACCCTTCTTATCTTTACTTGAGTCTAAAACACATTTCCAATCTCCCATCGTAATAACTGACCTATAATCCAAAGAATTTAATTTCTGGTGAATCAACTTATAAAAATGTTTTTGTTGTTGATTGGGAGCATATAAACCAACAAGAAGAGTTCTCTTATCATTTATTACTAAATCAATAATAACAATCAATAATCCTTGTAAGTCAAAATCAATTAACTTCGGTGAAAGCTCCTTTCTCACATAGATAACTCCTTCTCCTTTTTCTGCAAAGCAGGAGCTATAAAATGTATCCCCAGCCGGGGATTAAACAAATATTTTTGATCTTTAGAAATAATATGAATCTCTTGTAAACAAATAATATCATTTCTGTGTTGTTTCAAATAATGAAAGATTTTCTTTCTCTTCTGTGGTGAGTTAAGCCCATTAACATTCCAGGTTAAAATCTTTGCCATCCTTGGCAGGGTGAAGCCTTTGGAACAAAGCCTCTAGATTTACAGTCGATGATCTCTTTGGCCTTGCTCCTCCCACCAGCTCCGAAATAGACTGTGGTAAACTTCCATCATCTGCCTTTTGTTGTTGTTGCTGTTGTTGTTGATGTTGTCTTTCTCTACGTTTATAAGCAGCGCGTGTAATTCTCTGTTCCCTTGGGTCTTCTGTTATTTGCAAATTCTGTTGCATAACTTCAACCAACAATTCTTCTCCCAAAGATGGCATTGAACCTACAGACAACTGTGCTTCTGCCTTGCTCTCATCTTTCTTTGATCTTGGACATGGTGGTGGACTTGCTTTTAAAATAGTAACATAAAAATCTCTTGCTTTTGAAACTGTATTAAGACGGTATCGTGTACCAGCGTAAGTCACCACTATCCCCACAGGTATGTCCCATCTAAATTGAATTTGTCACTTCTTAAGTTCTTCAGCCAAAAAAGCAAAGTCTTTTCTTTTTCTAAGAATTTTAGAAGGTATTTCCTTTAAAACTATCACATCCTGAGCTGCAATCTGAAATCTTTGTTTATAGAAGGCCTGTATAATTTCATTACGAAGTGATTTTTTCGCAAAATAGACCACCACATCTCTTGGTAATTTCCTGTTTTGCAACCCACGAATTAACTCTAAAAATATTTTCTATATCTTTCAACATTTCTTCAGGATCAGTTTCCAAAATAGAGGCCAGATCTGCTGCAATTTCTTCTCTCAAATTCTCCTTAATATTTTCCTTCAGGCCCCTTATTCTCAAAGCATACTCCATTTCTCTGTATTGTGACATTATAATTCATTCTGTGTAACATCCACATTTTCTTCTATTTTTTCAACTCTATCTTGTAATATTTCAACATTACCGACCACTTCATCCACCCTATCGTCAATCTTTTCCACAAGGCCAGCAAGCCCTTGGAGTGCCAAAACAATATCTTTCTTGAGCTCATTACTTTGTAATAGTAGTAAAGTTGGAAGGGACCTTGGAGGTCATCTAGTCCAACCCCCTGCTCAGGCAGGAAACCCTACACCATTTCGGACAAATGGCTGTCCAGTCTCTTCTTAAAAACTTCCAGTGTTGGAGCATTTACTGCTTCTGGAGGCAGGCTGTTCCACTGATTAATTGTTCTCATTGTCAGGAAGTTTCTCCTTAGTTCTAGGTTGCTTCTCTCCTTGATTAGTTTCCACCTGTTGCTTCTTGTCCTGCCTTCAGGTGCTTTGGAAAATAGCTTAATTCCCTCTTCTTTATGGCAGCCCCTGAGATATTGGAATACTGCTATCATGTCCCCCCTTGTCCTTCTCTTCGTTAAACTAGACATACCCAGTTCTAGCAACCGTTCCTTATCTGTTTTAGCCTCCAGTCCCCTAATCGTCTTGATTGCTCTTCTCTGAACTCTTTCTAGAGTCTCAACATCTTTTTACATCGTGGTGACCAAAACTGGATGCAGTATTCCAAGTGTGGCCTTACCAAGGCATTGAAGAGTGGTATTAATACTTCATGTGATCTTGATTCTATCCCTCTGTTAATGCAGCCTAGCACTGTGTTGGCCTTTTTGGCAGCTGCAGCACACTGCTGGCTCATATTTAGGTGATTGTCTACTAGGACTCCGAGGTCCCTCTCACAGTTACTACTATTGAGCATGGTGCCACCTATGCTGTACTTGTGCATTTGGTTTTTCTTGCCTAAATGTAGAACCTTGCTTTTTTCACCATTGAATTTCATTTTGTTAGTTAGTGCCCAGTGTTCAAGTCTGTCCAGATCCTTCTGTATCTTAAGCCTGTCTTCTGGAGTGTTGGCTATTCCTGCCAGCTTGGTGTCGTCTGCAAATTTGATGAGTTCCCCATCTATCCCTTCCTCCAAATCGTTGATGAAGATGTTGAAGAGTACTGGGCCCAGAACAGAGCCCTGGGGCACCCCACTACACACTTCCCTCCATATAGATGCAGTTCCATTGAGGACCACTCGCTGAGTACGGCCGGTCAGCCAGCTATGGATCCATCTGGTGGTGATGCTGTCTAACCCACATTTTTCTATCTTATCAAGTAGTAGGTTGTGATCTACTTTATCAAATGCCTTACTGAAGTCCAAGTAAATTATGTCCACAACATTCCTCTGATCCACTAATTTTGTCACTTGGTCAAAGAATGCAATAAGATTTGTCTGGCATGATCTATTTTTGACAAACCCATGTTGGCTTTTAGTAATGACTTTGTTTGCCTCTAGGTGTTCGTTGATTCATTGTTTGATTATCTTTTCCAGGATCTTCCCAGGTATTGAGGTGAGGCTGATAGGTCTGTAATTTCCTGGATCCATTTTTTTTCCTTTTTTGAGGATGGGAACTACATCAGCTCTTTTCCAGTCCTCTGGTAGTTCCCCTGTGATACAGGATCTTTGAAAAATATAGTTCAGTGGTTTCGATATCACATCTGCCAGTTCCTTGAGAACTCTGGGGTGTAATCCATCTGATCCTGGCGATTTGAACTCATCTAGGCTGGACAGGTGCTCACTTACCATTTTCTTGCCTATCTTAACTTGTGTTTCTATTTTGTTTTTTATGGCACTATTTTTGATAGGTTGGTCTGTTTTTTCTCTTTGTGTAAAGACAGATGCAAAAAATGAGTTAAATAGTTCTGCTTTCTCCCTGTTGCTTGTCACCTTCTTGCCACTTCCACCCACTAATGGACCAATCATTTCCTTCACTTTTTTCTTGTTTTTTACATGTTGAAAGAAGCTTTTTTTGTTATTTTTGACTTTGGGCGCAAGCCTTAGTTCATTTTGAGCCTTGGCTTTCTTCACTTCATCTTTGCAGGCTCGGGCTATTTGCTGATATTCTGACTTAGTTATGTTCCCCTCTTTCCACTTTCTATACTTGTCCTTTTTATCTTTCAATTTGTCAGAGAGTTCTTTATGCAGCCATGCTGGTTTCTTTTGAGAGCTGTTGTTTTTCCTCTTTGTTGGTATTGTGCTAGACTGTGCTTTTATTATCTCATTTTTCAAAATTTCCCAAGCTTCTTGAGTTTTTTTCCCCTTGAGGATTCTCATCCATGGAATCCTTCCCAAGCCCTCTCTAAGTTTATTGAAATTAGCTCTCTTGAAGTCCAAGACTCTAGTTTGACTGTGTTCTATTGCTTGTGCTTCTATAATGTTGAATTCTAATATTGCATGATCACTTCCTCCCAGGGTTCCTATGGCTTCAACACCTTCTATCATTTCATCTCTGTTAGTGAGAATTAGATCCAAAATGGCTAATCCCCTAGTTCCCTTCTCTACTTTTTGGTAGACAAAGTTGTCTGCTAGGTTTGCCAGGAACCTGTTTGATCTTCCACTTGGTGCGGAGTTTGTCTCCCAGTTGATGTCAGGGTAGTTAAAGTCCCCCATTACTATTGTGATGTGCTTCCTACATACCTTAGTTAGCTGACTAACTTTCTTGAGCCAGAAGCTCTGCTGTTTTTTCTAGTGATTTTTCCAAAGTCTTATCTAAAGCATCTTGTAAATCCTGAAGTGTAAGTGCCTGAGGTGGGGGCGAAGGTGGAGAAGGTTTAGGTTTGGGTTGTTGTACAGTCTGAGTTACTGGAGAGGCAACTGAAGTTTTAGAAAGAGAAGAAAGTCCAGGACGTTTTGAAGCCATTTTTTTAAAAAAGGGAGGGGTTTTCCCCCCCTTCCCTTTTTCAAAAAATAGTAATATAATAACAAAGGAGAAGAAAAAGCAATCCCCCCTTAAAAAAAGGGAATAAGAATTTTTCCCCTTTAAAATGAACCAAGTCTATTACATTGTTAAAACTTTGTTGCCAGTTTAAAAATAGTAAGTAAAAAATAAAAAGTGAAAGTTCTCAAACAAAGAAAGTGACAAAGAAGGAGGATTCCTGCGCCATATTTCTTCACTCCAATTAGAATAGTAACAGGAGTAGATGTTAATTCAAACTGAGTTAGGTTTAAAGTAAAATCATCAATTCTTCTCTTCCTGACCGCTCTGTCTGCTTTTGAGTTAACTTACTGTTCCCATCAGACAGCAGCAGTGGAGGCAGCGTCTAGCTTCGTTCTCTATGTTAACAGCTTTTGTAGTCTTTTGCAGGTACTCCATATTCCTCTACAGTAAAAAACAATGCTTCATTTGTCATACCTGGTACCTAATCAAGTGAGAGTTATCTTCCACAGGCCTTCCTTTCCCATTAGTCAGAAGTCTTATTCTCCATGTCTAAGGAAATACATACAGAATTTGCCCATCAAAGTACTATATCAGATGACTGGCATAACTACCTTGGCCCTAAGTTCCTACCTGAGTACTTTTGTTGTTGTTAGTTGCAAAGTCATGTCTGACCCATCGTGACCCCATGGACAATGTTCCTCCAGGCCTTCCTGTCCTCTACCATCTTCTGGAGTCCATTTAAGCTCACACCTACTGCTTCAGTGACTCCATCCAGCCACCTCATTCTCTGTCGTCCCCTTCTTCTATTGCCCTCAATCTTTCTGAGCATTAGGCTCTTTTCCAGTGAGTCCTTCCTTCTCATTAGGTGGCCAAAGTACTTGAGTTTCAATTTCAGGATCTGGCCTTCTAAAGAGCAGTCAGGGTTGATCTCCTCTAGGACTGACCAGTTTGAACGCCTTGCAGTCCAGGGGACTCGCAGGTGTCTTCTCCAGCACCATAGTTCAAAGGCCTCAATTCTTTTGTGCTCAGCCTTTCTGATGGTCCAACTTTCACAGCCATACATTGCAACTGGGAAAACCATGGCCTTGACTATATGTACTTTTGTTGGCAGGGTGATGTCTCTGCCTTTTAGTATGCTGTCTAGATTTGCCATAGCTTTCCTCCCCAGGAGCAAGCGTATTTCAATTTCTTGGCTGCAGTCCCCATCTGTGGTGATCTTGGAGCCCAGGAAGATAAAATCTGTCATCAAGAGGCTCTTTAGTTCCTCTTCACTTTCTGCCATTAGAGTGGTATCACCTGCATATCTTAGGTTGTTGATATTTCTCCCAGCAATCTTAATTCCAACTTTTGATTCATCTAGCCCTGCCTTTCTCATGATGTGCTCTGCATATAAGTTAAATAGGCAGGGTGACAGAATACAGCCTTGCCGGACTCCTTTCCCAATTTTGAACCAATCAGTGGTTCCGTGTCCAGTTCTCACTGTTGCTTCTTGACCCACATATAGGTTTCTTAAGAGACAAATAAGATGGTCTGTTAGTCCTATCTCTTTAAGAACTTGCCACAATTTGTTGTGATCCACACAATCAAAGGCTTTAGCATAGTCAATGAAGCAGAAGTAGATGTTTTTCTGGAACTCCCTAGCTTTCTCCATGATCCAGCGTATGTTGGCAATTTGATCTCTAGTTCCTCTGCCTCTTCGAAATCCTGCCTGTACTTCTGGTAGTTCTCAATCCACATACTGCTGGAGTCTAGCTTGTAGGAGTTTAAGCATAACTTTACTTGCATGTGAAATGAGTGCAATGGTGCGATAGTTTGAACATTCTTTGGCATTGCCTTTCTTTGGAATTGGAATGTAAACTGACCTTTTCCAATCCTGTGGCCACTTTTGAGTTTTCCAAATTTGCTGGCAAATTGAGTGTAGCACTTTTACTGCATCGTCTTTTAAGATTTTGAATAGCTCAGCTGGAATACTGTCACCTCCACTAGCTTTGTTGTTGCTCAGCTTTGCTAAGACCCATTTCACTTCACATTCTAGGATGTCTGGCTTGAGGTCAGTGACCACCCCATTGTGGTTATCAGGGATGCTAAGCTCGTTCTTGTATAGTTCTTCTGTGTAATTTTGCCACCTCTTCTTATTCTCTTCTGCCTCTGTTAGGTCCCTGCCATTTTGGTCCTTTATCGTGCCCATCTTTGCATGAAACATTCCCTTCATATCTCCAATTTTCTTGAAGAGATCTATGGTTCTCCCTATTCTATTGTTTTCTTCTATTTCTTTGCACTGTTCATTTAAGAGGGCATTCTTATCTCTTCTAGCTATTCTCTGGAATTTTGCAATCAATTGGGTGTATCTTTCTCTTTCTCCCTTGCCTTTTGCTTCCCTTTTTTCCTCAGCTATTTGCAAAGCTTCCTCAGACAGCCATTTTGCTTTCTTGCATTTCTTTTTGGGGGGGGGATGGTTTTAGTTGCTACCTCTTGTACAATGTTGCGAACTTCCATCCATAGTTCTTCAGGCACTCTGTCTATCAGATCTAATTCCTTAAATCTATTTGTCACCTCTACTGTATATTCATCAGGGATATGATTTAGTTTATACCTGAGTGGCCTAGTGTTTTTCCCTACTTTCTTCAATTTAAGCCTAAATTTTGCAACGAGAAGCTTATGATCTGAGCCACAGTCAGCTCCTGGTCTTGTTTTTACTGACTGTATAGAGCTTCTCCATCTTTGGCTGCAGAGTACATAGTCAATCTGATTTCTGTTTTGACCGTCTAGTGATGTCCATATGTAGAGCCGTCTCTTGGGTTGTTGGAAAAGAGTGTTTGCTATGACCATCGTATTCTCTTGACAAAATTCTATCAGCCTGTGCCCTGCTTCATTTTGCACTCCAAGGCCAAACTTGCCTGTTATTCCAGTTATCTTTTGGCTTCCTACTTTAGCATTCCAATCCCCCATGATGATAAGTGTACTTAATAGAACCCAATTCCAAAGTTTCATAGAGACTATTATAATAATTTTATGTTGTCAGATTCACAGCTGACAACTCAAGGCTTTATTGGTGGATGAGCAATGTCTCTTTCCTAGTTGTTACATCACAAGATGTTTTGCTTTTTGCTTACTGTCTATGGAGATTCTCAGTCATCCAGGTCATGGTTGTACCAAAGGTGTCTTTTTTAAAAAGGCAACTGGACTTAGTTTTTCTGTGAAGATGTTTCGCTTCTCATCCAAGAAGCTTCTTCAGTTCTGACTGAATGGTGGAGATTGGAAGGATTTAGATTCCTTGTCAAGGACTACAAAGGAATATAAATCCTTCCAATATAAATCCTTCCAAGGACTATAAATCCTTCCATTCAAATAAGGTTCTCTGCGAAAGTACCTTTTTGTGTGTCACCTCAGGAAGCCTTTTTTAGAAAAGAAATGATAACAACACCACACTGGTGGACCTATGATCAAATAATATTTTTAATAAAGGTGAACCTTGCCTCAAATCCAAAGAAGAGCTGGAATCAGAAGAACGTGTCTGTCACTGGTTTACATATTTACAGTTGAAAGAAAGGTTGAAATTAGATTTTTAAAATCATGGGTTTAACCTTGTAAAAAACGAATTCGAAATTGTACTGTGTGGTAATGATGAACATACTATTGTCAAGGTTTATAAACTATAGGGATAGAATCAAGACCACATGAAGTGTCAATACCAATTTATAAGACCACACTTGGAATATTGCATCCAGTTTTGGTTGTCACAATGTAAAAAAAAAAGATATTGAGACTCTAGAAAGAGTTCAGAGAAGAGCAATCAAGACGATTAGGGGACTGGAGGCTAAAACATATAAAGAATGGTTGCTGGAATTGGGTATGTCTAGTTTAATGAAAAGAAGGACTAGGGGTGACATGATAGCAGTGTTCCAATATCTAAGGGGTTGCCACAAAGAAGAGGGAGTCAACCTATTCTCCAAATCACCTGAAGGCAGGACAAAAAGCAATGGATGGAAATTAATCAAGGAGAGAAGCAACCTAGAACTAAGGAGAAATTTCCTGACAGTGAGAACAATTAACCAGTGGAACGGCTAGCCTTCAGAAGTCCTAGTTGTGCTATCACTGGAGATTTTTAAGAAGAGATTGGACAACCATTTGTCTGAAATGGTATAAGGTTTCCTGACTGAGCAGGGGGTTGGACTAGATTAGAAGACCTCCAAGGTCCCTTCTGTGAGGTACACAAGAAATGTACATGTTATAATTTTTCATTTCTGTTAAAGGAATATAGAGGCACTTAGCTAAGGTATTTTTAGGAAAGGAGATGTAGTAAGCTGGAGGAATAGAGAGAAACTATATACACTGACTTAAAACATATTTTTAGGATAGTGCACACTATTGTAGAATAGCATATAGCTTATGAATAACATATTATTCAATTTATATAAGGTTTATTCTTTATAAAAACTGTCTAGAGTTAGTATTTTAAAGTATAACTATGAACCAAAGTGCAGCCATGTTTAACCGAAGCATGAACTCTGTTACACACATAGCTTCTAGATGAAAAGCAGACACTCTTATAGATAAACAAGGGAAGACATAAATCCTTTACAATTGCAATTATCCAATTTGGGTAACAGTTCACCTTGTAGATAAGGCTATACCCTTAGTTAGCAGGATGTTACAAATCATGCCACAGAAAAGGGAGGGGAGATAAGACAGGAACAAAAGGAGCTTTTGATCTAATAATTGGAGGGTTTGGTAATTGTAATGGTTGCTAGATGGTCAGAAAGCATGTGACCAATTCAAACCTATCAACTGGGTTTCAGTTGGAAGGATGTGGCGTGATGCACGGGACAGGGTATAAAAACCTTTGCAAAAATTCATTCAGTGTGGCTTTTTATTTGCATATAGAAGGGTACTCCAGCTTTGCAAAAGCTTTAATAGAACTTGTTTTGTTTTCCAACACCCTTGGAGTTGAATTTTTATTCCTCACATTCCAACTCTGTTAGTCTGTTATTCTTGTGAGAAGTTTTATATCAAAATATATTTTACTCTTTATACTTTTTCCAACTTCCCTTAAAATATTAACACAATCCACAATGGTCTGAGAATCAGTGCTTCCACTAGATAATTGATGGTCAAGCTGAAACTAAATTAATCAAGTAAAAAATAGCAAACAGGAAAATCCTTCTCAAACTTCCTCAAACCCCCAAATAAGTTACCCAGACCTAATCCACATATCAAAGGTTAAGGTGTGCAAACACAAACAGAGTTAATTAAATTAAGTCTCCCAGAAAAACTGCATGTTCACAAGTATAAAAATACCTACATACACACACAACCCTCAAGTGTCACCCTAGAATCAGCATGTGACACTCTGGACAAGCTCCCCCTATAAAAATCTGCTGTACCCCATTTCTCTGTAGCCTGCCCCTAAAAACAAACTGTTTTGCTTTTAGGAATAAATATTTCTTCTTTCCTCATAGCTGTCTGGATCTCATTTTTATTTATTCTTGTGCATCCCCAACTCGAGTTGCATCCCCAAATTATTCTTCTGACAATATGGCACCCCAGATGCAACTCGAGACTAACCTGGCCACTGGACCTAGCCTGGGTAAGTTCATCCAGCTAGCAACAGACCATTTTTGTCTGGATGTTGCTCCCGGGCTCTGCCCACTTGACACTGGTAGTAAAGGGGCTTTGAGTTTGAACCAGACAGCTGCTTGAAAAGACGCATCTTTTAAGTACCTCCAAATTTCTGTTTTTTGTGCCCAGGGAGTGAGTGAATTGTGTGTGCATATGTGTGGGTTTTTCCCTTCTTTCCTTTCCACTACTGTTTGATTTTATGCTCTGTGCCTTGCCTAACTACCCCAAACTCTTGTGAGCTTCACCCGGCTGTGACCAAGAGACTATGGATAGCAAGGGGGATTGGCACTCCAAGGGGCTGTGAATCACAGTAGGTTGCATGTGGAAACATAGAGTGGATGCACAAGTTTTATTTGCGTGATTGTCAGTCTCATTTCATATCAAAATGAGATATTATATATGGAGGGACCTGTACCTTTTTAATAAAAAGGTCCTCCTGAGTGAGGAGTTCCACTCAAGAAAACTGTTAGGTGGGAGGAAGTGCCCATACTGCTCCAAATATAGCAGTCCTCCCAAGTGAAAGGCTTGAAAACTGAACGGTGGGTAAAGGTAGGGCAGCTACATACCTTGCTTAGGAGGTCTCCCGGGTGTACGCCTACACCCCAAACCAACAGGGTCACACACAGTGGTGGGATTCAAATATGTGAACAACCGGTTCTCTGTGTGGATGCCGCTTCCAGAAGTCCATTCTGGACCTGGGCAACAAAAAATTAGATACTGGTTCTGCCGAAGTGGTGTGAACTGGCTGAATCCCACCACTGGGCATGTGTATCAGGAAAAGGGAACTCCAGCTTTGCATGTTTCCCCAACCTCTCCATTAGGAAGGTTGCTGGATGCCTGGATTTAGGCAGGCAGATTCCTGGTGTACGCTGGAATCAAAAAGCAAAATGCACAGGATTTATGTAAAAAAAATGGACTAAGCTATGGGATGAGACTAGTACAGTGGTGGCGAACCTATGGCACGCGTGCCACAGGTGGCATGCAAAGCTGTCCCTGTGGGCACACACACCATCACCCTGGAGGGAGGCGGGGCCAGACTGCTCTCTTCTGCCTCTCCATGTGTGCCTGCGCTCTTGGCTCTCTTTCTCTGCATTGAGAGCCCGGGCTGGATGGTGGAAAAAGGCCTCTGTTGCCTGGATCGCCACCGTTTCCCCCACCCACTGTGCAGATTGCACTACCGCGTTCTCCCCCCACCGCATTTTCCAGGCCTCCGGCACCTGCATCTTCTCTGTTTTGCAACCCACGAATTAACTCTAAAAATCTTTTCTATATCTTTCAACATTCCTTCAGGATCAATTTCCAAAATAGAGGCCAATTCTACTGCAATTTCTTCTCTCAAACTCTCCTTAATATTTTCCTTCAGGCCCCTTATTCTCAAAGCATATTCCATTTCTCTGTATTGTGACATTATAATTTCATTCTGTGTAACATCCACATTTTCTTCTATTTTTTCATCTCTATCTTGTAATATTTCAACATTACCGACCACTTCATCCACCCTGTCGTCAATCTTTTCCACAAGGCCAGCAAGCCCTTGGAGTGCCAAAACAATATCTTTCCTGAGCTCATTACTTTCTTGAGCCAGAAGCTCTGCTGTTTTTTCTAGTGATTTTTCCAAAGTCTTATCTAAGGCATCTTGTAAATCCTGAAGTGTAAGTGCCTGAGGTGGGGGCGAAGGTGGAGAAGGTTTAGGTTTGGGTTGTTGTACAGTCTGAGTTACTGGAGAGGCAATTGAAGTTTTAGAAAGAGAAGAAAGTCCAGGATGTTTTGAAGCCATTTTTTTAAAAAAGGGAGGGTTTTTCCCCCCCTTCCCTTTTCCAAAAAATAGTAATATAAGAACAAAGGAGAAGAAAAAGCAATTCCCCCTTAAAAAAAGGGAATAAGAATTTTTCCCCCTTTAAAATGAACCAAGTCTATTACATTGTTAAAACTTTGTTGCCAGTTTAAAGATAGTAAGTAAAAAATAGAAAGTGAAAGTTCTCAAACAAAGAAAGTGACAAAGAAGGAGGATTCCTCCGCCATATTTCTTCACTCCAATTAGAATAGTAACAGGATTAGATGTGAATTCAAATGAGTTAGGTTTAAAATAAAATCATCAATTCTTCTCTTCCTGACCGCTCTGTCTACTTTTGAGTTAACTTACTGTTCCCATCAGATAGCAGCAGTGGAGGCAGCGTCTAGCTTCGTTCTCTTCGGAGAACAAAGGCATCCAAGGAAACAGAGCAACACCCAGACTCCGAGGGAGCTCTCACTTCATCTCCCAGAAAAAAAAAACTGGGAAAGTTGTGAGGTTCTACCTCTATCCCGGCAAAGGCTCACCTCCCTCCCTTCACCCGGGAGGAAAGTTTCAAGCCGCAAAACAGGTGATCGTTGCTGTTTTTGCCAGCTTTTACGATTTCCCGGGATGGGCAGCTGTTAAACAGCAGCCGTCGGCACGGCTCAGCCACAGGAAGCCAATCGGCACTTATATTTCTTGATGCTCAAAAAGCCTTTGACAATTTAAACTGGCAATTTATGTTCCAACAGTTGACGGAAATGGATTTTGGTAAAAACTTTACAAATGCAATTCAGGCAATTTATAATAAACAAACAGCAAGGATACTTTTAAATGGAGATTATACAGATAGTTTCGATATTTAAAAAGACAGGGATGTCCACTATCCCCTTTGTTATTTATTCTTACATTGGAAGTGCTGGCCAGGAATATTAGGCAGGATATGGAAATTAAAGGACTGGAAATAAAAGATCAGAAATATAAACTACACGCCTTCGCAGACGATTTGGTTTTTATTTTGGAGGAGCCATTGGAAACAGCTACTAAACTTTTGCAGAAAATAGAGAAATTTGGAGAAGTGGCTGGCTTGAAAATAAATAGGGAAAAGACCAAGGTACTTATGAAAAACCTAACAGACAAACAGAAAACGCAACTTGTAAAAAAGGCAAGCCTTCAAATAGCCCAAAAAATCAAATATTTGGGTATCCACTTAACAGCTAAATATACAACAATAAAAGAAGATAATTACGAAAGACTATTGAAACAAATAAAAGTAGATCTGGAAAGGTGGAAAAACCTTCAGCTGTCGTTGTTAGGAAGAATAGTGACTGTGAAGATGAACATCTTACTGAAGCTACTTTTCCTATTTCAAACAGTCCCTGTCAAATTGGGTAAGAAATTCTTTGATGATTTAAATGCAACAATACTGAGATTTATATGGCAAGGGAAGAAAGCACGAATTAAAACCAAATTGTTACAAGAAACTAAAGACATAGGGGGTTTTGGACTGCCGGATTGGAGACTTTATTATCAAGCAGCCATTTTGCTTTGGCTCAAAGAATGGATTACATTGAGAAATAAACAACTTTATTTAGAGGGACATGATTTGCAACTGGGTTGGCACGCGTTTTTGTGGTATGGGAAAAATAAAGTACATAAGTACTTTCAAAATCATGCCATAAAGAATGTACTGCTCCCAGAATGGGAAAGAATTAAACAAAAAATTTATACGAAAATACCTGAGTGGCTCTCAACAATGGAAGTGTTTGCTTATCCAAATTTAATTAACTATGACAAACTTGTCATTTATAAAGACATTTTAGAGAACAACTAATTTTAATGACTATTTTTACTTTTGAATACTCTGGGGTCCCGAAAAAATCTCTATTATAGAATATTATTAGTTTACTTATTTGGAGAATATTGTTTCTTTTACTCTTTTAATGAAAAAAAAAACTTTAATGGGGTCTGGAAAAAGATTCTATAATTGACTGGGGACATGTTGTGGTGAAATCTGACACTGCAATTGTTTTCTCTTCCTTGGATATTGAGGCTGGCTTTGACCTTCAAATTATCATAAAAGGGAAAAGATAAAGAAGCTGAAATAGCTGGGTGATGAAACTATCTGTTGGAAATTGTGGAGGTGGATACTGGCTGATTGTTATTAAATATAGCCTCCACTAAAAGATTAAAGGATTATTTTTAATTACTACTGAAATGGAGGAACCCTCCCTACAACTTAACTATAAGCTCATACTGGAAAAAAGTCTTGAAACCACTGAACAAATGGATTCTAGAATGAAAGAGGTTATTTTAGAACTACAAATCAAAGCTCAAACTTTAACTGATCAATCTACAGGCCAAGAAATAGCAGAGGAGGAACAGATCAACATTCAAGAGGCCTGTATGCAACACTATGTACAACTTAATGAGATGGAGGAACCTGATTCACATCTCAATTACAAATTCATACTGGAAAAAAAAATTGAAGTTACTGAGCAAATGAACTCTAGAATGGAAGCCAAAGATGTTGCTCCAAAACTGCAAACTGATTACCAGACCCCAATTGATTATTCTATAGCTTAAAAAACAACAGAAGAGGAACAAACTAACACCAAAGAGGACTTTATACTATTTTATATACAATCCAGTGACACTTTTGATGATCAAAAAGTGACTTCAATTAAACCATATGCAACTTCAAAAGCTACAGGAATCAATGTTCAAATACGACCTATTGGAAACTGTGACAACTTTGACAACCAATTACCAATTATAATATTGGACACAACCAACTGTGTGTCACAGGTTCCGACTAATGAAGCACTTCAAAGAACTTTCAGGCATGTTTCCTAAAATCTTTATTTTCAGAGCTACAGTTTTGCCGGTCACCATGATGGACTGGTTGATGCCAGAATCTGAACTTCCTGTCGCTGGCATCAAGCTTTCCTTGCTCAACCCCTCCCTTCTCATGCAGTCACAGGTCACATTATCCAATTAGTGAGAAGGTCAAACGTTTACTTCCTCTTTCTTTCCCGGGCTTTTTCCCCCGCCCAGTCTAAGCTAAGTATTAACCCAATAAACGCCAGACAGTTTTGCATATTGTCAAAGCAAGAATATACAGTATTTGCAGCATTGACACTGTGTTACTCAGCTTAACAAATACTGAGATTTGAATTTTTAGGGCAACAATGGATTAATTACAAAGGAGCCAGCTCCTTAAAATTCATAATGGGATGCTCTCCTTTGATTCAAATGATACCTTGAGGAATGAAAGGAGATCTATTTGTTGATATAGAGGCTCTGTTATGGAAACCTGCTTGGCACAAAAAGAAAGCTAGAGTAAGATTTAAAAATGGGATTTAAAACTGTATTTAATGGGTTAAAAGGCTTTTCAGATATATGGACTGATTTAATGTTTGGGTTTTAGACTTATAACCGAGATGAAAATCATTGGTCAGATTATAGTTTGGAATTGTGAATATATATATACGGAATAGAATAAGAATGTAGTTTTTGGAATAATATGTTTACTTTAGGTATGATAACTACTGTGTAATGGAATAAGAACAAGGAAATGGATTGTGACAATGGAAGATATGGTATTAGTAAATGAGGAGTTATTAGTATAAGAAATAGAATATATTTGGGAAATGTAAGAGTGTAATTTTTGGAATAATATGTTTATTTTAGATATTATAATTATTATCTTATGAAACGAGGGAAATTAGGGATACCTGAAGTTTAAACAATATGCTTATTTAAGGCTAAATTGGAATATAGTAATTGGAAGTTAGTAAAACTTAAAAACAGGATTTGGACTGGTATAGGTAAAATGTTATTGATAATTCTATTGATTGACTGAATTTTATTTAGAAATGTATTAATTTGAATATGTTACATTAACTGAGGGAAATTGAGAGGGAATTTTTAAGGAGTTAATCTGAGTTATATATGTATGACTTTGTTTTTGGATAATTGATTACCCCATCACCACATTGTTTCCTAAGCATGTTGATGTAAAAATTGAAAAATTAATAAAACTTGTTTTAAAAAAAAGATAGAAGGGTGGAGTGAAACCCCGCCCCTCTGACTTTTGGAGGATTTTTACTTCTGGGGTTTTCTTCTTTTTTTCCCCCAGGAAATCAGTCAGGTAGAAGAGAGAGTATCAATATCCTTACCCAGTTCAATCAAGCTGTTTATGATCATGCTTAATCTAGTGCTTTTTGGCTTCGGCTGCATGTAGCTTGGGCTAGATTCACAGAGGACGCTAGCCGTTCTTCTGTCAGTTTCTGGAGAGCTTTCCCTGGACATCTGGATCGACTGCTGTCTCCCCACGATTGTCGGGGCTTCCCTCCTTCTTTGCCACCTCTCCGGGGCGGCTTTTGGCCCATTTAGGGTCACCAAACAGAAAGAAATCAGCTGTAGGGCATGGAGCCCACGATCCCTTGGCTGTTGCACTAAACTGCGCAGAACCAGAAGCCTATTTGAATATAGTCTTGTTCTGTTTTCTAAAAGTTATCTATTTTCCACCATATTAAACCATCTAATCAATAATACAGTATCCCCTCTAATAAATCACAACCATTATATGTATTGTCTGGGTGAACCAATAAATCAGTAATATACATAAATTTTTTCGTTTAGGTCTAATTTTTAAAAGCTCAAATACTCCCTCTCTTTTTCTGGTAATATCTATTATCTCATAATGGGCCAACAGAATTCTTATTTTCAACTGATTTCCAAATATTTTATATTAGGTGACCAAAATTTCCTTTATTATTCAATTATAATGTTACTTTATTTTCTAAAAATTATCTATTTTCCACCATATTCAACCCTCTAATTAGTAATATGAAATCCCCTCTAATAAATCAAAACCCTTATTTTCTTCAGCCTTACTCTGGCTTTCTTCCTTTGCCAACTAACCTTCCATGTCAATGCTTTTGAATCATCAAATAGTTCTCCCTCTATTATTATATATATTTGGAATAAGAAAGACCCTTTGGTTGCAGTTTTTTTGGAAGAACTAGCCCATTTGTATTTATTAGATCACCTCCCTATTACTCCAATTTCCCACAATTGTCCTAATAGGTTTATCTTCCCTTCAATCTGTTCTTCTTCCTTTCCCTCAAATTTCTTCTGATTTTTGTAAAAAGTCTTTTCCATTTTCAGTGTTGTCACTCCCTGTTCTGATTTTTCCATTGGTTGGATCTGTTGGTCAATTGAGTCCTCTGTCTTAATGTTTAGTTGTTCCCCTTCTCCTGTTATTTTCTGCATTGTTAGTTCTTTGGTTATAGTCAAGATCTGGGTTTGTATATTTAAGCTGGCATCTTGTTCCTTTATGTTGCATCTCATTTTGTCACAAGCTGAAATAATGGTTTTGTGTATTGATTTCAACATGGAAAGGATTTTTTCCTGATCTTCATCCATATTCTCTTGATAGTATGTTAAGGTGAAGACCTTAGAATCAAATGTTAAAAATAGTTTTTTGTTTTTTATAGCTAGATATGGGACATCTATTTCACGTGTTATAGATGGTCTTTACAGTAGAAATTGTTTGTGAAGTAAGAGTTTTTAGTCCAAGGTATTCCATCATCTCGTATAATAACATATGCTTATCATGTAAAGAAACAGGAAAGCAATTCCCCATGTATAGCTCTGAAAGTCAGTAAAAGTTTACATTCATAGTTCAAACAGGCCAGATATGCCGCCCAGAAGTTCCTTCTTTGCAGCTGAGTTTTTCACAGGTGGTAGCAGTCAAGGTCAAAGAAGGTTTTTCTGGAGTCTGGGCTTCTTTTAGGCAATAACAAGTTGTAATACCATACTTCGCCACAAGATGTCACCGATGCTGTTTAAAGCTTTTTAAGTCCAAAGTTTTTATGATAGTTTTTCAAGTCTTATTTCTTTTTTTAAAAAATAAAAACAAATGTCTCCAGTAAGAATAGGAACACTTTTAGTCCCCAAGTTTCGAAAGCATATACATCCAATTAGATTAAAACTGTTCTTATAGTTGCTCTGTTTCCCCTGGGTAATTAGTCACCACTTTTCTTAGAGGGTGGGGTAGAAATTCCCTTCCCTCTCTCCTCACAGGGGGAAAAATATTTTGGGCAGCTTTTACAGGAAAAAATACTTAAAGTCTCAAAGAGAAGATCAGATCTCACCCAGTTTCATCCGCATTGCTTTAAAGGTGCTTGGTGGTGATTTTGACTTTGTCTGTCAGCAGCTTAGTGATGAGCCATATTGCTATGGCCGGTCTTTCCCCCGCTGGTTTGGAGGGCTTCCCCGGATCCAATGGAAGGGCTGCTGCCCTCCTGCGATCAAGCAGGGATCCCCCCTTGCTCGTCGCCCCTAGAGGGCGACTTTTGACCCTTTCCAGGGTCCTCCAGCAGGATGAAATTGAACATGAAAGATGGAGCTCATCTTCCAGTGTCCGCGGCACTGTGATGGCAAACTGGAAGTCAACACCAGGGCATCATCTGACTGTGACAAAGGAAATATTGACAGATCCACCACCAGATCATGTCGTCAGTGATTGTATAGCATTTGTGTTTATTCATATCATTTTTATAATCTTATTATACAAATGATACAAATTACAATTTTTGTGCAGTTCAAAATATCTGTTGACCACATAAATAATTGTGAATGACACCCATTTGTGAATGGAGTCATTATACAAGTGACATAAATTGCTACAAATAACATAACTTGCAATTTAACAGATACTGATCCATAAAAGAAGGGTTCTCTGTACTCTGTACTGTTAGTCTCACATACAGGGTTGTAGCTCATTGATGAATGTATGTTTTGCATTCAAAATATTCTTTTTTTTTCAGAGCCTCACCTCTCTAAGTAAAATTGGAAAATTCTGAAAACCTGGATAATTATTTCTGAATATATCTTTTGAGTTTTAACTTCCAGACCCCTTGAGCATCATGTCTGGTTTTCAGGGGTGATCAGTAGTTTAAACTATCTGATTGCCCAATTCATTGGACCAGTGGCCCCCAAACCTTTTGGGCACCTGGGACAGGTTCTGTGGAGAAAGGTTTTTCCGTGGACTGGAGGGGGCGTGGTTTCGTGTGCTACCTGCATCCCATGGATGGGGCTTCGCTTGTTTGCAGGGCCTGGTTTCTTGCATGCCGTGGCCCAGTGCCAGTCCACAGACCACGGTTTGGGCCCCCCTGCAATCAATCAATTTATTATTATAGCCAAAGGCCAACACATAAATTAAACATTCAAATAAAACAAAACTAAACAGAACCAACACAAGAAGACATAGCAATATATTACAATTAATGATGTAATCAATGGGTGACCAAGGTCTGCCTAGTTTTACAGACAGTATGACAAAACCTAGCTACTTTCAGAAAAACTGAATCGTACTGGCCTGACAATAAAAATACATTAAGTATAGTCTAATGCTGGGTAAAAACATGTAATAAAATAATATTGTAAACAATTATTAAAAAGATCTAAAATTTTTATTTATGTTTCTGGCGAATCCCCAATGCTGCTGTGCAGAATCTAGCCACCTGCACCGTGATCACTGCCTGCTCGTCCTTAAGCAGCCACTGGAGATAAATACTTTCCGAATGACCAGGATACCTCTCAATTATGGGGAGGATATGGTTTTTCCAAATAGCTCTATAGAAGGAACATCGAAGGAGTATGTCCAATGGTCTCCACCTCTCCTGAGCCACAGGAGCAGAGTCTTTCAGCCAATGGTGTCTTTTTATACTTGCTGTACAGGACGGCCGATGGAAACGCATGGCACCATTCAAGTGAGAATGCTTTCCGGTGGTTTACTGACTCCAACTGACTTCTGGAGCCAGAAACAGCGGAGCTATACCTAAGTCCACTTGCCTCTCAATGTCCTCCACCCTTTGAGGCAAGGTTTGTTTTGCTTGGTCATAGTCCAATTTGAGAATTGAGGCTGACGAGAAGCCTAGTTTGGCAAGGTTGGACTCGACTGCCTTGATTCATGAAGAGGAGAATTTATCTTGAAGAATTAATGGAGCAAGGCCTTGCGGAAAGCAATTAAGCCTTAGCCAGATGTTTAAGGAAGCTATACAGATTCTTGCTTCGACTTTTATCAATCCTGTCTCCAGGCACAGAAGTGCATTTGGGACACAGCGTGGCATCTGGAGAATTGTTCTGATAAATTTGGATTGAACTCTTTCCAGTGGTGTAAAATACGAAGCTGAGGGTCCAAGCAAGGTCCTGTAAAGAAGCTGTGCTAGCGACTTGGCCAGAAAGAGCTTAATTGCAGCTGGAACATAGTGTCCTCCCTTTGTGTGGAAAAATTTAAGAACGGCATTCACTGATCGTTGGCCAGAGGCAGCCGCGTATTCTCCATGGGCTTTTTGTGAGCCAGTGGCATGGATAACACTTCCCCCCCCCCCCCGGTACTTAAAGGTGGTTACCTGCTCTCTTTTGTGGCTATTTAAATGCCATGAGTGCCGTTTTGGCCTTTTTGCAAAAGCCATAACCTTTGTTTTCTCATAATTTATGTCCAGTTTATTATATTTGCAATACTGGACAAGGGCTCACAAGGCTCTTTTAAGGCCAACTGGAGTCCTGGAGACGATCACAGTGTTATCTCCATAGAGCAGCAGAACAATGCTTCGGTCACCTATTTTGGGGGGGGGGGTAATTTGGATTATTTAACCATTTTACCATATCATTTATGTAAAAATTGAAGAGCAAGGGGGCCAAAATGCACCCCTGTTTAACCCCCTTTTGAGTTTCAACTGACCTCGAGAGAGACCCTTGCATATTACACCTCACCTTGAGGGATGTTTTGGTATGTAAGGCACGTAACAGATGGAGGAGTCTGTGAACAATTGAGGCAGCTTCGAGCTTCTCCCATAGCTTAGTCCTTGTAACCGTGTCAAAAGCTGCCTTAAGATCTATAAAGACAGTGTATAATGATGCAGGTCTATCTGATGCATATTTTTCAATCAAATGATGAAGAACTTAGCACTGATCTATGGTGTCTCTCCCCTCTCTAAACCCGGCTTGTTCTTCGGCAATCAGGTTCTCAAGATCCAGCCGCTCCTTTAATTTATCTTGAAGGTGTTTGGCATAGTTTGCTGATTATATTTAGCAGACGTATTGGTCTGTAATTGGCAGGGTCATCTCTCTTTCCCTTTTTATAAATTGGGACCACAATTGCCAAGCCCCAATCCTCTGGGACATGGCCGGTGGAGTCAATATAGGTGAATAGCGCTGACAGGACGGGTATCCACGACTCCATATTATTCTTTAGTAATTCGGCCAAAATGAAGTCAGCTCCTGGAGCCTTCCCGATCATGAGTTGGCCAATGAGAGATTTAATTTCAGACTCTGAAACTGGAGGCCACTCAGGTAAATCCTTCATTATAAACCTTGTACTCTCACTGGAGGGGTCTTTTTTTTTTTGTAATATATTTTATTATTATTATTTAAACATAAATCACAATAATTGGTGAACAGTGTGTTGTCTGGGTTACATTTGTAAAACAATCATTAACAATTGATTTCTATAATCCATAATCCACATAATGGTTTTAGTTGATTTCCTCTTTTCCCAAATTATCCTCTTTTGCAAACATTGAGTTAATACAATTCTTATTGTTTTGATAGATAACAATTAAATATATATTTTTCCCAATATTCCTTAAAATAATAATCACATCAATATAATATTTCTTTTCTATCCAAACATTCTGGTTGCCTTATCATAGATCCTGTTACAGTCCTTATTTTAATTTGTTTCTCCCACCAAATTCTAGGTATTCTTACTGGTTAAGATTTTCTCAAAAAATAATTACATTTAAAAATTTAACTCTATTTTTCCATATGAACCATCTCACACTTTTATATTTCTTAAGGAATAGATAAAACAATCAAAAAAAGAAAGGAGAGCAAGAGTAAAGAAACTTAAAAAATAACATACTACTTAAAATATATATCCCTCCTAAGCTAATATATATTTATTTCCTAAATTTCTTATTCTTTTTAACCATAATTTAAAATATGTTTAATCTTTAAACATTCCATTTAATACATCTAGTCATCTAGTCCTTTGACTCTTATTCAAAACATTTTTTATCCATTAAAATTTTCTTAAATTCAATCACATTTAAATTTCTAAAACATTTCCTTTATCTAAGTCATTTCAATTTTTTATATTACTCATATCAAGAAAAAGAACAAAAAGGGGAAAAAGCATACTATATTATTTAGGGAATTCATCCCTCTTAGAATGACATATATATTCCAAAACTTTTCTATTTCTTTAACCATATTCAAACAAATGTTTCTTTTTTTAAGTATTCTCTCTGGTAAGTCCCATCATCTATTTTCTTGGTTTCCACTTTAGTCTTTTTCCTTTGCCCAGTATCTTTCTTAATCAATGTATTTTGCTGAATCAAAAAGTTTTTCCGTATGTTCGTAAATGTTGCTGTAGATACAAAAAGTAAATCAAGTGAAGTGTCTTTGTACGGGGCTTCTGCCTTTCCACGTTTGTTGAAAATCTTTTTCTTTTTCTTTCTCTCCGCTTCTCTTATCATTTCCTTTCTCTCCAATGTTCCTGACATCTCTACAGTCCATTTTATCCAATCTGTTTTCTTGTCCTCAGATTTATTTTGTAGTCTTAAGGGATAAGTTGTTTTTTTTCCAATTCTTGTGAATTTTTTTCCACTAGGATTAAATCATGTTTCCTTGTTTTGTTAAGTTCCATCTTTAAGTCTCTATTCTCAATTCTATATCCATTTATCTGTTTTATCTGCTCCTTCTCTGTTGTTGTTTTCTGCAAATTTTTTGTTGTAGGGTTAACTTAGAAATAGATTGATTTATATTTCCAAAGTTATTGTCAGAATCCAATAATATTTCATTTTAGCTAGCTACTCTGATAAAAACCCATTTCTTACTCTCTCTGGATTCTGTCATACTCCAACACAGGTTACACCCCTTTCAAATAGCTACTGGTCAAAGTTTCAACCCCATGCCAGAACTAACCCCAAACGAACCGGTGATCCCATCACTGAAAGAATGGATGGAACAATTACAAAACACCTGGCCAATAGTTAGAAAAGCACTAGATGAAGCTAGGCATGCATACAAAGCACAAGCCAATAAAAAAAGAGTTGAGCCTACACCATTCATTGTAGGAGAAAGGGTATACTTATCTACAAAATACCTAAAATCCCTACAACCCTGTAAAAAACATGGACCAAAATATATAGGGCCTTTTCCAATTAAAAGAATCATAAACCCAGTAACAGTAGAATTAGAATTACCCAAAAATCTTATTCAAATACACCCAATTTTTCACTGCAGTTTGCTGAAAAGAGAACATCAGTCACCCTTACGGCCAAAAATCCCCACCACCACCTCCAATCATGGTGGAAGGAGAACAACACTTCGAGATAAAGGAAATCCTAGACTCTAGGAGATATCATGGGGCAACTCAATACCTAGTAGCATGGAAACACCTCCCCGCCTCACAAAACGAGTGGGTCCATAAACGTCATGTCAGAGCCCCGAAGCTATTAAAGAAGTTTCATACAGAGTATCCTAACAAGCCAGACTAACTTTTTTTTATTGAAAAGTTTTATAAAAGTTACAATATACACCCCCAAACCCACCCACCCTTAACCCCCCCCCTCTCCCTCCCCCACTTCCCAGAGCTGAGTACAGGGTAACAAATATAATAATCATACTCTAACTAACATTAACCAACTATGTAAATAACCAAGTCTGTAATGCGCTTTAACTCTCCTTTAACGTAAAAATAAACAAATTAAAAATAAACATAATATAAACAAGTTAATAACCTAATTCTTGAACAATACAATATCCAAATTGTTAAACAATATTAATACTAAAAATAATAATAAAACTAATAAAAATTCCACTATAGTAAACTATTAATAATAATAATACTCTAAAATTTACTCATAAAGTAAATGGAACTTTTTAGTCCCATATTTATTCTGAATATAATCTATCCATCTTCTCCAAACCGAAATGTATCTTTCTTGTGAATGATCCTTCAAATAAGCAGAAATCTTAGCCATTTCTGCTAAATTTGACACTTTAAGCATCCATTCTTCTATAGTAGGCAAACAATCCTTCTTCCAATATTGCCCTACCAATAACCTTGCAGCTGTAATCAAATTCAACATCAAATTAGTTTATTTAGCATCACAATCTACAATAACACCCAATAAAAATAATTGTGGAGTAAACTTTATCTTTCTCCTAAAAATCTTTTGAATGTTCCACCAAATCTTAATCCAAAAAGCTTTTATATTTCTGCAAGTCCACCAGATATGAAAATAAGTAGCATCCAAACCACCACATCTCCAACATTTGGGCTGTAAATTAGGATACATACAAGACAACTTTTTAGGATCCAGATGCCATCTATAAAACATTTTATAAAAATTTTCTCTTAAATTTTGGGCCTGGGTAAATTTTACATTTCTAACCCAAATTACCTCCCATATATCCAATGGAATCGGTTCTTGAATATTTTGGGCCCATTTTACCATACAATCTTTAACTAAATCCATTTCTGAATCCAATTCTATTAAAGCATTATAAATTCTCTTTATATGCGCTCGGTTTTGATCTTTAATCTGTTTTACCAAATCCTCATCCATTGAAGTAATACCAACCTTTTGATCTAACTTCCACCTAGCCAACAATTGATTATACTGAAACCATGATTGTACAATATTTTCTTGCTTTAACTCAGCTAACAGTTTTAATTACCAATCATTCCCTACCAATCTAAGTAGTTCCTTATAAGAAATCCTATCCAAATTCACACCCATAGATACCCCCTCTATCGCGTGTCCAGGAATCCACCAGATTGGTATTTTATAATTTAACTTATAATAATACTTCTTCCAGACATGCAATAAAGCACTTCTTAAAATATGAGATTTAAAAGCTTGGTCAACTTTTTTATTATAAATTAAGTATGCATGACACCCATATAATAAATCCCATCCCTCAAGATAAAGTATACTTTTATTTGTTAAATTAAGCCAATCACTAACCAGTGTTAAAACCACCGCATCATAGTATAATTTCAAATTAGGCGCCTTAAGTCCTCCTCTTTCCCGTATGTCTTGTAAGATCTTAAGTTTAATTCTTGGTTTTTTCCCCGCCCAAATAAATTTATTAATACCCTTCTGCCATTCATCCAAATTGGCATCTTTTTAAAAAATTGGTATCATTTGAAACAAGAAAAGAAACTTTGGTAAAACATTCATTTTAACAGCTGCAATTCTCCCCAACAAAGATAATTGCATTTTTTTCCAATTGTTTAAGTCCTTTTGAACTTTTAACCATAATATCTCATAATTATTTTTATACAATTTTACATTAGAAGCTGTAATATATACTCCCAGATATTTAACCTTTTTCACTATTTCAAAACCTGTCAATTTAACTAACGTTTCCTTTTCCTTCATAGTCATATTTTTAGATAATATTTTAGTCTTATTATTATTTACCTTAAAACCAGAAACTTTCCCATACTGAATTATAATTTCCATCAAATCTATAACCGATTGAATCGGTTGAGATAATGTCACCACCAAGTCATCCGCAAAAGCTCTCAACCTGTAATCATTCTTTTTTATTTTTATTCCCTTTATTATAGTTGATTCACGAATTTTAATCAATAAAATCTCCAATGTTAAAACAAACAACAATGGCGACAACGGACATCCCTGTCTTGTACTGTTTTCAGTTTTAAATGTCTCTGTTAATCCCCCATTAATTATAATTTGTGCCGATTGTTGTTGATATATAGCCCTAAGAGAATATAAAAATTTATCCCCAAAATTCATTTTATCAACAACTTTCAATAAAAATTGCCAATTCAACTGATCAAAAGCTTTTTCAGCATCCCAAAATATCAATGCCGCAGGGACTTGATTGTTCTTATCCAAATACTCAATTAAGTTAACAATTTGTCTTACATTATATTTCATATATCTTCCAGTTATAAATCCTGACTGATCACTATGAATCATTTGCTTCAATACTTGCATTAATCTATTTGCCAAAATTTTTGAAAAAATCTTATAATCTGTATTCAAAAGCAATATAGGTCTATAATTCTTAGGCTGGGTAAGGTCTTGATCCTCCTTTGGAATCAGCGATATAAAAGCCCTTCTCCAAGACGGAGGCACTTCTCCTCCAATCTGAATACTATTAAAAAGTTCCTTTAATGGTTCTATCATCTCTTCAGATAATATTTTATAATAAATTGCTGATAATCCATCTGTACCAGGAGCCTTACCCACTTTTAACTGTTTAATTGCCAAAATAATTTCCTCAGAAGTAATTAAACAATTCATCTCCTTTCGTTGTTCATTTGAAAGTCTAGGAAAATGTGCTGCCTGTAGGTACTTATCTATATCTAAAGCTTGTATATTTTCACTAGCATATAATTTTGCATAAAAATCTAAAAAAACTCTTTTTAATCAACTTTTGTTGGTATACCTCTTTACCTTTATATTCTATTTTCTCTATAATACGTGATTTCTGTTTCTTCCGTAATTGATAAGCCAACCACCTACCAGGCTTGTTTGCATTACAAAACGTGTTATGTTTTGCATAACGCAAATTAGTTGCAATCTGATCAGCCATTAACATATTAAATTGCTCTTTCAACATATTTATGGAAACCTTTAATCTGTTATCTGATGGATTCAAAATAAAGGCCTTCTCCTTCAATTTAATCTCTTCTTCCAACTCTTTACGTTTTTGCATCTGCTTACGCCTATGTCCATTATTCATATGAATCAAAACCCCTCTCATATAAGCTTTACTAGCATCCCAAACCATTGCCATCGAAGTACCTTTATGCATATTCAAAACAAAAAATTCCTTCAAATGTTCTCTACATTTCTGTGAAAGCCCCTCATATCTAAATACATTTTCATTCAGTCTCCAAGATCTTCTATTCCCATCTTCAGCAGATAACTCCAACCATACAGGACTATGATCCAACAATGTTCTAGGAAAAATCTTAACATTCTTGACCCTGGAGAAAAAATCAGTAGTAATTTAAAAAAAAATCAATTCTGGAGAACGATTGATGCCTATCCGAAAAAAAAGTAAAATCTCTGTCCTCCATATTCCGTTCTCGCCAAATGTCTCTAAATTCCAAATCTTCTTTCAGATCAAAAAAAGCCCAAGGTAATTTAGAATGATTGGAGGTTTTGAAAGATCCCTTCTTGTCTTTACTTGAATCCAAAACACCATTCCAATCACCCATCATAATAACAGATTTATAATCCAATTGAATTAGTTTATGATGTAACAATTTATAGAACTGTTTTTGTTGTTGATTAGGAGCATATAATCCAATAATAAGAAATTTCTTGCCTTGTAACACTAAATCAATAATAACATATTTTCCTTGTGTGTCAGATTCAATTAATCTAGCTGATAAATCTCTTCTTACATAAATAATTACTCCCCCCTTTTTATCTGGGGCAGAAGCTATAAAATGTGATCCCAACTGAGAATTAATCAGGTGCTTTTGATCTTTCGCAGCAATATGAGTCTCCTGCAAACAAACACTGTCATTCGTATGTTGTTTCAAATAGTGAAATACTTTCTTTCTTTTCTGTGGTGAATTCAAGCCATTAACATTCCATGTCAGAAACTTTGCCATTCTTAGTGGCCTGGAGCCTCTGGAACACTGCTTGAAGATCAGCCATTGATCTCTTTGGTCATGTCCCTCCCACAGGCTCTGTAGTAATCGGACCTTGTATTATTGATCCAGAATTAGCCTTCTGCTTTTGCTCCTTTTCTTTACGTCTATATGCAGCACGAGTCATCCTGTGTTCCTTTAAATCATCCTTTACCTCCAAGCTCTGTTCAGTAGGTTCAGCCTGCGATAAATCTCCTACAACCAATGACATTACACCTTCAACTGGCTGTTTATCTTCCAGCCTTTCTTCTGTTCTCTTAGGTTATGGAGATGGTGGTGAACCTGCTTTCAGGACATAAGTATAAAACTCTTTTGCCTTTGAAATTGTATTTAGTCTATATTGTGTCCCTGCATAATTCACCACTATTCCAACAGGTATCTCCCATCTAAACTGAACCTGTCAATTTTTAAGCTCCTCAGACAAAAAGGCAAAATCTTTTCTTTTTCTAAGAATTTTTGGAGGTATTTCTTTTAAGATTATAATATTTTGATCTGCAATTTGAAATCTCTGCTTATAAAAAGCCTGAATAATTTCATTTAGAAGTGATCTCCTAGAAAAATAAATAACCACATCTCTGGGTAAATTTTTCTCCCTCGCAATCCATGAATTGACCCTAAATATTTTATCCATCTCTCTTGATAATTCCTCAGGTTCACATCCCAGGATGGGAGCTATAGCTCTTGCCACCTCCTCTTTCAGATCTTCTCATGAGTTCTCTTTTAATCCTCTTATTCGCAGTGCAAATTCCATATCTCTATATTGTGAGATGCTGACTTCATCCTCTGTTATATCAATCTTATTTTCAACTTTGACAATTCTACTTTCTAATTTTTTAGTATTTTCCACAACTTCATCCACACGATCATCCAAGCGTTCAATATGAGTGGCTAGCCCTTGAAGTGCAAACAATATGTCTTCCCTCATCTCCCTCTTCTTGTTCTCAAGAAGCTCTGCCATCTCTTCCTCCATTTTACTGTCGAGGAGATCGGCCACCTCCTCCTTTATCTCTTGTGTCGCTTTTTTCAAAGCATCTTGTATATCTTTAAGCGTAAATGCTGGTGGTGGGGGAGAAGGTGGAGGAGATTTAGGTTTAGTTTGCTGTGCAGGCTGTGTTACAGGAGAAGAAATTGAACTTTTAGGAACAACAGAGATTCCCAAATGCTTTGAAGCCATTTTCCTGCCTGTATCGGTCCACTTCTTGTAAAATCAACAATTACAAAATAAGAAGTAAAAAGCGAAATCCCAGAAAAAAGAAGGAAAAAGAAAAAGAAAAAAAAATATTCTGTAAAAATTCTTGCTTTTTAAGTAAATAGCCAAAGTCTAATACACTATTTAAACTTTGTTTCCAAATGTAGCTCTTTCTTAACACTGTCCTTTCAAACAAAGAAACAACATTCCGCCATTTTTTCCTTTAAGTCAAATTAAAGTATGGAGAAGATTATTTCTCCCTGAGTTAAAGTTTCAAGCATTCACAATTTTAACTTCTCCTGGTCAGCTCCGTCTGCTTTTAAATTACTCACAAGTCCCTTTGAAGTGCAGATGTGGGTGCGGCGTCTTGCTTTGCTCCTAAAACTCGGAACAAAGGCGTCCTGGAGTGTGGAGAAAGAGCCTCTGGCTTCGAGGGAACTCACACCCTTCGACCTCCAAATAATTAAGGAGGTCTAGGGGAGCTCTACCTCTACCTGAGGTAAACTCACCCCCCCTTCTCCCGAGGAGGAGGTTTCCAAGCCGCGGGACAGTTGATTTTCACTGTCTCCGTGTGCTTTTACACAATCACAGGACTGGCAGCCCAAAGAAAGCTGCCATCAGTGCAGCATCCCCACAGGAAGTTCTCAAGCCAGACTAACTTTTATACCTGTTTTGTTTTCTTTACAGGTGGATCTCTCTTATTTTTAAGGGGGGCAAGATGTCAGAATCCAGTTATATTTCATTTTAGCTACCTACTCTGATAAAAACACATTTCTTACTCTCTCTGGATTCTGTCATACTACGAAAGGGGAGGAGGATAAGCAAGGTGGTTTTTATGACTCTCACTTCCTTCATTAAACTACAAGGTGACTGGATGTTGATTCTCATCAAGAGGACTGACCATAAAAATATGGCCATCGCCTTTCATCTACTCTCTCTGAAGTCTCCCTTTTGCCGGCAGTGAGGGAAAAGGGGGGAACAATGCAACGCCTGGGATCTGGGAAAAGAGAGGATGAGTGATCGTCGCCCGGAAGAACTGTGGGGTGGGGGCTGCTTGGGAACACTTTAAAACATTGAAGGATGGGAGAGAATTCCCCAGATCATGTCTAGCATGCCTGCAATCATTTTCTCTTAATAAAGATGCCTGTTGGAAGAGACATTCCAAGAGTTCTGTCTTCTTAAGATGTAAAGTGAGGTGGGTCCTTACAGTTATTTTGGATTTCTTTGTGGTTTAAAGTCATTGTTGTTTGAATTAGTTGCAGTATACTATATATCTATTTTACAATAAACAAAAGATTTAGAAACTCAGTAAAATCAGTAAAGACATACCCAGGTGTTTTTATTTTATAAAAATAAAAACAAAGAAAAATACAATGAATTGCAGAAAACAATTAGAAGAAAAATTTGACTGGCAAAAGAAAAGTGGTTTGCAAAGAGATGCAAGGAAATAGAAGAGACAGAATGTATACATGATAATTTCAATTTACACAAAAAAGTGAAAGAAGCAGCAGGCCTCTACAAAAAGAAAACCAACAACTTAGTTGACAAAGAAGGGAAAATTATCTTAGATGAGGACGAAAAACTAAAAAGATGGAAGGAATATATTGAAGAACTTTTTGAGGACACTAGGGATGATATACATATGGGAAATATAACAACTGGACCAAATATCACTATGGAAGAGGTTGAACATACAATAAAAATAGCAAAAACAAGAAAAGCCACAGGACCTGATGATATCCCAGTAGAAATTTTAAAATTGCTGGAAGACAATGGGAAGAATTTTTTTACTGCAGCTCTTCAATCAGATATATGAAACAGGAAAGATACCAAATGATTGGCTAAAATCAACCTTTGTGACAATCCCCCCAAAAATAAATGCAAAGAAGTGTACTGAATACAGAACAATAAGCTCAATGAGTCATGCTCTGAAAAACATCGTGGCTTCAAAATCTAAGGGATTGGTTTGGACAAAACTCAGCAGCACTTTTTTGTGCGGCTGCTGATAAAAACAGGATCGCCAACATGATTGCCAACGTCCGATAACGGATATGGCACAAGAAGAAGAAGAAGATATATCTCCTCCTGTGAAGTATTTATGTTTTCTTGATATGTTCTTTCTACATGTCTCTGATCCATGATGGCCAAGAATTTGAGTTTTTCTCTTCCTTTCTTTTCTCTGCAAATAGCTTTAGAGTCCAGAAGTCCGCTGGAGGGGTCTTCATACATTCTCCGAAAGTGAAGTTCCCAGGTTATAGGAGATATATGACAGTCTAAGGAGGTATAGATTCAGAGTGGCAAGCTATTAGACACCAAAATAAGGAGTTCTTTTGCTTTGCTGCCACAATAAGCTGTTCCCAGGAAGACCTTGTGTCTTGTCTCTTCTTGAATGTCTCTTCTTCGCGATCGAAGTTGGAATTGATTGATTGACCTTTTCCCCCGAAAAAAACTTCCTTTGTTTCCTTGCACGCGATGGTGGCGGATCATGAAGGAGAAACAGCACGGGGCTGGGAGTCAGGTAAGGAAAGAAAGGGAATTTCTGGGGGGAGTGAGGATTTCTTACCTTACCTACCCTATTGAAGGCTAAACTTTATGCCAAACTATACAAGTGCAATTTCCACAAAACTAGTTTGGACTACTTGGGATATTGCATATCAAGTAAGGGAGTAGAAATGGACCCTGGGAAAGTGAAATCCATATTAGAGTGGGAAGGCCCTCGAACCTGGAGGCAACTGCAGAGCTTTCTGGGTTTTGCCAACTTCTACCGACAATTCATCCCCTCCTTTGCACAAATAGCCCTACCTGTCACCGAGGTATTAAAAATGGGTGAGGATTGAAGCCCAAGGTGAGCCAGCTGCTCAACAGGAGTTTCAAGTGTCAAGCAGCTTTTGAAAAGCTCAAGCAGCTTTTCACAGCTGAGCCAACCCTCAAACACCGAGATCCAGCAGTGCCCTTCATGATACAAGCTGACGCTAGCGATGTAGCCATGGGGGCAGTCCTACTTCAAAAGAACAGAGAAGGGAAACTCCAGCCGTGCACTTACACCTCATAGAAACTATTGGACACTGAGAGGCACTGGACGGTGTGGGAGAAGGAGGCTTATGTGGTCCATTGGGTGCTGCTTACCTTGAGACAGTTCCTAGAGCAGTGATGGCAAACATTTTAGAGACTGAGTGCCCAAACTGCAACCCAAACCCCACTTATTTATTGTCGGGTGCTGGGTGGGTGTGGCCCACTGGGTGGACATGGCTGCAGTGGTCATGGCAGGCTGGGTGGGCGTGGCTGGGGTGGGCATGAAAGATCGTGAAGTTGAAAATGATTGACTGACCTTTTTTCTTCCAAAAAACTCTTCCTTTGTTTCCTTGCACGTGGCGGTGATGGATCGCGAAGGAGAAACGGCACAGGGCTGGGAGTCAGGTAAGGAAAGAAAGGCAGTTTCTGGGGGGAGCGAGGATTTCTTTCCTTACCTGCCCCACTTGTTCTGAGGCTGCTTTCCGCTCAACTGCGTTGCTCTTGCCAATGGCCTGACCGCCCACTTCAGCACCCTCCCTCCCCGAGCCTCTGCACTCCACCTGCTGCTTTGGTCAGCCTGCCAGCCCCCACCTCAATACCCTGCCCACTGACACCCAGCACGGCCGCCCTGGGGCTGCAGGGGCTGGCCTGGCATGGGAAGGGCACACACCCCGCCCTCCTGCCACCATTCAGGGTAAGGTTGCTGCGCCTGCCCCCACCCAGATGCCCTTGCCTCCCCCAAGCATTTTTTTTACTAATCTTCCTTTCAGCTGCATTCCATTTCTCCATTCGTTTCTCAGCCTTCGCTGCGTGTTTGTGGGACTATCAGTTAAAAAAAAAAGTTCCATCAGACTTTCTAACTTCTCATGAGATCTCAAGAAGTTAGAAAGTCTGATGGAACTTTTTTTTTTACCGATACTCCCACAAACACGCGGCAAAGGCTGAGGAGCGAATGGAGAAACGGAATGCAGCTGAAAGGGAGGTTAGTAAAAAAATGCTTGGGGGAGGCGAGGGCATCTGGGCGCGGCTGGGCGCGGCAACCTTACCCTGCGCAGCTTCGGCAGGTGTCTGGCAGGGGGATGGAACCAACTGGTCTACCGCCATGCTAGCACCGCCACATTGCACAGGGCCCGCCCCACCCCTTGCACAGAGCGCCCTGCTCCCACCGCTCTCCTCTACCCCCCCGCACAGAGCAGCCTGCTCTCGCTGCCCCACCCCCTCACATGGAGCTGCCTGCTCCCGCTGCCGCCCCCCCCACATGGTGTGCCTTGCTCCCACCGCTCCCCTCCACCCCTATGCGGCACCTTATTTCCAGCTCCAACGCATCACTTCCTCCGCTGCTGTGTGGGACTAAAAATAAAGTTCAATCAATCAATTCCAACTTTGCGAGATCTTTTTTTTGCCGCAAGAAGTTGAAATTGATTGATTGATTGAACTTTTTTTTTGGCACATGGCGGTGGAGGCCTAAAGCAAAACAGTTTTATAAAACCCAGCTTAAAAAGCCACTTGCCCGGGGAGATTTTGATGCAGGTTGCTCATGGACGGGACTGAAGGCCTAGGACTGGGGTGACGGCGAACGTGCCCACAGAGAGGGCTCTGCGTGCCGCTTGTGGCACATGTACCATAGGTTTGCCACCATGGCCCTATAATATCTAGAATCCAAAATTTCTTCAATCTCATAATGCCTTTTCCCCTTAACCAGAATTGAGAGTGGAGGTGGTTCCTCAGTTGGTCTCATTCTTGACCCTTGAACAGGCTTTAATAAGCTACAATGGAACATGGTGTAAATCCAATTAAAACCCCTTGGCAATTGCAATTTTACAGTAACTGGGTTGATGATTTGTATGACAGTAAAAGGACCTATATATTTAGGACCTAGTTTTTTACAAGGTTTTTTAAGGTTCAAGTATTTTGTGGACAAATATACCTTGTCTCCCACTTTATACTCCTTTTGAGTAGCTCTTTTCTTATCTGCCTGACTTTTTTGATTTTTTTGTGCTTTTTCCAATGCTTTGAGTACTCCAGGCCATGTATTCTTTATATTATCCATCCACTCTGTTAATGTTGTTGAAGAAAGGGTATCTTGAGGGATCTCAGGCATAGCTACATATTCGATCCCTGTAGCCACTTTAAAAGGGGTGAGTCCAGTGCTGCTCTGTACTGCATTATTGTATGCTACTTCAGCATATGGTAGTAATTCAGCCCAATTATTTTGTTGATAACTTCCATAGCATATAATTTATTGTTCTATCATTGCATTTGAACGTTCTGCTGCTCCGTTGGTGTAAGCTCATGGTTGTAGCTCTCCCGTCTCATTTTTTTTAGCAATACCACTCCCACTGCCTCATCGCTTGCATCCACTTGAATTACAAATGGCTTTTCTGTGTCTGGGTGTCTTAATAGTGGTTCTGTAGTAAAAAGGTTTTTTAGTTTTTCAAATGACGCTTAACATTCGAGGGTCCAACCTAATGCCTGATTTGGTTTGGGCTTAATCCCTTTTCCCACTTTTAATAAATTGGTTATGGGTAAAGCAGTCTGCACAAAGGTAGGAATAAATTGTCTATATAAATTTGCAAATCCCCAAAAACTTTGCAATTGTTTTCTGGTCTGAGGATCTTCCCATTCCAATATTGCCTTTACTTTCCCTGGATCCATTTCTGTGCCTCCTGCAGAAACACGATAACCCAAGTAGTCTAATCTGGTTTTGTGAAAATCACATTTTGACAATTTGGCATACAGCTGCTTTTCTAGTAACTTATTTAACACTGCTCGTATTAGCTTTACATGTTTGTCCAGTGTTTTGGTGTAAATTAAAATATCATCTAAATACACCAACACCCCCTTATACAGATAGTCATGTAGCACCTCATTTATCAACTGCATGAATACTGCAGGTGCCCCTTGTAGCCCAAACAGCATCACTCTGAATTGATAACACCCTAAAGGGCAATTAAATGCAGTTTTCCACTCATCCCCTTCTTTAATCCTTACTGTATAATAGGCTTCTCAGGTCCAATTTTGTAAAAAAAATTCCCCTTCAACAGGTACCTTAACATTTCTTTCATAAGGGGAAGGGGGTACATATTTTCCACTGATATAGCATTGAGATTTTTACAATCCACACACATTCTAAGGCCCTCATCCTTTTTTCACTAAATAATATAGGGGCAGCCATTTTTGATTTTGCAGGTTGAATGAACCCCCAAGCCAGGTTTTTATCTAAAAACCCTCTAAGTTCTTCCATTTCATTAGGCATCATAGCATACAAGTTTGGTTTAGGAAACTTAGTCCCTGGAACTCTCTCTATAGCACAGTCCATTGGTTGATGAGGTGGGAGTATATCCAATTCCTTTTCACTGAATACTTCAGTTAAGTCTCTGTATTCTGCCGGGATGCTGTTCTCTAACTGCCTGTCTGCTTTTAGTGTATTCACTGCCAACACTTTTGATTTCTCAGCCAACAGCTTAGGGCAAGTATTCAGAGTCTCCTGTGGCTTTTGTGGATTGATTACTCTTTTCCTCATTCGCCACTTGTTGTTATTCCAATCTACTGAGGGATTCCATTTCTTCAGCCAAGCTAATCCTAAAATCATATTTTTAGTCATCCCAGGGACTACACTAAAATGAATTATTTCAACATGATTTCCAAGCTTTATACTCACTGGCTCAGTAAGAAAGGTTGCAGGTTCTCCCCCTGTAAGAGACCCATCTCACTGTTCGAACCCCATGGGTTGTCTCAACTTTCTGAGTCTCAGTCCCATGTTTTCTACTGTTTGTGAGCTGATCACACACCTTGTACACCCAGAGTCCAGTACTCTCCAGTACCCTGAGTCGCTGTCACTCTCATAGAAAACAAAATCAGGCTTCCCAGGGGTTGGAGTTCTCTCCTCCTTGCTGGATGAGGAAGAGACCTCTGCGACCTGTTGAGCAACTTTTGTTTGTTCTTTGGACTTTGGCACCAGCTTCTTTGTCTTAGTCTTGCTTGGAGCTCGACGTGTTGACATTGGGTGTGGTGCAGGGCAATCCGTGGCTCGGTGCCCCTTTTTTCCACAACAGAAGCATGCTCCCCTACCAAGGGGGGGGGGTGTCTCTCCCTAATGGTCTCTGGAACATTTCCCTTGCTTCCTCGGCCAGCTGGGTGCCTCTCATCTGCACAACGAAATCAGTTGTCTTGACTGGTGTGATGTCAGTAATCTATCAAATCTAATTCCACATCAGTAGCCAACTGGTACCAATCCCTGAGGAGATTGGGCGCTCCTCTGGGTACACAGGTGTAATACAGCTCCCTGTTTAATTCATCTCAGAATTGGTAGACCAACATATGTTCAGGCCATCCTCTTACATGAGCCACCAGGCTACAAAATTCCCTAATGTATTCAGCAACTGGTCACTTCCCTTGCTTGATCGTCTGGATTCTTGCATTTGCCTTCCTTGCCTCTTTCCACAAAACAATAAGATCTTTGTTCAACTCTTCATCATCTCACATTCTCCAAATTGTAGGCATATGGATTCATGATCCATTCTTCTGAAATAGTCAGGTTTCCAGCAGGAAAATATCCATCAAACGATTCTGACAACATTTGAAAATGAGCCACAATTTCTTCATGCACAATAGGAGTTATGGATCCAGCACCATAAATCATCTCTTCTAGTGAAGGAAAATTTGAGAGACTGCCTCTTTCCATCCTTGACGTCAAAGATGTAACTTTTCCTTGAAGACATTCAACTTTTCACAAACCTTCAATATGTTTATCCCTTTTCCTTGAAGAGAAACACTCAGGTCATTAATACAAGTGAATGACTCAAAAGGAGAGCTACATTTTCATAACAATGCAATGAAACTGTCAGAATCCAATTATATTTCATCTTTAGTTATCAAATATAGAAAACCCCAATTCTACCTTCTCTGGATTCTGCCACAAGAGGGAGAGAAGGGGGAGAACAAAGGGGCTTTATGGCCCTCACTTCCTTCAGTATACTTCTAAGGAACTGAATGTGTGTATTGCAAAAGAACTAACCATAAGAATGGGGCCGTTTTCCTTTCATGTAGTTTCTTTGAAGTCTCCATCCAGCCGGGCAGTAATGAAAAGGGGGTGGAAGTGTAATGCCTGAGACTGTCGCTGAAAGAGGGGGTTGATTGGGTGGGGCTACTGGGGAAACCCTTAAAACCTTGAATTGGAGAGCTTGGACCCCAAGTCCTGTCTAGAACGCCTGCAACCATTTTCTCTTAATAAAGGATTCCTGTTGGAAGAATTATTCCAAGAGTTCTGTCTTCTTAAGATGCAAAGTGGGGTGGGTCCTTACATTAGACAGGACTTGCAAAATTAATCCACCTGGAAGGGAGACCCTTGCCGGGGGATTTTGCAAAAATTTACCATGTCAGACAATGGAGCAAGAGAGGGGGAAAACTCCCTGGAAAGAGAGCCGCTGACCAAATTGGAACCTTGCCAGATGTTGGGATCTGAGAGGTCAGATTCCTCAGGAGAAGAAGTGGTGGAGACACGGGACCACAAGCCTTGCTGGTCAATGGGCGTTGGAAAGAAAAGTGAGTGGGGAAAGGAATCAAGAAAGGTGACCCTGAGACGGGGGACCAAGCAACCAGAATGGAAGCAGGAGATGGAGAAATCCCTGCACGCAAGTGAAGAGGGAGAAAGCTGCGCACCGTACTCAGACTGGATCCTAGAGAAAGCTATTGACCTGATGAAGAGAACTATCAGCTCCCTAGGAGAGGAGAATCCTGAGCCCTACGGCCGCCCCAGCTCCTGGAGCCGTAAAGGGAGAGACACCGAGGGGGACGTGGAACCTGCAACCCCGGGGACATCTGCTGATCCAGTAGTCCCCACACCCTACCGGACCACAGATGGCAATCTGGACGGAAGACACTACCACCAACAACGGAGGCACCGATCCATTCCAAGACGTCCACCGTTGGAGGTGAAATTCAAAGGGGAGCTAACACACTTGGGGTTTTTCCTAACCCAAGTCCTCAGCTACATGGAGGAATACGGGCAGGACATTCCCAGCGACAAAGCCCACATCCGGATCGTGCAATCTGCCCTGGATGGACCGGCTGCAGATTGGGTGGTGAACTTGCATGACTCCAATGCCCCAGAACTCAGTAACTTCAACCATTTCATGTCCTCTCTGAGAAGACGATTTGAAGACCCCCTGGCTGATCGCAAAGCCCGTGAAAGGATAAAAATGATGAGGCAAGGCAAACGCCCGGTGGCTGAATATACACAAGAATTCCGGGCCATTGCCAGCAAACTGAATTGGCCAGAAGACATCCTCCTTAGCCATTTCAAAGACGGACTAAATTATGATCTATATGACACTTGCCTGCCCCGAGGGGACCCACACCAACTTGAGGAATGGTACGTCTTGGCAGAGGAAGCAGAGATCGACATATTGAAGAGACACCGCCGAGGAAAACAATGGAGCCGCCCCCCGCCTGAGCTGACACACGAACCGGTGAAATCATCGGCTACAGCCAAGAAGCAAATGGGGTGTTTCAAGTGCGGAAGAGAAGGGCATCGAGCTGTAGAATGCCGCTCAAAGGCCCCCCAGCACAACCCAGACAGATCCCCAATCAACAAATCCGGAAAGTCTTCAGCTAAGCCAAAAGAAACTGACATGAGAATGATGGAAATTGCGGAACCCCCCACTTCTGCTCACCAAGGGGAAAGAACTCCAGCCTATACCACAGGGCCGGTGGATGCCTCAGATGACAGCTTGGAGGGCGAACCTCTGGTAAGTGGACACATCACACCCATCCTCAAGACAGTGACTATATTAATCCCCCCCATGCCCGAAGCTGTGAAGGTGAAAGCCTTAATAGACTCTGGCTGCACCCGCTGCCTCATTAGCCCAACACTAGTGGGTAATCTGGGCATCCCATCGAGGAGACTGGAACAACCAATCTCATTTGGCCAGTTAGATGGATCCATAGCAGGGGGGGTGCCAGCTACCCTAGCCACTCTACCAATACACCTCTCCCTGGGCAAACATGAAGAGGACATAACGTTTGTGGTGACCCCAGGCATGGAATGCCCAATGATTCTAGGGATGGAATGGTTGAAAAAATGGAACCCCTGGGTAAATTGGAGGACGACAGAAATCAAATTCCCAAAGGGGGACCCTATGGACTTAAAACCCCAAGGGGGGCTACCAGAATCAAGAATAGAAAAAGTATCCATAGGAGAGGAAAAAAGATTAACAGAAATACCAGAGGAATATAGAGACCTTGCTGAATTTTTCAGCGAGGAGAGGGCGAATGAGCTCCCCCCCCACCGACCCACAGACTGTACCATTGAATTCAAACCTGGGGCAAAACTCCCGAAGCCCAGATTATACTCCATGAGCCCAAAGGAGAAGGAGGAAATGGAAAGATTCATTAAAAAAAACCTAGAGAGAGGTTTCATTGAGCCAGCCAAGCCCAAAGTGGCTGCCCCGGTCCTTTTTAGAGAGAAGAAGGATGGCTCTTTACGTTTATGCGTGGATTATAGGGCCCTGAATACAATCAGTGAAAGCAACCTATACCCTCTGCATCTCATGAAAGACATGCTGTCACACCTATCGAAAGGGAAAATTTTTTCTAAACTAGACCTAAGGGAAGCTTACTATCGCGTGAGAATTAAGGAAGGGGACGAATGGAAGACTGCATTTAACTGCCCCATGGGGTGCTATCAATTCAAAGTCTTGCCATTTGGATTACAAGGGGGCCCTGCAGTCTTTATGCAATTAATCAATGACGTTCTAAGGGAGCACCTGTTTAAGGGGGTCCTTGTTTACTTGGACGACATTCTTATCTTCACCGAAACAAAAGAGGAACATGTCAACCTTGCCAGAGCAGTTTTAAAGAAGCTGCGAGCCGCCCACCTATATGCCAAACTCTCAAAATGCGAATTCCACCAGGAAAGGATAGACTACCTAGGTTATCGCATATCCCCCCAGGGCATTGAAATGGACCCAGAGAAGGTCAAAGCAGTATTAGATTGGGCACCACCCCGCACAAGAAAGCAACTACAAAGTTTCCTGGGCTTTGCAAACTTTTACCGCCAATTCATCCCCTCATTTGCCCAGATAGCCTTGCCCCTCACTAACTTACTAAAAACGAAGGGAGCATCCTCAGTAAAACCTAGCCAGCCACTAACATGGACAATGGAGTACCAAGCAGCGTTTGAGAGACTAAAGAGACTTTTTTCTGCTGAACCAGTACTAAGGCACCCAGACATGGACAAGCCCTTCGTAATACAGGCAGATGCAAGTGATGTGGCAGTGGGGGCTGTTCTATTACAAGAAAACAATGAAGGGGTATTGCAACCCTGTGCATATACATCCAAGAAACTCACGGAAACAGAACAGCGCTGGCCCGTATGGGAGAAGGAGGCTTATGGGATACGTTGGGCATTACTCACATGGCGACAGTTCCTGGAAGGCAACAAAATCCTCTTCCAGGTGTGGACTGATCACAAAAATTTGGAAGCCCTGAAAACGTCCAGGAAACTCAATCCCAAACAAGCCCGCTGGTCCCAGCATTTTCACCAGTTCCAATTTAAGCTCAAACATTTACCAGGAAGAAAGAACTTCCTGGCAGATGCACTATCTCGCATGCCTCAATATAACAGCACACGAACCACAGACTCTAGACCAATAATGGCAGAGTCACAACTGGCAGCACCAGTAACCACAAGAACCCAAGCCAAATTAAAACCACAACTGGCAGCCAAACTGGAATTGAATTCAGAAAAAGTTTGGAAACAGATGAATGGTTCCAGAAAAACAAAAATGTGTGCACAATGAAAGACGGGTTGCCTTGGGTAGGGGAAAAGTTATATATACCAACAACTCAAAGAGCCACTTTCATGCACCTTTGCCATGACACAAAATCAGCAGGGTATTTTGGATTTGTAAAAACTTTACATTTAATTAAACAGCAATTTTGGTGGCCATCCATGAAGAAGGACATAGAAAGTTATATTGCCAGCTGCCCAACATGTGCATCTGGAAAGAGGTTGCAAGGGAAATCGCCAGGGCTATTACAACCAGCGGCAAATCCCTCAGCCCCCTGGAGGGAAATAGCCATGGATTTTATAGTGGAATTGCCAGAAAGCAATGGGAATACTGTTATCTGGACAGTCACGGACTTGTTTTCCAAACAGGTGCACTTTATCCCTTGCCAAAAGATTCCCACTGCAAAGGCCTTAGCAAAACTTTTCATCCAGCACATTTACAGATTGCACGGGGCACCCCAACGCATCATCTCTGATAGGGGAGTGCAATTTACGTCTGCATTTTGGAAGGAATTTTTATCCCTCTTAGGGACCACTCAGGGACTGACATCTAGCCATCACCCTCAGACAGATGGACAAACGGAACGTTGTCATTCAGTACTTGAGCAATATTTGAGATGTTTTTTAAATTTCCAACAGAGTGATTGGACGGACTTACTCCCTTTTGCAGAAGTTGCCTACAATAATGCAGTCCACTCCAGCACAGGCTACACTCCTTTTCAAATAGCCAACGGTCAAAGTTTCAGCCCCATGCCAGAATTAACCCCAAACGAACCAATGATCCCATCACTGAAAGAATGAATGGAAAAACTACAAAACACCTGGCCAATAGTTAGAAAAGCACTAGATGAAGCTAGGCAGGCATACAAAGCGCAAGCCGATAAAAAAAGGATTGAGCCTACACCATTCATTATAGGTGAAATGGTGTACCTATCTACAAAATACCTAAAGTCTCTACAACCCTGTAAAAAACTTGGACCAAAATATATAGGGCCTTTTCCAATTAAAAGAATCATAAATCCAGTAACAGTAGAATTAGAATTACTAAAAATCTCAGGCAAATACACCCAATTTTTCATTGCAGCTTGCTGAAAAGAGAGCATCAGTCAGCATTACGGCCAAAAATCCCCCCACCACCACCTCCAATCATGGTAGAGGGCGAACAACACTTCGAAATAAAGGAAATCCTTGATTCTAGGAGATATCATGGAGCAACTCAGTACCTAGTTGCCTGGAAACACCTCCCTACCTCACAAAACGAGTGGGTCCATAAACATCATGTCAGAGCCCCGAAGCTATTGAAGAAGTTTCACACAGAGTACCCTAACAAGCCTGACTAACTTTTATACCTGTTTTGTTTCTTCCAGGTGGATCTCTCTTATTTTTGAGGGGGCCGGATGTCAGAATCCAATTATATTTCATCTTTAGTTATCAAATATAGAAAACCCCAATTCTGCCTTCTCTGGATTCTGCCATAAGAGGGAGAGAAGGGGGAGAACAAAGGGGCTTTATGGCCCTCACTTCCTTCAGTATACTTCTAAGGAACTGAATGTGTGTATTGCAAAAGAACTAACCATAAGAATGGGGCCGTTTTCCTTTCATGTAGTTTCTTTGAAGTCTCCATCCAGCCGGGCAGTAATGAAAAGGGGGTGGAAGTGTAATGCCTGAGACTGTCGCTGAAAGAGGGGGTTGATTGGGTGGGGCTACTGGGGAAACCCTTAAAACCTTGAATTGGAGAGCTTGGACCCCAAGTCCTGTCTAGAACGCCTGCAACCATTTTCTCTTAATAAAGGATTCCTGTTGGAAGAATTATTCCAAGAGTTCTGTCTTCTTAAGATGCAAAGTGGGGTGGGTCCTTACAGAAACAGAGTATTAAGGCCTATTACGAGACACTCTATAAGGCAGAGGTGGTTTCTAAAGAGGAAATACAGGCTTACTTAAAAGAAAGTGATTTGCCAAGAGTCCCTGAGAATATTAGAAATATACTAAATCGGAAAATATCAATGATGGAGATTATAGAAGCCATAAAAAGGCAGAAAAAAGATAAGACTCCGGGTCCAGACGGACTTCCTGCAGAATTCTACAAAGTATTCCAGGACTTTTTAAGCCCGATTCTGAATGAACTGTGTAATGAAATTTTCTTAGAGACAAAAATACCAAATTCGTGGTCAGAAGTTAATATTACCTTGATACCCAAAGAAGATACTGACCTCACACAAATAAAAAACTATAGACCAATATCGTTATTAAACGTGGATGATAAAATCTTTGCTTCAATAATGGCAGAAAGAATGAAGAAATTCTTGACAGAATTTATTCATACAGATCAAAATGGTTTCCTACCTAAAAGACAAATAAAGAATAATTTAAGGACTATTTTAAATGTCTTGGAATATTATGAAAATCATCCAGGGAAGCAGATGGTGCTGATATTTCTTGATGCACAAAAAGCTTTTGATAATTTAAATTGGCAATTTATATTCCATCAGCTGAGGGAAATGGACTTTGGCAACAACTTTATAAATGCAATTCAAGCAATTTATAATAAACAAACAGCTAGGATACTTTTAAATGGAGATTATACAGAAAGCTTCGATATTAAAAAAGGCACAAGGCAGGGATGTCCACTATCCTCTTTGCTATTCATTCTAACATTGGAAGTATTGGCCAGAAACATCAGGCAAGACACGGAAATAAAAGGTTTGGAGATAAAAGACCAGAAATATAAACTACAAGCTTTTGCAGATGATCTGGTCTTTATCTTGGAGGAGCCACTAGAAACAGCTACTAAATTGTTGCAGAAAATAGAAAAATGTGGAGAAGTGGCTGGTTTGAAAATAAACAGAGAAAAGACTAAGGTATTAACAAAAAACCTAACAGACAAACAGAAAACTTATCTTACTTAAAAGACAAATCTCCAAATAGTCAAAAAAGTGAAATATTTAGGCATTTACCTAACACCAAGATGCGCAACACTAAAAGAAGAAAATTACGAAAGATTGTTGAAACAAATAAAATTAGACTTGGAAAAGTGGAAAAATCTTCAACTATCACTGTTAGGGCGAATAGCGACAGTTAAGATGAGTATCCTACTGAAACTACTCTTTTTATTTCATTTTATTTAGTTCCTGTAAAACTGGGGAAGATATTTTTTGATGATCTAAATGCAACAATACTGAGATTTATATGGCAAGGGAAGAAAGCACGAATTAAAGTTAAAATGTTACAAGAAGCCAAAGATAGTGGAGTATTTGGACTCCCGGATTGGAGACTTTACTATCAAGCAGCTACTGTATTTTACCATGGATTAAAGAATGGATAACACTGAGAAATAAAAGACTCCTCTACCTAGAGGGGCATGACCTACAACTGGGTTGGCATGCCTTTCTGTGGTATGGGAAAAATAAAATACACAGATATTTCCAAAATCATGCTATAAGGAATGTACTGCTGTTAGAATGGGAGAGAATAAAACAAAAAAATTACATTAAAATACCAGAGTGGCTTTCAACAATGGAAGCCTTTGGGAGAGGAGTTAAGATGGATAGTGTTTCTTATGCACAATTACTCAGATGGGATGGTAAAAATTGGCACTTAAAATCTTTGGAAGATTTAGCACATGAAAATATTACATATTCATGGTTTCAGTATAGACAAATAGTGGATAGATGGAAGATAGATCGTAATATGGGTTTGCTTAGAGAAGATGAAAATCTTTTTAAACAAGTAAAAGACCAAAGACGAACTCATATTAAGAGAATCTATGGGGTGCTAGTAGAACTGGATTCAGAACCAGAACTAATTAAAGAATGTATGATTAAATGGGCACAAAATTTTGGTGAACCAGTTCTACTAGACACTTGGGAAACCATCTGGGTGAGGAATGTTAAATTTACACAAGCCCAGAACTTAAGGGAGAATTTTTACAAAATGTTTTATAGATGGCACCTTGATCCACAAAAAATGTCTCGTATGTATCCTGACTTACAGCCTAAATGTTGGAGATGTGGTTGTTTGGATGCTACTTATTATCATATTTGGTGGTCGTGTAAAAATATAAAAGCTTTTTGGATTAAGATATGGTGGAATATTCAAAGAATTTTTAGAAGGAGGGTAAAATTTACCCCACAATTGTTTTTGTTGGGTATTGTTACTGATTGTGATGTTAAGGAGGTTATACTGATGTTAAATTTAATCACAGCCGCAAGGTTGTTAGTAGGGCAATACTGGAAGAAGGAATCTTTGCCTACCTTGCAAGAATGGTTTTTTAAAGTTTCTTATTTGGCGGAAATGGCAAAGATTTCGGCTTTTTTAAAGGATCAATCGCAAGAGAAGTTTTTTGCGGTATGGGAAAAATGGATAGATTTTATACAACATAAGTTGGATATAAAAAAATATTACTTAGTTTTTCAATAACCTATATATAAATTTTAATATTTTATAGATTGTATTTTCTTTTCTTCTCTTTCCTTATATTTTTTATTTTTATCTCATCTTATTTTACTTCTTTTTATATATATATATATCTTTTCTTCTTTCTTTTCTCTTTTATTCTCTTTCTTTTTAAGTAATTTTTTTTCTCTTTTTTTTAATATCTATGTTTTGTTTTGTTTTTACATATATATTATTGTTAATTATCTTATAAGCTTAGGTAATGTATTTAGATTTATTAATGGTTTATATTTTTTAATTTTTTTAAAGATTTTTAGAAATTTTAATTAAGCCTATATTCAGCTCTGGGAAGGTGGGGGGGATGGACTGGGAGGGTTGGGGTGGTTGGGTAGGGTTGTTTTTTGTTTTATATATATTTTTTCCTTATTTGTAAAAACTTTTAAAAATTTTCAATAAAAAAACAACAACAATGGAAGCCTTTGCATACCCAAATTTAATTAATTATGATAAACTCGTTACCTATAAAGACATTTTGGATAAGGATGGAAAACTTAAAAGACAGACAAGACTTACAACAACAAGGTATTGATTTATCATGGTGGCCTTATTTACAAATTCAAACAAGATACAAGAAAGATTCAAAGGCATTTTTTCTTCTCCTTTGTTCTTATTTTACTATTTTTTTGAAAAAAGGAAGCGGGGGAAACCCCTCCCTTTTTTTTAAAAAAATGGCTTCAAAACGTCCTGGACTTTCTTCTCTTTCTAAAACTTCAACTGCCTCTCCAGTAACTCAGACTGTACAACAACCTAAACCTAAACCTTCTCCACCTTCGCCTCCACCTCAGGCACTTACACTTCAGGATTTACAAGATGCTTTAGATAAGACTTTGGAAAAATCACTAGAAAAAACAGCAGAGCTCCTGGCTCAAGAAAGTAATGAGCTCAAGAAAGATATTGTTTTGGCACTCCAAGGGCTTGCTGGCCTTGTGGAAAAGATTGACGACAGGGTGGATGAAGTGGTCGGTAATGTTGAAATATTACAAGATAGAGTTGAAAAAATAGAAGAAAATGTGGATGTTACACAGAATGAAATTATAATGTCACAACGTAGAGAAATGGAGTATGCTTTGAGAATAAGAGGCCTGAAGGAAAATATTCAGGAGAATTTGAGAGAATAAATTGCAGCAGAACTGGCTTCTATTTTGGAAATTGATCCTGAAGATATGTTGAAAGATATAGAAAAGATTTTTAGAGTTAATTTGTGGGTTGCAAAACAGAGGAAATTACCAAGATCAGGACACAGGGAAGACTAAGACACGTCCAGACCTAGGCTGGATCACATGCCTCACACAGCCAATACTGTGTCTTAATCACAAACAGTTCTCATTGGCTGGCTTGTTGCTATGGCTATTCCAGTTCATAAAATTTCCTACACACTGATACTCCTCCCTTTATGACTGGAATAGACATAAAACCAAATAATTTAATACTCTTCCCATGGTGCACTCCACCCAATGGCTTGGTCATTACATCTGCCAGATTGTCATCTGAAGAACAATGAAGCAAGCAAATTAGTTTACTTTTGATGGCTTCTTTGACATTACAATACTTAATGTCCACATGCTTGCTTCTACTTCTCACTCTGTCACCTGTTGCCATTTTAGTGAAAGCAGCATTATCTTCAAATACTGTTGCAGCTTCTTTAACTTCTATACTTAAATCCTTTAACAGCTGTACCTCTGAACAAATTTCAGACAGAGCAATAAATTCTGCCTCCGCAGTAGAAATAGCTACAGTTGTTTTCTGGACTTCCACCCAATTAAAGCCCCTCCAAATAATACAGTGTTTCTCAACCTTGACAATTTTAAGGCATGTGGACTTCAACTCCCAGAATTCCAATGCTGGCTGTGGAATTCTGGGAGTTGAAGTTCACATGCCTTAAAATTGTCAAGGTTGAGAAACACTGAAATAATACCACAAACCCAGAATTGGACTTTCTGGTTTGCACATCATTGGCATAATCACTGTCAACATAACATTTTAACTTTAACTCTTCAGAGACCTGTATTTGAAGACCCAAATTCACAGTTCCCTTCAAATACCTGAGAATTCTCTTCACACCCATCCAATGCAACTGCATTGGTGCAGCAGTAAAGCAACTTAAGATGCTTACTGCACAAGCTATGTCTGGTCTGGACCACTGTGACAGATATAACAGGCTTCCTATTGCTGACTATCTCTTGATCACAGGCTTCACTTTTGTCCTCGCCCAAAGTGTTGTGAAAATCTATGTGTCAACGCTGCTAATATTGAATATTCTTGCTTTGACAAAATAGGCAGAACTGTCTGGTACTTTTAGAGTTAATTCAGATGAGAATGAGAGAGGAGAGAAAAGCCCACAGAAGGGGACGGAAGTGAATCTTTGCCCTCCAGGTTAATTGGAAGATGTGACTCATGACCCCAAAATAGGGGAGGGGAAATGCCTGGAATGTTATGTGCAAAGGAAGGGAAATTCAGATCTTGGCATTCTCCATGCTGTGCTGACACTCCTTAACATTAATAAAGGCTTTTTAGGTTAAACAATGCCTGAAAGTTCTTTGAAGTGTTTCATTAGTCAGACACATGACATCATGCCAAGATCCACAAATTTTTTAAACCAATTAAGAGGTGCTGGACCTTGGTCACTATTCCTAATCTAAAGGGGATAGACTGACAAAGATTCAGGGAAGATCTCATTATGGAAGGAGAAAGATGGCTTGAGGCCAGCACCTCAGCAGCAGCAGCTTCCCCAGGGAGGGGAAGGACAGCAGCAGCAGCTTCTCCCGGGAGTGGAGTGGCAGCCAGCCAGCCGGGAGAGAAAGAACTCTGGCAGATCTCCCAGCTGGGAGCAAAGACTTCAAAAGCAGAATGGAGAGATAACGAATTTTTGGGTGAGTCACTGGAAAGATTTCAAAACCCAGAGGTGAAAAGCAGAAATTAATTCCTGGAGAGAGGAGCCTATACCCCTCCCATTGCACATCAGAAAGCCTGTCAGATCCTGTCTTCCCCTGCCAGGGACCCCAACCCTGAAGAGAGAGGGAAATACACTCTGAGGCATCTGCAGCAATGGGTAGATTGGGTTCCCCAGCAGATGGATGGTCTGCATCCTCTGAACTTACCACAGCTAATAGAGGCCTTGCAACAGCTTGGGGTGGTACAGAAGCTAGGAGATCAGCAGCTGGTGGGAGACCGACCACAGCAGGAAGATTGGCCACAGCCCCCGAACGTGCAACCCCTGGGCAGGCAGCAGCGGGCAGGATGGAGCCAACAGCAACTGGGAGGGCCACAAGTGCAGAGGGGAGTCCAGCAGCTGTGGCACCAGCAGCCAGGGTGGGGCCAGCAGCAACAGCCCCAGTGGGGGCCACAACGCTGTAATTGCACCACCCTTCAGAGCAACCTTCGATAGGGACCCAGAGAAGCTAAGTTTTGTTCTCAGCCAGTGTTTCCGGTGTGGACAGAAGGGACATCGAGCAGCAAACTGTCTGGTCCCCTACCCCCGACTGCAGAGCAGACTGGAACCAGAGGCAAGAAGGAAACCTGCCCAGGGGCTAACGAGAGAAAAATCCAACTGGGTCACGCAAGAACCTGTTGCCCAGATTACACCCCCCACACAAGAGGACACCGGGACTCTGGATGAACCCACCCCTGCTCTATGCTCCTTTGACAGCGATGATGAAGGAGAGAACGACCCAATGGTGAGTCAACAAATCCCGCCTTTTTCACTAGCCGCCAAATTTATAATCCCTAAGTCTGGGGCACAAATGGACTTAAACATGCTAATTGATTCTGGATGCACCCACTGCGTTATCAGACTGCCGTTTGCCATGAAAATGGGCATACGGGCAAAACAGCTTTCCAAACCTGTGAGGTTTGAGCAAGCCGATGGCTCCCTGATGGGAGGGACTCTTGTCACACAATTAACCGAGCCCTTATGCCTGGAAATAGGTGCACACAGGGAGTTTATTTGCTTCCTAGTGGCTCCAAAAATGACTGAGACTGTGATCCTAGGGCTAGCCTGGTTGGACAAATGGAAGCCGTTTATCTGGTGGGAGAAAGGAATGAGAACGGTGAGACTACCTATAGGGCCTAAACGTCCTGCTGATTCAACCAATGTTGTGGGACACCTTAGGCCACCCAATGAGCGAGCGCACATGGCTGCCTCACCACCGCCAGGCAAACCACTCATCCCCAATGAATACCAGGACCTGGCGGAGGCATTTAGTGAAAAAGAATGTGATGCTCTATCCCCTCACAGACCCAATGACTGCTCCATCGAACTGGTGCCAGGAGCCAAACTCCCACGACCGAGAATGTATGCTATGTCCCCCCTCGAAATGGAGGAGATGTAGCGATACGTGAACAAAAACCTAGCGAGGGAGTTCATCGAATGGGCCAAATCTACCGTGGGAGCCCCTATGTTGTTCAAAGAGAAAAAGATGGGTCTCTTCGTCTCTGCGTAGACTATAAGGGTCTCAACGCTGTGAGTGTGGAAAATAAATACCCCCTCCCCCTCCTAAAGGACTTATTAACCCAACTGGCTAAGGGGAGTGTCTTCACTAAATTAGACCTGAGAGAGGCATATTAGCGGGTGAGAATAAAAGAGGGAGACGAGTGGAAAACTGCCTTCAACTATCCTATGGGGAGCTATCAGTTCAAAGTCATGCCATTTGGACTACAGGGGGCCCCCAGCCGTATTCATGCAGTTGATTAATGAGGTCCTACACGATCACTTATACAAAGGGGTTTTGGTGTATCTTGCTGATATCCTGATATACAGCACACATATGACTGATCGCATAAAGCTGGTGAGAGAAGTGTTAAAGAAACTATTGAATGCCAAGCTTTATGCCAAATTGTCAAAATGTGAATTTCACCAGACCTGATTAGATTACCTTGGTTACAGAATTTCCAACAAGGGCATTGACATGGACCCAGCCAAGGTGAAAGCTATAATTGAATGGCATCCCCCCAAGACTCACAAACAGCTCCAGAGCTTTTTGGGTTTTGCCAACTTTTATTGTCAATTCTTCCCCTCTTTTGCCGAGATTGCTCTACCCCTTACAGAACTACTTAAAACAGGCAAAGGAGGAGGGAAGCCATGACCGGGCCAACCACTAGCATGGACGATGAGCTGTCAAACAGCTTTTGAGAATTTAAAGAGACTATTTGATGCTGAACCGGTCCTAAAGCACCCTTGCCCAGGGGAGCTCTTTTTGATTCAAGCCGATGCCAGCGATGTGGCAGTTGGAGCTGTATTACTGCAAAAGAACAAAAGTGGGGTCCTGCAACCCTGCACCTACACCTCTAAGAAATTTACTGAAAGCGAGCAGAGATGGGCAATCTGGGAGAAAGAGGCCTTTGCGATTAGGTGGGGGCTATTAAACTGGCAACACTATCTAGAAGGGAGCAAGGTGCCATTTTAGGTATGGACAGATCACAAAAATCTAGAAGCACTGAAAACTCCCTGCAAATTGTCCCCAAAGCAAGTGCAGTGGGCACAGTACTTTAACTGCTTCAACTTCACTCTAAAGTACATACCAGGAGGAAAGAACTTCCTAGCTGATGTGCTATCCCGGCTACCCCAATACAAAAGCGAATGGGAGGAGGTTAACAAGGCAATTATCCCCAATCCACAAGATACTGCTCAACTTACGCCTCGCAAGGTCCTTAATCTTGGTGACCCTGGGGTAAAGAAAATAAAACGAGAGCTTCTCACCGATCAATAGTTCAAAGATAATCAAACCTCCCTAATGTGCAGGGATGGCTTGGCTTACAAAGGAGGGAAACTATATTTGCCTGAAGCCCTCCGTCTTAATGCTCTCAAACACAGCCATGATATAAAACAGGCTGGACACTTTGGATATTTGAAAACCCTACACCTCACCCGCCAGCAATTTTGGTGGCCGGGGCTGAAAAGGGATGTGGAAAACTATGTAAAAAGCTGTACTGTATGTGCCACAATGAAAAGAATCCCAGGGAAACCCCTGGGTCACTGCAACCCGTGGCAGACCCTTCTCAACCATGGGAAGGAATAGCTATGGACTTTATAGTAGACCTACCTGAAAGTAGAGGAAATACTGTCATCTGGACTGTGATAGACCTGTTCTCGAAGCAGGCTCATTTCATCGCCTGCAAAGGACTCCCATCTGCCCAACGACTGACCAAATTGTTCCTGAAACATATCTACTGGCTGCATGGCGCCCCTAAGCAAATAATCTCGGACAGGGGGATGCAGTTCAGAGCGAAGTTTTGGAGCAGTTTTCTTAAATTAATTGGATCATCTCAAATTTTATCATCTGCTTTTCATCAGGCCACCAATGGGGCTGCAGAATCCGCTAACAAAATGGTGGAGCAATATCTCAGATGCTACGTTTCTTACCAGCAGATGAACTGGACTGGCCTTGTCCCTTTCGCGGAGGTGGCGTACAATAATTTTGTTCACAGCAGCACCGGCTACACACCTTTCAGAGTGGCCACAGGAAAAGAGTTCAGCCCAATACCTGAATACCCTCAGGTGCCCTCCGCTTCCCAGACACTTGACCAATGGGTGAGGGGGTGGGAAGAAGTTTGGAGAAACACGAAAACTGCTTTAAAAAAGACTTTTGAAACCTATAACAAGCAGGCTGATAGAAAGAGGGCTCCCCAAAGAACATTCCAAGTTGCGGAAAAGGTTTATTTGTCAACTAAATATTTATGCCTCAAATTGCCCAGCAAGAAATTGGGACCAAAATTCTTGGGGCCTTTCCCCATAGTAAGGATCATCAATCCGGTCAGCATAGAACTAAAACTCTCTAGACTTTTAGGGAGGATTCACCCAGTTTTCCATTGCAGCTTGTTGAAACCTTATCGGGGCTCCACTTTAAGACCTCCCCCGAAGAAGGCACCTGGACCCCTCGTAGTTGCAGGACAGACCCACTATGAAGGGAAACGTATTCTTGACTCTAGAATGTTTAAAGGGAAATTGCAGTACCTAGTACAATGGAAGGGATGCCCATTGTCTGAAGCCACCTGGGTGAAATCCAGTGAGGTGAAAGCTGACAGGTTTCCTCAAAATGTTTCATGCGAAATACCCTAACAAACCGAAAACTAGTCATTAACCGATGCTTTTGTTTACATTACAGGATCTGTCCTTTTTGTAAGGGGGGGCAGATGTCAACGCTGTTAATATAGGATATTATTGCTTTGACAAAATATACAGAACTGTCTGGTATTTTTAGAGTTAAGTGAGAGTAACAGAGAATGGGAGGAGACTTATAAGGAAAGCCCGGGAAAAGGAACGGAAGTGAATCTTTGCCCTCCGGGCTAATTGGAAGATGTGACTTATGATTGTGTAGCGTTACCTCCTCAGAGGCCACGAGAACCCAGGCCCTCCCAGCCCTGTCCCCCCTCGTCAAGCCCTGCAGCGGTGTTCTCTAGGGGTTGGTAGGATGTCTCTTCCAGCCGGAGCTTATGCAGAGTTAGGAGGTAGCAGGCTCTAGTCATCAAGGAGGGGCTTCCGGGAATGAAAATAACCAGCCCCGATAGTCAATGCTATGGTGATATCCAACAGCCCAAGGCCGTTATAGCAGCAGTAATTGAGGATTCCTCAGCAGTCGTTCAGAGTCAAGTGGGATGGAGGAAAACCCTGGCTCCAGATGGTAGTAGAAACAACAGTCAGTGTGCTGTAGCAATAGCTCACCTCCCAGGAGAACTCCCCCACAAAGTCTAAAACTTGTACCTGCAACAATAGTCACAGTCCAAATAGCCTCCAGGCTTCGCAGCAACAGTAGCCACCACCAGTCTCTCCTCTCCTTCTGTTGCTTCTTCTCAGTCAGGTCTCGGCGTCAAAGCCCTCCCTCCCCCTTTGTCTTTATTGTTAAAATCCGAGGCCAGGAGCTTCAGCCAACTCCTTTCTACACACTCCCCCTTGCCTCCATTTGAGATATCCTCCTTACGAAGGAAGCAATAAAATTCCACTCTCTCTCTCTCCTCCATTTGAGATACCCTCCTTACGAAGGAAAGCAATAAAATTCCACTCCCCCTCTCTCTAGCCTCCGTTTAAAATATCCTCCTTACGAAGAAAAGCAAATAAAACTTCCACTCCCTCTTTACCTTCACCTGACAAACTGCAACAGCCACCTCGTCCCTTTCCTTTCCTTCCCTTTTCTATCTTTTTCTTCCGCCCACACTGGCCACACCCAAAGCCAGCGGCAGTTGTGTCAATCTCTCCCTTCCCAACTGAGCTCCTGCAAACACTCTCAGACAGCCCCACTACACACTCCCCCCACCTAACAGTTTCTTTGGTCCCCCAAAGAATAGGGAAATTTTTCTGCTCGGCATCTATATTATCAGGGGCGGGCATCACTCTTTCTCTACACTGTGCCCTAGGGCATCATATGTTAGCCTCTTCACCAGGCGTATCACCCGCCTTGGTCTCTGCACTTTAGGCTCAACAGTAACATGGGCGCCGTCCTCTGGTGACCCCCCCACCCCCGGAGGTACCCGGGACTAGCAACTCCGCCTCTGGCACTGGCAATTGCAGACCCCGTGAAGTAGCCTGATCTGCCTCCAACAATTCCCCTGGCTGTACAATGTCTGGGGGCAACAATCCGTCCTGTTCTGACCATTCCCCAGACTGATCCCTGGCCTCAACTCTCTGGGGGGGTCCCCTCCTGTTCACAAGCTCTAGGCGCAGATTCCAAACCATCAGGCCCTGGCTGTTCTAACTCCACCTCGTCACCCACAGCCTGGGGTATGATCCCCATATCCCCTGATAGCCATAACCAACCTATGCCCCCCTCTTTTTCTTCGAAATCTTCTGCTTCCTTCTCTATAGACAAGACGGGTTTCGCCCTGGTTCCCATTCCCCTTCCCACTACACGGGGCTCATCTACAGGAACTGGCTGGGTAACTCGTACTGCCTCGTGCAAGGGCAATAGATGGTTCCGATGTCATGCTTTCAAGGGTCCTGTGCCTCCCTCCCATCGTATTTGGTATACTGGCAACCCCGGTAGTTTTTCGCTAACCACATACAACTGAGAGCCCCACCGATTAGCCAATTTGTGCCTCCCAGCGCGGCCCAAATTTCTTAACAGCACTCGGTCCCCAAACTGTAAATCCTGGACCCTTACTCTCAGATCGTAATTTCTCTTGTTCCGCCGCTCCCAGACCCCTGAGGCCTCTGTGGCTTTTTCATAAGCCCCCTTTAAGCTCCTCCTCAACCTGTCCACATAATTACAGTGAGACTTAGAAGAGGTCTCATCCCTTGAGGTACCAAAAGCCAGGTCCACCGGCAGGCGGGCTTCCCTGCCAAACATTAGCCGGTACGGGGAATACCCGGTGACATCACTCCTTGTGCTGTTATAGGCGTGCACGACGGTGGAGATATGTTGTGTCCAGTGCTGTTTCTGCACTTCAGTGAGGGTTCCCAACATGTCCAAGAGAGTGCGGTTAAATCTCTCGGGCTGCGAATCGCCTTGTGGGTGGTACGGGGTAGTGCAGGACTTCTGAATACCCAACAAGCCCAGCAGTTGCTTGACCAGCCTACTTTCAAAATCCCTCCCTTGGTCAGAATGTGTGCGCTTGTTGCCTCGTCTTGACACACAATCAATTGAGTCAAAATCACCACGTCAGGAACGAAGAACTTCCAGTTTATTTCAGTACAGAAACGAATTAAAGTCAGCACTGACAACCATTGCATTCATGGTTTCTTTATACATTTTACAAGACTCCACCTATCCCCACACCCATGCTACCACCCATGCGCTACTGCCCCCTCCGGAACGCCCAACACCCCTAGAAGGCCATCCATCCGATTACCCAGACCTGCAGCTGCCCTTCCCGACGCTTCCCGACGCTTCGACGGCTTCCCGACGCTTCGGCAGCCCGGTTACATCCATTGGTGAAAGTAGCCTCAGCTCAGTGTCCACGTAATAAACTTGCTCGTAAGTCATTGGTTACGGCACCCGCGCATGCGCTGTGCCATCCGGAGTGCCGTTCATGCTTGGGCGGCTCCGGCAGGATCAGCTGGCCGTCGGAGCCTGTCCTGCGCATGCGCGTCCACCAGCCGAATCGTTCATGCTTGGGCGGCTCTGGCAGGATCAGCTGGCCGTCGGAGCCTGTCCTGCGCATGCGCGCCCCCCAGCCGAATGTTGGGCCTTCCGGACGGCGTTCAGGGAGTCGAGGCTTCGCTGGATACGGTAACCCGAACGGCCTCCGCTACGGCCCGACATACTGCCCCCCTTCACCAAGGCTCCCCCTGAAGAAAGGAAAAGAAAGGTCATATCGATTCCCTCGCATCCCCCTTCCCGACTCACGCTGCACTACCAGACGTTGGTTTTCTAGGATGTCGGACATGGAATTGTTTAACTAATTGAGGGGCCCGTACATCATCTGCCCGCACCCACGTAGCGTCAGACAGAGGGTAACCCTTCCACTTAATCAAATAGTATAATTTCTTTTGCTTAATACGGGAGTCGAGTATGTCTTGTACTTCATATTCGCCACCAACGACAGGGCCTGGTTCAGCTCCCTTTCGGTACATATAGACCGGTTTGATCAAACTACAATGAAACACCGGATGCACCTTTCCCAACAATCGGGGTAACTGTAGTTGTACAGTAACCGGATTAATGATTCTTACAATTTTGAACGGACCAATGTACTTAGGTCCCAATTTCCTGCACGGGATTCTCAATTTCAGATATTTGGTGGACAGATAAACTAGTTGGCCCACAATGAATGGCTTACATGGCTGCCGTTTTTTGTCCGCCTGCTCCTTCATCTTCCGTCCATATTCCACCAGCGCTGTTTTTACAGCCGCCCATGCTCCGGATACCCTTTGGACCCACTCCCGTGGAATATATGGCTGTGCTTCCAAGTTCCGACATTCAGGTATGGGAACAAAATCCTTCCCCGAAACCACCTTAAAAGGTGCAAACCCTGTACTGGTATGCATGGCGTTATTATACGCAACTTCCGCAAACACTAGGAGGTCTGCCCAGTTAGCCTGCTGATAGGACACATAACTCCTCAAATACCTCTCGACTGCTGCATTAGCCCATTCAGCGGCTCCATTAGTAGCAGGATGGTATGCAGTGCTAAGTCCCTGTGATGATCCTAGTAATACTGTGAAGCCCTTCCAGAACCGTGCCGTAAATTGAACCCCCCGGTCAGATATTATTCGCCGGGGGGCTCCATGAATCCGGTATATATGAGTCAGAAACATGGGGGCCAATTTCTGAGCAGTCGGCAACTTTCTACATGGAACAAAATGGGCCTGTTTTGAGAACAAATCGATTACTGTCCAAATTACCGTATGTCCCTTACTACTTGGCAGTTCTACGATGAAATCCATGGCGATATCCTGCCATGGATGTTCTGGGTCAGCCACCGGCTGTAAGCACCCCACCGGCCTTCCTGGTCGGGATTTACATGTAGCACATACAGAACATGCCTTCACATAGTGTTCGACATCCTTTCTTAATGTAGGCCACCAGAATTGGCGCCTGGTCAGATGTAACGTTTTGATGAACCCGAAATGTCCCGCCAGCTTTGCATCATGACATCTCTGAAGGACCCTAGGCCGTAATACAAGCGGAACATATAATTTCACTCCGAACCACACCAACCCATCTCTCTGGGTGAACAGGTTACGGTGTTCCCGAAACCACAGGTCCTGTGGTATTGCTGCCCTCAACTCTGATTCGAAATTTCCGATATTGGGACGGGAACTTACCCTACCCACTCCCTGGGTATATGGCGGTAATATAGCCTGTACCAAGTCTTCCCTTTGACTCTCATATTGGGGCAACCTAGATAATGCATCCGCCAAAAAGTTACGGCCCCCAAGGACATATTTAAGCTGGAACGTGAACCGTTTGAAGTATTGCGCCCATCTCACGTGTTTTGGGGTTAAACGTCGGGGCGATTGCAATACTGTCAGATTTTTATGGTCCGTCCATATTTCAATTTCCTGTTTAGCCCCTTCCAAAAGGTACCGCCACGTTACCAAGGCCCATTTAATAGCAAAGGCCTCTTTCTCCCATATTGCCCATCTCCATTCAGTTTCTGATAACTTGCGTGAGGTATATGCGCAGGGCTGTAACTCGCCTTTGGTATTTCGTTGCAACAACACAGCCCCCACCGCCACATCACTTGCATCTGCCTGGACAATGTACTGTTTATCAGGATCTGGATGTAGTAGAATGGGCTCCTTGGCAAACAATGTCTTTAGATGTTCGAACGCAGCTTGACTTTCCCTGGACCACGCTAACGGCTGACTAGGCCGTGACTTTACAGGAGAGTTCCGCGTTTTCAATAATTCCGTAAGTGGCAAAGCCACCTGTGCAAAATCAGGAACGAACTGCCTGTAAAAATTCGCGAACCCCAAGAAACTCTGTAACTGGCGTCTCGTCCTAGGCGCCTGCCACTCAAGTACTGCTTTCACCTTTGCCGGATCCATTTCTATTCCTGAGGCTGATATCTTGTATCCCAAATATTCAATACGGGTTTTGTGAAACTCGCATTTTGAGAGCTTCACGAATAGTTGGGCCTGGAGGAGTTTGTGTAAGACCTCTCTGACCAATCGTATATGCTCTTCCATGGTCTTAGAATAGATCAAAATATCATCCAGGTACACTAACACCCCACGATATAAATGTTCATGCAACACCGCATTAATGGTCTGCATAAATACTGCAGGCGCTCCCTTTAACCCAAACGGCATGACAGTGAACTGGAAGCTCCCTAAAGGGCAATTAAACGCGGTCTTCCACTCGTCTCCCAGTTTTATTAGGATTCGGTAGTATGCTTCCCTCAAATCAAGCTTAGTAAAAACCCTCCCTTGGGATAAATGAGTTAGCATGTCTTTCAATAAGGGTAATGGATACATATTTTCAGTGCATACCGCATTCAACCCCCTAAAGTCCACACAAAGCCTTAATCCACCATCCTTTTTCCCCTGAAATATCACAGGAGCCGCAATCCGAGATCGGGCTGGCTGTATAAATCCACGCCCCAAGTTTTTATCAATATACCTTCTTAGTTCCTCCAACTCCTTGGGAGACATGGGGTACATCCGGGGTTTTGGCAGCTTTGCCCCCGGTATGATATCTATCGCACAGTCGGTAGAGCGGTGTGGCGGCAACGCATCACATTCCCGCTCACTAAACACGTCCTTTAAGTCTTCATACTCCACAGGGAACAACCGTTTACTTTCACTAGCCTCTACCGCCACTTTGATCCTTTCTTTACCCAGTAGTTTGGCAGGTGGTAATCGTACATATGGATTCTCCCTATCAGTGACCGGAGGCTGGGGACCTACAACTAATCTCATACGGCGATATCCACCTGCCCACCAGATAGCCGGTTGCCATTTGTCAAGCCAGGCCAACCCCAAGATCACTTCTTCGGTCATTGATGGAATTACAATAAAACGTATCAACTCCCGATGATCCCTCATCTCTAGCTGTACCAGGTCAGTTACTTGAGAAACTGGCGCCCCACCTAGCAAGGATCCATCCACCTGTTCGAAATTGATCGGTCGAGACAACTTGATCAGTCGAAGTCCCAATGCATCTGCCATTTTCCTACTGATCAAACACCGGGTACAGCCTGAATCTATCAACGCTTTACACGCTATGCGTTGGCCAGATTTACAATTCATCAGGCAGATTGGTATGGTGAATGGTACCACTGGACTACTTACCATGGGATCCTGTTCCGGATCTTCCTGATCGTACTTATCAGGTACCACCTCCGGGGTTGAAACCGCCACTGCTGGTGAAGACCCATAGGGAGTGCTGCTTTCATCCTGCAAAGCCCTCATTTGATCCGTTCCCCGAAACGGCGTGACCTCCTGCCTTCTTGTCGCCAGACCGGACTGTCCCGAAGGCGCTCCCCGTCCTGGTGATATTGGACACTGGGCCACCCTGTGACCTGGTTTATTGCACCTGAAACAGCGGAATATCCCCCTTGGCACCCCCGGTGGAACTGGTTGTGCTGGAACTCCCAAAGCCCTCGGCTTACTGGTTGATTGCTGAGTGGATGCCGGAAGGGAGGCGGGTGCACCTGGACTTATCTCTTGCAACCCAGCATAGAGTTCAGTCACTGTCTTGTACCACTCGTGTAGACGAGGCGGCACCCCTCTCACCAGACAAGCCTGACGGAGCTCCACATCGAGTCCATTCTTGAAGTGATGCACCAGCAATTTCTCAGGCCAGGATCTCAATCGGCCTGCCACACGCTGGAATTCCCTAATGAACTCTCTTACCGGCCTACCTCCCTGTCTCAAGGTCACTATCTCTGCTTCCGCTCTCTGAGCCCTGGTAGGATCCTCAAACCGAATCCTCAAGGCCTCCAGAAAAGAACCTATGTCGGCCAGCTCACTGGCGTGATCTCCAAACAGGTCTGCTGCCCATGAAGCCGCCTCACCTTGCAGACTGGCTGTCACCGCTACCACTATGGCCCATTGGGAGGTATAATGGGCTGCAAAGCGATCTAAGTGGTTTAACACATGGCCTAAAAACATGGCCAATTTGTCCGGATCACCGTCAAAGGTAATCCCAATCAACGGAGGGGTCCATGGTACACCCGTGGGCCACACTAAAGCCGGCTGGCCACCATGTTGTCCCACCGTGATGGCAGACTGTCGGCCAAGATCTCCAGGTCCCAAGGGCAGGGAAACAGGGGTGGTACGGGTGGCATATATGGGTCCCGTTCTCACCCCACCATGTCCCCCTTGCTCCAGTTGTGCTGTTGACACCCTCAACTGTGGGCTAGCCAAACGGAATCCGGGTGAATCAATAGGACGCTGGGAGACCACCCCCTGTTTGGGAAGGAACCCTGGTTCCCCAAACCTAGCCTTTAACACATCAAGGGTGTACTGTCCAGGAGTGGTGGAGTAACTCCAATCGCCCTCCTCATCGCTGACTACTCTCCTTTCCCTCCATCCTACAGCAGAGTCTCTGTCACCCAGCATGGACCGGCAATCAGTGTCCACATGTTGTAAAGTGGGATTCAGTCCCCATCCAGCCGCCTCGGTTACTGCCGGCCTCTGCTTAATCCCAGGGTCCACATCCACAACTGGTGGAATACTCTTTTCCTTCGGGCGAACCACTGGTCCCTCCATCACTGCGCCTGGATCCACAGACGAGCCCTGGTCCTCTGTCTGCCCAGGAATATCCTCAGCCAAATCAGCATCTTGCACCCCTTCTGCCATGCTGCCTTCGGTCTGCTCCACAGTTATTCTAATGAATGAGCTTAGGGAGTGTTGACTTACTGTTGCCTCGTCTTGACACACAATCAATTGAGTCAAAATCACCACGTCAGGAACGAAGAACTTCCAGTTTATTTCAGTACAGAAACGAATTAAAGTCAGCACTGACAACCATTGCATTCATGGTTTCTTTATACATTTTACAAGACTCCACCTATCCCCACACCCATGCTACCACCCATGCGCTACCGCCCCCTCCGGAACGCCCAACACCCCTAGAAGGCCATCCATCCGATTACCCAGACCTGCAGCTGCCCTTCCCGACGCTTCCCGACGCTTCGACGGCTTCCCGACGCTTCGGCAGCCCGGTTACGTCCATTGGTGAAAGTAGCCTCAGCTCAGTGTCCACGTAATAAACTTGCTCGTAAGTCATTGGTTACGGCACCCGCGCATGCGCTGTGCCATCCGGAGTGCCGTTCATGCTTGGGCGGCTCCGGCAGGATCAGCTGGCCGTCGGAGCCTGTCCTGCGCATGCGCATCCACCAGCCGAACTGTTCATGCTTGGGCGGCTCCGGCAGGATCAGCTGGCCGTCGGAGCCTGTCCTGCGCATGCGCGCCCCCCAGCCGAATGTCGGGCCTTCCGGACGGCATTCAGGGAGTCGAGGCTTCGCTGGATACGGTAACCTGAACGGCCTCCGCTACGGCCCGACAGCGCTGAGGTAGCCCGTAGTTTACGAAAAATTTCTCCACTAATACTTTGGCCACCGTAACAGCGTGCTGATCTTTCGTTGGAAAGGCCTGGGCATAATGGGTAAAATGATCGGTCACGACCAACACATTTCCTTCTCCACTGGCATCCGGTTCTAAGAAAAGGAAATTGATGCAGACCAAGTCCAAGGGCCTATGACTCTGTAAATGGCCCATTGGCATAGTTCTAGATGGCAGAGTTTTTCTCTGAATACAGCGCAGACAAGATCTACAGTAGTCCCCGACTTCCTTCTTCACGCAGGGCCAATAGAACCAATCCACTACTAAATTAAAAGTCTTTTCTGGCCCCAAATGCCCATGCTCGTCGTGAAGTGCCATCAGTACTGCTCCTCTATGTTTCTCTGGAAGCAAAAGTTGCCACCTTTCTTCAAGCCCATCCGAGAAACCTGAGGGGATTCCACTTTTGCTATCCCCCCATACGTGGGGCAGATCCCACGAACGGACACTGAAGAAGACTCCTGACACGGAGGTTTTCTTGGGGTGGGACTGCCCCGAACCGAAGTCCGGGAACTACTTTATTGATTACAATATGCAAATAAGCATTGATTACATGTGATACATTTGTGCCATACATATAATTTCTTGCTGCGCCATGAGCTTCAAACCACTCCCATTACTTAGTCTCAGAGCATGTCAAGAGTACATGTCATGTTTGACCTATATTGCCCACCTGGTGACACAAAACAAAACCATGTGGTTAGTGCCTTCTCGAGCTTAGTTCTGCATAACATCCTGTTTAACTGTCATGCGGTTTGCCATTTGTGTTACGAGCTAGCGAGCTTTGCCGCAGACGTTTCCTCAAGAAAGGGCAAAGAAAGGGCAAGGATGGGGCGAGGAGGGGGCTATAACTCCAACATCTCCCCTGTCTTTTTCTAATTAAAGGAAAAATCATGTTCTTCACTGCTAAGGGTTATGGCTAAAGGGTCCGCTATGTCCATGGTTGGCAGTGTCTTGTACCTAACCAGGTGTATGGTCCTTTTGAGGAAAATATATTTTTCTGCTCCTTTTTAATATTTCCTTCTGGGGGGGCTACCTTCCATCAATATCCCCACTTTGTGCCTTAAGTGTGTAAATGTATGACATTAAAATTGATCTGGTCAGGGAGACTTGGTAGGCAAGCTTTTAAACTGTTAAGCAAAAAAAAGAAAAAGAAAATTAAGACATTAATGGAGGCAGCAGAAAAAAAATCCCTTTAGTGGCTCCCAAAAGGGGAGCTTGCACCCATAAAGTTCTAAAAGTCAGGGCAAAATTTTGTTAGGTGGAAAAGAAATTTATAGTATCCAATATTCTGTGCCAATCATTTTCAAATGTTGGATGTCACCTTTAGCTTCCAGTCAGGTTTGCATACCTCCGAAAATTCTTCACAGCCATGGTTTTCCTTAGTACATGACCACTGGCTGCCCAATTTCAAGGGTTGTTTCCTGCCTTAGCTCTTAATTCAGTGCATCCAGGTTTGTAATGTCCAATATGCCAGTCTATTAAATTTTCTTTAAATTGCACATAATGAGTTCTAAGAATCCCAATCTGAGCTCACCAGTGCAAGATATTCAGGGCTGAAGTTTGGGATTTTTCCTGTTGCCTCCTTAGTCAGGGCATATAAATTGCAAATCACCTGAGGGGGCCTAGTTCCCTCCCCCTTGTTATCTGTTGGAAGTTGGTCCCACAAAGCTTTGGTGCAATAGAGCAAAAATCAGCCTGAGGAACTTTACTAAAGGTAGGTGGAGGGGATAGACTCAAGTGTAATTCTGAATGGTGTGTGTGTGTGCATGTATGTGCAGCTACTTTTACAAAATAGTCAATGCAAACATTCTGGATCAATTTTCCCTCCCACCAGATAGAAGTTCAAGGTGTTCAGTACTTGTTCTGCCACCTATTCCCAAGTGCCATCTCTCTATTAATACATTCAACTGGCTTGTTACAATACAAATGGGGCAAGAAAGAAAAGTTTACAATGAGTTTCCACCCTCCCCCCACAGTCTTAATTTTCTCTTCTGAGGCTTCACATGGCACCACCTTCCTTCTGCAGCTCTCACAGGCATCTGGGGAAATGGTAGGACTTGGGAAGATGTTCCACTCAGATTGCATGGTGGCTTTTTAGTGGATGGCTGGATTCAAAACTCAATTCCATGGCTCAAATGGATGGAGGCAGAATCTGGGTCTGTGTGTTCTGCTTCCAAAGGCTTGGGAGAGGGTTTCAGGGCTGAAAGATACAAGAACAAGGTCTCCCCCCCCCTTTCTGGGTGGACTCTACCAGGAGAGGCAGACAAAAGGTATGGAAAACAAAGGACAGGAAAAAAATTGGAAGGGGGGTAGGTTGCAGGCAGTTTGAAAATGCTGAAAACTCCAATTAATTTTAAAAGCCTAATAATTTAAGGTGTGCAACTTGCCAAGGGTAGGAGAACATTTATTCTAAAATAGACCACATCGTTTTAGAGATTGAGAAATGTTTATTTGTTTTCAGAAAAGTTTCATAGTAGTTTCACCAGTAAGTTTTAGGATATGAAAAGTAACTTAGGAAAATTATTTCCCCACACAAGCAGACTTGAGCTTCAAAAGGCTCTTGTAGATAGACACACATTTTTCAGAAAAAGGATAGATAAAATACATACAGTAAATGCAAGTGAAACTTTTCCAACAGATAAACTTAAAACAATCCCTCCTGGTAACTTAAGGCTGTTCTTGAGCATACACAGAGAAAAAGAGGAAAACAAACAAACAAACACAATTCTTTTTCTTCACTCTGTTTGTTGGCCAGACAAACAGAGTGAGGTTTTTCCTTTTTGTGGCTTATTTTAAGCAAAATTTCTAGCAAACTTTAAAATTCTTTTTCCTTTAGATTTGAAACAGTTAACAGTCACGGTTTTACACATCCTGGTCATTCATAAAAATATTTTAGCAGACTGACCAGGTCTGACTTGGTGGGAACGGCCAGATTTTTCCATTATTAATTTGGGTCTTGGTCAATTCCCTAAGTTCGTGGAGGTGCTTGACCTGAGGCTTAGAGAATTCTGCCCCCATACTCACGAGTTTGGGAGGGTGCTTCGTTCTGCGACGACCGGCCCTGAATTGCAGTAGGCATCCCGCCGAGTGAAATATGAGGGTACCAAGAGATGTCTGGGAGGGTGCTTCGTTCTGCGACGACCGGCCCTGAGTTGCAACAAGACATGCACTCGACTCAACTCAAGAGATGCCTGGGAGGGTGCTTCGTTCTGCGACAACCGGCCCTGAGTTGCAACAAGACATGCACACGACTTGCGGGTCGAATCACGTCGGGGTCACCACCTGAGGGGATTCCACTTTTGCTATCCCCCCATACGTGGGGCAGATCCCACGAACGGACACTGAAGAAGACTCCTGACACGGAGGTTTTCTTGGGGTGGGACTGCCCCGAACCGAAGTCCGGGAACTACTTTATTGATTACAATATGCAAATAAGCATTGATTACATGTGATACATTTGTGCCATACATATAATTTCTTGCTGCGCCATGAGCTTCAAACCACTCCCATTACTTAGTCTCAGAGCATGTCAAGAGTACATGTCATGTTTGACCTATATTGCCCACCTGGTGACACAAAACAAAACCATGTGGTTAGTGCCTTCTCGAGCTTAGTTCTGCATAACATCCTGTTTAACTGTCATGCGGTTTGCCATTTGTGTTACGAGCTAGCGAGCTTTGCCGCAGACGTTTCCTCAAGAAAGGGCAAAGAAAGGGCAAGGATGGGGCGAGGAGGGGGCTACAACTCCAACAGAAACCCCTCTGATAGATTACTCCATCACGAAACTGCAGGCAGTCCCACTCCTTGTGCAACACTCGTGCTCCTCTGGGTGCATCAGTGAGTAGGACCTCCCGCTGACCACTTCTTAGAGCTCTTCCGACCAAGCCACAGAGGGGATCTTCCACCTGGTCCCTCCACAGATCTTTCTTAGTTAGGGCAACCCTCCCCTCCCCTTTGATCTGAATAGGATTGCAGTATAATTTGGGGACACCTGCGATGGTAACTCCCACTGATTCAGCCCCAATTGCTCCCCTAGCTCGATGGTCAACCCCTCGATACAGCACTTGGATACCATCAGGGGGGGCAATTGTACCCACTCCCTAGTGCCTGCCCCTGAACTCTGGGGCCTCCTTGACAAAGCGTCTGCATCGGTGTTTCCCACACCTGGACGATATCTTAAACCAATCCTAAACCCAGAAAGGGCAGCTAGCCACTGATGCCCCATGGCATCAGGTCTAGCAGTGGTGAGCAAATATGTAAGTGGATTATTGTCTGTTTTAACTTCAAACTCTGCCCCATAGAAATAATCCCTCAACTTGTCCACAACCGCCCACTTGAGTGCCAAAAATTCCAGCTTATGGGTGGGATAATTCTTTTCCCTGGGGGTTAAATCCCTACTAATATATGCAATGGGCTTCAAACGTTGATCATGCTCCTGATATAACACCCCCCCCCCCAGACCATCTCGACTGGCATCTACATGTAATTCATACAGTCAATTGGGGTCGGCATAAGGTAATACTGGGCTGTTTGTAAGCCTCCGCTTCAGCTGATCAAAAGCCTGTTCACAACACTCAGTCCATTCTGCCTGAATAGATTCTCGCAACTTCCTGGGCCCCCTAGTTTTATGGATTGGATTCGAACAACCCACTGTATCCTCTACCTCCTCATTTTTTAACAACTCATTAAGCGGGCGAGCTATCTTAGCAAACCCTTCCACAAATCTCCGATAGTATGAACAAAACCCCAGAAACAACCACAGTTCTGCGACACTCTGGGGCTAGGCCAAGAAACCATGGCCTCAAGCTTAGCGGGGTCCGTTGCCACTCCCTCGGCCGAGACGACATGCCCTAAATAGGTGACAGATGGCTGATAAAATTGGCATTTTTCTAACGACAATTTCAGCCCCTCCTCCTGGAGCCTGGTCAATACCTTCTCTAAATGCTCCTCATGCTGCTCAAGTGTCTCCCCAAAGACAATAATGTCATCTAAATAGACCAACACCTCTATCAGGTTCATGTCCCCCACTGTCCGTTCCATAAGCCTTTGAAAGGTTGCTGGAGCCGCTGACAACCCTTGCGGCATTCGACTGAATTCATAAAATCCCAATGGGCAGATGAACGAGGTTTTCTCCCTATCCCCTGGATGCATGGGGATCTGATGGTAACCACTCCTTAAATCTAGCACAGTGAACCACTTTGCCCCTGACAAACACTGCAAAGCATCCTCTATCCGAGGAGTTGTATACTGATCAGGGATGGTCCTCCGCTTAAGGGTACGATAATCTATACACATCCTTAGGGTCCCATTCTTCTTTCGGACCACCACTATAGGGGAAGCATAAGGACTTTGAGACTCCCTAATGACCCCAGTCCTTTTTAACTCTGCTAGGTGCTCCTGAAGATCATCTAAGTAGCTCAAAGGGATCCGCCGAGACCTTTCCCTAAAGGGTTTATCCTCCCTTAGTCGGATTTCATGTTGAGCACTCCTAGCGCAGCCTAAATCAAAATCGTCTATCGAGAATAAATGCCTCCACTTCCAAAGCTGGTCCCTCGCTCTCTCTCGCCACTCAAGAGGAAGCTGGGTATTCCTAGGATAAAACTGATCCATCGAGACCTCTCCCTCCATCTCTCCCTTACCATTCAGAGACTCAATTGGAGTAGCTGGGCTCACCTGCCCCAACAACATCCGATTCTTCAGCCGCACTGGGAGGCCTGTGATATTCCGAACTCCAACTGAGATCCGCCCCTTTTCCTGCTTCAACACCTGCGTGGAGATTACCTCTGGAATCAATTCCACTCCACCATTCGGTCCCTTCAGGCCAGGTTCAAGAATGAGATACGGCCCAGGCTGTTCCCAATCTAACTTAATGGAAGCCCTCAGGCGCACCACTTCCCCAGGTTGTATTACCCTCTTTTTCCTATCCAATTTCCATAACCGCCCCACTCCCTCTGCAGGGGCCTGCTGCTCCCGCACCAAACCCTGACATACTGTCTGCAGCACAGGATGAACATCCCTCACTATCGGGTCATTTCCTAATGGAATGACTGGGGTAAGTAGCCGCCTAACTAAACTGGTGTTAGTCCCCACAATCAATGAGCCCTGGCTAACTGCTGGGGGGAGAGCACATACAATAGCCAAGGTATCCAAGGTCTCCGTATGCCCAGCAACAGAGGGCCCAAACATCAGCTGTATAGGCAAACATCCATCATAGGGGAATTTTTCAGTACCAGTACCACAGATCTTCAAATCACCCAACTCCTGTATGGGCATAGACGTCAAATACTTATCCGAAAAATCCCTATATAATAACGTCACCTGCACACCTGGTTAATTCTTGGTTAATTCCTGTATCTGGGTTTGCATCGTGGTTATCCGGTCATCCTCCTCCCTTACCTCTCTCACTACTGGGCCTAAGGGCTGTCCTACTGGCAATTCAGCTGTCACCTCCTTAGCCTTCTCCACAACCTCAGTTGCCCGTACCCTCCTTATAAGCTCATGATATCCCCAGGCATTCCCTGTAGCTTCAACCTTTATTTGGCTCCGGACAGGGTCCGAAGCCAAAGCACCTCGGGAGAGTTGTTCTATCCTGGCCTGTTCCACCCCAGCTGGATCCAATCCCCCCTTCTCCACTACCTGATATAATATCTAGTCAGGCGCCTTATATATTCGGACAGCTTCTCACCCCTCTTCTAGTATATATGTTCCAATCGGAACAGTAAACTAGATACCGTCTCAACTGACCCAAACTCATCATGCAACAGAGAGAAGTAGTCACGCACAGTAAACTGTCCCTGACCCAGTGTTAAACTTCTAATAGCTTCTGCAGCAGGGCCCTTTAAACTCTCTCTAACCCGTTGTCTTTTCTGGGTATCCGGTATATCCCACTCCTCAACTGCTTGCATTGCCTGCTCCATCCAGGCTTCATATTCCTCTTCTCCTTCTGGCACCGGTTGCATCCTCGAAAAAGTATGTAATTTCCTATATCCGGCCCCTATACAGTAGCTACCAGTCAGATTTTGGACAGAAGCCAAATTTCCCCCCACTTGAGCAGCCCCTACTTCCTCTACCCCTGTAGATAGGGAAACACACTTCTCTTTCTTCTGGCCTAATGGTTTGGTCAAAGGTATGCCCCATACAGTAGGGAAGATCACCCCCACCCTGGCATCTTTTGTCAGTTGCAGACTTTGAACCTGAAAACACTCTGGGACGCTCTTCTTCCATTCCAGCAGTACATAAAATTGGGGGAAATCCTTATCCACCCTCATATCTATCACATATACCCTCTGGTCTGGGACAAAGCCCCTTAATGTCTGTAAAATTTGCTCCTCTGACCAAACATCACCAGGGACCTTAATTACTACGCTTGTCCTCACTTCACTATTCTGCTCCTCACACCACCTGGTGGCCGCATTAGAGTCCATATTGTTCTCCTGGCTCATATCGCTACACAAGACTAACACTTCCTTACTAAGGGGAGGGGCCGGGCAGGAAATCCAGGATGAGCCCCCACATGTAGCGTTACCTCCTCAGAGGCCGCCAGAACCCAGGCCCTCCCAGCCCCGTCCCCCCTCGTCAAGCCCTGCAGCAGTGTTCTCTAGGGGTTGGTAGGATGTCTCTTCCAGCCGGAGCTTATGCAGAGTTAGGAGGTAGCAGGCTCTAGTCAACAAGGAGGGGCTTCCAGGAACGAAAACAACCAGCCCCAATAGTCAATGCTATGATGATATCCAACAGCCCAAGGCCGTTATAGAAGCAGTAATTGAGGATTCCTCAGCAGTCGTTCAGAGTCAAGTGGGATGGAGGAAAACCCTGGCTCCAGACAGTAGTAGAAACAACAACAGTCAGTGTGCTGTAGCAATAGCTCGCCCCCCAGGGCAACTCCCCCACAAAGTCTAAAACTTGTACCTGCAACAATAGTCACAGTCCAAATAGCCTCCAGGCTTCGCAGCAACAGTAGCCACCACCAGTCTCTCCTCTCCTTCCGTTGCTTCTTCTCAGTCAGGTCTCGGCGTCAAAGCCCTCCCTCCCTCTTTGCCTTTATTGTTAAAATCTGAGGCCAGGAGCTTCAGCCAACTCCTTTCTACACACTCCCCATTGCCTCCGTCTGAGAAACCCTCCTTACGAAGGAAAGCAATAAAATTCCACTCCCCCTCTCTCTAGCCTCCGTTTAAAATATCCTCCTTACGAAGAAAAGCAAATAAAACTTCCACTCCCTCTTTACCTTCACCTGATGAACTGCAACAGCCACCCCATCCCTTTCCTTTCCTTCCCTTTTCTATCTTTTTCTTCCACCCACGCCGGCCACACCCAAAGCCAGCAGCAGCTGTGTCAATCTCTCCCTTCCCAACCAAGCTCCTGCAAACACTCTCAGACAGCCCCGCTACAACTGCAAAATAAGGGAGGGGTTTAGCAAGAAAAGTTAGACGCAAGCAAGGGGAATTCAGATTCTCGCATAAAACCATCCATGATGTACCCTCGATTTGTTACACTGTTAATAAAGACTTTAGGATAAACATGCCTGGAAGTTCTTTGAAGTGTTTCATTAGTTGGAACCATGACAGTTAAATTGGAATACTCTAATTAAAAATTAAAAATTAGGTAAAATTTAACTACAGGACATGGATATGTATAAGCATAAATATATTGATAAATGTTTTAACTGAGCTTGTTATAATTACAAATTTACTAGCTTAAATATGATATAGCAAATGTTAAGGGAAATAGAGAAGGAATTTTTTGATGATGTAACCTGAGATATGTACTAAAGATTTTGTTATTGTACTATTGACTACTGAATCACCACGCTGCTTTCTAAATACTTAAATGTAAAATTGGAAAACCAATTAAAAACTTGTTGCATATAAAAAAAGAATACAGTACTGCAGGCTACTTCTGCCGACTGCCGGCTGCCTGCAGTTTGGCAGTTCAAGTCTCACTGGCTCAAGGTTGACTCAGCCTTCCATCCTTTCGAGGTCGGTAAATGTAGGGGGCAATATGCTGCCTCTGTAAACCGCTTAGAGAGGGCTGCAAAGCACTGTGAAGCAGTATATAAGTCTAACTGCTATTGCTATTCTGAGCTTGGAGACTTGCCTCATTCTGGCATTACAAGCTGGCAATAAGATGCAGATCATAGACCAGCAGGGAGTGGCTGAGAGCCATCACAGGACACAAAAGGTTTGTGTTGGGGGATGTTTGCAAAGAGAGGTGCTGCAAAACCAACTCTAAAGGGAAAAAAAACCAATTAGGTCCCTAAATTTCTGCATTTGCAGAATTGAAAATCTGTGCTCCAAAGGGGAGCCTCCAGCTCGCTAAGAAAGGTAAGGAAGGAAAAGGAAAACAGTTCATTGTTTTCCATCAAATTCAAACTTCCTTGATTCAGGGACTCTAGCGTGTTTGTTTCTAAACACACAAGAAGAAGAGGAGGAGGAAGAGGAAATGCCCTGCCTACTTCAACACCCCTCCCTTTCCCCTCCTTTCATTGAGATGAGCAGGAGGCCCCTTTTGTGTTGGAATCTGGAAAGTGTGACAAACCTTTGAACAGGAAGACATGGTGTTATGACCCAGGTCACTTAGGCAGAGACAGGCTTTGATAAAGTCCTTTATTGCTGTGCTATTCCATGACAAATTTCCCTACAATGGCTGGTAAAGCTCCACCCCAAACTGCCCCGAAGGCAGCCACCCACAGTCAGTGCAACAGAGTCCCACAAACAAAAGCCAGTAGTCACCAGAGCTGATTCACCAAGGCAGAGAGGAAGTCCAAAAAAAAGCTGCAAGTCCACAAGGCAAGGTCCATAAGTTGTACATAAGGTTCAAGGTCCACAAGGCAGAAACATGACTCAAAGCAGAGTTTTTCCAAGGCCAGGGAAGTGCATGGCAAAGCAAAACAATTGTTCCCGAGAAAGACACCCTCCCCTGGCCTCTGCTTTAATCAACTCATGCCAGGTGTTCCTTGTGAGGGGGGGAGGGGCGGCATCTTCAGAAGCAGCCTTGCAGACCTCCTTTGAGCTTCCCTCTGCTCCACTCTCCATGCCCTTGGATCGGGGGGGGGGGGGGGGAGCTGTTCTTCATCAGAGGAGATCTGGTGCCTCTCATTACCACTGCCTGTCTGCAACCGATCCTCCCCTGTGTTTGTGAGAGCAGGCAGCTCCCTGTCTGGTCAACCACCTCCCCCAATGCCAGAGGGGCCTGGGGCAGCATTGTCCTCAGCCCCTGGATTCTCCAGACATTCCAGAGGAGATGTCCCATCCCTGTTAGATGATCCTGGTTCCAACTCCTCCTCCTCCTCCTCCTCCTCCTCCGAACTGGGATCCAATGGGGCCATGACACATAGTGTCCAAAAGCCAAACAATGAGTCACATGTTAAAGAAGGATAAATTGCACATTTAATTTGCAAGTAGGGATGGTGACAGGGCAACTCATTCCAAACAGCCATTGGCAAAAAGGCTCTTCCTGCTGAAGTGTCCAGCCCGGAACAATGACTCCCGTGTAGCCCTCCTGCACTCCTCTGAAGGCATCCTTGCCTCTCTTTCCAGTGGCCCCCACCACAAAGGGCAGACTAAGCAAGAGTCATTGCTCTGGGCTGAGTTGCCCTGTCACCATCCCTGCTTGCCCCTCTCCCCACCCAGGAGCCATCAGAGTCCAGTGCAGCCTACCAAAGGAGGTTCTTCTCCCCAAGAGTGGGCATGATTGGCAGCTTGCCAGCTTGGATGTGGTTAAAAGTCCCTAAGCTCGGAATGGTGTGTGTTTGTGTTTGTGTTTGTGTATGCAGCACACTGAAGGAGACGTCCTTCACCCCAAGCCCAAGAGCAATTAGCACCTTGACAGCTTGGATAAAAGTCCCCCAACTCAGAATGGTCTCTGTGTATATGCATGTGTGTGTGTATGCACAGCACACCAAAGGAGAAGTCCTTCTCCCAAAGCCTGGGTGCAATTGGTAGCTTGCCAGTTCAGATGCTGATAACAGTTCCCAAGCTTGGAATGGTCTGTGTGTCTCTCTGTGTGTATAAACAAGGATGCCCGCTTAGCCTGCCTTTCATTGAGGGGCACTGGAAAGTGAGGCGAGGAAGTCTTCAGAGAAAGAGTGCAGGCTGGCAGGAACTTTCACCTCCCTTAAGCCGGGCTGGCTTTGGAAACCAGAGTGGAAGGCCCAGGCTCATGGTGAGTTGTCTCCATGGCGAATTGCCCCGGGCGAGGTGTCCCATTGCCAGGTGGCAGTGGCCAGGTGGTGGCAGTGAGTTGTCATAGAATTCCCCTCCCCCACTTGGTGTCATTTGCAAATTTGATGAGTTCCCCTTCTATCCCCTTGTCTAAATAATTTATTAAGATATTAAGCACTACTGGGCCTAAGATAGAAAGTTGAGGTACCCCACTCCATGCTTCCTTCCTTTAGATCAGTGGTTCTTAACCTTTTTGAACGAATCGCCCCCTTGAGCCAATGAGGAAGTTGTCATCGCCCCCTCCCCCAACATAACCTCTCAGTCACAACATAGAAAATAATTCTTCAATTTATGCGAACACTTTTTTTGTTTTCTTTAAAATTGTCATCAGGACATATCGATGCAAATAATTTATTTCCAGTCTTTTTCCCATATCTCAACTGTGTGAAAAATTTTGGTGCCACCCATCACTTTATTCCCAAACTTCGTGATACGTGTATTTCCTTATTATCTTATTTATTCAAGACACTTAAATGTAATGACCACTGAAAACAAAATTCAATTGCAAGAAAGTGAAATGCCTGAAAAGAAAAACAGTAACATTTAATGATGGAATTACAAGTGAAATTTAAGATGCAAAAAGAAATATAAAAAGGGCATAAGAAAAAACCGCAATGCAGGAACTAAGAATTTCAAGACGAAAACTCTGAAACTAAATTAAGATTCGAGGAAAGTATATATAGTCACGCACACTGTAAAAAGGATTAAAAAGACACAAAGAAAATATAATATCGAACTGGAGTGCATGCTAAAAATGTTCAATACAAAGAGACACACAAAATGTTTTACAGAGCACAACAAAAATTCAAAAACGAAGCCGAAGCCGAAAACTGGAACGTGAAATCCAATGCAAGCAAATACAACGATAAAAGCTCAGACAATTATTAACGAAAAAAATGTATGTACACAAAAAGCAAAAAAAAAAAAAAAAAAAAAGAACATCAATGGCTGCCTTGTGTTTGGTGAGCTGATGTCAATTTCTTGATGTCTGGAACCATTTTTGTTAATCGCATTCTTAAATCACCGCACTCAGAGATCTTCAACATGTTCCTTGACTTAGAAAGGATCTGTTGGATGGCACTGAAGCCCCTCTCCACTAAGTAAGTTGAAGGAAAGGCTAAAAGAAGCAACTTAACTTCCTCTCACAATATTGGGTAAGTGTTCCTCATTTTCACCCAAAAAGCTTCGTAGCCATAACTCTGAAAATGTGACTGGGCTTCACAGTCGTATTTCAGATCTGTCAGTGGCTCTTGCAGTTTGGGATGAAGTTGTGCAAAGTCTGCTGTGAAAGGATTTAGCACCCAAGTGGGCACTTCCAGATTTATCAGATCATAGAATCTGGTTTCCATATCTTCTTTTAGTTGCTTCAAGTGACAGCAAAAACCATCCAAATCTTCTCCTTGGAGTTCACGTTCATTACCAAGGCTTGGGAACTGATACAGCTCCTGGCGACTCATATTGCTTGCAAGGAGGTCCAATTTGGAAATAAATGAGCAGATTACTCCCTTGGCCTTAAGAAAATTGATTTTATCTCCTTGCAGCTTTACGTTCACTTCATTCAGCTTGTGAAAAACATCAGCGAGATAAGCTACATCCAGATGTCGAAGTTTAAGAGAACTGCTTAGACTTGGGTTAATGGATTCAAGAAATTCGACAACTGTGTCAAAAAGTTTGTGGAATCACCACAAACACTTTCCTTTTGAAAGCCACCTTACTTCGGTGTGCAAAAGGAGATGTTCAAACTCCTCGTCATTTTCTTCACAAAGCTTGCGAAAAAGTCAGTTGTTCAAGGCATTCGACTTAATTTTATTCACAGCATTAATGACGTAACGTAGAGACTCGTGCAAATGGCCACTCAAATTTTTTGAGACAAGGTGCTGTCTATGAATGACGCAATGGACAGTCATAACTCCAGGTACAACCGATTTTAGATGAGCTTGAAATCCGCAATATCATCCAACCATGGATGCAGCTCCGTCGGTTGCACATGCCACGACGTTTGTCAAAGGGATGTTTTTCTCATTAAAAAACTCTTCAACCTTTTTAAATATTGAAGAAACTTTTGTGTCAGTGGCTAAATTTTGAACAAATAACAGTTCTTCCCCAATCGCTTCATTCCCGTTGATGAAATGGACATAAGCCAATAACAAGGCTTCATTTTCACGAATTGTTGACTCAATCTGCATCACGAATTCTGTATTTTTCAAGGTGTTAATAAGCCTTTCTTCCACATCAGCAGCCATTTCATCCATTCTTTTTGATACGGTGTCATTGCTCAAAGGAATTGATTGCGTGATAGTGCTTGCGCTGGGCCCCAACATGGTGGCAACAATCTGTTTCATTGCTGGTAAAATCGGCATTTCTCCGATAGTGTGACGTTTGCCACATTTTGCTATCAACAAAGATACTTCATAGGAACAAATGAGCCCCTTGTCAGCATTGAGTGACGATTTTCCAAATAACTTCCCAACAGTGCTGCGACCCTCAAACTTGGCCTTTAAGGATTGGACAAATGATGCCGGTTTGTCGGCTTTATCCGAATGAATTCTTACCAAATGGTCTTTCAGTTGGGAAGGCTTCATTGCTTCATTTGAAAATGTTTTCTCACAAAGAAGACAAAACGGAAGCGGTATGTTGGAAGGAGATGGAATGAATCCCAATTTTAGGTATTCCGTCGAATATTGGCAACACTTCCTCTTCTCGGCCATGTAGAGAGGTCTTCAAAATGAAAGGCACTACCTGCAAATTAAATTTTCGACTCCACTGGAACACTAGAAAAACACATGTGGATGTCAAACCTAGTTTCAACAGTTATGTTGACATTACAGCTGACGTCACAGGGGACAGCCACTCAGCATACGATGTTTCAAAAGAAGTGCTCCCCCGCTCCATCACTGCCCATTCTGGCCAATGGCGTGCCACTATATGGGTAGAGGCTGCTGTGCAACGCGCATGAAGATAAGCGATGCGTATTCACATATGTACGGCATTCTGTACTGAAGCTAGCTGGAGGAACATTTGAAAACACAATTCAATCCACTAATAGCGAGCGATCTGATGTTTTTGTACAACAGATACACAGCGATTCATGTATGAAAAAGTCTCAAAAGTGGGCTTCCGGTTCCAGTTCGCGGCATCACTAGTCGCACGGAGAGACTTCTCTCCTCGTCGGCTAGATTTCCCTCTGTCGGTGGACCCTTATACGAGTCCAAAGTTGCCCTGGAGGGTGCGACTTCCGTCGAGGAGGCTGCTGTCCGGTTATGGAGGAGTGGTGGCTCCTCCAGCTGTCCGGACGAATCTCCGAGGACCGACGGAGAAGATCAGCCAGTAAAATGGCCGATTGCCCTGCTGCTTCAGACCGAAAGTCAGACAACAGCTAAGCTTTGAGTGCCCCCATGGTGAATCCGGGTGAGAACTGTTTCTTGTAACTCACTTTTTTACTTTTTTTTTGTTTGGGTACCTGTAAGAGCTTTTGGAATTATTTCCCTGGCTTGGACAGGTGGCTTCTGCTTTTTTGGGGAAGAAAGGCGTTTTATAAATACTGAAAAAGACGATATTTTACTTTGATATACATTTTATTTGGATACTAAAAAGGAAAAAAGATGGAAAAGATTTTCTCTCTCCTCTCTTTTTAAGAACTGTATTATTTTTCTTTTTATATATATATTACTTCAAAAGATAGAAAAAAGGAATTGATTTTTGGAAAAGATTTCTTTTTAACTCACTGAGGGCATCTAGTGGCGAAAGTTTAATACTGCAACTTCAACTTATTTTCTTACTGAATCTCAAAATACTTTTGAGGGAAAGATAAGCTGTGCAGCTGTGGAAGCTGTGGGGGTGGATGTTGTTTGCATTAAATATAGCCTCCACAAAAAAGAAAAAGAGATCTTCTTTTAAGCATTAGTATTAAAATGGAGAAACCTCAGCCACAATTGAACTGTGCACTTATATTGGAAAAGATCTTTGAGGCCACTGCAGAAATATGTGCTACATTTAAAAACTGTACTTTAGAATCAAGATCCAGAGCTTCCATCTTATGCGACCTCGCATTCCTACGCAATTGCCGAGATCAAAATTTAATCCCCACATGTTTCCAACTGAAATTCCACTCCAACTCTGCAGCCACCAAATGCATCCTGAAAAGAACAGACTTGGCCCTAATCAGAAATGAACTTCACACAAAAAGATTCCTTCTAGACTGAATTAACAAAGATCTCCTCACACTTCACCTCAAACTCAGCAACAAGATCCACCCTGCACTTTGGGACAAATCCAAACAACTCGCCATCTGGAGAGCCGAAACACAGACCACCCTCAAGACAGACACACACACCAACAAACTCCGAAGACTACAAGAACGCCACAAACAAACCCCTCCTCCCTCACAGCCACACATGAAACAAACAGTGCATAACATCTCAGATAGGATTCTCACCAAAGCCGAAACCAATGTCCTTTCCAAAGGATTCAACTTTGCAGTTGCTCCCAAACACATCCCCACTGAAACCATTATATGTGGAGTTGAAACCAGCCTGACCAAAATCAACCCCGACGACGCTAACAGAATCAGACTCGAAATCACCAACATCCTCTGCACCAGCAAGCCACCCAAAAGCAACTTACCCAAAGAGGAACAGACAGCACTACATAACCTGAAAGAAGACACCAGCATAATAATCCTACCAGCAGACAAGGGCAACGCCACAGTGGTTATGAACACATCTGACTACCAAACCAAATTAACCAACCTACTCCAAGACTCCACATACAAACCCCTAAACACAGATCCCACCACCTACCTGGAAAAAACCACCAGATCCAAAATAAAAGCCTCCCCCATTAGCGAAGAGATCCAGCAAAGAATCATTCCCAGAGAGAAATCATCCAGATGCCCCAAACTCTATGGTCTCCCCAAGATACACAAAGAAGGAACCCCACTTAGACCCATAGTCAGCTCCATAGGCTCACCTCTACAAAACCTAGCCAAATTTCTCGCCAAACAACTACAGCCCTATGCAGAATCCATCACCTCACATGTAAAAAACTCATTCCAGTTTATAGAGATCATAAAGAAACAAAACTTACAGCCCAGCGACCTACTCGTGAGCTTTGATGTCATACCCCTCTTCACCCAAGTGCCTATCAAAGAAGCCTTGACAGCTATCCAAAACAAATATAACCCCCCCAAACACATCTTAGATCTGACCAACCACTGCCTATCCAACACATACTTCATCTATAATGGACAAAAATACAAACAAACAGAAGGAGCACCCATGGGATCACCCCTCTCACCTGTCATTGCAAACCTCTACATGGAACACTTTGAAACCCAAGCTCTAGAAAAATCGGATCACAAACCCAAACTCTGGCTCAGATACGTAGACGACACCTTCATAATCTGGCCACATGGGAAAGAAAAACTGGACAACTTCCTCACACACCTCAACAGCCTACACCCCAAAATACAGTTCACCATGGAAACAGAAGCTAACAACCAACTTCCCTTCCTCGATGTCTTAGTCTACAAGAAATCCAATGGCTCCCTAGGACACACCATCTACCAGAAGAAAACACACACAAACCACTATCTGCACGCTCTCTCACACCACCACCCAGCACAGATCAACTCCGTAGCCAAGACACTCATCTCCAGAACAAAACGCATAGCTGACGAACAACACCTAAAAACCGAACTACACACTCTCACCAATGTACTAACATCCAATGGATTCCAAAGAAATAAGATTACAAACCTAATCCAAAAAGAAACCCCCACTAAAATCCAAGACAGAGAACAAGAAAACGGCAAAGCCCTCCTCCCATACATAAAAGGCACCACAGACAGAATCAGCAAGATCCTCCATAAACAAAACATCAAAACAGCATTCTGCACAAACAGAAAAATGTCCACCATCCTAAGAAACCCCAAAGACAAAACTGAGTTAGAAAATCAAGGAGTATATGAAATCCCATGCACCGCTTGTCCCAACACATACATCGGACAAACCAACAGAAGAATAAGTGCACGCATTGAAGAACATAAGAACTCAGTCAAAAAAGAGGAACCAACATCTTCCCTGGTCCAACACCTTAAAGCCACAGGACATGAAATTGACTTTAAAAATACCAGAACTATCGCCAAAACTGAACATTTTAATAACAGAATAATCAGAGAAGCCATCGAGATAGAAAAACGCCCACATAGCATGAACAAACGAGATGATACCTCCCGCCTACCAGCCATTTGGAAACCCACTCTTATTGACAAACGACTCCCTAACACAAAGAATGACACCAGACCCACACTCACAAAAACCACACAGGATGTCACCACCACACATCCACGCAAAAGCAAACCCAAAGCCACACCGATGATGAGGCACGACCACAAACCAGAAGCCAGACCACAGCTGCATCATTAGCCACTTTAAACCCCTCCAATCCATACATGAAGCAAACTGACACCCACCATGAAGATGAGGCACGACCACGAAAGCGAAGCCAAAAAATAGCAATGCAGTTCACCATTTTAAACCCCCCTGCAACTCAGACTAACCTGAGCACAACAAAGCCCCCACCCAAACAGAACACTCCCCCAGCCAATCAGAGCACAGCCAACCCCCCAGCCAATCAGAGCACAGCCAAGCTCCTAACCAATCAGAACACACCTCCATCCAATCAGAACACAGCCAAGCTCTCATCCAATCAGTTCATACCCCCACTGGCAGTTAAAAGGAGGAAACAGCTACAATCACACATTGCTCCTAGAAGCTGAAGCCGAAAGCACCAGCCTGAAGATGACGAATGAGACTTCATCGAAACATCGCCAAGACACTTCCAATTTTACGTGGGAGAAAACCCGAATAACCAAAGACCTACATACAAACACCTGCGAAAACCTCAGAAAACATATATATATATCTGCTTGGGTTCCGCTTCTATCTGCCAAAACCCATCCTCCCACAGCATGCTGTTTGTTGCTTCCTCCTCTGGGGTATAAGCAGCTGCCGGGTCACCGTTTTCAAACAAGTTCTTTTTTCCCATGATGAAATTTTCCTCCTGAATCTTTGCCAGCTTCTCTCAAGCCTAGAGACAGCGGCTGGAGTTCAGGACCCCAGGTTGTTTGAAAAGAAAGTAGATCTTGGCATGATGTCATTGTTCCGACTAATGAAACAGTTCAAAGAACTTCCAGGCATTGTTTATCCTAAAAAGGCTTTAATTGTGAAACATATTGTCAGCACAGCATTGTGGATACCAAGATCTGAATTCCCCTCCCCTGAGCACATAATATTTCAGCATATTCCCCTCCTCTAATTTGCAGTCATAAATCACGTTCTCCAATTAGTTTGAAGGGCAAAGTTTCCCTTCCGTTCTGTAGCCTACGGTTTCTTATCTTAACTAATCCCCACACACATTCTTTCTCCTCCCCTCCCAGCATCATCTAATTTAACTCTAAAACTACCGCACAGCTTATACAGAGAGTGGCTGCCTTCATATTTTGTTAAAGCAAGAACATCCAATGTTAGCAGCGTTGACACCGGGGATAAACAACATGGTGACTGCTTTAGAAAGAAGGTTGCAGTTTATTGAAGAGGAGAGCCAGACAGAAAGATGGTTTTGGCTTCCGGTTCTGGTTTTTGACACTGGCGGACACGCAGAGACATCCCTCTCTCCGCTGTCCGGTTTTTTCCTTCGGAAGACCCTGGAAAGGGTCAAAAGTCACCCTGGAGGGGCAACCACCATCGGGGGGGGGACTCTTGCTGGATCGCGGAGGGGCAGCAGCCTTTCTGTTTGATCTGCAGTAACTCCTCAGGACCGAAGAGGAAAGAGCGGCCATTAAAATGACTGCTCACTTAGTCGAACCAGCCGAAAGCCCAAAGCACCATCTAAGCATGAAGAAGCAACTGGAGGAGTTGGGTGAGACCCTATTTTTCCTTTTCTCTTTCCCAACTACTTTCCTGTAAAAAAAAATTTGAAATACCCCTTCCCCCAGCTGAATTCCGCAGCTTTTGCTCACTCTGGGAATTTAAAGCCAAGAAATACACACATAAAAAAAGGAACAACAAGATTAAATGACCACTTACCTGGACTTGTAATATCTGGATACCTGGGCTCCCTAAAAGCTCTGCATCTCAACAAAAACTTACTGCTTTACTTTTTTGTTAACTCGGGGGAAAAAAGGGAATGTTCTTTGTTTCCTCTCTTGAACCGGAAAAAAGCCCTATTTTGTATGTTACTGGGGACATCTAGTGGTGAAATTTGGTACAGCAAGTGGAAAAAAAATTCTGACAGGGAGATCTCTGAGACTAAAATTTGTCCAAAAGATAAGAACTTGAAACAGCTGGGTGGTGAAAATATTTCTTTATAGTGGAGGTGGACAGTTATTGACTCTTATTAAAAATAGCCTCCAGTAAAGGCCTGTAAACATTACAGAAATGGAGGCATACCACCCACAGTCTAATGTCAAACTTATACTTGAAAAAATTCTAGAGGCTACTGAGCTAGTGAATTCTAGAATCAAAGACTTATGTGCCACTTTAAAGCCACAAAACACAGCTTTAACCCCATTAGAGGAATCTACACTTCAAAAAACAACAGAAGAAGGAACTAATAACAAAGTGGATTTTAAAGAATGTCAGGAACAATCTACTCAGAACTTTAATACCCAAATTTTGACCTCACTTAAAGACTTTACAACTACAACAGCAACAGAAACTGAACAAAGCAATGCTAAGATGGAACTTGCAGAGGATTTATGACAATACACTGAGATTCTAGATAATCTAGATGATTCAAAAACAACTACAACATCGAACATGAATTTTCATCTACTTCAGCTGAAATCAGAAGAAGGCCAGCCTGAACATATGATAAACACATTAACTCAGATATGGAGATTTAAACTATCTGGCCAACAATTCAACGACTGTGAAGGGACTGGCTTCCTTGATAGGCTGATGATCGGATGGTCTCCCCTGTTTCAAATGATATATCCAGGAAGGAAGGAAGGGAGAGCCACTTGAGGATCTAAAAGCTTTTTTATGGAAGCCGGCTTGGCATAAAAGGAAGGCCAGAGTTAGACTTAAAAAAATGGTTTTCTTTGTGTGATACCTAAGGGAAGAGCTTTAAACTTCATGTAATGAGCCAAGGAGATTTTAAAAGATATTATTGGATTTAATAGTTAGGATCTATATCTATAAGGGAAATAAATTAGTTACTTAAATAATTGTTTTGAATTACAAATAGAAGATGGATTTAGAGGATAAAGGTTATTTTATGAGTAAGCGATGATATTAAAATGAGAATTAGAATATGATGGTGAAATAAATTAAGAATTTACTGGAATAAATAATAAGTGTATTTTAGATATGATATTATTTTGTATGAATTAAGGGAACCATGGGCTATCCGAAACTTAAACATTATTGGGCAGTAAGCCAAATGGAATATTTTAATTGAAACCAGACAAAAGTTAAAAACAGGATTTGGAGATATATAATCTAAAAGTTGTTGATAAATGTTTTAAACGATTGAGTTATAACTAGCAACCTACTAATTTGAATTTGGTTTAATGACTAAGGGAAACAGAGAGGAAACTTTTGATGATGTAAACTGATATATGTATGGATAAGCATGTTATTGGACTATGTATTACCCAACCACCATGTTACTTCCTTAAATACCCGAAGGTTTGTAAAAATGGAAAATTAATAAAACTTGTTAAAAAGAAAAAGAAAAGAAAGAAAGATGCTTCTGGCAGAAAAGAGAAAAAAAAGGGGGTGAGCGCATGTGGGGAGTGGGTTTTTATACCGTCTGGAGCCCTTTGTTTGGAGTTGCTTTGACCTGAGTCTGAGTGTGCCCTTTGGTATCTCTGTGTTAATCCTATTATGTCCTGTCTTAGAGTTTGGGTGAGGTATGTAGATTTTAGGAGTCTTTGTCTTCCTAAGCTTCTAGATGGGGGCCTCCAACCTTCCTGGATGGTTTACATGTGGTTTGTACAGAGCTAGTTTCTGCCTGGGGGAGGGAGACCTGGGGCTATTAAGAAAACTGGGCATGCTTTTCTGCCTCTTTAAGATCCTTTGGGGAAATATATTTTCCTGCCCTTTTAATATTTCCTTCTCTGGGGGACTGACTTCCCACAATCCCCCCTTTGTGCCATAATAGTGTGGGTGACACACTTTTACTGGCACAAGATTAAAATTGATCTGATCAGGGATACTTGGTAAACAAGCTTTAAAATGTTAAGCCAAAAAAAGAAGAAGAAGAAGACACTAATAGAGGCAAGCAGAAAAAGATCCCTTCAGTGGCTCCCAAAAGTGGAGCTTCCAACCCTTAAATTTCTAAAAGTCAGGTGTTAGGTGGAAAAAAAATTTATAGTTACCAATACTCTGTGCCAATTATTTTCAAATGTTGGGTGTCACTTTGAGCTTCCAGTCAGGTTTGCACATTCCACCCAAAATTCTTCACAGTAATGGTTTGCCTCAGTATATAACCACTGGCTGCCCATTTTCAAGGGTTGTTTCCTGCCTTAGCTCTTAGTTCAGTGCATCCAGGTTTGTAATGTCCAGTTGAGGTTAGCCAGTATGCAAGCGAGGCTATTACATTTTCCTTAAATTGCATATAGTGAGCCCTAGGACTCCCAATCTGAGACCACCAGTGCAAGATATTCAGGGCTTAGGTTTGGATATGTCTTTTCTGTTACCTCCTCAGTCAGGGCATATGAATTGCAAATTGCCTGAGGGGCCTGGTTCCCTCCCCCTTGGAATTTGCTGGAAGTTGTTCCTACAAAGTTTTAATGACATAGGGCAAGAATCAGGCTGGAGCTTTACTGAAGGTAAGTGAAAGAGATTATGAATGGTGTGTGCACGTGTGTGTGTGTGTGCAGCTACTAATACAAACAGGCAATATAAACATTTTGGATAAATTTTCCCTTCCACCAGACAGAAGTCCAAGATGTTCAGTACTTGCTGTGCCAACTATTCCCAAATACCATCACTCCATGAATCCATTCAACTGGCTTATTACAATACAAATGGGGCAAGAAAGAAGTCCTTACAATGAGTTTCCACCCTCCCCCATAGTCTTCCTAATTTTCTTCTGAGGCTTCACGTGGGGACCAATGGCTCCAGGATTCCTTTCTTCTTTTGCAGCTTTCACAGGCATCTGGGGGAATGGTAGGACTTGGGAAGATGTTCCGCTCAGGTTACATGGTGGCTTTTTAGTGGATGGCTGGATTCAAAACCCAATTCCATGGCTCAAATGGATGGAGGCAGCATCTGGGTCAGTGTGCTCTGCTTCCAAAGGTTGGGGGGGGGGGGTCATCTATGCAGTGCTGAAAGATGTGAGAACAAGATCTCCTCCCCCCTTTCTGGGTGGACTCTCCCAGGAGAGGAAGACAAAAGGCATGGTGAACAGAGGATAAGAAAAAAGAGAATTAGATGGGAGGGGGTAGCTTGCAGGCAGAGTTTGAAAAGGCATTAATACTGCAGTGGTTAAAGAAACAGATAGTCAGACAAAATGAGGAAATCACAGATGAGGACAAAAGAAAGGCTGGATTCTGGTAAGAGAACATAAATGAAAGGTTTCATTTCTGAACTGAACATTTGTAACACATTAAAGACTTAAGGACTTGCACATTGAAAAAAAAATGCTGGGCAGCTTGAGAATGCTGAAAGCTCCAAATAATTTTAAAAGCCTAATATTTTAAGGTGTGCAACTTGCCAGGGGCAGGAGGATCTACCCTTAACATTTATTCTAAAATAGACCACATTATTTTAGAGCAGTGGTTCTCAACCTGTGGGTCGGGACCCCATTTGGGGTCGAACGACCATTTCACGGGGGTCGCCAAACAACGCAGTCCACCATTTTCCCCCCTTTTCCTTAGCTGTGCTACTCCCTTTTATTCTATTGGCTTTTGAAAACCAATAGAATAGACTCTCTTGAATAGAGTCTAATTCTATTGGCTTTCAAAAGCCAATAGGAATTGTCCAGGCTGTCTCTGCCCTGCTGAGCCCGCCAAAAGTCCCATTCTGCAAACGGTGCTGCACCAGTTGAGTAGTCCTCGACTTACGACCAGTTGGGGGTCGCGGCATTAAAAAGGTTGAGAACCACTGTTTTAGAGATTGAAAAAAATGCTTATATGTTCCAGGATTAGCTTCATAGTAGTTTCACCAATTAGTGCTAGGATAAGAAAAGTAACTTAGAAGAAGATTATTTCCCCACACAAGCAAACTTGAGCTTCAGGAGGCTCTTGTAGCTAGACATGCCTCATGTTTCAGGAAAAGGATAGGCAGATAAAACACATACAGTAAATGCAAGTGAAACTTTTCCAGCAGATGAACTTAAAACATTCCCTCCTGGTAACTTTGGGCTGTTCTTATGAGTACAGAGGGAGATAGGAAGAAGAAAAACAAACAAACAAACACATTTTTCTTCACTCTGTTTTTTGGCCAGACAAACAGAGTGAGGGTAGGGCTTCCAGTTTGTCATGCCGCCGCCATGGAAGGCTGGGAGATTTGCTCTCCCCCCCCCCCCGTTCAATTTTGCATCACTGGGGGCCCCTGAAAAGGGCCAAAAGTCACCCTGAAGAGGTGACCAGCAAGGAGGGGCTTTCGCTGGATCACAGGAGAGCAGCAACTCTCCCATTAGAGCTGGCAATCCCTCCAAACTGGTGGACAAAAGGACCGGCCATAGAAATATGGCTCGTCCCTAGGCTGCTAACAGCCAAAGTCACATTTACCATCTGGCAACTTTAAACCTGCGTGGAAGAGTCTGGGTGAGATCTGTCTCTCTTACATACTAATTACTTAATTACCTGAATAAGCTGCTAAAGTACTTTTCCCCCTGTGGTGAGGGAAGGGGGATTTTAGCCCTCCCTCCAGAAACAGCAGCGATCAACCACTCGGGAGTTTAAAACATTGGAAAAATACTGGGATCCTAATTGGAATTTTATTTCCTAAAATTGGTGGATTATAAGACTTGTAAGTTTCTACTCTCTGTTTCTCTCTCTCTCTCTCTGATTTTTACTCTAACTATTATGGAAGATTTGGGGGTTTTTTCCCTTAAACTAGAGGAGAAAAAAACTGAAAAGATCCAACTAACTCTGAGATGATATCTGGTGGCTAAATTTGAGACTGTAACCTGCTATTCTTTAAGAGAGACTTGTTGACAGCTTTGAAAATAGATAAGATATAAAGCAACCTTGAAGCACCAGCTGCAAGAAACTCAGCTCAGCTCCTCACTTGGTGGACTTTCTGACTAAGTTTTTTTTAGTTTAATATACTACAATGGAAGAAGAACAGGAATGGATTTCTCCTAAAGAGAAAGAACAGGAACAAATTCTTTGTATGTTAAAAGCAATTATCCAAACTCTCTGTATAAGTCTGGATATGCAAACTCAAACTATGACTTCAACCAAAGAATCATCAATACAGAATTCTATGTTGTTGTTGTTAATTGCGAAGTCGTGTCCGACCCATCGCGACCCCATGGACAATGTTCCTCCAGGTCTTCCTGTCCTCTACCATCTTCTGGAGTCCATTTAAGTTCACACCTACTGCTTCAGTGACTCCATCCAGCCATCTCATTCTCTGTCGTCCCCTTCTTCTATTGCCCTCAATCTTTCCCAGCATTAGGCCCTTCTCCAGTGAGTCCTTCCTTCTCATTAGGTGGCCAAAGTATTTGAGTTTCAACTTCAGGATCTGGCCTTCTAAAGAGCAGTCGGGGTTGATCTCTTCTAGGACTGACCGGTTTGAACGCCTTGCAGTCCAAGGGACTCGCAGAAGTCTTCTCCAGCACCATAGTTCAAAGGCCTCAATTCTTTGGCGCTCAGCCTTTCTTATGGTCCAACTTTCACAGCCATACATTGCAACTGGGAAAACCATGGCCTGGACTATACGCACTTTTGTTGGCAGGGTGATGTCTCTGCTTTTTAGTATGCTGTCTAGATTTGCCATAGCTTTCCTCCCCAGGAGCAAGCGTCTTTTAATTTCTTGGCTGCAGTCCCCATCTGAGGTGATCTTGGAGCCCAGAAAAATAAAATCTGTCACTACCTCCATTTCTTCCCCATCTATTTGCCAGGAATTGAGAGGGCCAGATGCCATGATTTTGGTTTTCTTAATGTTGAGACAGAATTCTATAGAGAAAGTGAAACAACCAAATGCTATGACAGAAGACTTAGATACTCAACAAATACAGACAATGGAAAACACAAAAAAGAAACTGGTAATAGAGAACAAGGAAAGGACTTTTCTTATACACCAGAAGGAATTTGAAGATAAAAAAGAAAAACACATGAAAGAGAAGATAAATACTTCAGGACAACTGCATCGAATTGGAAAAACAAAGAGACGACCTGCTAAATCAGCTATTCCTCTTAAGACAACATCAACTGGATGCTTTTATCAACATCAAACAATAGCCACAACAATACAAGGAGATCTTTTTGATGATTTAAAAGCAAGATACGAGAGATGACTTGGCAAAGAAAAAAAGCTAGAATAAGACTGAAAAGGATTGGGGTTTTGATTTACACATGAGATCTAAAATAGAATATATCCAAATAGATAGAATATGTATTCTGAACACAAGATATTGTAATGATTTGAGATAAAGAAAAGTTTGGTTATATAAAATCTAGAAATATAAATATTGAAATAAGAATATTATATTGTTTTATTAGTTTGTTAAGATGGTAGAATTTATATATAAGGTGTGTATTTTAAATATTAGATTGTATGAGTAATTGTGATAAAGGAATTGTGCTTAATTAAAAATTTGGAAAAAATATTAAACATTAAATTAAAATATTAAGGGAAAATTAACTATCAGGACACTGATTGGCTAAAAGTTTGAATGTTTAAAAATAACTAAGATTTGAATTTAAGATATTGTTATGAGTTGAGACAAAGATTAAGTAAAACTTAGAAGTATAAATACTAATAATTAAATTTGTATATTGGTTTGTGGTACAAATGCTGACGGTTTATTTTTTATTTATTTTTTATTTTTTGGAAAGGAAGAAAGGAAGGAACTAGAAGGAAGAAAAGAAAAAAATTATTAGCCCCAAATATGAGATAGGAGACTTAGAAATTGGGGTCATTTAAAATTTGGAAATGATAAAGATTAAACGTTAAATTTAAATATCAATGGCAAATTAAAGTTAAGAAAAACTTACTAGGTTATTGTCTAAAAGATGGAATGTCAAATTAATTAAGATATGTATAGACTGAAGATTATTGATGAATACTAGAAAGGTATTTTTTGTTTGATTGATAGAATAAGAACTGTATTGGTCCGAATATGAGACAGTAGATATTATGGGGGGAAAAGAGGGAATTAGTTGTAATACTTTGAGATTTGTATTGATGATATTCAAATATAATGGAATTACTGTGCTCAGCTGCCATGCTACTTTTCAAATATGTAAATGCAGTGCTTTTTTTCTAAAAAAGAAAAAAGGTGCCGAAACTCACACATGTCATACAACCCGCCTTGCCTACCCTACAAGGTTCCATCCAAAAAAGGTGCTGGAACTCTGTTCTGGGCGTTCTATGAGGAAAAAAGCCCTGTGTAAATGTAATATTGGAAAATTAATAAAAAAACGGGAAGGAAAAAAAAACCAGAGTGAGGGTATTTTTCTTTTGATGGCTTATTTTAAGCAAAATTTCTAGCAGAATTTTAAAATTCTTTCTCTTTGAATTAGAGACAATTAACAGTCACATTTACCTCACACACAAAGACTTTGACACACATATATACACAAAGACAAGAGAACAAAAAAGGAAACAGAAGTCTTAGTTTTACACATCCTAGTCATTCCCACCATAAATCTCAGTTAATTCAAATTAGGGAAGGCACAAATCTTAAACATACCACATGGTTGCACAGAAAGAAGAGAGAGAGAGAATCACTATTTCTTATATTTTAATTTCCCTTTAAGTACCTTTATTTAGCCAAATTGGTTTCCCAGCAAAGCCCTGAGCAAAGCCCATTTCTTACATATTTCTCTTGCTCTTCGTTTTGAGCAAATCTCCTAGGGGAGTCCTAATTGTCACCTTTGAACTGCCGCTTCCCATGTTCCCTCTCAGATGTGGGGCTCACTTTGGCTCAGTCAGGTACAAAAAGAAAAAAAACCTTCAGTTTTTCGGATGAAAAAGCGTCCGGGGAGGACTTCGGTTCCCTGACGAGGTACCCTTACCTCCTTTCCTGGGAACTATGTCACGGTTTTTGGACTCCTTGCAGATCTGGAAGGACCTGCTGCCCCTTACGCAGTGAGTACTGGCACCTTCTGAACTAGACTTTGCTTCCAGGGTCTTACCAGCTGGTTGCCCAAATCCAATTCTCTCATTCACTCATTCCATTCCATTTGCACACAGCCTCTCCCTTTTCCCTAACAAAAGGTCCTGCGCTCTGGCCAAACCCCCATGCTTTCCAGGGTCTGTCACTTGAACAGATCTTTCTGTGGTTAGGAAAGATCAGAGGGAGCAAAATCCAACTCTGATTGGGAAAAAAAAATATCTTCTCACTCACACAAAGAGAAATACACACATTTCCTTTGTTCCCCTGGGCTTTAAAGTTAAAATTTAGAGGTACTCACCTTCACCTTCTTTCCAAAGCAGCCCTTGAGCTCAAACTCAAAACTCCCTTTACTACCCTGGCTCCACATGGGCAGGGCCTGGGAAACCCATCCACAGACACAAGGGGTCTGCTGCTGGCAAGATGTGGCTTACCAGTCTCAGTCCATTGGAGAGGTTAGCTTGGAGTCCCATCCTGGGGTGCCAAATTGTTGGAGGAAAAGTCTTCATTGTGGTCCAGTCCAAGCTGGGGGTAAACAACATGGCGACTGCTTTAGAAAGAAGGTTGCAGTTTATTGAAGAGGGGAGCCAGACAGAAAGATGGTTCTGGCAGAAAAGAGGGGGGAAAGGGGTGAGCGCATGTGGTGAGTGGGTTTTAATACCCTCTGGAGCCTTTTGTTTGGAGTTGCTTCCTGTGGCATGAACTTTGACCTGAGTCTGAGTGTGTCCTTTGGTATCTCTGTGTTAATCCTATTATGTCCTGTCTTAGAGTTTGGGTGGGGTATGTAGATTTTAGGAGTCTTTGTCTTCCTAAGCTTCTAGCTGGGGGCCTCCAACATTCCTGGATGGTTTACATCTGCATTTGTACAAAGCTAGTTTCTGCCTGGGGGAGGGAGACCTGAGGCTATTAAGAAAACTGGGCATGCTTTTCTGCCTCTTTAAGATCCTTTGGGGAAATATATTTTCCTGCCCTTTTAATATTTCCTTCTCTGGGGGACTGACTTCCCACACAACTCTATAAATAACTGTTCTAATATCTAATATAATAAGATTATTCTTGAGAACTGCATAGTTTGTGCATAATTCTATGGATTTCTGTGGTAAAAGTAAAGGAGAATATTAGTAGCTCAGGGTTGAAATGAGGCGTCCTTGGTGCTCTCTGAGCTTGGTTGTTTTCTTGCAGACATTTCATTACTCAAACTAAGTAACTAGGGGTTTACTCTCAGTTTATATTCTAGTGGCTTACTCTGTCAGTGTTGTTGGGGGAGGTCTTAGAGTTTCTTTGATTGGGCTGTTTACTGTTGGCTTGTTTGGCAGTTCCTTGATTGGAGTATTGTTGGAGCCACTCTTCTAGCTTAGGCGTCATAACCCCAAATGCTCCTACCACCAATGGGACCACTTTGGCCTTTAGTTTCCACATCCTGTCCAGTTCCTCCTCCAGGCCCTGCTACTTTTACAGTATCTGTTTGTCAAAGTTCTCCGTAAGTTGTACATACTGTTGAGTAGAATCCTCTTTGATGTTAAATTGTTCCTCTTCTATTATTTTTTGGCTTGTAAATTGAACAGTTGGGGTCTGGGGTTCAATCTGTAGTTTGATGAAAAGATCTTCGGCTTTCACTCAGGATTTTATTAGCTTGGTGGCTTCAAGGATTTTTTGAAGTATAAGTTTATAATTAAGTTGTGGGTAGATTCCCTCCCTTTCCACACTTTCTAAAGCTGTTTTCATCACCCAGCTGTTTCCAAATCTTATCTTTTTTGATAGTATGAAGGGCAAATCAAGAGAGTCAACAGGCCTCACAATTGAAAAAAGAGAGAGAGAGAGAAAAAATTCAATTGCTGTGCCAGTTTTCACCACAAGATGTCCCCCTTCGACCACAAAATCTTTTCCCAGATGCCAGTTAGTCTTTTATTTGATTAAAAAAGGCCGAAAAAAGAGGATATTTTCCAAAATAAATGGTTAGAGAAATAATAAGTCTCAGTAATTCGATCTTTTAAAATCCCAAAGGTATCCGAAGATCAAAAATCCAGTTATTTAGTTCTTAAAATTACTTATTCTTTTCTTTCCTTCAACGTTTAAATTCCCAAGTATAGAAACACTGCTGCATTGAAAGCTGGGGAGGGATTTGAAAAGGCTTTCACAGGAAGGTAATTAGGGTAACAAAGAGGAAAGGAAGGGTCTCACCCGAATCCTCCACGATGCTTCATTGTGCTTAGATGTAAATTTGGCTTTCAGCTGGTGCGACTTAATGAGTGGCCATGTTAATGGATGCTCTTTTCTTCTTTGGTCCTGAGGAGCTGCCTCGGATCAAACGGAGGGGCTGCCGCCCCTCTGCGATCTAGCGAGGGTCCTCCCAACGGTAGTCGCCCCTCCAGGGTGACTTTCAACCCTTTCCAGGGTCTCACGAAGAAGGGAAACCGGACGGCGGGGAGAGCTTCCAGTTCCAGATCGCAGCGCCAGCGGACATGCGCAGAGACTGCTGTTGGGGAGGACCTTCACTAGATCGCGGAGGGGTCTAAGTGCTATTGAATTTGGTAAAGGCTGCTTGGAGAATAAGGCCACTTTTTGTAAAATGGTAGCATATGCCTAGAAGAAACATAATGTAAATGTATGGAAAGCCTACTATATTGACCCAAATCAGTTAGTTTGAACACAGCTAATGTGAACAGCACTAGCAATAGCACTTAGACTTATATACTGCTTCATAGTGCTTTAAAGCCCTCTCCAGGTGCTTTACAGAGTCAGCATATTGCTCCCAACAATCTGGGTCCGCATTTTACTGACCTCGGAAGGATGGAAGGCTGAGTCAACCTTGAGCTGGTAAGACTTGAACTGCCAGACTGCTGGCAGCCGGGAGTCAGCAGAAGTAGCCTGCAGTACTGCATTGTAACCAATACACTACCAGGAATATTCTGGATTCAAATTAATTTGTTAAATTTCTTTAGTTTACTTTAAGTGTCTTTGTCAACTCTGTGACAAACCAAACTGAAGCCATTTTCATTTTGTCTTCATTGCCACATATTAAGTTAGAAGAAGGAAAGGGGGGGGGGTGTAGTTTTCAGTTAGCCAAAACAATTCACATGTATGGGAACCAAGGTTATTGCTGCTAACATTTTGGTGGGCTGGAGAGCTGGGAGGAATGCCCACATTTTCTAAAAATTGGTGAATGTGATTTATGACATCTAATTGGGGTGGGAATTGCAACTTGCAACTTTGTAACCAAGGGGAGGGGAATTTAGTCTTGGGTTCACCTTTGTATGTGTCGTTATGTTGTAGCCAAATAAAAATGTTCTTTAAGGAAGAATTTCTTGCCTTGAAGTTCTTTTAAATGGTCTCATCTATCGGAACCATGACAGTCTTATCATAACTTGTGAGCTTTTAGTGATGGCACCTGGTGTTATTTCTGCACCCTTAATCAATAGCAATAGCACCTAGATTTATATACTGCTTCATAGTGCTTTACAGCAGGGGTCGCCAACCCCCGGTCTGTGGACCGGCATCATTCCGCAGCATACCAAAACCTGTCTGCAGAAACAAAAGAAGCCCCATCCATGGGATACAGGCAGCATGAGAAACTACGCCTGCTCCGGTCCTTCGAAAAACTTCTCTCCACGGAACCAGTCCCTGGTGCTCAAAAGATTGGGGACCGCTGCTTTACCACCCTTTCTAAGTGCTTTACAGAGTCAACATATTGCCCCCAACAATCTGGGTCCTCATTTTACTGACCTTGGAAGGATGGAAGGCTGAGTCACTCTTACGCCACTCAGGATCGAACTCCTGGCAGTGAGGAGAGTTTGCATGCAATACTGCATTGTAACCACTGTGCCACCACAGCTCTGTCAGAATCCAATTATATTTCATTTCTAGTTATCGACTATGGAAAACCCCATTTCTGTCCTCTCTGGATTCTGTCATGCTACGAAGGGGAAGGGGGATGAGCAAAGGGGTTTTATGGCTCTCACTTCCTTCATTAAAACTTCAAAGGGACTGAATGTGGATCTCACCAAGAGGACTGACCATAAAAATATGGCTATCACCTTTCATCTACTACTCTCTGAAGTCTCCCTTCTGCCGGCCGTGAGGAAAAGGGGGTGGAAATGTAATGCCTGGGATTGTGGCGGGAAGGAAGGTGGGGTGGGGGCTGCTTGGGAACACTTAAAACCTTGAATGGTAGGGGTTGGCCCCTCAGGTCCTGTCTAGAACACCTGCAACCATTTTCTCTTAATAAAGATGCCTGATGGAAGAGATATTCCAAGAGTTCTGTCTTCTTAAGATGTAAAGTGGGGTGGGTCCTTACATTAGACAGGATCTGCAAAATTAGTCCACCTGGAAGGGAGAACCTTGCCGGGGGACTTTGCAAAAAAATACCATGTCAGACGACAGAGTAGGGAAGGGAGAAAGCTCCCCGGAGAGGGAGCCACTGCCCTGACTGAAAACCTACCAGATGTCGGGATCTGAGAGGTCAGATTCCTCAGGAGAAGAGGTGGTGGAGACACGTGACCACAAACCTCGGTGGTCAATGGGCATTGGAAAGAAAGGCGAGTGGGAAAAGAAATCAAGACAGGTGACCCTGAGACGGGGGGTCAACCAACCAGAATGGAAGCAGGAGATGTGGAAATCCCTGTACGCAAGCGAAGAGGAAGGAAGCTGGGCACCGCACTCAAGCTGGATCCTAGAGAAAGCTATCGACTTGATGAAGAGAACCCTCAGCTCCTAGGAGAGGAGAATTCCGAGCCCTACGGCCACATCAGCTCCTGGAGTCGCAACTGGAGAGACACCGAGGGGGAAGTGGAACCTGCAGCCCCGGGGACGTCTGCTGATCCAGTAGTCCCCACTCCCCACTGACCTGCAGATGGCGATCTGGATGGAAGACACTACTACCAACAACGAAGGCACCGATCCATTCAAAGACTCCTGCCGCTGGCGGTTTCAGCGTTTTAAAAGCTTCTGAAAGTGCCTTGAATTGAAGCTACATTGAAGGAACCAGCTTGTCTCATTATAGAGAAGAAAGACCTATTATAATTCTAATGGGGAAAAGCCACCTTAACTGCTCTTTCTGAGAACTTTTTGGATCATTAACTTTCTGTATTGACTCACGGAACTTTTTCTTTTTTCTTTTTTACTTTTTTTACTTTCTCCCTAAGTAAACGGTGAGGGAAGAAACAGTGCCCCCTGGTGGTTATTTTTGTAATTTTTTTCTTTTTGTTCTCTTGCCACATTATCTCTATTGCTACACTATCTCCGTGTTGACACAGCTGTGGTGTTTGGCTTAATGCCAAGACACTTGGCTGACTGCCCAGACATCTTTACTTCGTTTGAAGACTACTAAGAGAGACTGCTCTCTATTCTATGTTTTTGTTTTTGTGTCCTTGCTTGCTGTTTGATTCCCTTTTTGGATTGATTTTATTCTTTGTAAAATAAGGGAACCATAGAAGAAGGGTTTTTTTTCCTTTTATGTCTACATTTGGATTATAAATTAAATATTTTTTTTGTTGTCTTTTTTATTCTTCTTTTTTATTAGTCACTCTTTTTGTGTCAGCCTTGTGTGGATATAAACATATTTTTTTATTTTTCTTCTTTTTCTATTTGCTTTTTTTTATTGTCTAGAGATCTGCTATCTCTTTTTATATTTTCTCCTACTTTTTGATATTACTATTGCTGGATACTTTTATTTTTATTTTTTTTCTGTCGATTCTGGATTACATATATATTTTGGGGGGGTTTTTTATCTCCTCTCTGTTGAGCTTTTTGGTGGATTATAACTGGCCATTGGGCCCTATCCCTGGATTACAATTAATTGGGTCATCGGGCTTGATGTTGGATTATAAATAACCACAACAAATACAATAACCAAGATGAGTGTTTCAAATTTGGTGAAAGGGGCGAGGAAGGGATCCTCTGCTCCTGCATCAACCTCAGTTAGTCCAGCGCCTCAAAAATTGATTACAAATTTTCTACAGCCCGACACACAGCAGAAGGATACGCTAGCCATTCTCCACGCAATTACGGATTCTAAAATGGAAATGAAGAAGGATCTCGATGACTTGAAAAATGATTTGCTTAAGATGGATAAAAAAATGGAAGCTTTTCAACAGGCAATGTCAGATACTCAACAATGAATGCAAAATATTGAAGACAAGTCAGTAGTAGTAGACCAGAAATTAGAGGCTCTCCAAGATGAAAATCAGAGATTGGAGCAATCTAATGCAGAGCTGGAAGAAAGTGTGGCAAGGATGGAATTTGAACGCGCATCATACTTTCTAAGATTCCAAAATGTGATAGAAGAGAGTGATGAGAACCAGTTATTATTGATGACTGAGTTATTGGCAGACTTGCTCGGAATGGAAATGGATCAAATTAAAAGAGAAGTTGATCAAGTCTATAGAGTGAATTCAAATTATGCAAGAAGAAATAGAGTGCCCAGGGAAGTTCATATTAGATTCAGCAAAAGAGCACTTTGGGATGAGACCTTGAGACTAGTGAGGGACCAACCCCTGAAATACAAAGATAAAGATTTGGTAGTTCTCAAACAGATCCCAAAAAGAATTAGAGAAGCTCGAGGAGAATACCAATTCTTAATGAGGAAATTGATCAGTAAAGGAGTGAATTTCAGATGGTTAGTCCCAAAAGGACTATTAATTTTTGGGGACACAAAAAGACACAGATTGAACACCCCACAACAAGCAGAGGATTTCTTTAATAATCATAGAGACTTCTTGGAGAGAGGTGAGGTGGAACCTAAGAAATCAGAGGAAACGACTGCAGGAACATCGAAACAAACGGAGGAAGATGCACCTAAAAAGACTCAACCAGAGGAAGATGTGAGGCCTAAAGATCAGAGACAGATAAGCTCTCCTAGAAAATTGAGACCGCGATACAATTGAAATTATGGAGGAAATTGGAATTCTTTCAATAAATATAAATGGTCTTAACTCCCCATCAAAAAGGAGTAAAATATTTCATAGACTACAAAAATTAAAAATGGATATAATTTGTCTCCAGGAGACACACATTAAGTTACAACATTCTAGAATACTTGAACAATTAAAAGTTGGCAAACTTTATTTTTCCTTGGCAACACAAAAGAAAAGAGGAGTAGCACTTTATATAAAAGAAAAGATGAATCCAAAACAAATTTATGCTGATGAAGAGGGAAGAATACTGATGGTTGAGATTACATGGAATCAAAAACAAATATTGATGGTGGCGATATATGCTCCCAATGAGAAACAAGATCAATTCTTTCAGCAATTATATGATAAACTTGTGGACTTAAACTACGATAGCTTGTGTATTCTTGGAGACTTTAACGCAATTGTTGATCCAGTACAGGACTATAAAAGTTACAAACAGGGGGAAAAAGGAAGTAATGTTTTACCTAAATCCTTTCTAAGAATGAAAGATGAACTTTGTATACAGGACATTTGGAGAGAGATGTACCCGGAAAAAGCACAATATACCTTTTACTCTAACAGACATAAATCGTGGTCAAGAATTGACATGATATGGACTTCTTTGGACTTAAAGGCCATGATACAAGAAATTGAAATACAATCTAACATTTGGGCAGACCATAATTCAATGAAAATAACCTGGAAAGGACTTAAGAAAAGACCAAGATGGTCCTTGAATAAATCAATATTGAAAGAAAAGGGCGGCACATCCCCAGCAACAAAGCCCGTATCCAGATTGTGCAATCTGCTCTGGATGGGCCGGCTGCAGATTGGGTGGTGAACCTGCACAACTCCAATGCCCTAGAGCTCAACGACTTCAACCGTTTCATGTCCTCTCTGAGAAGGCGATTTGAGGACCCCCTGGCTGATCGCAAAGCCCACGAAAGGATAAAAACAATGAGGCAAGGCAAACGCCCGGTAGCCGAATATACGCAAGAATTCCGGGCCATTGCCAGCAAACTGAACTAGCCGGAAGACATCCTCCTTAGCCATTTCAAATATGGGCTAAACTACGACCCATATGATGCTTCCTGCCCCGAGGGGACCCACACCAACTTGATAAATGGTACGTCCTGGCAGAGGAAGCAGAGATCGACCTACTGAAGAGGCACCGCTGAGGAAAACAATGGAGCTGCTCACCACCTGAGTTGACACATGAACCAGTGAAACCATCGGCCATGGCCAAGAAACAAATGGGGTGTTTCAAGTGCGGGAGAGAGGGGCATCGGGCTGTAGAATGCCTCTCAAAAGCCCCCCAGCACAACCCAGACAGATCACCAGCCAGCAGATCCGGGAAGTCTCCAGCTAAGCCAAAAGAACCTGCTATGAGAGTGATGGAGGCTGTGGAATCCCCTACCTCTGTCCATCGTGGGGAAAGAACTCCAGCCTACACCGCAGGGCCAGTGGACGCCTCAGACGACAGCTCGGAGGGCGAACCCCTGGTAAATGGACCCATCGCACCCATCCTCAAGACAGTGACTATATTAATTCCCCCCATGCCCGAAGCTGTGAAGGTGAAAGCCTTAATAGACTTTGGCTGCATCCACTGCTTCATTAGGCCGACGCTAGTGGGGAATCTGGGCATTCCGTCAAGGAGACTGGAACAACCAATCACATTTGGCCAGTTAGATGGGTCCATAGCAGGGGGGGGGGGTGCCAGCTACCCTAGCCACTTTACCAATACACCTCTCCCTGGGCAAACATGAGGAAGACATAACGTTTGTAGTGACCCCAGGCATGGAATGCCCGATGATCCTAGGGATGGAATGGTTAAAGAAATGGAACCCCTGGGTGAATTTGAGGACGGCAGAAATCAATTTCCTGAAAGGAGACCCTATGGACTTAAAATCCCAAGTGGAGCTACCAAAATTAAGAATGGAAAAAGCATCCATGGGAGAGGAAAAGGGACTACCAGAAATACCAGAGGAATACAGAGATCTTGCTGAAGTTTTCAGTGAGGAGAGGGCGGATGAGCTCCCCCCCCCCCACCAACCCACGGACTGTGCCATTGAATTCAAGCCTGGGGCAAAACTCCTGAAGCCCAGATTATACTACATGAGCCCAAAGGAGAAGGAGGAAATGGAAAGATTCATAAAGAAAAACCTAGAAAGGGGGTTCATTGAGCCAGCCAAGCCTAAAGTGGCCGCCCCGGTCCTCTTTAGAGAGAAGAAGGACAGCTCTTTATACTTATGTGTGGATTACAGGCTCCTGAATACAATCAGTGAAAGCAACCTATACCCCTTGACCCTCATGAAGGACATGTTGTCACACCTCTCGAAAGGGAAAATTTTTACTAAACTAGACCTAAGGGAAGCTTACTATCACGTGAGAATTAAGGAAGGGGATGAATGGAAGACCACATTTAACTGCCCCATGGGGTGCTACCAATTCAAAGTCTTGCCATTTGGATTAAAAGGGGCCCCCGCAGTATTTATGCAATTAATCAATGACGTTCTAAGGGAGCACCTTTTTAACGGGATCCTGGTTTACTTTGATGTCATTCTTATCTTCACCAAATCAAAAGAGGAACATGTCAACCTAGTCAGAGCGGTTTTAAAGAAACTGTGAGCCACCCACCTATATGCCAAACTCTTGAAATGCGAATTCCACCAGGAAAGGATAGACTACCTAGGTTATCGCATATCCCGACAGGGCATTGAAATGGACCCAGAGAAGGTCAGAGCAGTATTAGAATGGGCACCAGCCTGCACAAGAAAGCAACTGCAAAGTTTCCAGGGCTTCGCAAACTTTTACCGCCAATTCATCCCCTCATTTGCCCAGATAGCCCTGCCCCTCACAAACTTACTAAAAATGAAGGGAGCATCCTCAGTAAAACCTAGCCAGCCACTACCATGGACAATGGAGTGCCAAGCGGCGTTTGAGAGATTAAAGAGACTTTTTTCTGCTGAACCAGTATTGAGGCACCCAGACATGGATAAGCCCTTCGTAATACAGGCGGATGCAAGTGATGTGGCAGTGGGGGCTGTACTATTACAAGAAAACGATGAAGCGGTATTGCAACCCTGTGCATATACATCCAAGAAACTCACCAAAACGGAACAGTGCTGGCCCGTGTAGGAGAAAGAGGCATACGGGATACGTTGGTCATTACTCACGTGGCGCCAGTTCCTTGAGGGCAACAAAATCCCTTTCCAGGTGTGGACAGACTACAAAAATTTGGAAGCCTTGAAAACACCCAGGAAGCTCAACCCCAAGCAAGCCCGCTGGTCCCAGCATTTTCACCAATTCCACTTTACGCTCAAGCATTTGCCGGGGGGAAAGAACGCGAGCCACCGACTCTAAACCGATGATGGTAGAATCACAACTGGCAGCGCCAGTAAACACCAGAGCCCAAGCTAAATTAAAACCACAGCTGGGTAGCCAAACCAGAATTGAATTCCGGAAAAGTTTGGAAACAGATGAATGGTTCCAGAAAAATAAACACGTGTGCACAATGAAAGACGGGCTGCCTTGGGTGGGGGAAAAGTTATATATACCAACAACCCAAAGAGTCACATTCATGCAGCTTTGCCATGACACAAAATCAGCAGGGCATTTTGGATTTGTAAAAACATTACACTTAATTAAACAGCAATTTTACTGGCCATCCATGAAAAAGGACATAGAAAGTTACGTGGCCAGCTGCCCAAAGTGTGCAACTGCAAAGAGGTTGCAAGGGAAATCGCCCAGAGTATTACAAAAAGAGGCAAATTCCTCAGCCCCCTGGAGGGAAATAGCCATGGATTTTATAGTGGAATTACCAGAAAGCAATGGGAATACTGTTGTCTGGATGGTCACGGACTTGTTTTCCATACAGGTGCACTTTATCCTTTGCCAAAAGATTCCCACCGCAAAAGCCTTAGTGAAATGTTTCGTCCAGCATATTTACAGATTGCATGGGGCACCCCAACGCATCATCTCTGATAGGGGAGTGCAATTTACGTCTCCATTTTGGAAGGAATTTTTATCCCTCTTAGGGACCACTCAGGGACTGACATCTAGCCATCATCCACAAGTAAATGGACAAGCAGAACATTCGACCTCAGTACTTGAGCAATATTTAAGATGCTTTATTAATTTCCAGCAAACGAATTGGACGGACCTACTCCCTTTCGCAGAAGTTGCTTACAATAATGCAGTCCACTCCAGCACAGGTTACACTCCTTTTCAAATAGCTACCGGTCAAAGTTTCAACCCCATGCCAGAACTAACCCCAAACGAACCGGCAATCCCATCACTGAAAGAATGGATGGAACAATTACAAAACACCTGGCCAATAGTTAGAAAAGCACTAGATCAGGGGTAGGCAACCTTGGCTCTTTTATGACTCATGGACTTCAACTTCCAGAATTCCTGAGTCAGTATGGCTCAGCTTGGAAGCTCTCTCTTTCCCCTCAGCATGGCTGGCTCAGGAATGAAGCTAGGCAGGCATACAAAGCACAAGCCGATAAAAAAAGGGTTGAGCCTACACCATTCATTATAGGAGAAATGGTGTACTTATCTACAAAATACCTAAATTCCCTACAACCCTGTAAAAAACTTGGACCAAAATATATAGGGCCTTTTCCAATTAAAAGAATCATAAACCCAGTAAAAGTAGAATTAGAATTACCCCAAAATCTCAGGCAAATACACCCACTTTTTCATTGCAGCTTGCTGAAAAGAGAGCATCAGTCACCGTTATGGCCAAAAATCCCCCCCCACCACCACCTCCAATCATGGTGGAGGGCGAACAACACTTCGAGATAAAGGAAATCCTAGATTCTAGGAGATATCATGGAGCAATTCAGTACCTAGTAGCATGGAAACACCTCCCTGCCTCACAAAACGTGTGGGTCCATAAATGTCATGTCAGAGTCCCGAAGCTATTAATGAAATTTCATACAGAGTATCCTAACAAGCCAGACTAACTTTTATACCTGTTTTGTTTTCTTTTCAGGTGAATCTCTCTTATTTTTAAGGGGGCAGGATGTCAGAATCCAATTATATTTCATTTCTAGTTATCGACTATGGAAAACCCCATTTCTGCCCTCTCTGGATTCTGTCATGATACGAAGGGGAAGGGGGATGAGCAAAGGGGTTTTATGGCTCTCACTTCCTTCATTAAAACTTCAAAGGGACTGAATGTGGATCTCACCAAGAGGACTGACCATAACAATATGGCTATCACCTTTCATCTACTACTCTCTGAAGTCTCCCTTCTGCCAGCCGTGAGGAAAAGGGGGTGGAAATGTAACGCTTGAGATTGTCACTGGAAGGAAGGTGGGGTGGGGGCTGCTTGGGAACACTTAAAACCTTGAATGGTAGGGGTTGGCTCCTCAGGTCCTGTCTAGAACACCTGCAACCATCTTCTCTTAATAAAGATGCCTGTTGGAAGAGATATTCCAAGAGTTCTGTCTTCTTAAGATGTAAAGTGGGGTGGGTCCTTACAAGCTCCTATAAATAGTAAGCATCATCCAAGCATTCCTATATCCTGTTACAACAGGCAATCTTTCTTTCTAAGGACAAAAAGTGTCCTTAGCTACACTATTCCAATTGCAAATCTAATCCCCAATGTATTCGTATAGACAGGGGGCCAGCATGGCAAATCAAGGAGACACCGCATGAAAATGGTTGTCTCAGAGCTTTAGTTAGTTACTTTACTGCATTCAGAAATGATAAGCAATTATATAAATATTTTAATGTCATTATGCTTTGGGGACAATGTTATATTTATAAATGCCTGCAAAACATTTATTACTCAGTGCAAAGTGAGAGTGCATATTCCAATTTCTTCTAGCAGAAAATATATAATATTAAATCTATGTAATAAGGATGATTTGGATTGCAAAGAAAGCTTGAGGTACTTTACCTTCACAGCTGAATATTCTCAAATGATTCTCAATTTAAATATTAGTTTGATCTTTAGAAAAACACTCAGAAATAGCCTCAAGGTTCATGCCACAGGAACAGGAAACTATTCCAAACAAGGCTTAGAGGGGGTATAAAAACCTACTGCCCATATGCTCAACTCTTCTTTCCTCTCCTCTGCTCTTTCTTGCAAGGACCATCTTTCTGCTTCTTCAATAAACTGTAACCTTCTTCCCAAAGCAGTCGTCATGTTGCTTATTTATCCACGGCTTGGATGAACCAGGATGAAGACTTACTTCTGACAATTTGGCACCCCAGAGATGGGACTCCAAGCTAACCTCTCCAATGGACTGAGACTGGTAAGCCCCATCTTGCCGGCAGCAGACCCCCTTGTGTCTGTGGATGGGTTTCCCAGACCTTGCCCATGTGGAGCCAGGGTAGTAAAGGGAGTTTTAAGAGTTTGAGCTCAAGGGCTGCTTTGGAAAGAAGGTGAAGGTGAGTACCTCTAAATTTTAAGTTTAAAGCCCAGGGGAACAAAGAAATGTGTGTATTTCTGTTTGTGTGAGTGAGAAGATATATTTTTTTCCCAATCACAGTTGGATTTTGCTCCTTCTGGTCTTTCCTAGCAGCAGAAAAGATCTGTTTAATTGGCAGAACCTGGACAGCATGGGGGTTTGGCCAGAGCACAGAACCTTTTGTTAGGGAAAAGAGAGAGGCTGTGTGAAAATGAAATGGAATGAGTGAATGAAAGAATTGGATTTGGGCAACTAGCTGGTAAGGTCCTGTAAGCAAAGCAAAGCAAAGTTAGGAAATTAAGCCTCGGGCTAGGAGCAGCCACTTACCTCTGAAAGCAAGCAGAGGTCCTCACGGACATCAGAGGTCTGCAAAACTGTGGCGTGAAGCCGGCCGGTCAGAGAGTAACCCGTACCTTCTGAGGGGAAACCAGAAGTGTCTCTACAGATCCCTTTTTGGTCTGAAAACGTGGCGGATCCCTCAAGGAGCCCACGTACTCTGAGAGGGATCCAGAGTGCTCCGTGAGTCCCCTTTTTGGACCCACAAAACTGTGGTGGAAGGAGGAAGTCTCACAAGGAGGCTTCCGGCATATAGTGCCCTTTAGCGTTAGAGGAAAATCCCGTTATAGAAGTAAGAAGCATGGGAGGTTCCAATTCAAGGGCTGAGATAGGTTCCCCAGTTGAGAGCTTGCTTGAAGCCTGGGACAGGAATCAGCTACCTGTCCAGGCCGGTATGAAAAAGAGATAGGCAAAGAAACTATATGAAAAAAAATAGACTTTGCTTAGGGCTTTGCTGGGAAACCAATTTGGCTAAATAAAGGTACTGTACTTTAAGGGAAAATAAGAAATAGTGATTCTCTTTCTTTCTCTCTCTTCTCTATGCAACCACATGGTATGTTTAAAATGTGTGCCTTCCCTAACTTGAGTTATCTGAAATTTATGGTGGGAATGACTAGGATGTGTAAAACTAAGACTTGTTTCCTTTTCTGTTCTCTTGTCTTTGTGTATATATGTTTGTCAAAGTCTGTGTGTGAGAGGTAAATGTGACTGTTAACTGTTTCAAATCCAAAGAAAAAAGAATTTTAAATTCTGCTAGAAATTCTGCTTAAAATCAGCCACAAAAAGGAAATACCTCACTCTGTTTGTCTGGCCAACAAACAGAGTGAAGAAAAATGTGTTTGTTTGTTTTCCTATTTCTCTCTGTGTACTCTTAAGAATAGCCTAAAGTTAGCAGGAGGAAATGTTTTAAGTTCATCTGCTAGAAAGATTTCACTCTTGCATTTAATAATATATAATAAAGTTGGAAGGGACCTTGGAGGTCATCTAATCCAACCCCTGCTCAGGCAGGAAACCCTAGATGTTCACTGGTTCATTGTTTGATTATCTTTTCCAGAATCTTCCCAGGTATTGAGGTCAGGCTGATAGGTCTGTTGTTTCCTAGATCTATTTTTATTTTTATTTTTGAAGAGGGGAACTACATCAGCTCTTTTCCAGTCCTCTGGTAGTTCCCTAGTGCTCCAGGGTCTTTGAAAAATATAGTTCAGTGGTTCTGAGATCACATCTGCCAGTTCCTTGAGAACTTTGGGGTGTAATCCATCTGGTCTTGGTGATTTGAACTCTTCTAGGCTGGATAAGTGCTTGCTCACCATTTTCTTGCCTAACTTAACTTGTGCTTCTAATCTATTTTTTATGGTACTGTTTTTGATAAGTTGGACTGTTTGCTTTTTTATTCTTTTTGACTGTGGTCACAAGCCTTAGTTCATTTTGAGCCTTAGCTTTCTTCACCTCATCTTTGCAGGCTCAGACTATTTGCTAATATTCTGCTGTAGTTATGTGCTTCTCTTTCCACTTTTTATACTGGTCCCTCTTATATGTCAATTTATTAGAGAGTTCTTTATGCAGCCATGCTGGTTTCTCTTGAGAGCTATTATTTTTCTTCTTTGTTGATAGTGTGCTAGACTGGGGTATTTTTAAAAAAAAAAGATTCCCAAGCTTCTTGTTTTCCCCTTGAGGATTCTCATCCATGGAATCCCTCCCAAACCTCTCTTAAAGTCCAAGACTCTAGTTTGACTCTATTCTATTGTCATGTGCTTCCTACCTACCTTAGTTAGCTGACTAGGAAAAGTTCATCTATTTTTCCCTTTTATATTGACCCAAATGCATTCAAGACAGTTTCCATCATTGTTGTGCCCTAATTCTGTAGATATGTAGTTATTTCTTATATAGAGAGAAGCTCTGCCTCCTCTTTTATTTAGTCTGTTTCTTTTAAACAATTGAAATCCCTCTAGCTGAGTCTTCCATTTGTGGGTTTTATCCCACCATGTTTCTATAATGACAACTATATCATATTTGCCCTCATTCTTTATGACTGACACCTAAGCGTTAGTCCACTTTGTGTGACACTCCCTATTAAAAGCTTGATTTTGCTTGATAGCAAGGTTGATATTCTTGTCCACACACATCTATGTTACTTGCACTGCTAACCCTGGAAATTTTGATTGCCAGGGACAGGGATGTTCTGTATCAATTAATGCACTGTCCCTTGTTTAAATATTCCTCCAGAAAATCTGTGAGTTTATTGCCAAGTAACTCAGTCCCTTTCTTTGATGAATGCAAACCATTTCTTTTGCACATTGTCTCATTGGAATACTATTTCATGGTATCCAAAATTGTCATTTCTGATTTTTTGGTCAGTGTCTGTTGTTGGGTTAATTTCCTTCTCAATTCTGTCTAAAGGGTGTTAATTTTGTTCCAGAGGGAATCCAGTGTTAAATTATTTTATTGGAGGGAGGAGGGGGTGTCCTGCCTGCTGGGTCCTGCCCCAAGCTCTGGAAAATCATTCTGCAATATGTTGTAAATGAATTTGTGTTCTAAATGGGTTTTATTTATCTATCCTTTTCCTGAAAAATGTGCGTCTATCTACAAGAGCCTTTTGAAGTTCAAGTCTGCTTGTTTGGGGAAATAATTTTCTTAAGTTACTTTTCTTATCCTATCACTAATTGGTGAAGCTACTATGAAACTTTTCTGAAACAAATAAGCATTTTCCAATCTCTAAAATAATGTGATCTATTTTAGAATAAATGTTAAAGGCAGATTTTGTTTGCCTGTTTCTTTGACCACTGCAATATTGATGGCTTTTCAAACTGCCTGCAAGCTACCCCCCCCCCTTCCAATTCTTTTCTTGCCCTTTGTTCTCCATACCTTTTGTCTGCCTCTCCTGGGAGAGTCCACCAAGAAAGGGGGGGGAGACCTTGTTCTTGTATCTTTCAGCCCTGCAATCCTCCCCCAAACCTTTGGAAGCAGAACACACAGACCCAGATGCTGCCTTCATCCAATTGAGCCATGGAATTGGGTTTTGAATCCAGCCATCCACTAAAAAGCCACCATGCAATCTGAGTGGAACATCTTCCCAAGTCCTACCATTCCCCAGATGCCTGTGAGAGCTGCAGAAGGAAGGAGTCCTGGAGCCACTGGTGCCATGTGAAGCCTCAGAAGAGAAAATTAGACTGTGGGGGGAGGGTGGAAACTCATTGTAAACTTTTCTTTCTTGCCCCATTTTATTGTAACAAGCCAGTTGAATGTATTAATGGAGAGATGGCATTTGGGAATAGTTGGCAGAACAAGTACTGAACACCTTGGACTTCTATCTGGTGGGAGGGAAAAATTATCCAGAATGTTTGTATTGCCTGTTTGTATTAGTAGTTGCACACACACACACACAATTCACACCATTCAGAGTCTATCCCCTCCACCTACCTTTAGTAAAGTTCCCCCCAGGCTGACATTTTGCTCTATTGCACCAAAGCTTTGCAAGCACAACTTCCTGAAAATTCCAAGGGGGAGGGAACCAAGCCCCCTCAGGTGATTTGCAATTCTTATGCCCTGACTAAGGAAACAACAGGAAAGAGATCCCAAACCTCAGCCCTGAATATCTTGCACGGTTGGGCTCAGATTGGGATTCCTAGAGCTCATTATGTGCAATTTAAAGGAAAATTTAATAGCCTGGCATATTGGCTAACCTCAATTGGACATTACAAACCTGGATGCACTGAACTAAGAGCTAAGGCAGGAAACAACCCTTGAAAATGGGCAGCCAGTGGTCATGTACTAAGGAAAACCATGGCTGTGAAGAATTTTGGGAGGTATGCAAACCTGACTGGAAGCTAAAACATTTGGAAATGATTGGCACAGAATATTGAACACTATAAATTTCTTTTCCACTTAACAAAATTTTTGCCCTGACTTTTAGAACTTTATGGGTGCAAGCTCCCCTTTTGGGAGCCACTAAAGGGATCTTTTTCTGCTGCCTCCATTAATGTCCTATTTTTTTGGCTTAACAGTTTAAAAGCTTGCCTACCAAGTCCAGATCAATTTTAATGTTGTGCCAATAAGTGTGACATTCTCACACTTAAGGCACAAAGCGGGGATTGAGGGAAGTTAGCCCAGAGAAGGTAATATTAAAAATGCATAAAAATATATTTTTCTTCAAAAGGATTTTTTAAAATCAAACCTGGCCCCAAATCTATCTCTCTGCCCCAAGCAAGAGCTAGCCCCATACAAATGCAGATGTAAAACCATCAGAAAGTTGAAACCAGAGCACTCAAGAAGACAAAGAGAAAATCTGCATGCCCCACCCAAACTCTAGGAGTCATTATCCCCATCACCTGGGAAGCAGGATATGATAATAGGATTAAACCACAGATATCAAGGCCTAGAAAAACACTCAGAAATAGCCTCAAGGTTCATGCCACAGGAACAGGAAACTATTCCAAACAAGGCTTAGAGGGGGTATAAAAACCTACTGCCCATGTGCTCAACTCCTCTTTCCTCTCCTCTGCTCTTTCTTGCAAGGGCCATCTTTCTGCTTCTTCAATAAACTGTAACCTTCTTCCCAAAGCAGTCGTCATGTTGCTTATTTATCCCCGGCTTGGATGAACCAGGATGAAGACTTACTTCTGACATAACTATCCAGTATATATACAATTATCAGCTTTGCAACTTTTACATCCAAGACCCTTTAAAGCAGTATCTAAATAGATATTCCAGTTTCTGGCTGACTGCTTCCGCCCATAAATAACCTTGTTTAATTTATACACTTCCTCTAACTCACATTGAGGAATGCAGTTGTGATATCAAAGTGCCAGATTTTATGCTTATATGCCACTGCCAACGCCAGTGCTAATCTTATACTCTTTTCACAGTTGGCGCAAATACTTCATTGTAGTGCACATACTTTAATTGTGAAAAACCTTGTGCCACTAACCTGGCCTTATACTGTACATCATTATTTGGCAATACCTTTTTCTTATATACCCACTTACAACCCACAGCTTTGGTTCCCTGTGGCAAAGTCACTGATTTAAATACTTCATGGTCTCCCATGGATTTCATCTCTTTATCCATGGCCTCCTTCCATCTTTCTTGTTCAGCCTTTGGTAATGCCAACACCTCTTTATAACTTCTTGGCTCATACCACACATTGCAAACCTTTACCTTGCTGGCAGAATACCTGTCAGGCAGAATTCCTTTATTACATGGCTCTGACCTACGTGGTATTAACTGCTCCTGTGTCTCAAGCCTTTCTGGTTTCATGTCTTGTTCAGCCTCTCCTCCCTGAACATTGACATCTTCAATAATCTTTTTTTTATCATTAGATGAGTTATTGTCACTAAACAGATCACCGTCATTAAGTGAGACATACCCAGAATTTGCATTAATTCTGTCCCAATTTTGTTCTGCAAAATTAGCAGACCTTGAAATTACAGTTCTTTTACTTCCATCGCTAAAGCGATATCCTTTTGACCCTGGCTCATAGCCCACAAACCTTAGCTTTCTTGCCTTTTGCTGTCCCTTTCTTCTGATTGCTTTCGGAATATGTACCCATGCAGTACTTCCCAAAATTCTCAAATGTGCCAGTGATGGCTTTCTCCCATATAGAATGGCATATGGAGTATTATTAATGGAGGAACTCCACAGCCTGTTAACTATATAATTGGCAGTCAATATGGCTTCTCCCCAATATGACCTGCTCATACCAGAATCCTCTAATAATGAATCTTTCATTGTTTGCAAAACACCATTCCTTCTTTCAGCTACACCGTTCTCTGCTGCTGTGTAAGGATTTGTATGTCTGTGTCTTATCCCCAACTGACCCAACCATTGTTGGAATTTAGTTGACATAAATTCAGTACCTCTGTCAGTTTGCATCTGACACACTTGTTGTCTGTACCTTCTCTCTACAAAACTTACCCACTGTTTGAATTGTTGTAGCACCTCTGTCTTTCCTCTAAGCAAGTAGCAAAAACTATACCTGCTATAATCATCAACAATTACCAGTGTATATTTTGCTCCTCCCAAACTGGCTTGCATAGGTCCCACCAGATCTGCATGGACCAGCTCTAGAGCTCTTTTTGTTTGTCTTGTGCTATATTTACTAACTGGGAATGCCTTTGACTTCGATGCTTTGCATACTGCACAGTCCAAATATGTTTTGCATCCCTTCAAATTTAGCCCTTCTGCAAACTCTTGCATTTGCTGCAAAACTTTAAAGCTTGCATGGCCAAATCTTCTATGTAGAAGATGAATGCACAAATCATGCTCTGCAACATTCTTAAATATATGGGAACATTGAACCTTTTGTCCCTGCAATACATATAGATTATCTTCCTTTATGCCTTCTGCACAAATATTTCCATTCCTTTTGATGAGACACTTCCCATTTACAAAAATGATCTCAAAACCTTGTTTGTCTAAATTAGACACACTTAACAAATTATGTTCCATCTCAGGTACACAAAGCACATTGGTAAACTTTGATTCCAAATATGGAATTTTTACATCGCCTCTTCTGATGACTTTTGCTTTCTGGCCATTTGCCAAAGCCACAGCTTCTTGTGCTACTGGAACAAACCTGCAAAATAATTCAGACTCATTAACAATTGTTTGACTTGCCCCACTATCTATTAGCCACTTGTCTCTGTTGTTGCTATAGCAAACTTTTGCAACACCAAAATGTTCCTTTTGCAAATCAGTCTTTTTTGCTTGCACAAATGTCCTTCGCTACAAATTGTTCCTCTGCAAACAGTTCCTTTTCAGATGTGTGTTTGCTCCACAAATGTAGCAATTCTTTTCTTGCTGAGCCCTCTGCTTGCAAAATCTCTCTTTTGATGCAACTTGGTCCCATCTGCTCCTTGTTTCTTCTCCGGAGACTTGCAGTCTGGACCCCCTCCTCAGGAATTTCCCCTCCTCATGGCTGTTCCTAAAATGTTGCTTTTCTTCTTCATTAAGCAAACATGCCTTTAAAGCCTCAAAATTTAATTCTTGCTCTTCTTTACACTCAAATATCACAGAAACTGTGTCCCAGGTTTTATCTAAACCAGTGGTTCTCAACCTTCCTAATGCCGTAACACTTTAATACAGTTCCTCATGTTGTGGTGACCCCCAACCCCCCATCCAGATGGCCGGGGGGTATCAAAAACTTGACCAAAAAAAAAAAGGAAAAAATGGGAAAGTATAGGTAGTCCTCGACTTACAACAATTTGCTTAGTGACTGTTTGAAGTTACAACAGCACTGAAAAAGAGAATTATGATCATTTTTCACACTTATGATTGTTGCAGCATCCCCAGGGTCATGTGATTTACATTCGGATGCTTGACAACTGATTCATACTTATGACGTTCACAGTGTCCCAGGGTCACGTGATCAATGGCCAGGGGGCATGGCCAGCTGATCACCCAGGTTGCAGAGTGCCTGTGGGGGGGAATCTGTGGGTCTCTGGGATGGGACTGGGGTGGATGCCTGCCTTCCTTCCCTCCCTTCTCTCCCCTTGTCCCTTCTTTCCTTCTTTTCTTCCTTTCCTTCACCTCCCTCTTAGTCTCTTCCTCCTTCCCTCCCTCTCCCATTGTCCCTTCCTTCCTTCTTTTCTTCCTTTCCTTCACCTCCCTTAGTCTCTTCCTCCTTCCCTCCCTCTTTCCCATTGTCCCTTCCTTCTTTCCTTCCTTTCTTTCACCTCCTTCTTAGTCTCTTCCTCCTTCTCTCCCTCTCCCATTGTCCCTTCCTTCCTTCTTTTCTTCCTTTCCTTCACCTCCCTTAGTCTCTTCCTCCTTCCCTCCCTCTTTCCCATTGTCCCTTCCTTCTTTCCTTCCTTTCTTTCACCTCCTTCTTAGTCTCTTCCTCCTTCTCTCCCTCTCCCATTGTCCCTTCCTTCCTTCTTTCCTTTCTTTCCTTCACCTCCCTTAGTCTCTTCCTCCTTCCCTCCCTCTCTCCCATTGTCCCTTCCTTCCTTCTTTCCTTCCTTTCCTTCACCTCCCTTAGTCTCTTCCTCCTTCCCTCCCTCTTTCCCATTGTCCCTTCCTTCTTTCCTTCCTTTCTTTCACCTCCTTCTTAGTCTCTTCCTCCTTCCCTCCCTCTCTCCCATTGTCCCTTCCTTCCTTCTTTCCTTCCTTTCCTTTCCCTCCCTCTTAGTCTCTTCCTCCTTCCCTCCCTCTCTCCCCTTGTCCCTTCCTTCCTTCCCTCCCTGCCTTCCATTGTTCCTTCCTTCCTTCCCTCTCTCATTGTCCCTTACTTCCCTCCATCTTCATCCCTTCCTTCCTCCTCCCCTCCGTGCCCAGGAAGGGACAAGGGGAGGAGGATAGGCTGCCAGCGTGGCTGGTGGCTTTGCTGCTGGTGGCCATGGTGACATGCCAAACCTGCCTGTGCACAGGCAGAGGCAGAGGAGAGCTCCGCCCAGCTCACTTGCTCAGCTTCGCTGGACTACAGCTTCGCTGGGCTACAGATGATTCGCACTTCTGCTAAATTAGCAAGCAGCTTGTTTTCCAGCAAAACTCGAGCAAGTTTGCTGGGCAGGAGCCAAGGAGAGCTGCTATGGCTGATCTGTTTCTGGGCTGCTCTGCAGAAGCGCGGATCAGCTGTAGAGGCTCGCCCTGATCCTGGACAAGAGGGAAGGAAGGAAGGACGGAAGGGACAAGGGGAAAGAGGGAGAGAAGGAGGGACAAAGAGGGAGGCAAAGGAAAGGAAGGAAGGAAGGAAGGAAGGAAGGAAGGGAGGGAGGGAGGGACAATGGGAGAGGGAGGGAAGGAGGAAGAGACCAAGAGGGAAGGAAGGAAAGGAAGTTCCAGCCAGCAGAGGCTTGGCAGCCCGGCTGCCGAGGAACAGAAGAGTGCAAAGCTAAGGAGAAGAAGGTGGCGGTTTCCTCCCAAAGGGGGCTCCTTTTCTCCACCTCTTCCCTGGGTTTGTGGGGAATTTCTCATCACCAACACTGACAGGTGCTCCTTCAAGCCTGCCGCGAGCTTTCTCACCCCCTTTGCTTCTCCCCCCCACTTTCATGAGGATTGTGGTGCCCTTGGGAAGCCAATCATGCTTTGAAGCTTAGGAGAGGAGGAGTCCCTTCCTCCTTCCTTCCCTCTCTCCCTGTCCAGCCCCAGCGGGCTCGACATGAACGGGCAGAGGAGGAGTCAAGGATGGGCGGGGTGGCAAAGGAGACTGGCAGCCATGGCCAGACCTCCCAGCTGACAAGTGCAAGTTCGGGGGTTGCCAGCTGACGGGCACAGGAGTTGGGTGCTGTGGCAGCCTCCCCTTCACTGACCTGCGTGCACGAGAAGAAGTCAATCCGGTTGCTGCACAATGAGTCTCTGGGGAGGGCGGGGCCTTGCTCTGCACCTGCACTCTTCATGCACCCCCTGCAAGGCACATTTGGTACAGTTCGTGCAGACTGCCGCCAAGCAGCATATTTTCCACAAACAAGTGAGGTGGAACAGAGGGGGGGAGGGAAGCACCGTCGCAGGGGGAGAGAAGGCGGTTGACAAGCCCTGCCTAAGACCATCGGAAATATGTGTTTTCCAATGGTCTTAGGCGACCCCTGTGAAAGGCTTGTGTGACCCCCAAAAGGGTTGTGACCCACAGGTTGAGAACCGCTGATCTAAACTGTTCAACACCAATAAAACCTTCTGGGACTCAGGGAATTTAATCCCACGTTGTTCTAAGTCCAAAAAATCTGTTCCACAGATTCACCTGGTTGCAAACAGGCCCTGTAAAGTTTTCTTGACAATTGCACTATATTGCATGCAGTAACATTCACGTGCACAGCTCTCAACTTCAACCAAATCTCCTATGCAGTCTTTAAATTTGCAACATTTAGAAATTGTTCATCATCTAAATTCAAGATGAGATAAGCCATTGCTTGATCATGACTTTTCTGATCAGCAGCTGCAAACACTTGTGGATTTTCTACGATATACCACAGCTCTTTAGCCTTGAGCAAACATTCCATTTTAGCAGCCCACACAATGTAATTCTTCTGGCCCAAATGAGGCACAGAGTTTTCCTTAAGTTCCATTGCAGCCATTCTGCTAATTCTGCCTTGTTCTTATAGTTTCTAAACACAGGCAATTTCTTCCAGCTTTAAATTACAATGCAGTCCTTAGTAAGCTCTGGGCCCATAACCTGTTAGAGAATTTTAATTTCTCTGTTGGTGAAAAATAAATCAGAAGCTCTCACAGTTGACTGCATTTAGCTGATTCAAAATAAGTTTCTTTATATTCATATCAAAATATTTACAATACCATACATTCTTCTTTACAGCAACATAGCACAAATGAAGACTTTTTACAGAGAGATACAGAGACAAACCTGAGACTGAAAATTCAGCTCCTAACTCAATACTTTTTGCACAGACTCAGTAGCACTTTCTTCACATTGGCTGACTGAGTTACCACGACTCTTCCTGCTCATGAATATTCCAACAGATTTGATTTGATTTCTATAGCCACCCATCACAGCAAACAACTCACAATTCAAAACACATATTACAATAAAAAATTCAAATACATCTTAAAACAATAAAAACAATAAAAGCATTAAAACATTAAAAACATTAAAATGTCTAATCTGACATACATACAAGAGCAATGTCAAGGTTGAATGACAAAGATGCCCACTAACATTTATCGCTACTCAACTTCCCATAGAAACAGGAGGGAGGGGTAGGATGTGTGGGAAGGAAGTGGGAGTCTAAGGAGCCATCCATGGACCATGAGAGCCTACAAGAATGCCAACGTCTGGTGACATCGCTGCAAGATGGGTGCTGGGGAATGCATTTCCCTTCCCCAAGCCTGATTTTTACCACCTGGGGAGTCCAATAGGACCAAAAGTCACCCCGTAGAGGCGACTGGCCAAACGGTGAAACTTTGCAGATCAAGGGCCAGCAGTAGCTGGCCCGCTTGATCCAAAAGGAGCCCTCGGGCCTGGCAGGAAGAAAGGCTGACAGCACCCATGCGGTCTGCCAGAAGCAGCTGATCGTCGGAGACAACGAATTTTAAAGCGGAAGGCAAAACAGCCGATCTGGGTGAGACTACTTTCCTTATCTCAATACAAGTGGAAATACCGGTTCTGGGAAACAGCATTCAAAAGCATCCCCAAGCTTCAGGGAGGGGGGGGTTCCTTACCCCTCCCTCCTGAACTATAAGTGGCGGTTTAAGCTTTGGGGAAATTAAAATTGACTTATAACAATATTGTGAAGATGATTGAGGCATAAAAGAAGGATAACTTGGAAAACTGAGAACTACATGCAACCTTGCTTTTCCTTTTGTTTTTATTTTACTGAGTTGCTCTGATTGGAGTAAAACTTGGCTGTATGCCCAGACATAGCTTATAGTTTAAACATTTTGGTGTCCTTGGAATTTAAAGTCCTGAAAATTGTGGCTGGAAAAGAAAGACTCTTTTTGGATTGCCCTGTCTTAGAGGATGGATTACAATTATAAATAAAAACTGTGTTTGAAGTCATTGGACTTCCCTGGATTACAAATACAGCTTGACCTGGAATTTTTACAAGCTGTTTTGAAAGAGTGAATAACAAGAAATCCCTCTGAATAGAATACTTTGGATTACAAATTTTGGTGTGTTTTTTTTTGTTGTTTTTTTGCTTTTTTCCCTTTTGCTCTTTTTTACCATTTACTATTTTTATTGTTTACCTCTTCTATTTGTTAGGAGCCTATTGCATTATAAATTTTGACTTACTTGGTGGATTACAACGTATGATTTAAAGATAAAGATGAGCACTCCTAACTTATCCAAAATTGAAAAAAAAGGATCTTCTGCTCCCTCTTTGGCTTCTGCAAGTCCAGTCTATCAGAGATCAATTGATACAATGCTTCAACGACAAAAGGCTAATACCTTCCAAAAGGACACTCAAGCGACCCTACAAGCAATTCAAGAGGCAATCACTACTCACATGGCAGTCACATCGAGAAACCATGAGGAGTTGAAAAGTGATTTTGATAAAATGAATAAAAAAATTAACAATATGGATTCTCAATTTGAAAATTTTAAACAGATGATCACAGATAATCAACAAAGAATTCAAAAACTAGAAGATAAATCAACCGAGGTTGACCAGAAACTAGAAGTTTTAAAAGATGAAAATCAAAAGTTGATCCAAATAAATGAAGAACTAGAAGACTTGATAGCTGGGATCGAGATGGAAAGATATAATTTTAAGATTTCAAAATATAATGGAAGATAAGGAAGAGGATCTCTAGGTTGGATAATGGAATTATTGGCAGATGCATTAGGAACTGGGAAACAGCAAATGGAAGGAGAATTAGACCAGATCTATTGAGTCAACTCAAACTATGCTAGAAGAAATAAAGTCCCCAGTGTTATGTGCTCCTGGCTACTTTCCTTCGTGACCAGAGGCAAGCTCGCCTGACCAATAACCAGCCAAGACACAGTGAAGGCCTTTTGTTTCGTTTATTGCAATAAGCGGGGAGAGAAGCTCAAAGCTTAGTTGTCTCTCCAAAGTTTTAATCCAAATATCTCCTTCTTTTATTCATCCCTATCACCGGCCGCTACAGCCCTCCTCTTTCCCCATTGGCTGAGGTAGTATGAGGTTACACTCTTTCCGTCCGCCTATACACATTTCCTGATAACATACTAAATCATATTCACTTATACAATAAGAATAAGAAAAATTAGACATGGAAATGGTTATTTTAAACTCAGATATATTTATGTACCTATTTTAAACAATAAGTTCTTTTCCTGCTTTTCAATTCAATGTGCCTCTCTTCTTATCGTATTCAGCTTATTTTCCTTATTCTCTATTCAACCTTCCTGGCTAGCCATTTCCTTTATATTTTTATAGCTTCTCTTCTTCCTTTCTCAGACCCAACTATTTTTGCCTTATCTTACTTCCTTAATCTCTTCCTGACTCTCACCATCTGTATTTTTTTTCTATTAGTTTCCATTGTATTGTATTTTTAACTGACTGAAGATTTATCATATTGATGTATATTTATCAATCCCCCCTGTATTTCTGTATACTCTGATGAATCTTCATTTTTGGCTATATTAGATAACATAAATTTAATCTGTACATCTTCTTCAGAGATGTTTTTCGCTACTGACCCCAATGTTTTGGTGCAAAATGAAATACAGCAGGGTATACATTGGTGACAGACACAACACATAATACCTATCACAACTATAAACACTAGTCCTATAAATATTTGTTTTAACCATCCAAAATTGGGAAGCCAATTCGTTAACCAACTTCAATTACCCCACATATTTTCATACTTTTGTTCAGGAGCTTTGGCCACATTCCTGATTCCTTTTGCAATATCCATTCTGCTTCATGATTATCAGCTACCTTTAAATCCCACAAACACATTTTTACCTTTATTTCCCAGGTTGTTCTGGTGTGTTGTCTTCAATAATATTAGAAGTAGAATTTACCCTTCATGATTATTACACAGTATTTCACATCCACAAATTGATCCACAATTACAACAATAACAATAACAATAATCACTAGCTATTACAGAGGTAACACATCTACCACCTAATTCTTACAATGTACATTTTCAGTTTCTAATGGTATGACTTCTGACTTAGTTATTCATTTTATTTGTAACAAACAACTTTTATTTCTCTGATGAGTCACCACCAACATCTTTGTTCTTCGTCTGGGGTCACCTGAAATTCTAATAAAGATATTCAAAATAGGTAGGGGTTCTGGTCCACTACCCATTCAAGTCCTTTTAAACGTGGCTTTCAGTCCTTGTCCTGGAATAACCGTCCACCCTCTTTCAGGTCCAGTCACCACCTTTGCTCATGTGTAGTGAGTCCAACCCTTCTCAGCCCTCCGGACAGCAGATATAACATAAGGAACTTCCTTTCTTTGGCTGTAGAAGTTCCTCCTTCCATTTACGATTCAGCACACACTGTCCCGGCTGGATCTTATGGACTGGAAATTCCAAAGGAGTTGTTTGCGCCACCAAGCCTTCCTGTCAAAGAGAAGACAGAGACCCCAGTACTTGTTCTACATTTAGCTATTTGTCTCCCTCCTTTGGGAGCCTTAACCCTTTATTAACCCTTTTACATATCAAACATCCCTCTGTAGCCCTTTGGGCTATCCCATAAATTCCAAGGGTAGCATAGAATTTCAAATACATTTCTACCTATGCTTTAATTCCCCAATGGTTCCCTCATATAGTTTTTGGATCACCATTCTTGCAGTACCTTGTGATAACCACAGAATCCCCTTAAGACCATTTTTGTTGTTTGGTAATTATAAATCTATATCCTTAATCCTTTTACTATCTATTTTCCTTTCCAATTCAACTATCAAATACATTTCTAGATATTTTACCTCCTTTCATACCAATTGGGCTTTATTTGTTAAACACCCTCAATCCTTTCTTCTGCCAAAAAGTTGCTTTCCCATTTCTTTATAATTCCCAGAATAAGTTCTTAGAAAACTGGGAAGCTACATAAAAATGTATTTGCTTCCACAGCTTAAAAATGGAGGAAAGAAAAGAAAGAAAAAAATCATTTGTCCTGTATCAGATAGACTACACTTGTCCATGGAAGCTCTATCAAAAATTTTCACATTTTTCTTTTTTCTCCCCCTTTCACCCTGATTAGATACCATGTTACAAAAATATAACTCAATAAACTTATTGTAAATAACACATTCAGGATTCTAAAAGGTAAAGCACATAGGCTCACCAATTAGCATTGGGCCAACATTTCTGGAATGTCTTTTGTCTCAGGCAAATAACATTCAAATCACTCTTGTGTCAGCACATCAAAGAACGCCAGGATAGCTAAGAAGACAAAAGATTGTCTCCCCCTTCCCCCACTCACTAAACCAGATAGTAAAAATTTATACAAAACTTTTGCTTGAAACAGCCCTCAGGAGGAAAATTGCCTTAACATTTACAGAAGTGGCTTGCCAATACCTCCCTCCTAGGGCTAAACAAAAATAAACCAGCCCCAAAACACTCAGCCAACCCTCATGGCTAAAGCAGGATTTGAACTCAAATCCAGCCTTGCAGCCTGTGGCTATAACCCTGAAACCAGATTGGTTTTCTATAAAGATTTCCCTCCCCCTCCTTGGCTCCAGGGAAAAGGAAAACAAATTGTGCACACACAGTATGCAGCAATTAATCATCTTTTCTGCAGTAGCAAGGAGTCCCAAAGACACATATTTATCAGATGTTAAATAAAACATCATAAGATTATTCCTTTGACAAGAATACCCTCAAATGCATTATTAAGGATAAATCCAAACTAAAATGCAAAGGAAAATCACTGAAGCATGCCACACATACAAAAACAGAATATCAGAGTTGGATGGGACATTAGAGGTCCTCTAGTCCAACCCCTTACTGAAACAGGAAACTCTATCCATTTCAGATCCTATCAATTTCTAACCTCCTCCCAAAAACCTCCAATAATGAAGCATCCACAATTTCTGGAGACAATTATCCCACTGATTAATTATCCTTACAGTCAGGAAATTTTACCCAATTTCTGTTCTTTAAAAAAAAAACACATACACACAAACAAACATGCAGACAGAAACTACCTCCCCCCCCCCCCTTTTCTTCTTCTTCTTTCTTCTTCTTTCTTCATCTCTTACTTTTCCAAGGCAGAAATTCTTGGGTTAAAAAAGTAACAAACTAAACATTTTTAAAAGGATTGCTCAAAAATTTCACCCCCCTTCAATAGCCCTTCCACCATGGGTTTTAAATCCATTCTTCCTTCCAATTTAATGTTATACTGTTTCTGATGTACAGCTTCTCCTGGTTGTTTAAGAGTTTCTTTTAAGGGTTTAATTTGAACCCTTCCCCTATTCCCCTCTTTGGCCCAAACTGAGGGGTTCACTTTTCTTTGAGCCTCCTCACTTAAGGCCATAATGTTTACCATTATTTCCCTTTCATTTCCCATAATAACAATCCCCAATTTACCAATTAAATCCCTTCCAACCAAATTACAGCTCCCTTCAACCAATACAAAGTTCAGGTCCTTTTACTACTGTCTGGACCATAGCAGATTTAAATATTGTTGCTTCTACTACATGTCCGTAATTCCCTGATCCTTAATCTTCCCTTTCCCAATTTGCATTCCTGGAGGTAAAAGTTCAGGGTAAATCTGGTGGTCCAAAATCCACCAAGTACACCCTTTCCTCCTCCAGGGATCCAGCCTTTAAGGTTTATCAGGGGTTCCTAAAAAGCTGAACCAGAAAACAGATTAGTCCCCTGAACCCCTAATCCTCAAAGTTCACCAAATTTGCTAGTTCTTCCCCCTCCTTCCTCTTAAGGTACCGTACTCATTTTCCCAGTGTCCTTCCTCCTTACAAAAGGCACACTTGTTTATTTATTTAAAGACTGGGGAAAATTTTTCTCCTAGAGATTTATATCCCCTGGTGCCAACTGGCTGTCCTCACCCCCAGCCTGCCTTTCCTAATTACTCTTCCTCTTTGCTGGCCTGTTTGCAATAATTGAGCCATGAATTTTATCTTATCTTTATCTCTCTCCTCTTCTCACTTCACATATACTTTCTGAGCCTCTTTTACCGCTAAGTTTTCCATCTGTCTAATTTCTGCATTTGTACCCTAATACCTTCCCATGCTTTCCAAATTTCTAACTTGTTTTCCTACTTCAATAGGATCTTCTATTAGTTTGGGCAATTCTTTCCTAGATTGCCTGATTTCAAAAGCTGTTAGGGGGGAAAATTCCCCCCCCCCCCCCTTGGAGAGAGGTTTTCTCCTCTCTTGTCACCTTCCAAACTATAGGAACCTCAAGAAATACATAACTTTCTTCTTAACTCTTTCACACAAAATAGCAGATCAGAGATCTCGCTTTTCATCCTGGCCCGGCATAAAACTTACTCCCAGCTCCTTTCTTTCTCTCTCTCTCTTTCTTTCCCTCTCTTCCATTTGATTATTTCCATTCTTTTAACACCTTCCATTGTTCTTCTAATTACTAAGAAACTACCCTTCTTCACCCTTTCTTGCTTTTACACCAGACACAAAAAATTCCAAATGCTTCACCCCAGGCAAAACAATCATTCTTATTTTCAAGAAGCTTTTTTCCCAAATTTCCCTTTTGGAATAAGACCTTGTTGTTTTGTATATTACTGTTAGAGGGTCTCTCCCTCCCCTCCCCCAGGTTTTTAGAAATGAGTCAATACACTCTCCAAACACACAAACCCTTAAACATCATTTCCACTTTAAATCTCCACTTTTACTCTTTTTAGGGCTCTTGTAGCTTGTTCTCCAGGCAGTGGGGAAATACAAGGAGTGTTTCTGATAGACTTTAACCACTGCCTATCCATTCCCCATCGCTTCAAGCTAAGCTGAGAAGCCCAATTTAATTTATTGGCTGGCCAAACATGTACTTAGGCCAGGTATATACTGTAATGTATCATCCTTCCTTTGTTCAAATGCCTTGTTTAAAGCATTGACTTAAAACACTTTAACATTCTCCCTAAGGGATTCCCATCTCCCTAAGGGAGTTCATTCCAGAATGTAAATACCTTCCCTCTTTTTCCTTATTGGCCGGCACACTGGCCGGGGAGGCGTCCCTCCTCTTCAAACTCTTATTGCCCATTAGCACCTCTCTGATATACAGATACACCTCTGGTATCTTACCTGTCAGGCTGAGTTGAAGTCCTTCCTTAGGTCGGCCGACTTTCCCTTAGGTTTTCACTGGGTCCTGGCTTTCATCTCGGGATCTCCAATTCCTCCTTGTTTGAGCAGGGGCAATCCGACCTTTAGGGCTGGGAAAAACTTACCCAGGTGCGCACTCCCCTTTCGAATATCCCCGGCTGCCAAAGATGGAACGGATGCAAATCCCGGAGGAGCCCCCAAGGCTGTTATGTGCTCCTGGCTACTTTCCTTCGTGACCAGAGGCAAGCTCGCCTGACCAATAACCAGCCAAGACACAGTGAAGGCCTTTTGTTTCGTTTATTGCAATAAGCGGGGAGAGAAGCTCAAAGCTTAGTTGTCTCTCCAAAGTTTTAATCCAAATATCTCCTTCTTTTATTCATCCCTATCACCGGCCGCTACAGCCCTCCTCTTTCCCCATTGGCTGAGGTAGTATGAGGTTACACTCTTTCCGTCCGCCTATACACATTTCCTGATAACATACTAAATCATATTCACTTATACAATAAGAATAAGAAAAATTAGACATGGAAATGGTTATTTTAAACTCAGATATATTTATGTACCTATTTTAAACAATAAGTTCTTTTCCTGCTTTTCAATTCAATGTGCCTCTCTTCTTATCGTATTCAGCTTATTTTCCTTATTCTCTATTCAACCTTCCTGGCTAGCCATTTCCTTTATATTTTTATAGCTTCTCTTCTTCCTTTCTCAGACCCAACTATTTTTGCCTTATCTTACTTCCTTAATCTCTTCCTGACTCTCACCATCTGTATTTTTTTTCTATTAGTTTCCATTGTATTGTATTTTTAACTGACTGAAGATTTATCATATTGATGTATATTTATCACCAGGGAAGTACATGTTAGATTTCTTAAAAGATCTACAAGAGACGAGATTTTGAGAAGAGTAAGAGATGAACCTTTGAAATACAAAGAAAAAGAAATTGTAATCCTCAAACAAATTCCTAGGAGAATAAGAGAATCCCAAAGAGAATACCAATTTCTAACTAGGAAATTAATTGTAAAAGGAGTGAATTTCAGATGGCTGATTCTAGAAGGGATTTTAATTTACTGGGATACGAAAAGATATAGACTGGATACAGCACTTAAAGCAATGGAATCTTTGATAACCATAGAGCATTTTTGGAAAGAGGTGACTCTGAATCTGGTACAAAGAGAGAAACAAAGAAACAGGAAGAAATGCCAGTAGAAGGAGCAGTCAAACCAAGAGAGGAGGAAGAAATTAAAAACACATATACAGAAGAAGGAGCAAGACCAAGAGATCAGAGACAGATAAGATCAGCTAGAAGATTAAGACCTAGATATAACTGAAAGAGATGGAGGAGAGTGGGATTTTGTCAATAAATATAAATGGACTAAATTCTCCTTCAAAAAGGAGAAAAATCTTTACACAATTACAAAAATTGAAAATGGATATAATTTGTCTTCAAGAAACACACATTAAGAGACAACATTATAAGTTGTTAGAACAACTGAAAATTGGTAAACTTCACTTTGCATTAGCACTTCAAAAGAAAAGAGGACTAGCTCTGTACATTAAAGAAACAATGAACCCTAAACAAATTTATGCGGATGAAGAGGGGAGAATATTAATGTTGGAAATAATGATGAATCAAAAACAGATACTGATGGTAGCAATATATGCACCAAATGATAAACAAGAACAATTTTACCAAAAACTATATAGAAAAATATTAGATTTAAACTATCAAAATCTTTGTATAATGTGAGACTTTAATGCAATAACAGATGGAACTTTGGACTACAAAAGCACCAAGAAGGGAGAAAAGGAGGAAATATATTACCTAAAGCATTTTTTAAAATGACAGAAGAACTCTGTATCCAATATACTGTGTATGGAGAGAAAAAAATCCAAAGAAATTACAATATACATTTTACTCAAATAGACATAAATCATGGTCTAGAATTGATATGATATAGACATCTTTGGAACTTAATATGATGATACAAGAAATTGAGATAGAAACTAATGTTTGGGCAGATCATAACCCAATAAAGATGACTTGGAGAGGAACTAAGAAAAAATTAAGATGGTCTTTCAATAAATCTATATTGAAAGAAAAATAATTTTTACAACTAGCGACAAAGGAAATGGATTTTTTCTTCAAAATAAACAAGAAAGAAGAAACATCGCTTCAAAATGTGTGGGATATGGCTAAAGCATATTTCAGAGGGTTGGCTATAACTTATATCATTAAAAAGAATAAAGAAAAGAAACAACAACAGTTAAAGTTGAAGGAAGTATTCAGAAAGTTAGAATCAGAATTACAAATAGATCCACAAAAGAAAATACTTAAGAAACAAATGGAGATAATAAAACATAAAATAAATTTAGCCGAGATGGAAATAATGGCTCAACAGATTAAAAGGGCCAAACAGAACTTCTTTGAAAATGCCAACCAGCTGGGGAGATGGTTAGCATATAGACTGAAAAAAGAAAAAGAGAAAAAATTGATAAACAAGCTGCAAGATCCAAAAGGTGAATTACAGTTTCAAAATGATACAATTAAAAAAATTATTAAAGATTATTATGAGATACTTTATAAGGCAGAGGAAATTCCAAAAGAAAAAATATAGCAGTACTTAAAAAAAGCAGACTTACCAAAAATTCCAGAGAATATTTGAAACATACTAAATGGAAAAATATCAATGATGGAGATTATAGAGGCTATAAAAAGGCAAAAAAAGGATAAGACTCCTGGCCCAGATGGATTACTTGCAGAGTTTTATAAATCACTACAAGATGTATTAAGTCCGATCCTGAAAGAACTGTGTAATGAAATTCTCCTGGAGGCTAAAATACCAAATACATGGACTGAAGCCAACATTACTTTAATACCCAAAGAAGACTGTGATTTAACGCAAATAAAAAATTATAGACCAATATCACTATTAAATGTAGATTACAAAATCTTCACCTGAATAATGGCAGAAAGACTAAAGAAAATTTTGATTGAATTTATATATACAGACCAAAATGGTTTCCTACCTAAAAGACAGATAAAAAATAATTTAAGAATGATTCTTGATGTGTTAGAGTACTATGAAATTCATTCAGGGAAACAGATGGCTTTAATATTCCTTGATGCACAGAAAGTGTTTGACAATGTAAACTGGCAATTTATGTTTCAGAAATTTGCAGAAATGGACTTTGGAAAAAACTTTATAAATGTAATCAAAACAATTTATTGTAAACAAACAGCCAAAATAATTGTAAATGGAGATCTTACAGAAAACTTCAATATTAAAAAGGGCACAAGACAGGGATGCCCACTATCTCCGTTACAATTTATACTAACATTGGAAGTACTGAATAGAAACATTAGACAAGATATAGAAATTAAAGGACTGGAGACAAAAGATGAAAAATATAAACTACAAGCATTTGCACATGATTTGGTTTTCATACTGGAAGATCCATTGGAAACAAGCACTAAACTTATGGAGAAAGTAGAAAAATTTGGAGAAGTGGCAGGGTTGACAATAAACAGAGAAAAGACTGAAGTGCTAACAAAGAATCTAACAGAAAAACAAAAAAATCAACTAACAAAAAAACCCAAATGTTCAAATAGTTAAAAAAAGTGAAATATTTGGGAATTTATCTAACAGCAAGATGTGTAACAATAAAAGAAGATAACTATGTAAGACTGCTAAAACAAATAAAATTGGATTTGGAAAAGTGGAAAAACTTCCAACTTTCAATGTTGGGGAGAATAGCAACAGTGAAAATGAGTATCTTACCAAAAATACTCTTTTTATTTCAAACGATTCTTGTAAGGCTGGGAAAAGCCTTTTTTGATGAACTGAATACAATAATATTGAAATTTATCTGGCAAGGAAAAAAAGCTAGAATTAGAGTGAAAATGCTACAAGAAGTGAAAGAAAGTGAAGGATTTGGACTGCCGGACTGGAGGTTATACTACCAAGCAACTATTTTAACATGGCTTAAAGAATGAATAATGCTTAGAGACAAAAGACTTTTGTACCTAGAGGGGCATGACCTACAAAATGGTTGGCATGCCTTTCTGTGGTATGGGAAGAATAAAATACATAGATACTTTCAAAACCATTTTATAAGGAATGCACTTCTTTCAGAATGGGAAAAAATAAAACAAAAAATTTATATTAAGATACCTGAATGGCTTTCAACAATGGAAGCTTTTGCTTACCCAAATGTAATTAACTACACTAAAGTTGTGACTTATAAAGATATTTTGGACACTGAAGGAAAATTGAAAGACAGACAAGAGTTACAAGAACAAGGTATTGATCTAGCATGGTGGCTGTTGTGTCCTGAGCCTGCTGAAGTAGTCACCAGGCTCAGAAATGTTGCAAATGGTCCCGGGCAAACCAAAAGCTGCCTGGAACCAGACTGGCTGTCACTAGCCTTGTGCGCATGCGCAAGGCACGAAAACAGCCAGCTTGCTATTGGCTGACACTGTCCGGGTTCAGGACTCTATAAAAGGCCTGCGTGCCTTTTGGCTGTTGCTGGTTGTAAGGAGAAGATCAATAAAGTACTTTGCTTGTTCACCATGTGTCTTCGTTTACTGCCTGAGACCCGAATACACAAAACTGGTGATGAAGGTGGGATCCCTGCAAGCAAAAGGAACAAATAGGACTCACCCGAAAGTCCTGAAGACTGGGAAAGACCGCGTCCTGCATTCGCGACTCAGCCTGCCAGTACAGCATCGCTGGAGGTGAGCACGGCAAACGGACCCTTTCCCTAACTACTAGCTTGCAGAGGAGGCAATTAGCAAAGGCAGTAAAAGTTTACGATGTCGAAAGTTGGCCACTTGACGGACTTTGATGTCTCCCACCTAGAATGTTGGAATTCATATGTAGTAAGGGTGGAGAACTACTTGAGAGTTAATCAAATCAGGGAAGATGGCCTTAAAGCGGCAACACTTCTGTGCGTCTGTGGCCAGGAAACGTTCGACATTGCTGAGAACCTGGTGGCCCCTGCACTTCTGGAGTCAGTGACGTACGCTGACTTGAAGAAGATGCTTAAAGAACATTTCCAGCCTAAACTTTCTGTAATCGCTTGGAGGCATGCGTTTGAGCAGAGAGACCAGAGGCTGGGTGAATCTGCTGCGGAGTTCATCGCTGCCTTAAGACAAGTGGCCAGGCCTTTTGAGTTCAAGGACCTGGAAGAGAGGCTGTGAGATCGTTTTGTTTGTGGCCTACAAAGTAGAGAACTGCAACAGAAGATCTTCACCAAAGAAGCAGTATCGTTCCAAGATGCCTTAAGAGACGTTGCAGCTGAAGAAGCAGCAGGCGGTGCTGTGAAGGCTTTGCAGCTCGCCAGAAACCCTCCAGCCACCGTGACCGTCCATCGAGAGGTCGCTCAAGAAGATCCAGAATCACATCCTGAGGAGGAGGTGGACAGACTTCACCAGCCAGCAGAGAGAAGGTTGAAGGGACATCCAGACAAGGCCCCAGCATCTCCTCAGTGCTTCGGGTGTGGAGGACGCCACAAGCAAGCTGACTGCAGATTCCGCTCCACCATTTGCCGGGCATGTGGCAGGCAAGGCCACATTGCCTCCATCTGTTTGGGTTGCCAGAAGGTCCAACCTCGGGAAGAATTGCTTCAGAAAGGTACCAGGGTCCCCAGCCAACACAGGGTGGGTTTCTGCGCATTGCGCAGGAGTATTCTGAGGACAAGGACACACAAGCCCCTTAGGAAAAAGCTTCGCATTGACGTGAAGTTGCAAGGGGTTCCCTTATCAATGGAGTTGGACACAGGGTCCACTCTATCAATCATTTCACATGACACCTTCAAAAGGATTTGCAGCAGTAGTGGCCTTCGAGTCAAACTCAGGCCATCGAATTTAATCCTCACTGACTTCCAGAATTCCAGAGTCAGTGTGAAAGGGGAGACTATGCTCAAAGTGCAGCGTAAGGTTTTTGAGGGCTTCCTAGATGTGGTGGTAGTTGGGGGTGAATGCACGAGTCTTATTGGACTCGATTGGTTCGAGGCCCTTGGAATCCAAGTGACTGGGATTCACAGCCTGCAAACGTTGGGCATTGCAGAAGTCTGCAAGGAGTTTGCTGATGTGTTTAGCTCAAAGCTTGGCTCCTACAAGGGGCCTCCCATTTCATTACGTTTAGACCCAACTATCACGCCCATCAGGATCAAGCCTAGAAGGGTGCCTTTTGCCCTCAAAAGCAAGATAGATGCAGAGCTGGACAAGCTGCTCCAGCAGGGAATCTTAGAACCTGTGGACTCTAGTCCATGGGAGACCCCCATTGTAACGCCTTTAAAGGCTAATGGAGAAGTCCGTATATGCGCATACTATAAGTGAACATTGAATAAAGCGTTGCAACAGCATGCATATCCAGTGCCTATGGTAAGCCACATTCTGGCCTCCCTCAAAGTGGGGCGCCTTTTTGCAAAACTTGATTTGGCACAGGCCTATCAACAGCTACCTGTTGATGAGGCAACTGTAGAGGCCCAAATGATCGTAACAGAGAGAGGGGCCTTTAAGGTTAAAAGACTGCAGTTTGGGGTTAATGTAGCCCCTGGCATATTTCAAAGTGTCATGGAACGCACACTTCGTGGTATTCCTGGGGTCTGCCCCTACTTCGATGACGTCCTCATTGCTGGGGAGTCATCTCAAAATCTAGCAGAAAGATTAAGGGCTGTCTTGCTTCGTTTCCGCCAAGCAGGCCTTAAATTGAAGCAAGACAAATGCAAAATAGGAGTCACTTCCACTGACTTCTTAGGCTTCAGAAATGATGCTCAGGGCATTCATCCGGCTGAGTCAAAACTTCAAGCGATTCAGCAGGCCCCAAGCCCCAAGTGTAAAAGTGAGCTGCAAGCTTTCTTGGGGCGCTTAAATTTCTACCACGCATTCCTTCCCAACAAGGCTGCAGTGGCAGAGCCATTACACAGGCTCTTAGATAAACAAGCTCCATGGCAGTGGACTAAAGTCCATGAAAGGAGCTTCAATGAGGTCAAGGTCTTGCTCTCTTCAAATGCTGTATTGGCGCATTTTAATGAGCAACTGCCTGTGTGCATCGTATGTGATGCATCTCCTTATGGAGTAGGAGCAGTACTTAGTCACCTGAAGGCTGATGGGACACAAGTCCCTGTAGCCTACTATTCAAGGACTCTGTCATCTGCAGAGCGTAATTATGCCCAGATTGACAGAGAAGACTTGGCAATAGTGGCTGGCATAAAGAAATTCCATGATTTCTTATATGACCGCCACTTCACGGTCTACACAGACCATACGCCTCTGCTGGGTTTGTTCACTACTAACAAACAAACCCCACACATCATTTCCCCACATATGCTGAGATGGTCAATTTTCCTGTCAGCATATGATTATACAGTCATTCACAAACCTGGGAAAGAAATGGGCCATGCAGATGGCCTCAGCAGATTACCTCTCAAACAAATAGAGGCAGATCCTGCTCCTGCTATTAACATTCTCTCCATTCAGGAGTTGCTTGAATCTCCCCTCAATGCTAGGGAAGTGGCTGCAGAAACTGCCACTGATCACACGCTCACACGTGTGCTGACATGGGTCTTGTCAGGATGGCCTGACACGTGTCCAAATACTGAGTTTCAAATCTTCTGGCAAAGGAAGCACGAACTTTCCACATTCAAAGGGTGCCTGTTATGGGGAAGTAGGGTAGTCATCCCAGCCTCATTGAGGACTAGAGTCTTGCTCTCTCTGCATGAGGGACATCCAGGCATAGTGAGGATGAAAGTGCTTGCGCACAGCCATCTCTGGTGGCCTGGGCTCAATAAAGACATCGAGGCCCAGGTGCATGGGTGCCAAGTGTGCCAACAGTCACGGCCTGAAATGCCTCAGGCGCCAGTACATAGGTGGGAGGAAACACAAACCCCTTGGTCAAGGGTACATATAGATTACGCTGGGCCCTTTCAGGGGCAATTCTTCCTTCTCCTCGTTGACAGCCGTTCCAAGTGGCTAGAGGTTGTTCCTGTTTCCTCCACTACTACTGCCAGGACCATCCAGGTGTTGAGAGGAATTTTCGCCTCACATGGACTTCCAGATGTCCTGGTTTCAGATAATGGCCCCCAATTTACCTCTTTTGAGTTCCAGGCTTTTCTTCAGGCCAACTTGATCTGGCATGCGAGTTCTGCTCCCTTCCACCCATCTTCCAACGGCCAAGCAGAGAGGATGGTGCGCACTACCAAAGATGCTCTCAAGAAACTGACTTATGGTAACTGGCATCACAGGTTAGCAGATTTCCTTCTTGCACACCGCACCACACCTTGCACAGCCACAGGAAACAGCCCAGCAGAACTCCGCTGGGGTCGCCGCCTCATCACCAAACTGGACAGGTTGCATCCAGACGGGGTGGCTTCACAGGTGTCACAGCCGTGGGCACCTAGGAGACTTCAGGTGGGTGATCCGGTCTGGGCAAGGAACTATGGGCCTGGACACCTCTGGGTCACAGCAGTGGTATTCAAGGTCTCTGGGCCGCTGTCATATGAAGTGGCCTTGGATGATGGACGTGTCATCCGCAGACACATCGACCAACTGCGCTGGAGGCTTCACAGCACCACTTCTGCTCCTGGCTCTGCTCTGGGGGGGGGGGGAGGAGGACCATAATCTGCATTCTGGTTCACAGTTTTCCAGTTCCAGTAGTGTCTCACAAGCTGCTGAAACTGCTTCTGAGGCAGTTCGGGGGTATTCCCACACTTCAGCAAGCGCTCCAGACAAGGAGTCACACCGGGGGTATCCACACAATCCAAATACAGACCCAGACAGGGAATTTCACCAGGGGCATTCGCACACTTCAGCTATTGCTCCAAAAAGGAAGTTTCCGGAAGAGGGGTTTGCCATAGAGGAGGCTCCTAACTCTGCCACCTCTGGCACATACACGGGGGCCATGGGGCATTGGGGCACATCCGCCACTCAGGCCACTCCAGCTGCTGGCCTTGGGCTTGAGGGACAGTGCTCCTAAGAGGAGTCCATTGTGGATTTGGGGACTTCCACCCCTCCAAGCAACTCTGGCTTGGATCCAGCCAGTCAGCAGCTGGGTGGGTCACCTGGGTCCTTGGGGCATCAAAGTCCTGGTCTACCTAGCCTGGCAGGTGAGCTGGTAGGCCAGGCACACTCACCAGCCATCAGAAGGTCACAGCAGGCCAAGTGCCCACCCAAACATTTTGGAGATTATGTGAGGTTTCTGTCAATGCAAAGGGAACCTTGCTAGTCTGTAACAGGATGTTGACTGACAATCAGTACAGAGTGTTATATACCATATATGATTTGGGTGCATTTTGTTTAGTTAAAATAATTATTTTGTAGAAGTGCTCTGCCTGTGTGCAGGCCAGTGTAACTCCACTATTCCCTGCCCCTTGAACAAATGTACCTGTGTGTACAGCTAAGGTGTGTTTTATCTAGAGGGGAGGGGTGTTGTGTCCTGAGCCTGCTGAAGTAGTCACCAGGCTCAGAAATGTTGCAAATGGTCCCAGGCAAACCAAAAGCTGCCCGGGACCAGACTGGCTGTCGCCAGCCTTGTGCACATGCGCAAGGGGCAAAAACAGCCAGCTTGCTATTGGCTGACACTGTCCGGGTTCAGGACTCTATAAAAGGCCTGCGTGCCTTTTGGCTGTTGCTGGTTGTAAGGAGAAGATCAATAAAGTACTTTGCTTGTTCACCATGTGTCTTCGTTTACTGCCTGAGACCCGAATACACAAAAGTGGCCATATCTGCAAATTCAAACGAGATATGAAAAAGATGTTAAAACAATGGGCTTTTATAAAGAACAGACAGAATTTGATCAGATACTGCTAAAAACAGATGAAAAGTTGATTAAGAAACTCTATAGATTTCTGTTAAACTTAAAGGTAGAGGATGAACAAGTAAAAGAAACAATGATAACATGGGCAAAGAACTTTGGATATAATATAGAATTAGAAGATTGGAAAAAATTATGGGAAAGAAATATTAAATTAACTAAAGCAGTGGCATATAAGGAAAACTTATATAAAATGTTTTACAGATGGCATATGACACCAGTGAGATTAGCAAAAATGTTTAAAAATTCTTCAAACAACTGCTGGAAATGCAAACAAAGACCAGAGGGATCTCGGTGTCAAGACTGCTAACATCGGATGTTCTTGCTTGACATATATGAAGAAGCAAACATGTTTTATTTAACCTGCATATCACTTCTAGAGTTAAAGTCAGACAATGTTAGAATAGCAGATGGGAAAGTATGTACTCGGGGGAGAGTTAACCATAACAATAATTCAGTACAGTATTTCCAAGGTCAGCTGTAATAAGAGTAGTTATGGGAGGGAAAGTTCACACTTCAAACTAATTGGAGACCATGATTGATGACTGTAAAATGAAGGAGCGAGTTATGCTTTGTTACGGATGATTGGTGATGTCATGGTTCCGAAAGAAGCAGGTTTTCAAAGAACTTTGAGGCTTTATTTACCTTAAAGAAACCTTTTATTTCTGCAAAGCTTCGGCATGTACATAATGAAGCCAAAAACTGAATCCTCCCACCCCCCAATCACCCACTGGTCAAGTGTCTGGGAAGTAGAGGGCACCTGAGGATATTCAGGTATTGGGCTGAACTCTTTTCCTGTGGCTACACGCCTTTCAGAGTGCAATCTGCCCTGGACGGGCCGGCCGCAGATTGGGTGGTGAACCTGCACGACTCCAATGCCCCAGAGCTCAACAACTTCAACCGTTTCATGTCCTCTCTGAGAAGGCGATTTGAGGACCCCCTGGCTGATCGCAAAGCCCACGAAAGGATAAAAACAATGAGGCAAGGCAAATGCCCGGTAGCCGAATATACGCAAGAATTCCAGGCCATTGCCAGCAAACTCAACTGGCCGGAAGACATCCTCCTTAGCCATTTCAAAGACAGACTAAATTATGACCTATATGACGCTTTCCTACCCCGAGGGGACCCACACCAACTTGAGGAATGGTACGTCTTGGCAGAGGAAGCAGAAATTGACATACTGAAGAGGCACCGAGGAGAAAAACAAGGGAGCCGCTCACCGCCTGAGTTGACACGTGAACCAATGAAACCATCGTCTATGGCCAAGAAGCAAATGGGGTGTTTCAAGTGTGGGAGAGAAGGGCATCGGGCTGTAAAATGCCGCTCAAAAGCCCCCCAGCACAACCCAGACAGATCACCGGCCAGCAAATCCGGAAAGTCTCCGGCTAAGCCAAAAGAACCTGCCATGAGAATGATGGAGGCTGTGGAATCCCCCACCTCTGCTCATCAGGGGGAAAGAACTCCAGCCTACACCGCAGGGCTGGTGGATGCCTCAGACGACAGCTCGGAAGGCAAACCCCTGGTAAGTGGACGCATCGCACCCATCCTCAAGACAGTGACTATATTAATTCCCCCCATGCCCAAAGCCGTGAAGGTGAAAGCCTTAATAGACTCTGGCTGCGCCAGCTGCCTCATTAGGCCGACGCTAGTGGGGAATCTGGGCATTCCGTCAAGGAGACTGGAACAACCAATCTCATTTGGCCAGTTAGATGGGTCCATAGCAGGGGGGGGGCGGTGCCAGCTACCCTAGCCACTTTACCAATACACCTCTCCCTGGGCAAACATGAGGAAGACATAACGTTTGTAGTGACCCCAGGCATGGAATGCCCAATGATCCTAGGGATGGAATGGTTAAAGAAATGGAACCCCTGGGTGAATTGGAGGACGGCAGAAATCAAATTCCCAAAGGAGGACCCTATGGACTTAAAATCCCAAGGGGGGGCTACCAGAATCAAGAACAGAAAAAGCATTCATGGGAGAAGAAAAGGGACTACCAGAAATACCAGAGGAATACAGAGATCTTGCTGAAGTTTTCAGTGAGGAGAGGGCGGATGAGCTCCCCCCCCACACTGACCCACAGACTGTACCATTGAATTCAAGCCTGGAGCAAAACTCCCGAAGCCCAGATTATACTCCATGAGCCCAAAGGAGAAGGACGAAATGGAAAGATTCATAAAGAAAAACCTAGAAAGGGGGTTCATTGAACCAGCCAAGCCTAAAGTGGCTGCCCCGGTCCTCTTTAGAGAGAAGAAGGATGGCTCTTTACACTTATGCGTGCATTATAGGGCCCTGAATACAATCAGTGAAAGCAACCTATACCCTCTGCCCCTTATGAAAGACATGTTGTCACACCTCTTGAAAGGGAAAATTTTTTCTAAACTAGACCTAAGGGAAGCTTACTATCGTGTGAGAGTTAAGGAAAGGGATGAATGGAAGACCGCATTTAAATGTCCCATGGGGTGCTACCAATTCAAAGTCTTGCCATTTGGATTAAAAGGGGCCCCCGCAGTCTTTATGCAATTAATCAATGACGTTCTAAGGGAGCACCTATTTAAGGGGGTCCTGGTTTACTTAGATGACATTCTTACCTTCACCGAATCAAAAGAGGAACATGTCAACCTAGTCAGAGTGGTCTTAAAGGAACTGCGAGCCGCCCACCTATATGCCAAACTCTCGAAATGCAAATTCCACCAGGAAAGGATAGACTACCTAGGTTATCGCATATCCCCCCAGGGCATTGAAATGGACCCTGAGAAGGTCAGAGCAGTATTAGAATGGGCACCACCCCGCACAAGAAAGCAACTGCAAAGTTTCCTGGGCTTCACAAACTTTTACCGCCAATTCATCCCCTCATTTGCCCAGATAGCCCTGCCCCTCACGAACTTACTAAAAATGAAGGGAGCATCCTCAGTAAAACCTAGCCAGCCACTACCATGGACAATGGAGTGCCAAGCGGCGTTTGAGAGATTAAAGAGACTTTTTTCTGCCGAACCAGTACTGAGGCACCCAGACATGGATAAGCCCTTTGTAATACAGGCGGATGCAAGTGATGTGGCAGTGGGGGCTGTACTATTACAAGAAAACAATGAAGGGGTATTGCAACCCTGTGCGTATACATCCAAGAAACTAACGGAAATGGAATAGCGCTGGCCAGTATGGGAGAAAGAGGCGTACGGGATACGTTGGTCATTACTCATGTGGCGCCAGTTCCTTGAACGCAACAAAATCCCTTTCCAGGTGTGGACTGACCACAAAAATTTGGAAGCCCTGAAAACACCCAGGAAGCTCAACCCCAAGCAAGCCCGCTGGTCCCAGTAACCACCAGAGCCCAAGCTAAATTAAAACCACAGCTGGGCAGCCAAACCGAAATTGAATTCTACAAAAGTTTGGAAACAGATGAATGGTTCCAGAAAAACAAAAATGTGTGCACAATGAGAGACGGGCTGCCTTGGGTGGGGGAAAAGTTATATATACCAACAACCCAAAGAGTCACATTCATGCAGCTTTGCCATGACACAAAATCAGCAGGGCATTTTGGATTTGTAAAAACATTACACTTAATTAAACGGCAATTTTGGTGGCCATCCATAAAAAAGGACATAGAAAGTTACATGGCCAGCTGCCCAAAGTGTGCAACTGCAAAGAGGTTGCAAGGGAAATCGCCCAGACTGTTACAAACAGTGGCAAATCCCTCAGCCCCCTAGAGGGAAATAGCCATGGATTTTATAGTGGAATTACCAGAAAGCAATGGGAATACTGTTGTCTGGATGGTCACAGACTTGTTTTCCAAACAGATACACTTTATCCCTTGCCAAAAGATTCCCACCACAAAAGCCTTAGTGAAACTTTTCATCCAGCACATTTACAGATTGCATGAGGCACCCCAACACATCATCTCTGATAGGGGAGTGCAATTTACGTCTGCATTTTGGAAGGAATTTTTATCCCTTTTAGGGACCACTCAGGGACTGACATCTAGCCATCATCCACAAGGGGATGGACAAACAGAGCACTGTCACTCAGTACTTGAGCAATATTTAAGATGCTTTATTAATTTTCAGCAAACAAATTGGACGGACCTACTCCCTTTCGCAGAAGTTGCCTACAATAATGCAGTCCACTCCAGCACAGGTTACACTCCTTTTCAAATAGCCACCGGTCAAAGTTTCAACCCCATGCCAGAATTAACCCCAAATGAACTGGCGATCCCATCACTGAAAGAATGGATGGAACAATTACAAAACACCTGGCCAATAGTTAGAAAAGCACTAGATCAGTGGTTCTCAACCTTTTTAATGCCATGACCCCCAACCGGTTGTAAGTTGAGGACTAAACCGGTCTTAAGTTGAGGACTATCCAACTGGTCATAAGTCGAGGACTTTCCCTGCCCAGGAGTGCCGCGCATGCATGGTGTCGCCCCCTGCGCCGGCCGAGGCGTAGCTGGCAAGCGGCATTGACGGAGCAGGCCGACCACCAGCTGGGCCACCAGCTGGCCCAGCCCAAGGGAGGTAAGGCACCTGTCGGGCCCCACATGTGCCAGCAACCCTCCCTGCACCTGCTGGCCTCCCACCTCCCACCCCTGGCCCTCTTTTACTTACATTTTTAGTAGTTGCTCAGCAGGGAGGGGTGCAAACTTCCAGACAGCTCGCCTTCGCTGCAGACAACTTGCAGCACCGTTTGCAGAATGGGACTTTTGGCGGGCTCAGCAGGGCAGAGACAGCCTGGACAATTCCTATTGGCTTTTGAAAGCCAATACAATTAGACTCTATTCAAGAGAGTCTATTCTATTGGCTTTCAAAAACCAATAGAATAAAAGGGAGTAGCACAGCTAAGGAAAAGGGGGAAAAAATGGTGGACTGCGTTGTTCGGCGACCCCCGTGAAATGGTCATTCGACCCCAAATGGGGTCCCGACCCACAGGTTGAGAACCGCTGCACTAGATGAAGCTAGGCAGGCATACAAAGCACAAGCCGATAAAAAAAGGGTTGAGCCTACACCATTCATTATAGGAGAAATGGTGTACTTATCTACAAAATACCTAAATTCCCTACAACCCTGTAAAACCTTGGACCAAAATATATAGGGCCTTTTCCAATTAAAAGAATCATAAACCCAGTAACAGTAGAATTAGAATTACCCAAAACTCTCAGGCAAATACACCCAATTTTTCATTGCAGCTTGCTGAAAAGAGAACATCAGTCATCGTTACGGCCAAAAATCCCCCCACCACCACCTCCAATCATGGTGGAGGGCGAACAACACTTCGAAATAAAGGAAATCCTAGATTCTAGGAGATATCATGGAGCGACTCAGTACCTAGTTGCATGGAAACACCTCCCTGCCTCACAAAATGAGTGGGTCCATAAACGTCATGTCAGAGCCCCGAAGCTATTAAAGAAGTTTCACACAGAGTATCCTAAAAAGCCTGACTAAATTTTATACCTGTTTTGTTTTTCTTTCAGGTGGATCTCTCTTATTTTTAAGGGGGCAGGATGTCAGAATCCAATTATATTTCATCTCTAGTTATCGACTATGGAAAACCCCATTTCTGCCCTCTCTGGATTCTGTCATACGATGAAGGGGAAGGGGGGTGAACAAAGGGGTTTTATGGCCCTCACTTCTTTCGGTACAACTTCAAAAGGGACTGAATGTGGATACCACCAAAAGGACTAACCATAACAATGGGGCCATCAGCTTTCATCTACTCCCCTCTGAAGTCTCCCTTCCGCCAGCAGTGAGGAAAAAGGGGGTGGAAATGTAACACCTGGGATTGTCACTGGAAGGATGGTGGGGTGGGGTGGGGTTGCTGGGAACCCCTTAAAACCTTGAACCATAGGGCTTGGCCCACAAGTCCTGTCTAGAATGCCTGCAACCATTTTCTCTTAATAAAGATGCCTGTTGGAAGAAATATTCCAAGAGTTCTGTCTTCTTAAGATGCAAAGTGGGGTGGGTCCTTACATTAGACAGGACTTATATAAATATAAGAAAAGCGAACACCAGGATAAAACTAAACAGGACTGTTTAATATAAACAAGCCTGTGAGTAAAAAAGTTACTTACTGAGTTTTCTTCAGCCAAACTACTGACATCATCAGAGTTAAAATGCTAGGTGATTAGGGAGCTTGCCTATATACAGCTGCCTGTCTCTGCGCCCGGCTCCTCGAGCGCATCATCGGCCCATTAGCTATGTTACTCTGCAATGTGTTAAATTGATTCTCATCCAGCAGCCTGTTGGTGGATCTGATGATTGTAGCTCCCTCTCCCTGATCCTGCAAATAACAACTATTCAGATGTTCCTGCTTCATACTCCCCCCTCCATTTTTGTCTCTCCTTCCAAACCGTTCGTCGTCTCTTCCCATAGCAGCTCTTGCTGCCTCACCTGCAGCCCTATCACTCCAGTCCTGCCAGTTACTATCTCGTTGTGGTGTCACCCGGCCCTCCTCCTCTTTTGCCAGTTCGCTGTCCTCCCTAGGGATCGCAGCTTCCCCATTTGTAGAGCCATGGTCTTGCTTTTGCACCGTATGGGATGGCCATCTACTCCATGGATTACGTTGTTTCTCCCATCTTCTGAGAGTCTGGTATACTGGTAGGAGGTCTATGTGCCAGTTGATGGAATTTTCATCCGAAAGCCAGGCTTCTTTAAGAAGGCGGCCACTCTTAGTGGTCTCACGAGATATGGTCTGTGCGTTGTTCTTTGCAGGATCAGGGAGAGGGAGCTACAATAATCAGATCCACCAACAGGCTGCCGGATGAGAATCAATTTAACACATTGCACAGTAACATAGCTAATGGGCCGATGACGCGCTCAAGGAGCTGGGCGCAGAGACAGGCAGCTGTATATAGGCAAGCTCCCTAATCACCTAGCATTTTAACTCTGATGATGTCAGTAGTTTGGCTGATGAAAGCTCAGTAAGTAACTTTTTTACTCACAGGCTTGTTTATATTAAAAAGTCCTGTTTATTTTTATCCTGGTGTTCACTATGTGTGTATATATATATATATATATATATATATATATATATATATATATATATATATTAGAAATAAAAACAACAATGCGACTCTTGGGAGTATTCATATTGTCAAAATAATGATCACCAAGAGAATATCTATCAAAAATAGAATTTAATCCACCAAGCTTTCGTCAAATACATTTGACATCGTCAGGGTTAAAAGGCAAACGCCGGGGGAAGTCTTATATACAGTTGTTTAATGCCTGTTTCCGGCTCCTGGAGCATGTCATCGGCCCCAGCTGATCGAGTTGAGTCCCAAGCACACGCCCCCCATCAGCACCTATCCTCTTTCCATTGCTAATTTGCATTCTGTCATACGTTACTCCGTTAGCTGTTTCAGAGTTGGTCAGGCTGGGGGTCAGGATCTTTTCTCCTCCCCTGCTCATAACTCCCCCACCATCCCACACACGGCTTCCCTTAGGGAGCGGGGGTGGGCAATTATTTAAATTGCTTCCAATATCCCTGCAAGCCCCAAGACCACTTTGATCTTGTTTATCTATCCCTCGGGGTTGTAACACAGGCTCATAGTCACAGCCCATGCTGTTCCTCCTCCCCTCCTCCTTCCCGTGAGTTCTCCTGGATGATCTACTGTTCGTTTCCACGCTCTCTCCCTTGCGCACACTCAGGATGTTTTCTGCCATTGTCCCATTGTCAGTGCCTTGCTGTTCCGTCCATTGTCGGTAAGCACCATTCCCACTCATCCCCAATTCTCCATTCTCACTCCATACGGGGCTCTTACCCTTTAATTGCAGTCGCTGTTTCACTGCGCAGCTTTGTGTTGAGAATGTCAGAGGGGGGTGCCTTCCTCTGCTCGACTGCGACCGGGTTATCATAATGTGCCTGGTAGTATCCTCAGGGGGGGATTCATCCTCATTCTCATCGTCCTCGTTAGACTTTATTATATTCCGTTTTCCCTCCGGTTCCTCAAGCCCCACTCCATCTCCATTCCGTCCCAAAGAGAATCTGCTCCCCGCGAGTCATGACAAACCTAGCCGCAGGGAGGGGGGCCGGGCGGTATTTTGTAATTATGTAGGCGAGACCTCAAAAAGACTTAAGACCCGTCTACATGAGCATAGGTTGGCTATTAGACGAGGCGAACAACATTCGCAGATTTGGGCCCATGTAGAAGAATACGATCATTGCTTTGATTTTGAGAATGCCCAAATCTTGGCCAATGACACGACAAAAGGAGGTCGCCTACTGAAAGAGGCATGGTTTTCAGGAACGGAGTCCATCAATCGGTGCGTAGACTTGTGTGCAGCGCACCAAGCTCTGACAATGTGGAGTGCCAACAACCGTACTAACGTGTGGAGGGGACCCAATCAAAAAACTTGTAATCAAAAAAATACCGCCTGGCCCCCCTCCCTGCGTAATTACACCGATGGAGCCTCTATTGACAGCTCCTCCCTCCCGGACTGACAACAGACTAACTTCAGTGGACAACTGCGGCTAGGTTTGTCACGACTCGCGGGGAGCAGATTCTCTTTGGGACGGAATGGAGATGGAGTGGGGCTTGAGGAACCGGAGGGAAAATGGAATATAATAAAGTCTAACGAGGACGATGAGAATGAGGATGAATCCCCCCCTGAGGATACTACCAGGCACATTATGATAACCCGGTCGCAGTCGAGCAGAGGAAGGCACCCCCCTCTGACATTCTCAACACAAAGCTGCGCAGTGAAACAGCGACTGCAATTAAAGGGGAAGAGCCCCGTATGGAGTGAGAATGGAGAATTGGGGATGAATGGGAATGGTGCTTACCGACAATGGACGGAACAGCAAGGCACTGACAATGGGACAATGGCAGAAAACATCCTGAGTGTGCGCAAGGGAGAGAGCGTGGAAACGAACAGTAGATCATCCAGGAGAACTCACGGGAAGGAGGAGGGGAGGAGGAACAGCATGGGCTGTGACTATGAGCCTGCGTTACAACCCTGAGGGATAGATACACAAGATCAAAGTGGTCTTGGGGCTTGCAGGGATATTGGAAGCAATTTAAATAATTGCCCAGCCCCACTCCCTAAGGGAAGCCGTGTGTGGGATGGTGGGGGAGTTATGAGCAGAGGAGGAGAAAAGATCCTGACCCCCAGCCTGACCAACTCTGAAACAGCTAACGGAGTAACGTATGACAGAATGCAAATTAGCATTGGAAAGAGGATAGGTGCTGATGGGGGGCGTGTGCTTGGGACTCAACTCGATCAGCTGGGGCCGATGACACGCTCCAGGAGCCGGAAACAGGCATTAAACAACTGTATATAAGACTTCCCCCGGCGTTTGCCTTTTAACCCTGATGATGTCAAATGTATTTGACGAAAGCTTGGTGGATTAAATTCTATTTTTGATAGATATTCTCTTGGTGATCATTATTTTGACAATATGAATACTCCCAAGAGTCGCATTTTTGTTTTTATTTCTAATCATTATAACAGAGCAGTTTTGCTCATGGCAAGGCGCTGGGAAAAGTCCGTTTGTCGTATCTCAGCTTGTTATCACAAGCTAGCCTTCCTGCATACTTGCATGCGTGAAGAACTCCCACCTAAATCATTGATGAGGAGACCCGCAGTGAATTCTGCTGAGTGCCAACTAGCAGTGAGACAGTTCCAACATCGTACGGTACGGGCACTCATCAATGACCAACACCGCCGGGTGGGAACCCTGAAGATGGGAGCCTATCACCTTCGTGAGCAATGTAGTAAGGATTTGTCGGAGCAACATTTTCAAATGCTTGACCAGCACGTTCGGTCAATGGCGGAGAGAACTAACCAACAGACTGCCATACGCCTCCAACGTAAGATAGACACTTTACGGGGACTAAAGGGTAATGGGTACATGGATAACTTGGTGCATAATTTGTCCTCAAAGGTCCTCACCCGCCCCCAACTCACTCTGCTGCAGTGCGATGTAGGACATAATCTGATGGATGCAAATCTGTTAGATTTTATTGCCGCGTTGGAACCCGCCATGCACCACGGGGGTATGGGGGAGAATTCTGTGAGCTTAATCAGACAGCAGGTCACGGGGTTGCTTATGCGTCATAAGCACCACCAAGTGTTAACTAGGGATGAAACGGAGGCCCTGGAACAATTCAAGAAGGACAACACCATTGTGATACTTCCCGCTGATAAGGGGAGGGCCACAGTGGTGATGGACAGGGCACTCTATGTGGCCAAAGCGCTGCAGTTATTAAATGACAGGACAGCTTACAGAATCATTAAGAAAGACCCCATGGTGGCCTTGAAAAATAAAATCAACAAGTTACTTGACGGTTTTAAACGATGAAAGGGGACTTCCGGTGGATCTGTGTGCGCGATGGCGGCTACTTTGTAGCCGTCCTCCTGGGTAAGTGTTTGAATCGCTATGAACAGCGGCCATCAGCTGTTCAGCGGTTCAAAATCCCCCTCCCGGGCAAAGGGGGGGGAAGAGGGTTGTCTGAATAGTGGTAGAGCCACTCTCATGCACCCCCAAGGCTTTTTTGGGGGGGTGAGAGGAGTGCTCCCACAGAGTTCAGACTGTCTCCGCTTCCCAGCTGCTTTTGTCCCTAGGGACAAAATAAGCCGCTGCAACCACCTCCGCGATTAAAGTGATCTGGTGAGGTTTTTTTAGAGGCGGACAGAGCTGAGTAGAGGATTTAGCTTTTGCTTTCTTTGATTTTATTTGGATTTTAAGTTTAAAGATTTACTTTTACTTTTATATTCCTTCTTTTTATTTTTTTCCTTTTGTTGAAAGGGAAAGTAAAATGGCGATCGGCAAGCCTTTCGGTTTTTTGGGGGGGGGGAAGGTAGAATGGCGATCGGCAGGCTTTTTGGTGTTTTTTTTTATCCTTTTCCTTTTTTTTTTAATGATTGGAACGGAATGTGGATTTAATTTTGATGTTGGGTTTGGATTTTAGAAGCATTATTATTTTTGTTTAACTTCTTTGTTTTGCTTTTTGTACTTTAAAAAAAACGGAATGGATTTTTTCTATTTAATTATTTTTTTCTTCTTCCCTTTTCTTTTTTTAACTCCTTTCTTTTTATTATAATGATCTCCTTTTGAAGGATTTTTTGAATTTTTTTGGACTTAATCTCTCTTTTTCTTTTGCTTAATTTTTGTAATTTTTAAGAAGGAGTAAAGATTTTTTTTAAGATGGCTCCAAAGCGTCCAGTAATTCCCGCAGCTCCTAAGGTGGTTTCTTCTTCGGTGTTATCATCAGTGCAAAAACCTAAATCAATAGCTTCACCCTCTTCCTTGGTACAGCCAATAATTGTGAAGGATTTGCAAGATATGATGGGAAATGTTATATCTCAAATTAGGGCAGAAATGAAAGAGATTTTAGAGGAAAATAATAAGATTTTGAGGCAAGAGATAGTTTTGGCTCTAAAAGGAGTTGCCTCTGTTCTTGAAAAGCTGAACTCTCGTGTAGAAGAGGTAACTGAAAAAGTGGAATTGATGGAGGGAAAATTTGAAAGCATGGAAAAAGAAATGGAAAATGAGATTCTTATGCTTCAATATAGACAAATGGAATATGCCTTAAGAATCAGAGGTTTGGGAGAGTCTGTGCAAGGAGATCTGAGAGAGATGGTTGCAAAGGACTTTGCTGTGATTTTGAATAAAGAAAAAGAGGAAATACTTAGTGAAATTGAAAAATTATTTAGAGTTAACTCTGTGGTGGCAGTGCAAAAGAATTTGCCAAGAGATGTGGTAATTTACTTCGGGAAAAGATCTCTGCGCAACGAAATTATACAAGCTTTTTATAAGAAGAGATTTCAAATTGCTTCACAAGATGTTATAATTCTAAAGGAGATCCCATCTAAAATTTTAAGAAGAAGAAAGGAGTTTGCTTTTTTAGCAGATGAACTTAAAAAGAGACGAATCTTGTTCAGATGGGATGTTCCGATTGGAATGGTGGTGAATTACCTGGGGATATGTTTCTCAAGCAAAAGACTTTTATACTTCGGTCCTGGGGGTATGTTCATCGCCATCTATTAAGTTTAAAGCTTTGGAAGAAAAGAAGGTAGAATTGCAGTCTGAAGAGCCTATACTTATGAAAATTGGGAAACCTCAGTTTGAGGGGCCTCAACAAGTTGAGATGGAGGAGCAGAGGATAACCTGTGCAACATATAACTGTAAAGAAAAGGAGCAACAGAAGAAGGTTAAGGAAGCCTCACAACTATTGGTTTCTGAATCTGTGGGAGAAGTAGGATTTATAAATTTTTTGGAGCAACCTTTAAGGGTAGAATTGCAGTCTGAAGAGCCTATATTAATGAAAAATGGGAAATCTCAGTTTGAGGGGCCTCAACAAGTCGAGATGAAGGAGCAGAAGACAACTCGTACAACATATAATCGTAAAGAAAAAGAGCAACAGAAGAAGGAGTTTAAGGAAGCCTCACAAGTATTGGCTCCTGAGTCTGTGGGAGAAGCAGGATTTATAAACTTTTTGGAGCTACCTTTAAGGGCATATTTCAAAGCACTTCTTTCGAGATTTATGGATAAGAGAGACTGACAAGGATGGAGATCGAATGAAAATTCTAGATAAGATGTTTAAGTTTAAGTACTTAGTTTAAGTATTCAAAAGAGTACTGAGTCTGTGGGAGAAGCAAGATTTACAAACTTTTTGGAGTTAGCTTTAAGGGCAGTTTTCAAAGCACTTCTTTTGAGGTTTATGGACAAGAGAGACTGATAAGGAATGTGTTTATTGTGGATGGAATTTGTTATTGGTAAAGATTTAAATGTGTATAAGGGAATTCTAATGTTTTAAGTAATGTTCAAATTTGTGTTTTGGAGGGAGTTTATAAAGAATGATGGATAATAACATAAGTATGATATGAAAAGGTTCAGAGTATATTATAATGTGTTTAATGATTGGGTTTTTATTATTATTATTATTATTATTATTTTTAAGAGAAGATAACTTGTTTAATTAAATGTACCTAGATTTGTTTAGGATTTATATGTCTTTTAAGTTTTTTTTTTGATAGGAGAGAAGATTATGGAGATTGAATGAAAATCTTAGATAAGAAGTTTAAGTTTAAGTATTTAGTTTAAGTATTCAAAGAGTATTTAGTTTTAATGGTATAATGAAGGTTTATATGTTTATTTTTGTGTTCTAGGATAAAGAAAGAGGGAGAGATTAGATTTTATATTGTAGGTATAGATATTCAAAGAAAGTAATGTGTCAAGACTGCTAACATCGTATGTTCTTGCTTGCCATATATGAAGAAGCAAACCTGTTTTACTTAGCCGAGCAGCATTTCTAGAGTTAAGACAGATAGCAGTAGGTTAAGGGGTGGGAAAGTATGCAAGTCAACCATAACAATGTCTGGGCACAGTGTGGCCAAGGTCAGCTCAGCTGCACCGGGAGGGGCACCTCACGGTTCACATTAATTGGAGAATGTGATTGATGACTGTAAAATGAAGGAGTGAGTTATGCTTTGTTACAGATGCTTGGGGGAGGGAGGATTCAGTTTCTGGCTTAACTTTGTTAGTGCCGAAGCTATGCAGAATAATAAAAGATTCTTTTAGAGGAAAAAGCCTCAAAATTCTTTGAAAATCTGCTTTCTTTCGGAACCATGTCATAATGTTTATATTTGTGTTTTGGAGGGAGTTTATACAGAATGATGGATAATAATATAAGTATGATACTAGAAAATGTTTAGAGTATGTTATAATGTGTTTAATGATTGCAATTATTATTTTTTAGAGAAGATAACCTATTTAATTTAATGTATTTAGATTTGTTTAGGATTTATATGTGTTTTAAGTTTTTCTTTTCTTTTTCTGAAAAATTTTAATTAAGCCTGTACTCAGCTCTGGGAAGGTTGGGGGAGGGTTTGGGAGGTTTGGGGAGGTGGGGGAGGGTATGGGAGGGTGGGGGGATTTGGGGAGGGGATTTGTTTTGTAAAATTTAAAAAACTTTCAATAATAATAATAAAAAAAAAACGGTGAAAGAAACTTGACGAAGACACTTTAAGGAGAATACGGCCCAATGATTCGGCGCTCCCAAGGTTTTATGGGCTGCCAAAGGTCCATAAGGAGGATATTCCACTTCGCCCTATTGTGTCGTTTAGAGGCACCCCCATTTCAGGGTTGGTGAAGTGGCTTAGTGATCGCATATCCTACCTGGTCGATGGCAGCCCTACTACAGTCAGATCCGCGGAGGAATTCTTGGAAAGGATTAGGACCCTTAGGGTGGAGGAGGATGAGGTGATGGTCTCTTTTGACGTCACCTCACTCTTTACCTCCATCCCCCAGGATCTGGCCCTAAGAATCCTAAGAGATCAATTAGAAAAACTAGGAAAAACTGGACACCGGGATTCCCTGCAACCTGGGGATCTGGCGCAACTCATTGAGCTATGTCTTACAACTTATTTCTCCTTTCAAGGCAGTATATATGAGCAAGTCAAGGGCACACCGATGGGCTCCCCAATATCCAGCGTGGTGGCAGAAGTGGTTCTCCAACAATTAGAACACGAGGCCATGACCCGTCAACAGCCCAAGTTTTGGGCACGGTATGTTGATGACACCTTTGCTGTCGTCAAACGGTGTCATCTAGCTGACTTTATGGGAGTGTTAAATTCAATATATCCGGACATTAAATTTACGGTGGAGGAGGAGATCCGGGGCTCGATAGCCTTTTTGGACGTATTGGTCCAACGTTCCTTAGATGGAACTTTGAACACCAAGGTCTATCGGAAGCCCACTCATACAGATTGAATCCTCCACTACCATAGCAACCATCTGGCCTCCCATAAAGCCAGCTGCATTAAGACCTTGTTTAAACGGGTGCAATCGCACTGCAGCACCATGGAGTCTAAGGCAGAAGAAAGGAAACATCTATTCCGCATATGCCGGATGAATGGGTACCCCCTAAGGTTTATTAAGCGACACAGTATGGTATCAGACCCCCGAAACGGACAGCAAGGAGAGGAACCCCGGATACGAACCGTACGGGTGTCTCTACCGTACATTAGTAATGTGTCAGAAGCCACAGCCAGGCTTCTGGCACCCCACAATATACAGGTAGCCCACAAACCTACTCAGACCCTACGAGCTAAAGTGATGCGCCCCAAGGACCAGCTCCCTACCGCCGAGAGATCAGCTATAGTTTATAAGATCAACTGCACGGGGTGCCAGAGTAATTATGTAGGCGAGACCTCAAAAAGACTTAAGACTCGTCTACATGAGCATAGGTTGGCTATTAGACGAGGCGAACAACATTCACAGATTTGGGCCCATGTAGCAGAATACGATCATTGCTTTGATTTTGAGAATGCCCAAATCTTGGCCAATGACACGACAAAAGGAGGTCGCCTACTGAAAGAGGCATGGTTTTCAGGAACGGAGTCCATCAATCGGCGCGTAGACTTGTGTGCAGCGCACCAAGCTCTGAAAATGTGGAGTGCCAACAACCGTGCTAACGTGTGGAGGGGACCCAATCAAAAAACTTGTAATCAAAAAAATACCGCCCGGCCCCCCTCCCTGCGTAATTACACCGATGGAGCCTCTATTGACAGCTCCTCCCTCCCGGACTGACAACAGACTAACTTCAGTGGACAACTGCGGCTAGGTTTGTCACGACTCGTGGGGAGCAGATTCTCTTTGGGACGGAATGGAGATGGAGTGGGGCTTGAGGAACCGGAGGGAAAACGGAATATAATAAAGTCTAACGAGGACGATGAGAATGAGGATGAATCCCCCCCTGAGGATACTACCAGGCACATTATGATAACCTGGTCGCAGTCGAGCAGAGGAAGGCACCCCCCTCTGACATTCTCAACACAAAGCTGCGCAGTGAAACAGCGACTGCAATTAAAGGGGAAGAGCCCCGTATGGAGTGAGAATGGAGAATTGGGGATGAGTGGGAATGGTGCTTACCGACAATGGATGGAACAGCAAGGCACTGACAATGGGACAATGGCAGAAAACATCCTGAGTGTGTGCAAGGGAGAGAGCGTGGAAATGAACAGTAGATCATCCAGGAGAACTCACGGGAAGGAGGAGGGGAGGAGGAACAGCATGGGCTGTGACTATGAGCCTGCGTTACAACCCCGAGGGATAGATAAACAAGATCAAAGTGGTCTTGGGGCTTGCAGGGATATTGGAAGCAATTTAAATAATTGCCCACCCCCGCTCCCTAAGGGAAGCCGTGTGTGGGATGGTGGGGGAGTTATGAGCAGGGGAGGAGAAAAGATCCTGACCCCCAGCCTGACCAACTCTGAAACAGCTAACGGAGTAACGTATGACAGAATGCAAATTAGCAATGGAAAGAGGATAGGTGCTGATGGGGGGCGTGTGCTTGGGACTCAACTCGATCAGCTGGGGCCGATGACACGCTCCAGGAGCCGGAAACAGGCATTAAACAACTGTATATAAGACTTCCCCCGGCGTTTGCCTTTTAACCCTGACGATGTCAAATGTATTTGACGAAAGCTTGGTAGATTAAATTCTATTTTTGATAGATATTCTCTTGGTGATCATTATTTTGACAATATATATATATATATATATATATATATATATATATATATATATATATATATAAAAACAATATTAAAAATAAAAGAATGATTCCTGGGTATATTCATGTCGAACAACAAACAGGCGTGAACACCAGGAAAAGTTAAAAACTATAAAAGTTTTAATTGAGTAAAATACCAACCTTTCGTTGGCTACTGCCAACATCGTCAGGGTTCGTTTAGGTCAATGGGAGAACTTATTTATAGATGACAAAGCCATTTGCGCCCGACTCATGGATCTCGTCATGGGTCCTGACCGACCAATCAATGCGCCGGTCATGATCCCCGTGTTATTAACTCATTTGCTGGAAGAGACGGTGGGATCATCAGGTATACTAAAGAGAATGGGGAAATGTTGGATAGTGTAGGCCAGGGCAGGGCATTCAGTACGGAGCCCCATGGTAAGAGGGATAATAGTGAGAATGATGGACATGAAATTGGTGGAAGTGGTAAAAGGTCCGCTGTGATGGAGCACCCCAGGAAAGGGGGTGGGAGGATGAAACAACCCAGGGATTTGGAACGTGTGTCTGTTCGGAGCAAGATGGAGTATACTCCTAGTTTACGGACACAGGAGGAGGAGAGGGAAGTGAGTAGCAATATATGCGCAAGTAAGGGAAGCAAGGGCAAATTAGTTAATAACATGGGGATCATGACCGGAGCATTGATTGGTCGGTCAGGACCCATGATAAGATCCATGAGTCGGGTGCAAATGGCTTTGTCATCTATAAATAAGTTCTCCCATTGACCTAAACGAACCCTGACAATTTTGGCAGTAGCCAATGAAAGCTTGGTATTTTACTCAATTAAAACTTTTCTAGTGTTTACCTTTTCCTGGTGTTCACGCCTGTTTGTTGTTCGACATATATATATATATATATATATATATATATATATATATATATATATATATATATATATATATATATATATATATATATATATATGTCGAACAACAAATTGCTGCTCAAAGCACGAAGCTGAAAACACCAGCCTGAAGATGACGAATGGGACTTCGTCGAAACGTTGCCAAGACACTTCCAATTTTACGCGGGAGAAAACCCGAACAACCAAAGACCTACATACAAATACCCGCGAAAACCTCAGAAAACATATATATATATATATATATATATATATATATATATATATATATATATATATATATATATATATATATATGTCATAGAATAAATCAATCACGACCACCAGGAAAATCCAAACTAGAAAAATTTTAATAAGAACCGAGCTTTCATCGGGAACTTCCGACATCGTCAGGGTTTGAAGTTAGACAATGGGATCAACTTATACAGAATTAACCAGCGTTAGCATCCGGCTCCTGGACCTCGTCATTGGTCCCAGCTGATTAGAGTGATTAGGAGGGTGAGGGGAGCACGGAGACGGTGATCACTTGAAAAAGGGGGGAGAGGATTCAGCTCAGCCCAAGAACCGGTGATGAGGGAGTAAGTGGTAGTACACATATAGGAAGGAGGAACAGTAAAGGGTTGGATACTGATGTCAAGGATACGTCCAGAATACACTCTAATCAGCTGGGACCAATGACGAGGTCCAGGAGCCGGATACTAACACTGGTTAATTCTATATAAGTTGTTCCCATTGTCTAACTTCAAACCCTGACGATGTTGGAAGTTCCCGACGAAAGCTCGGTTCTTATTAAAATTTTTCTAGTTTGGATTTTCCTGGTGGTTGTGATTGATTTATTCTGTGACATGGATATACCCAGGAATCGTGTTTGTACTGACATTATTAAATATATATACATATATTAAAAATAAAAGTAAAAATATGACTCTTGGGAATATCCATACTATTAAAACAGTGATCACCAAGAGAATGCTTTAAGAGAATAAAATTTAATTAATCAACCAAACTTTTGTCAAAATACATTTGACATCGTCAGGGTTAAAAAGCAAGTATAGGGAGTAGACTTATATACCATTATCAAGCATCCCGTTATCAAGTATCTGCTTCCGGCTCTTAGAGTGCATCATAGGCCCCAGCTGTTTAGAATGTAACCCAAGTGTGTCTCCTTTAATACACATTCTTTTGTTCCTAGCTCGCATTCCCTCACACACCACTCGATCGGTAGCTTCAGGATTAAGTGGATTCAGGACTAAGGTCTTCCCCCCTCCCCCATGTGCAGCTCCTCTATCACCCTGCATACAATCGCACCTAAGGGGTGAGGGTGGGGGGGGGTTGGATTTACTCCAGTATCCCCGAGTCACAAATTCACCTCAGTCCTGCCCATTCGTCCCTTGGGGATGCATTACAGATTCTTCTCCCCCCCCACCCCATATTATTCTCCTTTCTGTCTTCCTTCCCGTGCACCATACTGAGGGGTCTGCTGTCTGTTCCAATCACCCTCCTCCCGCACATGCTCAAAGCGTTCTTTGCTGTCATCTCATTGGGAACGCTCCGTTGTTCAGTCCGTTGTCGGTGGGGGTCACCTTCCTTCTCCCCCAACTCCTGATCGTCACCTTTCTCAGGGCTCTTCTGCCTTGATCGTAGCTGTTGTTTAGTTACCAGACCTCGTGTCAAATGCACTGGAGGGGGGTGTCTTCTTTCATTTAGCCGTGACCGAGTCACCATTGCATGCCTAACGATCCCATTGGGGGGAGGGGGTAGCTCATCTTCATCACCTTCCTCCAACTCCACCGTATCCCATCTACTCTTTGATCTCTCTGGTCCCAGGCTGTTATTCCGCATGCCAACTTTCCATTCCGAGGAGGGCTTGATTTCAACGGGTTGCGGCTGGTCCTGCGGGGGTTGTATGTTGGGGCCGATCTGTTGTTGGTCCAACGGCAGTTGCCTTTCTAGTAAGTGGGGAGTACCATCCAAGAGTCCGCTAACGTGGTGGGACAGGGAGGGATTCCGAGTCGCGTCATTATTCCGGTCTTACCGTTCGTAATGAAGCTCCCTTTGGGCGTTAGTATGGTTGCCCGCGCTCCACGTTCTTAAGCCTTGATGTACTGCACATAGATCCACGTGCCGGTTGATGGAATCAAGTCCTGAATACCACGCTTCCTTCAGCAGGCGGCCTCCCTTTGTAGCATCACTGGCCAAGACTTGGGTGTTCTCAAAATCAAAACGGTGGTTGTACTCGGCCATGTGAGCCCAAATCTGCGAGTATTGTTATATATACTCCTAAATATTTAACCTTTCTCACTATTTCAAAACCTGTTAATTTAACCATAATATCCTTTTCCTTCATAGACATATTTTTCAATAATATTTTAGTCTTATTATTATTTACCTTAAAACCAGAAACCTTCCCGTACTGAATTAAAATTTTAACTAAATCCCTAACCGAATCTGTCGGTTGAGATAATATCACAACCAAATCATCAGCAAAAGCTCTCAACCTATAATCATTCTTATTTATTTTTATTCCCTTTATACAAGGTGACTCCCAAATTTTGATAAGTAAAATCTCCATTGTTAAAACAAATAACAATGGTGATAAAGGACATCCCTGTCTTGTACCCTTTTCAATTTTAAATGCTTCTGTTAATCCCCCATTAACTATGATTTGTGCAGATTGTTGTTGATATATAGCCTTAAGGGCAGATAAAAATTTATCCCCAAAATTCATTTCCTCTACTACTCTGAATAAGAATTGCCAATCTAACTGATCAAAAGCTTTTTCAGCATCTAAAAAAATCAAAGCCGTGGGGATTTGATTGTTCTTGTCTAAATATTCAATTAGATTAACAATTTGTCTAACATTATATTTCATATATCTTCCAGTTATAAATCCAGATTGATCACTATGAATCAATTGCTTCAAAACTCGCATTAATCTATTTGCCAATATTTTTGAAAAAATCTTATAATCTGTATTCAAAAGAGATATAGGCCTATAATTTTTGGGCTGGGTCAAATCTTGGTCCTCCTTCGGAATGAATGATATAAAAGCCCTTCTCCATGATGGAGGTACCTCTGCTCCCAACAAAATGTTATTAAAAAGTTCCTTCAATGGTTCTATCATTTCTTCAGATAACATTTTATAGTAAATTGCTGTTAATCCATCTGTACTTGGAGCCTTACCAACTTTTAATTGTTTAATTGCCCAAATGATCTCTTCAGAAGTAATTAAACCATTAATCTCATCTCTTTGATGAATAGTAAGTTTAGGAAAATGTGATTCCTGTAAGTATTTTTCTATATCTGAAACTTGTATGCTTTCACTAGCATATAACTTTGAATAAAAATCTAAAAAACTCCTTTTAATCAAATTTTGTTGATAAACTTCTTTACCTTTATAATTTATTTTCTCTATAATCCTTGATTTCTGTTTCTTTCGTAGTTGGTAAGCCAACCACCTACCAGGTTTGTTTGCATTGCAAAATATATTATGTTTCATATACCTCAAATTAATTGCAATCTGATCAGCTATTAACATATTAAATTGCTCCTTAAGCAAGATAATAGAAGCCTTTAAATTATTGTCCAATGGATTTAATGTAAGAGCCTTTTCCTTAGATTTAATCTCTACTTACAACTCTTTACGTTTCTGCATCTGTTTGCGTCTATACGCATTGTTCATATGAATCAAGACCCCTCTCATATATGCTTTACTGGCATCCCATACCATTGGCATCGAAGTACCCTTATGCATATTCAAAAGAAAAAATTCCTTTAAATAATCTCTACATCTCTGTACATTCCCCTCATATCTAAATAAATTTTCATTCAATCTCCAAGTCCTTCTATTCCCATCTTCAGTAGATAACTCCATCCATACAGGACTATGATCTGACAATATTCTGGGGAATATCTTAGCATTCTTCACCCTAGAAAAAAGATCATTAGTAATTAAAAAAAAAAGTCAATTCTGGAGTACGACTGATGCCTATCCCCAAAAAAAGTAAAGTCTCTTTCTTCCATATTCCGTTCACGCCAAAAGTCTCTAAGTTCCAAATCATCCTTCAAATCAAAAAAAACCTAGGTAATTTTGCATGATTAGGAGATTTAAAAGAACCCTTGTCTTTGCTTGAATCTAAAACACCATTCCAATCTCCCATCATAATTACTGATTTGTAATCCAATTGAATTATTTTCTGATGTATCAACTTATAAAAATATTTTTGTTGCTGATTAGGAGCATATAGTCCAATGACAAGACTTCTCTTGCCATTTAATAATAAATCAATAATAGCATATCTTCCTTGTGGATCAGAATCAATTAACTTCGGTGATAAGTCTTTCCTCACATAAATGACTACTCCTGCTTTTTTTCTGCAGAGCAGAGGCTGTAAAGTGTACTCCCAGCCGGGAATTAATCAAATATTTTTCATCCTTTAAAGCAATATGAGTCTCTTGCAAACATATAACATCATTCTTATGTTGTTTCAAGTAGTAAAATACTTTCTTTCTTTTCTGTGGTGAATTCAAGCCATTAACATTCCATGTCAGGAACTTTGCCATCTCTAGTGGCTTGAAGCCTTTGGAACACTGCATCTAAATCTGCAGTTGATGACCTCTTCGGTCTTGTTCCTCCCACTGGCTCAGAGGTAGTCGCCTGTGTTGTAATTCCAGCATCTACCTTTTGTTGTTCTTTTTCTCTGCATTTATGGGCTGCACGAGTCATTCTCTGTTCCCTTGGATCTTCTTTTATCTCCAAACACTGCTGCATAGATTCAACCAACAATTCTTCGCCTGTTGGTGACATTGCTCCTGCAGCCAATTGTCCTTCAAACTTACTTTCATTTCTTCTAGATCTTGGAGATGGTGGTGCACCTGCCTTCAGAACAGAAACATAAAAATCTCTTGCTTTTAAAATTGTATTAAGTCTATAACGTGTTCCAACATAATTCACCACTATGCCAACAGGTACATCCCATCTAAATTGAATCTGTCGTTTCTTAAGCTCCTCAGCCAAAAAAGCAAAATCCTTTCTTCTTCTAAGAATTTTTGGAGGTACTTCTTTTAAAATTATAACATCTTGAGCTGCAATTTGAAATCTTTGCTTATAAAAAGCCCGTATAATTTCATTACGAAGTGATCTCCTGGAAAAATAAATGACCACATCTCTTGGTAAATTTCTCTGCTTCGCAATCCATGAATTAACTCTAAAAAAAATGTCTATATCTCTCAGCATTTCTTCAAATCCACATCCCAAAATGGATGCTAATTCTGCTGCAATCTCTTCTTTCAAGTTCTCTTGCACACTCTCCTTCAACCCTCTTATTCTCAAAGCAAACTCCATATCTCTGTATTGTGACATTATAATTTCATTCTGTACTGCATCCACATTATTTTCAACTCTTTCAACTCTTCCTTCTAATCTTTCAACATTTTCAACCACCTCATCCACCCTATCATCCAGGCGTTCTACGTGGGCCTGAAGAGCCAGCACAATATCTTCCCTCATCTGATGATTTTTCTGCTCCAAAAGCTCTGCTGTCTCAAACTTAATCTTTTGCACAGTTTTCTCCAAAGCATCCTGTACAACATTCTGTACAACATTTTGTATATCTTTAAGTGTGAGTACTTGAGATGGGGGAGAGGGTGGAGGAGACTTAGGCTTAGGTTGATGTATAGTCTGTGTTACTGGAGAGGAAATTGAAACTTTAGGAAGAGAAGAAATTCCATGGCGTTTTGAAGCCATTTTTTTTAAAAAAGAGATGAGAAAAAAAAGGAAAAAAGAAAAGAAAAAAACCACTTCTTATAACAAAATAAAATAAAGGGGTAATAAAAACAACTCCCCCTTACTCAAAAAAGAGAAAAACTCTTTAAGTAAGCAAAGTCTGTTACATTATTGAAACTTTGTTGCCAAGTAAAAGTGAAAGTCCTCAAACAAAGAAACAGGATTCCTCCACCATTTTTCCTTTCACTCCAATCATTAAAATAATAACTGGAGAAGACAATATTTCTTTCTTGAGTTAAAGTTAAAATTCAGCACAGTTCTGATCCTCCTGAACAGCTCCGTCTGCTTTAAATTTTACTTACAGTTCTTCTTATGTAGCAGATGTGGAAGCAGCGTCTAGCTTCGTTCTCCACTGGAGAACAAAGGCATCTTGAGATGCGGAGTTATTCCGGACTCCGAAGGAGCTCTCACCCTTCGTCTCCCAAAAAATAATCTCTGGGAGACTAGAGGAGCTCGACTTCTATCCGGGAAAAAACTCACCTTCTTCCCTTCGCCTGGGAAGAAAGTTCCAAGCCGCAAAACAGCTGATGTGTCGCTGTCTTGCCGGCTCTTACACAATCCCGAGACAGGAGGCTAAAAAAAAGCCGCCATTGGTGTGGCAAATGCCACCGGAAGTCCACTTGAAAATCTTTTGAATGTTCCACCAAATCTTAATCCAAAAAGCTTTTATGTTTCTACATGTCCACCAAATATGATAATAGGTTGCATCCAAGCAACCACATCTCCAACACTTAGGCTGTAAATTAGGATACATGCAAGACAATTTTTGGGGATCCAAATGCCACCTATAAACCATTTTATAAAAATTTTCTCTTAAACTTTGAGCCTGAGTAAACTTCACATTCCCAACCCAAATTGCCTCCCATGTATCTAATAAAATCGGCTCTTGAAAATTTTGGGCCCATTTTATCATACAATCTTTAACTAATTCTGTCTCTGAATCCAATTCCACTAATACATTATAAACTCTCTTTATATGAGCTCAACTTTGATCTTTAATCTGTTTTATCAAGTTCTCATCCTCTAAATACCAACCTTTTGATCTAAACTCCACCTATCTAACAATTGCCTATACTGAAACCAAGAGTAAACAATATTTTCCTGCCTTAATTCATCTAACGATTTTAATTGCCAATCCTTCCCTTCCAATTTAAGCAATTGATTATAAGAAATCCTATCCAACTTCACACCTCTCAATATCCCCTCTAGTGCGTGTCCAGGAACCCCCCAAATTGGCATTTTATAATTTAATCTATAATAATATTTCTTCCAGACACGCAATAAAACAATTCTTAAAATATGAGATTTAAAAGCCCTATCTACTTTCTTATTATAAATTAAATATGCATGCCTGTCCAATCTCTTCTTAAAAACCTACAGTGATGGAGCACCCAGAACTGCTGTAGGCAAGCTATTCCACTGGTTAAATATTCTCACAGTTTCTGCTTAGTTCTAGGTTGGTTCTCTCCTTGATTAGTTTCCATCCATTGCTTCTTTTCCTGTGTTGAGGTGCTCTGGAGTATAGGTTGACCCCCTCTTCTTTGTGGCAGCCCCTCAGATATTGGAAGACTGCTATCATGTCACCCCTAGTCCTTCTTTTCACTAGACTAAACATACACAATTCCTGCAACCATTCTTCATATGTTTTAGCCTCCAGCCCCTTAATCATATTTTTTGCTCTTCTCTGCACACTTTCTAGAGTCTCAACATCTTTCATTTTATCGTGACCAAAACTGGATATAACATTCCAAGTGTGGTCTTACTAAGGCATTATTAATTAATCACATAATCTTGATTCTATCCCTCTGTTAATGCAGCCTAAGACTGCATTGGCTTTTTTGGTGGCTGCAGCACACTACTGGCTCATATATAAGTGGTTGTCCACTAGTATTCCTAAATCCCTCTCGCAGTTACCGCTATTGAGCCAGGTTCCACCTATTATATATCTGTATACCTGGTTTTCTTGCCTAAGTGTAAAACCTTACTTTCCTCTACACTGAATTTCATTTTCTTAGATAGGCCCCAGTGTTCAAGTTGTCCAGATCCTTCTGGATCTTGAGCCTATCTTCTGGGGTGTTGGCTATTCCTGCCATCTTGGTGTCATCTGCAAATTTGGTAAGCTCCCCTTCTATTCCCTCATCTAAGTCATTTATGAAAATTTTGAAGAATACTGGACCTAAGACAGAGCCTTGGGGTACCCCACTGTTTTAGTAACTTTGTCAAAGAATGAATAAGAGAATAACAGAATAACAGAGTTGGAAGGGACTTGTAGGTCATCTAGTCTAACCTCCTGCTCAAGCAGGAGACCCCATACCATTTCTGACAAGTGGCTGTCCAGTCTCTTCTTGAAAACCTCTAGTGATGAAGCACCCACAACCTCTGAAGGCAAGCTGTTCCATTGGTTGATTGTTTTCACTGTCAGAAAATTTCTCCTTATTTCTAGGTTGAATCTCTCCTTGATCAGTTTCCATCCATTGTTCCTTGTCTGGCCTTCGAGTGCTTTGGAAAATAGGTTGTCCCACTCCTCTCTGTGATAGCCCCTCAAATATTGGAATACTGCTATCATGTCACCTCTGGTCTTTCTCTTCACTAGACTAGCCATGCCTAGTTCTTGCAGCTGTTTTTCATACTTTTTAGCCTCCAGAGCCCTAATCATCTTTGTTGCTTTTCTCTGTAGTCTTTCTAGAGTCTCAACATCTTTTTTATAGTGTGGTGACCAAAACCAGATGCAGTATTCTAAGTGTGGCCTTACTAAGGCTTTATAGAGCAGTACTAGTACCTCACATGATCTTGATTCAACCCCTCTGTTAATGCAATTTAGGATTGCATTGGCTTTTTTGGCTGCTGCTGCACACTGCTGGCTCATATTTAGTTGATTGTCCACTAGGACTTCAAGATCCCTCTCACAGTTACTGCTATTAAGCCAGGTTTCACCTAATCTGCACGTGTACTTTTGCTTTTATTCTTGCCTAAGTGTAAGACTTTACTTTTCTCTATGTTGAATTTCATTTTGTTAGATAGGGCCCAGTGTTCAAGCCTGTCGAGATCCATCTGGATCTTGGGCCTATCATCTAGGGAGTTAGCTATTCCTGTCAGCTTAGTATCATCTGCAAATTTTTTAAATTCCCCTTCTATTCCCTCATCTAAGTCAGTTATGAAGATATTTAAGAGTACTGGGCCTAAGACGGAACCTTGTGGTACCCCACTGCTTACTTCCCTCCATGTAGATATAGTACCATTAAGGACTACTCATTGAGTACGGTTGGCAGGTTTACATCGCGGTGACCAAAACTGGATGCAGTATTCCAAGTGTATAAAATAGCCCTTCATAATTGCTTTACTAGTGTCCCAAACAGTCATTAAATTTGTCCCTTTACTTAGATTATTATCAAAATATTCATTTAATTTCTTTTTTCAGTCCTTTACAATCTTCTCCTTTTGCAAAATAGATTCATTTAATCTCCATCTATAGCTCAAACTCTTTTTTCTAAATACCCAAAAAACTGGGTTATGATCAGAAAAAAGATTTAGGAGGACTTCCAGCTGACGTTGCTGGTAATAGACCATGGGGAACTCTCCGTTCCCAGGGTCTGAATTTTGCTTGCTGGCGGGCCCATTTGGGCTGAATGCCACCCTGGAGGGGTGGCCACCGAGGGGTGAACGTTTGAGGAACGGGAGCCGGCAGTAGCCAGCTCTCTGAACTCAAAACAGCCCCTGGAACCGGCAAGAGAAAGGCGGAGAGCTTCCGCTTTTGCCGCCATCATCAGCAGATCGTCGGAAGCAGAAGACAGCTGATCGGGAAAACAAGCAACCAGTCCAGGTGAGAAAATGTTGGTGATTGCTGCAAAGTGGCCTCTTTTGAAATAATTTGCCTGCCTTTGAGTTAAAGCTGGATGTTTGAGGAAGGGAGGAGGAGGGGTTTTTGTTTCCCCCCCTCCCGTAAAGCAGCGGTTTAAGCGCTACTGTAAAACTTGTGAAACTGTTGGTTTGAAGTTAAACTGAAACGATATATATAGATATATATATGGTACAAATAAAATACGAACACCAGGAGAGTATAAATATAAAAATATACTTTACTAAAAGCTGCCAAGCTTTCGTTTGGTAACTCCAAACATCATCAGGGCTAAGGAGCCAGTAAACAATGATGACTTAAATGGGTTTTGCCGGCATCTGCAGCCGGCTCATGGACCGCGTCACCGGTCCCGGCCGGTTAATTAGTGTTCCAGATGTTTCTTTATTACTCTCCTTACGCTTCCTTCTATGGTTCTTCCGGATCATTCCTTCCACTATCTCATTACTGGCATTCATCTCCTCCACCACCCCTTTATCCTTATTTCCTTCCATAGTACTGACCCTCCTCCCCTTGTTGTTTTCATTTTCCACCCTGGGGGCATCTGTTTATCCTCTATCAGTGTTACAAGCTTCCCTGGGCTCACAGACGCTCCCCCACATACACGCTTTTCTCAATCCCTGCTCCACACCCTTTCTTCTCACTCCTCCACTGTCATGAGTAACTTTCATACGGGTGTTGCATATTTGGGGGTCTATGCCCTCCTCCTCCATCCTGGCAATCTTCGTGTCGACAGTTCTCCACCATTCCATTTGTTTACTGTGTGATCGGGTGCTTACTCCGTCTCTCAATTCATCATCCCCCCTCCTCCCTATCGCATGCTCATCCCCATTGCTGATAGGGACGGTATTCAGGCGGACACCAGGTCTCCAGATCTCTGCATTCTGATTCCCCGCGTTCTCACTCTCCTCTCCTGTGCTCGTCTTTGGAGGAACTTCAAAGTGTTTGTCCCAGGGGGGGCGCTATATTGTTGGTGGGGGTATTCTTTGTCTGCAGGGGGTCCAGGCAGAACTCCGTGTCTCTCCCTTTCACCGTATGCCTAGGCAATCGAGCCGTGCTTTCGTTCTTCTTCTCCCCCCTACCCACAGCGTCAGGCTGCAGACTCCTCATGCTGGATCTTCCACACTCTCCACAGTTGTTGTTAAGTTCTGGGGGTGGGGGTCTGTCGTGGTGATATTGGGGAAGGGGGAGGTCTTCCATCGGTGGATGATTACGTGTGTTTGACAGTGGTAGCCTCCTCAGGCGTTCATTAGAGCGGTATTGGTGTTGATCGGGCAAAACAGGGGTGCCCCTGGAGTGTAGAGGGTTGGCCAAAGCTCCATCTATCTGTTCAGGATGGGGGCCAGGTATCTCGTCACGTTTACAGCTGTACAAGCATTGTTCAGACCGCTTATAATGATTGGCATGGTGTTTAAAATCCCATTTCCTCAATGCTTGTTGCGCTGGATGTAAGTCAATGTGACGATTAACCGCATCTTTGTTGGAATACCACACCTCTTTCAATAGCCGGCCTCCCTTAGTGGCATCCTCAGACATAACGTGAACATTCACAAAGTCAAACTGGTGGCCATGTTGTGCCATATGCATCCACAATTGAGAATGCTGCTCGCATTCTCAATTGTGGATGCATTCGGGGAGAAGAAGAACGAAAGCACGGCTCGATTGCCTAGGCATACGGTGAAAGGGAGAGACACGGAGTTCTGCCTGGACCCCCTGCAGACAAAGAATACCCCCACCAACAATATAGCGCCCCCCCTGGGACAAACACTTTGAAGTTCCTCCAAAGACGAGCACAGGAGAGGAGAGTGAGAACGCGGGGAATCAGAATGCAGAGATCTGGAGACCTGGTGTCTGCCTGAATACCGTCCCTATCAGCAATGGGGATGAGCATGCGATAGGGAGGAGGGGGGATGATGAATTGAGAGACGGAGTAAGCACCCGATCACACAGTAAACAAATGGAATGGTGGAGAACTGTCGACACGAAGATTGCCAGGACGGAGGAGGAGGGCATAGACCCCCAAATATGCAACACCCGTATGAAAGTTACTCATGACAGTGGAGGAGTGAGAAGAAAGGGTGTGGAGCAGGGATTGAGAAAAGCGTGTATGTGGGGGAGCGTCTGTGAGCCCAGGGAAGCTTGTAACACTGATAGAGGATAAACAGATGCCCCCAGGGTGGAAAATGAAAACAACAAGGGGAGGAGGGTCAGTACTATGGAAGGAAATAAGGATAAAGGGGTGGTGGAGGAGATGAATGCCAGTAATGAGATAGTGGAAGGAATGATCCGGAAGAACCATAGAAGGAAGCGTAAGGAGAGTAATAAAGAAACATCTGGAACACTAATTAACCGGCCGGGACCGGTGACGCGGTCCATGAGCCGGTTGCAGATGCCAGCAAAACCCATTTAAGTCATCATTGTTTACTGGCTCCTTAGCCCTGATGATGTTTGGAGTTACCAAACAAAAGCTTGGCAGCTTTTAGTAAAGTATATTTTTATATTTATACTCTCCTGGTGTTCGTATTTTATTTGTACCACAGACATGCCCAGGAGTCGTATTTTTATGCAAATTTTCCAGCATTATGACAGAGCAGCTCTGCTTCTAGCCAGAAAATGGGAGAAATTGACATGCCGTATTTCAGCAAGCTATCGTAAAATAACGTTCCTACACTCCTGCATCCGAGAAAACCTGCCACTTAAATCATTGAGGAAGAAACCCATAATTGACTCCATCGAATGCCAACAAGCCATCCACCAATTTCAACGCAAGACTATGCGGGCCCTCATTAACGACCAACATAGGCGAGTCGGAGCGTTTAAACAATGGGTCCAAGATTGCCAAAGGCAATGTGAGGCCATGTTATCGAGACATCACCTCCAAGAATTGATTCACCATATTGAGACGGTGGAGAAGAAAATGAGACAAGAAACAGCAACACGTCTCAGTCACAAGATGAACGCATTACGTAAGTTAAAATATAGTAACAGCTATATGGGTGGACTGGTCTGTAACCTCTCTTCTAAAATACTTACCCATTCACAACTCACCTTGCTGCAGCGTGATATAGGCCATAACCTGATGGACGCTAGTGCTTTAGATTTCATAGCGGCCCTAGAGCCAGCTATGTATAACATAGGGGGGGATGAAGATACTAAGAGTTCGATAAGGCAACAGGTCACTGGGCTGCTTACAAGCCATAGATACCATCACGTGCTATCCAGGGATGAAACCCAAGCCCTTCGGCAACTTAAAAGAGATGATAGCATTGTTATACTCCCAGCAGATAAAGGGAGGATGACCGTTGTCATGGACAAGACGCTGTATACTACCAAGGCGCTCGAACTCCTCAATGATAGAACAGCCTATAGGATAGTTGAGAAGGATCCCTCAGTTACCCTTAGGAATAAAATCAACAAACTGCTTAATAATCTTAAATGCAGTAAGAAAATCGGAGATGATACCCTAAAGAAGATACGCCCCCGTGACACGGCGCTCGCTAGATTTTACGGGCTCCCAAAAATCCACAAGGAAGGCACCCCACTTCGCCCTATCATGTCATTTATAGGTGCCCCTACATCGGGATTAGCGAAGTGGCTTAGCACTCATCTGGGCCACCTTGTGGAAGGCAGCCCCACAACGGTCAATTCTGCAGAAGAATTCCTCAACAGAATTAAAACCCTTAGGGTGGAGGATGATGAGAGGATGGTATCGTTTGACGTTACCTCCCTCTTCACCTCCATCCCCCAGGACTTAGCTATTTCAGCCCTGGGAGAGCGCTTGAGGAATACAGAAGGGAGCCACCACCAGGACTCCCTTCAGACAGATGACCTCCTGCGATTAGTGGAAATATGTCTTACCACCTATTTCACCTTCCAGGGTACCATCTTCGAACAAGTTAAAGGGACACCTATGGGCTCCCCCATTTCTAGCACTATAGCGGAAATAGTACTCCAACAGCTAGAACACAGGGCTATGGCCTTATACCAACCCAAATTTTGGGTTCGGTACGTGGATTACACGTTTGCAGTTGTTAAAAAACAACATGTAGCTACCTTTATGAGAGTACTAAACTCGATCTGCTCCGACATCCAGTTTACAGTGGAGGAAGAAAAACAAGGTCACTTAGCCTTCCTGGACGTGTCAATATACCGCCAGTTGGATGGGACGTTACTTACAGGGGTGTTTTGTAAACCCACCCACACGGACAGAATACTCCACTATAGGAGCAACCACCCCGTATCTCATAAAGCTAGCTGCATTAAAGCATTGTTTAAGCGCGTGGACTCCCACTGCAGCACGGAGGAGTTTAAAAAGAAAGAAAGGCAATACCTTTTCCGGATTTGTCAACGTAATGGATATCCTTTGAGGTTTATCAGACAGTACGGTCTTACACCCCAGTCCCGGAACAACCAAAAGAGAGAGGAACCATTATTACAAAGAATGTGTGTTTCCTTGCCATATATTAATAACGTCTCGGAAGCAACAGCCAGACTGCTGGCCCCCCATGGAATAGAAGTGGCCCACTGACCCAATCAGACATTACGGTCCAAAGTCGTTCGCCCCAAGGACCCACTCCCTGCCATGGATAGATCAGCAGTAATCTATAAAATCAATTGCAAGAACTGCGATGGCAACTATGTGGGTGAAACAGCTAAGCGTTTAAGATCTCGCTTGCATGAACATCAGTTAGCTATAAGAAGGGGCGAGCAGCATTCTCAATTGTGGATGCATATGGCACAACATGGCCACCAGTTTGACTTTGTGAATGTTCACGCTATGTCTGAGGATGCCACTAAGGGAGGCCGGCTATTGAAAGAGGCGTGGTATTCCAACAAAGATGCGGTTAATCGTCACATTGACTTACATCCAGCGCAACAAGCATTGAGGAAATGGGATTTTAAACACCATGCCAATCATTATAAGCGGTCTGAACAATGCTTGTACAGCTGTAAACGTGACGAGATACCTGGCCCCCATCCTGAACAGATAGATGGAGCTTTGGCCAACCCTCTACACTCCAGGGGCACCCCTGTTTCGCCCGATCAACACCAATACCGCTCTAATGAATGCCTGAGGAGGCTACCACTGTCAAACACACGTAATCATCCACCGATGGAAGACCTCCCCCTTCCCCAGTATCACCACGACAGACCCCCACCCCCAGAACTTAACAACAACTGTGGAGAGTGTGGAAGATCCAGCATGAGGAGTCTGCAGCCTGACGCTGTGGGTAGGGGGGAGAAGAAGAACGAAAGCACGGCTCGATTGCCTAGGCATACGGTGAAAGGGAGAGACACGGAGTTCTGCCTGGACCCCCTGCAGACAAAGAATACCCCCACCAACAATATAGCGCCCCCCCTGGGACAAACACTTTGAAGTTCCTCCAAAGACGAGCACAGGAGAGGAGAGTGAGAACGCGGGGAATCAGAATGCAGAGATCTGGAGACCTGGTGTCCGCCTGAATACCGTCCCTATCAGCAATGGGGATGAGCATGCGATAGGGAGGAGGGGGGATGATGAATTGAGAGACGGAGTAAGCACCCGATCACACAGTAAACAAATGGAATGGTGGAGAACTGTCGACACGAAGATTGCCAGGATGGAGGAGGAGGGCATAGACCCCCAAATATGCAACACCCGTATGAAAGTTACTCATGACAGTGGAGGAGTGAGAAGAAAGGGTGTGGAGCAGGGATTGAGAAAAGCGTGTATGTGGGGGAGCGTCTGTGAGCCCAGGGAAGCTTGTAACACTGATAGAGGATAAACAGATGCCCCCAGGGTGGAAAATGAAAACAACAAGGGGAGGAGGGTCAGTACTATGGAAGGAAATAAGGATAAAGGGGTGGTGGAGGAGATGAATGCCAGTAATGAGATAGTGGAAGGAATGATCCGGAAGAACCATAGAAGGAAGCGTAAGGAGAGTAATAAAGAAACATCTGGAACACTAATTAACCGGCCGGGACTGGTGATGCGGTCCATGAGCCGGCTGCAGATGCCGGCAAAACCCATTTAAGTCATTTTTATGCAAATTTTCCATATATATATATATATATATATATATATATATATATATATATATATATATATATATATATATGTAGGTCTTTGGTTGTTCGGGTTTTCTCCTGCGTAAAATTGGAAGTGTCTTGGCGACGTTTCGACGAAGTCCCATTCGTCATCTTCAGGCTGGTGCTTTCAGCTTTGTGCTTCGAGGAGCAATGTGTGGTCTTAGCTGTTTCTTCCTTTTAACTGCCAGTGGGGGTATGAACTGATTGGGTGGGAGCTTGGCTGTGTTCTGATTGGGTGGAGGTGTGTTCTGATTGGTTAGGGGCGTGACTGTGCTCTGATTGGCTGGGGGGTTGGCTGTGCTCTGATTGGCTGGGGGGTTGGCTGTGCTCTGATTGGCTGGGGGAGTGTTCTGTTTGGTTGTGCTCAGGTTAGTCTGAGTTGCAGGGGGGGTTAAGATTTTGGGCTGCCTTGCTATTTTTTGGCTTCGCGTTCGTGGTCGTGCCTCATCTTCATGGAGGGTGTCAGTTTGCTTCATGTATGGATTGGAGGGGTTTAAAGTGGCTAATGATGCAGCTGTGGTCTGGCTTCTGGTTTGTGGTCGTGCCTCATTGTCGGTGTGGCGTTGGGTTTGCTTTTTGCGTGGATGTATGGTGGTGACATCCTGTGTGGTTTTAGTGAGTGTGGGTCTGGTGTCATTTTTTGTGTTAGGGAGTCGTTTGTCAATAAGGGCGGGTTTCCAAATGGCTGGTAGGTGGGAGGTATCATCTCGCTTGTTCATGCTGTGTGGGCGTTTTTCTATCTCAATGGCTTCTCTGATTATTCTGTTATTAAAATGTTCACGTTTGGCAATGGTTCTGGTATTTTTAAAGTCAATTTCATGTCCTGTGGCTTTAAGGTGATGGACCAGGGAAGATGTTGGTTCCTCTTTTTTGACTGAGTTCTTATGTTCTTCAATGCGTGCACTTATTCTTTTTTTTTTTTTAAAGTACTTTTTTATTAAATTTTTGAAATTTTACAAAAACAAAACAACCCATCCCCAAACCTCCCCAACCCTCCCATTCCCTCCCCCGATCTTCCCAGAGCTGAACATAGGCTTAATTAAAAAAATTTCAAAAAATCTTAAAACAAAAAAAACTATAAACCATGAATAAATCTAGATACTAAATACATTAATTAAACAAATTATAACATAATTAGCAATAATATACATATAAAAAAACGTAAATACCAAAAGAATAATACTTAAAAGAGAAAAGAGTAAAAAAAAGGAAAAAAGGAAAAAATAAAAGAAAATATAATAAAAATAGAGAATAAAAATACATAAAAATAAAATATAAGATATTTTAAATTTTAAATATGTTATTGAAAAACTAAATAATATTTTTTAATATCCAGCTTATATTGTATAAAATCTATCCATTTTTTCCATACCACAAAATACTTCTCCTGCGATTGATCCTTCAAAAAAGCCAAAATCTTTGCCATTTCCGCCAAATAAGAAATTTTAAAAAACCACTCTTGCAAAGCAGGCAAAGATTCCTTCTTCCAGCATTGCCCTACTAACAGCCTTGCGGCTGTAATTAAATTTAACATCAATGTGGTCTCTTTAGTATCACAATCAGTAACAATACCTAACAAAAACAATTGTGGGGTAAATTTTACCCTCCTTCTAAAAATCCTTTGGATATTCCACCATATCTTAATCCAAAAGGCTTTTATGTTTTTACACGACCACCAAATGTGATAGTAAGTAGCATCCAAACAACCACATCTCCAACATTTGGGCTGTAAGTCAGGATACATACGAGACATTTTTTGTGGATCAAGGTGCCATCTATAAAACATTTTATAAAAATTCTCCCTTAAGTTCTGGGCTTGTGTAAATTTGACATTCCTCACCCAGATAATTTCCCAGGTATCTAGTAGAACTGGTTCACCAAAATTTTGTGCCCATTTAATCATACAATCTTTAATTAGTTCTGCCTCTGAATCCAGTTCTACTAGCACCCCATAAATTCTCTTAATATGGGTTCGTCTTTGGTCTTTTACTTGTTTAAAAAAATTTTCATCTTCTCTAAGTAAACCCACATTACAATCTAACTTCCATCTATCCACTATTTGTCTATACTGAAACCATGAATATATAATATTTTCTTGTGCTAGATCTTCCAAAGATTTTAAATGCCAATTTTTACCATCCCATCTAAATAATTGTGCGTAAGAAACACCCTCCATCTTGACTCCTCTTCTTATTCCCTCTATCGCATGCCAGGGTATGGCCCATAATGGGATTTTAAAATCACTTCTGTAATATTTCCTCCAAACCCGAAATAGAGAAATCCTTATGAGATTTAAAAACCCTATCAACTTTTTTATTAAAAATTAAATAGGCATGCCATCCAAAAAGTAAGTCCCAACCCTCCAAGAGGAGTATTTCTACATTTGTTAAATTAACCCAATCACTAATTAATGTTAAGACCACCGCATCATAGTACAATTTCAAATTCGGTACCTTGAGTCCACCTCTCTCACGAATGTCTTGTATTATTTTAAGCTTTACTCTTGGTTTTTTCCCCGCCCAAATAAATTTATTGATACCTTTCTGCCATTCATTTAAATTAGTCTCATTCTTTAAGATAGGTATCATTTGAAATAAAAAAAGGAACTTTGGCAGAACATTCATTTTGATCACCGCAATTCTTCCCAAAAGAGATAATTGCAACTTCTGCCAATTTTTCAAGTCTCTTTGTATCCTGACCCACAACCTTTCATAATTATTTTTGTACAATTTTGCATTAGAAACAGATAAAATAACCCCCAAATATTTTACCTTTTCAACAACCTCAAAGTCTGTCAACTTAACCAAAGTCTGCTTATACAGATTAGTCATATTTTTAGGTAATATTTTAGTCTTATTGTTATTAATTTTAAAACCCGAGACCCGTCCATATTGGTATATCAATTGTAATAACTCTACTACCGAATAAGTAGGTTGGGACAGGGTAACCACCAAGTCATCTGCAAAAGCTCTTAATTTATATTCTTTTTTATTAACTTCTATTCCTTTTATTTCCTGTGATTCTCTAATTTTAATCAGCAAAATTTCCAAAGTTAAAACAAACAGCAGTGGAGACAATGGACATCCCTGTCTAGTCCCCTTTTCTATTGTAAAAACCTCTGATAAACCCCCATTAACAATAAGTTGTGCCGTTTGTTTTTCATAAATGAAACCAAGAGCTTGTAAAATTTTTTCTCCAAAATTCATTTTCTCAATTAATCTTAACATAAATTGCCAATTCACTTGATCAAAAGCTTTTTCAGCGTCTAGAAATATCAATCCTGCAGAAACTTGGTTATTTTTACCTAGATAATCCAAAAAGAAACCCCCACTAAAATCCAAGACAAAGAACAAGAAAATGGCAAAGCCCTCCTCCCATACATAAAAGGCACCACAGACAGAATCAGCAAGATCCTCCATAAACACAACATCAAAACAGCATTCTGCACAAACAGAAAAATATCCACCATCCTTAGAAACCCCAAAGATAAAATTGACTTAGAAAATCAAGGAGTATATGAAATCCCATGCACTGCTTGTCCCAACACATACATCGGACAAACCAAGAGAAGAATAAGTGCACGCATTGAAGAACATAAGAACTCAGTCAAAAAAGAGGAACCAACATCTTCCCTGGTCCAACACCTTAAACCCACAGGACATGAAATTGACTTTAAAAATACCAGAACCATTGCCAAAAGTGAACATTTTAATAACAGAATAATCAGAGAAGCCATCGAGATAGAAAAACACCCACACAGCATGAACAAACGAGATGATACCTCCCGCCTACCAGCCATTTGGAAACCCACCAGTCCCTAACACAAAGAATGACACCAGACCCACACTCACTAAAACCACACAGGATGTCACCACCACACATCCACGCAAAACGCAAACCCAAAGCCACACCGACAATGAGGCATGACCACAAACCAGAAGCCAGACCACAGCTGCATCATTAGCCACTTTAAACCCCTCCAATCCATACATGAAGCAAACTGACACCCTCCATGAAGATGAGGCACGACCACAAACGCGAAGCCAAAAAATAGCAAGGCAGCCCAAAATCTTAAACCCCCCTGCAACTCAGACTAACCTGAGCACAACCAAACAGAACACTCCCCCAGCCAATCAGAGCACAGCCAACCCCCCAGCCAATCAGAGCACAGCCAACCCCCCAGCCAATCAGAGCACAGTCACGCCCCTAACCAATCAGAACACACCTCCACCCAATCAGAACACAGCCAAGCTCCCACCCAATCAGTTCATACCCCCACTGGCAGTTAAAAGGAAGAAACAGCTAAGACCACACATTGCTCCTCGAAGCACAAAGCTGAAAGCACCAGCCTGAAGATGACGAATGGGACTTCGTCGAAACGTCACCAAGACACTTCCAATTTTACGCGGGAGAAAACCCGAACAACCAAAGACCTACATACAAACACCCGCGAAAACCTCAGAAAACAAATATCGAACCTCTACGGGGAGGAAATCCACCATCTGACCAGGACCTATGAAAAACTTGAAGTCCAAAGAGCTTCCATTTTATGCGACCTCACATTCCTACGCAACTGCCGAGATCAAAATCTAATCCCCACATGTTTCCAACTGAAATTCCACTCCAACTCTGCAGCCACCAAACGCATCCTGAAAAGAACAGAATTGGCCCTAATCAGAAATGAACTTCACACAAAAAGATTCCTCCTAGACCGAATTAACAAAGATCTCCTCACACTCCACCTCAAACTCAGCAACAAGATCCACCCCGCACTTTGGGACAAATCCAAACAACTTGCCGTCTGGAGAGCCGAAACACAGACCACCCTCAAGACAGATACACACACCAACGAACTCCGAAGACTACAAGAACGCCAGAAACAAACCCCTCCTCCCTCACAGCCACACATGAAACAAACAGTGCATAACATCTCAGATAGGATTCTCACCAAAGCCGAAACCAATGTCCTTTCCAAAGGATTCAACTTTGCAGTCGCTCCCAAACACATCCCCACTGAAACCATTATATGTGGAGTTGAAACCAGCCTGACCAAAATCAACCCCAACGACGCTAACAGAATCAGACTCGAAATCACCAACATCCTCTGCACCAGCAAGCCACCCAAAAACAACTTACCCAAAGAGGAACAGACAGCACTACGTAACCTGAAAGAAGACACCAGCATAATAATCCTACCAGCAGACAAGGGCAACGCCACGGTGGTTATGAACACATCTGACTACCAAACCAAATTAACCAACCTACTCCAAGACTCCACATACAAACCCCTAAATACAGATCCCACCACCTACCTGGAAAAAACCACCAGATCCAAAATAAAAGCCTCCCCCATTAGCGAAGAGATCCAGCAAAGAATCATTCCCAGAGAGAAATCATCCAGATGCCCCAAACTCTATGGTCTCCCCAAGATACACAAAGAAGGAACCCCACTCAGACCTATAGTCAGCTCCATAGGCTCACCTCTACAAAACCTAGCCAAATTTCGCGCCAAACAACTACAGCCCTATGCAGAATCCATCACCTCACACGTAAAAAACTCATTCCAGTTTATAGAGATCATAAAGAAACAAAACTTACAGCCCAGCGACCTACTCGTGAGCTTCGATGTCATATCCCTCTTCACCCAAGTGCCTATCAAAGAAGCCTTGACAGCTATCCAAAACAAATATAACCCCCCCAAACACATCTTAGATCTGACCAACCACTGCCTATCCAACACATACTTCATCTATAATGGACAAAAATACAAACAAACAGAAGGAGCACCCATGGGATCACCCCTCTCACCTGTCATTGCAAACCTCTACATGGAACACTTTGAAACCCAAGCTCTAGAAAAATCGGATCACAAACCCAAACTCTGGCTCAGATACGTAGACGACACCTTCATAATCTGGCCACATGGGAAAGAAAAACTGGACAACTTCCTCACACACCTCAACAGCCTACACCCCAAAATACAGTTCTCCATGGAAACAGAAGCTAACAACCAACTTCCCTTCCTGGATGTCTTAGTCTACAAGAAATCCAATGGCTCCCTACGACACACCATCTACCAGAAGAAAACACACACAAACCGCTATCTGCACGCTCTCTCACACCACCACCCAGCACAGATCAACTCCGTAGCCAAGACACTCATCTCCAGAACAAAACGCATAGCTGACGAACAACACCTGAAAACCGAATTACACACTCTCACCAATGTACTAACATCCAATGGATTCCAAAGAAATAAGATTACAAACCTAATCCAAAAAGAAACCCCCACTAAAATCCAAGACAGAGAACAAGAAAACGGCAAAGCCCTCCTCCCATACATAAAAGGCACCACAGACAGAATCAGCAAGATCCTCCATAAACAGAACATCAAAACAGCATTCTGCACAAACAGAAAAATATCCACCATCCTAAGAAACCCCAAAGATAAAATTGAGTTAGAAAATCAAGGAGTATATGAAATCCCATGCACTGCTTGTCCCAACACATACATCGGACAAACCAAGAGAAGAATAAGTGCACGCATTGAAGAACATAAGAACTCAGTCAAAAAAGAGGAACCAACATCTTCCCTGGTCCAACACCTTAAACCCACAGGACATGAAATTGACTTTAAAAATACCAGAACTATTGCCAAAACTGAACATTTTAATAACAGAATAATCAGAGAAGCCATCGAGATAGAAAAACACCCACACAGCATGAACAAACGAGATGATACCTCCCGCCTACCAGCCATTTGGAAACCCACCAGTCCCTAACACAAAGAATGACACCAGACCCACACTCACTAAAACCACAGAGGATGTCACCACCACACATCCACGCAAAAAGCAAACCCAAAGCCACACCGACAATGAGGCACGACCACAAAACAGAAGCCAGACCACAGCTGCATCATTAGCCACTTTAAACCCCTCCAATCCATACATGAAGCAAACTGACACCCTCCATGAAGATGAGGCACGACCACGAACGCGAAGCCAAAAAATAGCAAGGCAGCCCAAAATCTTAACCCCCCCTGCAACTCAGACTAACCTGAGCACAACCAAACAGAACACTCCCCCAGCCAATCAGAGCACAGCCAACCCCCCCAGCCAATCAGAGCACAGTCACGCCCCTAACCAATCAGAACACACCTCCACCCAATCAGAACACAGCCAAGCTCCCACCCAATCAGTTCATACCCCCACTGGCAGTTAAAAGGAAGAAACAGCTAAGACCACACATTGCTCCTCGAAGCACAAAGCTGAAAGCACCAGCCTGAAGATGACGAATGGGACTTCGTCGAAACGTCGCCAAGACACTTCCAATTTTACGCGGGAGAAAACCCGAACAACCAAAGACATACATACAAACACCCGCGAAAACCTCAGAAAACATATATATATGTCCTTAATGGTTATAAAAATACGAATCCCGGGCATATTTGTTCAATGATGCAATCTTCGATCTCCGGGAAGAGTATACTCCAGTTATTTATTGTTAAAACAACATTTAAAACAATAAAAACAGTTATATACAAGATTAAAACAACTTAGCTTTCGCTGGTCCTCTGCCAGCGTCCTCAGAGTGGGGCTTAGGGGGTGGGAAGTTCTTTTTATCCCCTTGCTGATCCAATTGCCTACTCATTGCCCTCGTGACAGGGCCACTCTTCCTTATTGCCTGTGACTGCCTTAACTGTTCCGCCCTCTCTTTTTTGCACTCTAACATTGTATTTTTCTGCTCCGTCATCTTTGTGCTGTCTCCCCCTCCCTGCGCTGTTATCATTAACACACTCCTCAATCCCTCCTCTCTACCCAATGCAAGGTTCCTCCTCCGATTCGGCAATACATGAGTCCTGTTGGGCTGCTGGTCCGCCTGCCGTTTTTGCATTCCATTGCCAGTTCTTATCTCATCTCCCTCCTCCAACTCCCTAGCCTGCCGATTCATACACCCTTTGTTGTCCATTCCTGTCATCCTTCCCCCCCCTTCCTTCAACCCTCCCACCTGTTGATTAACATATTGCTCCTGCCTTTCATCAACCATTCCTATTGATGTTCTCTCCCTCAATGTCTTTTCCTTCCTGATCCGCTGCTCTACCTGCTGTTCCTGTTTACCCTCCTCCCCCGCTGTCCATCTTCCCCTCTCCAATGTCCTCCCCATAATCTGCTGACTTGCCTGTTGTTCATCCATTTCTGTCCATCCTCTCTTTTCTAACATTCCTCCTCGTCTGACCTGCTGTCCTACATGCTGTTCCCACATGCCAACATCCATTCCTATTAAACCCTCCTTCTCAAGCTTTCCTCCCCCCAATCTGCCGTCCTGCCTGCTATTCTTATCTGCCCTTCTCCTTTCCTGTCAGTCCCACCCTCTCCTGTTTCCTCCCCCCCTCTCCAATCCACAGCTCTGTTTGCTGTTCCTTCCAGCATTCTTCCTCCCCTTACCTGCTGTCCTACGTGCTGTTCCCATCTACCAACCTGCGTTCCTGTTGGACTCTCCTTCCCAAACTTTCCCTCCCCCAAAACTGCTGTCCTGCCTATTATTCCTGCCTGCCCTTCTCCATTCCTATCAACCCCACCCTCTCCTGTTTCCTCCCCCCCTCTAATCTGCAGCTCTACCTGCTGTTCCTGGCTATTTTCCTCCATTCTTACTCCCTTCTCAAATATCCCCTCTCCCCCCGTGAATATGCTTCCAATCTTACGTGCCTCATCTTTTCTGTTCTTTTCTCTCTCCCCTTCCCTTTTGATCAGTCCCCTGGGGTCGAGCATACCCCTCCCCCGTGTTCTGGGCCGTACGATCAATTCTGCTGTTCCCAAGAGTCTTCCCTGGTCCCCTTCTCCTTGCAGTCCCTCATCATATCCACCTCCTCTTCCTTTACTACCCTTACCTGTCTGTGACCCTAATATTCCCTCATCTGTCTCTACCTGTGACGTGTCTATGGGATCCTCCCTATGTCTAGTCATGTAGTAAATACCCCCCCCCCCCCCACCAATCCTGGTTTCGCCTCTGACAATCGGCATCCATCTCTTGACATGCTCTTCCTGCACTCTTAGTGCCTGGTACGCCGAGGGCAGTTCTATACATCGGTTGATGGAGTCTGTGTTGGAGAACCAGGCCTCCTTTAGTAAGCGTCCTCCTTTGGAGGCGTCCTGGGCAATGGCTTCTGCCTCCTTGAAACCAAAAGAATGTTCGGTATTAATCATGTGCGTCCATATTTGAGAGTATTGCTCCTGCCTTCTGACAGCCAATTTATGTTCATGTATCCTAGTTTTTATTCGTTTGGCTGTCTCCCCCGTATAATTACATTGGCAGTCTTTGCAATGCACTCTATATACGACCGCTGATCTTTCTTCCTTCGGCAATGGCTCTTTAGGGCGCATGACTTTCATCCGGAGTGTTTGATCAGGCCGGTGAGCAACTTTAATATTATAAGGTGCCAATATACGCGCTGTTGCTTCCAATACTCCCTGGACATATGTGCATTGCAAAGACTGCCAATGAGTAGGCAATGAGTAGGCAATTGGATCAGCAAGGAGATAAAAAGAACTTCCCACCCCCTAAGCCCCACTCTGAGGACGCTGGCAGAGGACCAGCGAAAGCTAAGTTGTTTTAATCTTGTATATAACTGTTTTTATTGTTTTAAATGTTGTTTTAACAATAAATAACTGGAGTATACTCTTCCCGGAGATCGAAGATTGCATCATTGAACATATATATATATATATGTTCAATGTAATTTAATATATTAAAAATTACATTAAAAATTGAAGAATAGCGATTCCTGGGTACATACATTTCAGTAAAAAAAGGAAGTGATCACCAGGAAATAAAACACCAAGGTTTTAATAAATAAAATCAAGCTTTCGATGGCTAACATCTGCCATCATCGTCAGGATACAAGCCAGCTAGTGAGGAAACCTGCTTATAAGCATAACCACACCTAAACTCTACGCATGGACCTTGTAACAGGTCCAAGCCAACTAATCCTTACTTCACTTACAGCCTTCAGTGATTCTTTCTTTTAGCTCTTACTTACATCCACCTAGCTTTCAATGGCTAGCACCTGCCATCATCGTCAGAATACAAGCTAGCTAGTGAGGAAACCTGCTTATAAGCATAGCCACACCTAAACTCTACGCATGGACCTTGTAACAGGTCCAAGCCGACTAATCCTTGCTTCACTTACAGCCTTCAGTGATTCTTTCTTATAGTTCTTACTTACATCCACACAACCACCCACTTCCCCCCTCCCTTTAGTTCCTGAGTCATATAGGCAACGTGTGTTTCTCAAAATTAAAGGGTCCTCTGCACTATTGAGTTGATTCTTCTTCCTGTGTTCCTCAGGACGTTTCTCTCCTCCACTCCTCCGGCACGCATCGTACACTCATTTGCATTCTTCAATCCTGTCACTCCTTCAACCCCCCCACAATCCTTGCCACCAATCTCATCCACACTTTTATTTCCCCCCACTGTTTCCAGCGCATCGCATCCTCCGTGCTCCTCCGTGCCATCGGGTGCAACTCTCAATCCGGTTGCCTCTCTTTCAGTCTTCCGTAACGCTGCTCTCCGGGAGAGGGAGAATATTAATGGTGGAAATTACTTGGAACCAAAAGCAAATACTGATGGTCGCAATATACGCTCCCAATGAGAAACAAGATCAATTTTTTCAGCAATTATATGATAAACTCGTGGACTTAAATTATCATAATCTTTGTATACTTGGAGACTTTAATGCAATTGCCGATGCAGTACAAGATTATAAAAGTCATAAACAAGGGAAAAAAGGAAGTAATACTTTACCAAAATCCTTTTTAAAAATGAAAGATGAACTTTGTCTACAGGATATATGGAGAGAGATGAATCCAAAAAAAGCGCAATATACTTTTTATTCCAACAGACATAAATCATGGTCAAGAATCGATATGATATGGACTTCTCATGATTTAAAGACTATGATACAAGAAGTTGAAATAGAACCAAATATTTGGGCAGACCATAATTCAATTAAAATGACTTGGAAAGGAGCTAGGAAAAGATTAAGATGGTTCTTGAACAAATCTATATTGAAGGAAAAAGATCGGCAAAGCATATTTCAGAGGTCTGGCGATAACTTATGCTGCCAAAAAGAACAAAGAAAAGAGACAAATACAGTGTAGATTGAAAGAACAGCTTAGTACTTTAGAATCGGAGTTACAAACTGATCCACAAAAGAAAAATTTGAAGAAACAAATGGACTTAATAAAACACAAATTAAATTTACTTGAGATGGATATATTGGCACAACAGATTAAACGAGCCAAACAGAACTTTTTTGAAAATGCTAATAAACCGGGAAGATGGCTTGCATATAGATTGAAAAAAGAAAGAGAAAAAAGATTAATAAGTAAACTGCAGGATTTAAAGGGAGAGTTACATTGTCATAATGATGCAATGAAAAAAATTATTAAGGCCTACTACGAGACACTTTATAAGGCGGAGGTGATTTCTAAAGAGGCAATTCAGGACTATCTAAAACAGTGGTTCTCAACCTTCCTAATGCCGCGACCCCAACCATATGGTCGTAAGTCGAGGACTACCTGTATTTCCCTGTGGGCGGGGCAGGAGGAGGTGCGCACGCTCCCCCTCCTCTCCTGCGGCTGCACGCGGGCCGTCGCCCAGCAACCGCCTCGGCCCGGGAGCGCCGCACATGCATGGTGCCGCCCCCTGTGCCGGCTGAGGCATAGCTGGCAAGCGGCAGCGACGGCACAGGCTGACCACCGGCTGGCCCACCAGCTGGCCCAGCCCAAGGGAGGTAAGCCACCCTCCGGGCCCCGCTAGCCTTACCTTGGCCACCGCATGTTCAGTGCGGCGGCAGGCAGGCCCAGGCACTCCTGGGCGGCCATGGAACATGGCAGTGAGGGCACAGGCCGACCACCAGCTGGACCACCAGCTGACCCAGCCCAAGGGAGGTAAGCCACCCGCCGGGCCCCACGCGCACCAGCAACCCTCCCTGCGCCCGCCGGCCTCCCACCTCCCACCCCTGGCCCTCTTTTACTTACATTTAGTAGTTGCTCAGCAGGGAGGGGTGGAAACGTCCAGAAACCTCACCTTAGCTGCAGACAACTTGCAGCACCGTTTGCAGACTGGGGCTTTTGGCGGGCTCAGCAGGGCAGAGACAGCCTGGACAATTCCTATTGGCTTTTGAAAGCCAATAGAATTAGACTCTATTCAAGAGAGTCTATTCTATTGGCTTTCGAAAGCCAATAGATTCTATTGCAGCAGTTCTCAACCTGTGGGTTGCGACCCCATTTGGGGTCGAACGACCATTTCACAGGGCTCGTCAAACAAGGCTGTCCGCCATTTTTCCCCCCTTTTATTTAGCTGTGCTACTCCCTCTTATTCTATTGGCTTTTGAAAGCCAGTAGAATAGACTCTATTTAAGAGACTCTATTCTATTGGCGTTCGAAAGCCAATAGAATCTATTGGCTTTTGAAAGCCAATAGAATAGACTCTCTTGAATAGAGTCTAATTCTATTGGCTTTCAAAAGCCAATAGGAATTTTCCAGGCTGTCTCTGCCCTGCTGAGCCCGCCAAAAGCCCCAGTCTGCAAACGGTGCTGCAAGGCAAACTTTCTGGAAAGCTTCCCTCCCTGCTGAGCAACTACTAAAAGTAAGTAAAGAGGGCCAAGGGTTGGAGGTGGGAGGCCGGCGAGCACAGGGAGGGTTGCTGGCACGCGTGGGGTCCGGCGGGTGCCTTACCTGTTTGGGCTGGGCCAGCTGGTGCTTGCCGTGGCCACTCAGGAGCACCTTGGCCTGCCTACCGCTGCCCCGAACGGGCAGTGGCCAAGGTAAGGCTAGCGGGGCAGCGGCGGGCGCAGGGAGGGTTGCTGGCGTGTGTGGGGCCCGGCGGGTGCCTTACCTGCCTTGGGCTGGGCCAGCTGGTGGCCCAGCTGGTGGTCGGCCTGTGCTATCGCTGCCGCTTGCCGTGGCCGCCCAGGAGTGCCTGGGCCTGCCTGCCACCGCCCCGAACGGGCGGTAGCCAAGGTAAGGCTAGCGGGGCAGCGGCAGGTGCAGGGAGGGTTGCTGGCGAGCGTGGGGCCCGGCGGGTGCCTTACCTGCCTTTGGCTGGGCCAGCTGGTGGCCCAGCCGGTGGTCAGCCTGCGCCGTCTCTGCCGCTTGCCAGCTACGCCTCGGCCGGCGCAGGGGGTGGCACCACGCATGCGCGGCGGTCCCGGGCAGGGAAATACAGGTAGTCCTCGACTTACGGCTGGTTGCAGGGTCGCGGCATTAGGAAGGTTGAGAACCACTGTTATAGGAAATAGGGATTTTAAGTAGCATACTATCTTTTTATTTTTTTTTTATTCTTATTCTTCTTTTTTCTTTTTTTAGTCTTATTTATTCCTTAAGAAAGGTAAAAGTATTGGGTTGGCTTATGTTATGTGCTCCTGGCTACTTTCCTTCATAACCAGAGGCAAGCTCGTCTGACCAATAACCAGCCAAGACACAGTGAAGGCCTTTTGTTTCGTTTATTTATTGCAATAAGCGGGGAGAGAAGCTATCAAAGCTTGGTTCTCTCCAAAGTTTTAACCCAAAATATTTCCTTGTTTATACATCCCTTGTCCCGGCTGCCACATCCCTCCTCTTTCCCTATTGGCTGAGGTACTATGAGGTTGCACTCTTTCCAACCGCCTCCTACATATTTACTGCTACATACTAAATCATACATCACATGTACATTAAAATTAGGAGATAATTTATGCAAGGTGTGTCAGTTAATATTAATCAATTAATTGTGCATGCTCAGTTGCCTGAGTTCTGGCCCCTTTTTTTATGACTTCTTAGAAAAATAGGTTCTTTCCTGTTTTGATAGTTATCTTCTATTACAGATGTTTTCTTCTTCGTTTTCCCACTCTTAAGACCCAGCTATTTTTGCCTACATATTTCCTTTACATCCTTTCTTTGTTAACCTTTCCTCTTTTCCACCATAGTTTCTCTACTCAGTAAATTTCCACTGCAGCAAATTCAATTTTAAATTTCTCTTTCAATATTAAATTTTGAAGTTCTTTTACTTCTATCAAATCCCCCCTTTTGATTTTTATTACACTGAAAGGTCTTCATTATCATGTTTAGAAAATCTTATAACCGGTCGAACTTCCGGTGGTGTTTGCCGTGCCGATGGCGGCTTTCTTCTAGCCGCCCGCTCTGGGATTGTGTAAAAGTCTGCGGAGACAGCGAAAATCAGCTGTTCCGCGGCTTAAAACCTCTTTCCTTGGGAGAAGAGGAAGAGGAGAGCTTCTTGGGTAAAGGTAGAGCTCCCCTGGACCCCCATAACTTCAGGGAGGTCGGAGGGTAAGAGCTCCCTTGGACCCCGAGTTTAACTCCGCATTCCAGATTGTCTTTGTTCTGAAATTTAGGAACAAAGCTAGACACCGCTTCTACATCTGCTTCTTAAAGTGAGCTTGTGAGTATTTAAAAGCAGACGGAGCTGACCAGGAGAAATTAGATTTGTGATTATCTGGGACTTTAACTCCTGAAAAGTATCTTCTCCTATTTTTTCCCTTTTTTTTTTGGGAAGAAGAGAAAGGGAAAGTGATAGAAGTTAAAGATGGCGCTCGGCTTTCTTGTTTGAAGGTTTCGCAACAAAGTTAATAGACTGTTATAGTTTTTGTTCTACATACAAGGCAAGAACTTTCTTTTTTGTCTTTGGGAATTTGTTTTTTCCTTTTTTGATTTTATAAGACTGTGAATTTATAAAAATGGCTTCAAAACGTTTTGTTTCCTCAGTCCCTAAAGCTTCTATTTCCTCTCCGATAACACAGACTGTCTCTCAGCCTAAGCCAAAGACACCCCCTCCTTCTCCTCCTCCACCTACATTTTCACTTAAAGATTTACAAGAAGCTTTAAAAAAACTGCTTTAGATATTAAAGAGGAGGTAGCTGATCTTTTGGATCATAAAATGACTTCGGAGAGGGCTGTAATGGCAGAATTATTGGAAGAAAAAACAGAGAAATGAGAGAGGACATAATGTTTGCATTTCAAGGACTTGCGGTGCATATTGAGAGACTTGATGATAGATTGGATGAGGTGACGGAAAATGCAGCGAAATTGGAAAGCAGAGTTGATGAGGTTGAGAATAAGATAGATATGACACAGGATGAATTAATTATTTCACAGTATAGGGACATGGAATTCGCGCTGTGTATTAGAGGTATGAAAGAAAATCCGCAAGAAGACCTAAAAGAGTTAGTGGTTAAAGATATTGCTTTCAATTTGGGATGGAGACCGTAGGAAATTCGGAATGAGATTGAAAAAATTTTTAGGGTTAACTCATGGATTGCCAGACAAAGAAATCTACCTAGAGATGTGGTCATTTATTTCTCCAGAAGATTCATTCGTAATGAAATTATACAGGCTTTCTACAAACAGAGGTTTCAAATTGCAGCTCAAGATGTCATAATTTTAAAAGAAATACCTCCAAAAATTTTAAGAAAAAGAAAAGATTTTACTTTTTTATCTGAGGAGCTTAAACGTCGTCAAATTCAGTTCAGATGGGAGATTCCAGCTGGGATAGTGGTGAATTATGCAGGAACGTGTTATAGATTAACTACAGTTTTAAAGGCAAAAGATTTTTATTCCTCTGTTCTGAAGGCAGGTTCGCCCTTATCTCCGCAAGCTAGTAAAACTGAAGAAGAGCAAACAACTGGAGGTGCTACTTCATTGATTGCTAGAGAATCACAAGCGGAAACTGCTGCACAGATTCTGGAGATAAAAGAACAAAGGATGACTCGTGCTGCGCATAAACGTAGAGAGAAAGATCAGAAGCAGAAGACCAGTGAAATAACAGAAGGAACCACTACTATAGAGCCTGTGGGAGGAGCAAGACCAAAAAGATCTTCAACAGCTGATCTTCAAGTTATGCTTCAGAGGCTTCAGGCCGCTAGAGATGGCAAAGTTTCTGACATGGAATGTTAATGGCCTGAACTCACCACAGAAAAGAAAAAAAGTATTTCACTATCTGAAACAACACAATAATGATGTAGTATGTTTGCAAGAGACTCATATAACTTTGAAGGACTCTACTTAATATTTGATAAATTCTCGTTTGGGATCGCATTTCATAGCTTCAGCTCCAGGGAAAAAAGGGGGCATTGTAATTTATGTGAAAAAAAACTTATCGGCTAAACTAATTGACTCTGACTCTCAAGGAAGATATGTTATTACTGATTTAGTACTACAAGGCAAGAAATTCCTTATTGTTGGATTATATGCTCCTAATCAGCAACAGAAACAATTTTATAAGTTTTTGCATGGAAAAATAACTCAGTTGGATTATAAATCTGTTATCCTGATGGGAGATTGGAATGGAGTTCTGGATTCAAGGAAGGATAAAAAGGGTTCTTTTAAAACTTTTAATCAAACTAAATTACCCAAAGCCTTTTTTGATATGAAAGATGATCTGGAACTCATTGACATTTGGCGAGAAAGGAATTCAAATGACAGAGACTTTACTTTTTATTCGGATAGACATCAATCATTTTCTAGGATTGATTTTTTTTTTAATTACTACTGATCTTTTTTCTAGGGTTAAAAAAGTCAAGATTTTTCCTAGGACACTGTCTGATCATAGTCCTGTTTGGTTGGAGCTATTTGTGGAAGACGGGAATAGAAGATCTTGGAGATTGAATGAAAATTTATTTACACGGGAGGAGCTTGTACAGAAATGTAGAGAATATTTGAAGGAATTTTTTGTCTTAAATATGAATAAGGGTACTTCAATGTCTATGGTGTGGGATGCTAGCAAAGCTTACATGAGGGGAATTTTGATTTATATGAATAATGCTCTTAGGTCTAAATTGATACAAAAACGTAAAGAAATAGAAGAAGAGATCAAATTAAAAGAAAAGGCTTTTATCTTGAATCCAATGGATAATAAGTTAAAGGCTTCTATAAACATGCTTAGGGCGCAATTTAATATGTTAATGGAAGACCAGGTTGCGACTAATTTGCGCTATATGAGACATAATACCTTTTGTAATGCAAATAAGCCTGGGAGGTGGTTGGCTTATCAATTACATAAGAAACAGAAGGCAAGAATTATAGAGAAAGTAAAATACAAAGGTAGTGAGGTCTATCAACAGAATTTTATTAAAAAGAGTTTTTTAGATTTTTATACAAAATTATATGCTAGCGACAATATACATGCCTTAGATGTAGAGAAGTATCTACAATCAGTACATTTTCCTAAACTTTCTAATGAACAACAAAATGTGATGAATTGTTTAATTACTTCAGAGGAAATTGGTTTAGCTATTAAGCAGTTAAAGGTGGGAAAGGCCCCAGGTACAGATGGACTAACGGCAAAGTATTATAAAATGTTATCTGAAGAGATGATAGAGCCATTAAAAGAACTTTTTAATAGTATTTTGCTGGGAGCTCTGGTTCCCTCTTCCTGGAGAAGGGCTTTTATATCATTGATCCTGAAGGAGGATCAAGATCTTACTGAGCCTAAGAATTATAGACCTATATCTCTTTTAAATACAGATTATAAGATTTTTTCTAAAATTTTGGCAAATAGATTAATGCAGGTTATGAAGGATTTAATTCATAGTGATCAGTCTGGATTTATAACAGGAAGATATATGAAATACAATGTAAGACAAATTCTTAACTTAATTGAGTATTTGGATAAGAATAATCAGATCCCTGTGGCCTTTATATTTTTGGATGCTGAGAAAGCTTTTGATCAATTAGATTGGCAATTTTTATTTTTACTTATAGAGAAAATGAATTTTGGAGATAAGTTTCTATATGCTCTCAAGGTTATATATCAACAACAGTCTGCTCAAATTATTATTAATGGGGGATTGACAGAGACTTTTAATATTGAAAAGGGTACAAGACAAGGATGTCCATTATCCCCATTGTTATTTGTTTTAACAATGGAGATTTTGTTAATTCAGATTTGAGAGTCAACCGTACTTAAGGGAATAAAAATAAATAAGAATGAGTATAGATTGAGAGCTTTTGCGGATGATTTGGTTTTAACTTTATTACAACCGACTCAATCGGTTAGTCATTTGTTGGAACTTATAACTCAATATGGGAAAGTTTCTGGTTTTAAAGTATATAATAATAAGACTAAAATATTATCTAAGAATATGACAAAAGGATTTAAATGATTGGAAAAAATTACAACTGTCGTTGTTGGGGAGAATTTCAGCTGTAAAAATGAATGTTCTACCAAAGTTTCTTTTTTTGTTTCAAATGATACCCATTTTAAAAAAAGATGCTAATTTGGATGAGTGGCAGAAGGGTATCAATAAATTTATTTGGGCTGGGAAGAAACCAAGGGTGAAGTTTAAGATTTTGCAAGATGCTCGAGAAAGAGGAGGGCTTAAAGCACCTAATTTGAAATTATATTATGATGCAGCCACATTAACTTTGATAAGTGATTGGCTTAATTTAACAAACAAAAATATTCTTTCTCTTGAAGGATGGGATTTATTATATGGTTGGCATGCATATTTAATTTTCAATAAGAAAGTAGATCAGGCTTTTAAATCGCGTATTTTAAGAAATGCCTTACTTCGAGTCTGGAAGAAGTATTATTACAGGTTAAATTACAAAATACCTATTTGGGGGATTCCTGGATATGCAATTGAGGGGATTTCTAAGGGGATGAATTTTGAAAAAATTCCGTATAAAGAATTACTTATTTGGTCTGGTACTGACTGGCAATTAAAATCTTTAGATGTATTAAGGCAAGAAAATATTTTACAGTCATGGTTTCAGTATTTACAAATAGTGGATAGGTGGACTTTAGATAAGAAAGTTGCAATAACATTAGGAGATGAAAATTTATTTATTTATTTATTTATTTCTAAAATTTATATGCCGCCCAATCCCAAGGGACTCAAGGCGGCGTACAAAATTAAAACTATAATCTGACAATAAAACAATAAAATAAATACATTCATACAGCGTGTCCGATCATATCCCCCCCCCCCCGGGGACATCAGCCCCAGGCCTGACGGAACAGGAGAGTTTTAATGGCTTTCTTAAAGGCTGGCAGGGTGGGAGTAGTTCGAACCTCGGGGGGAAGTTGATTCCACCAGGTCGGAGCCACCACAGAAAAGGCCCTTCCCCGAGGGCCCGCCAGCCGACATTGTCTGGCCGACGGGACCTGAAGGAGGCCCAATCTATGGGACCTCACCAGTCTCTGGGAACTGTGCGGCAGTATGCGGTCCTGTAAGTAACCTGGCCCTATGCCATGAAGGGCTTTAAAGGTGATAACCAACACCTTGAATTGCGTCCGGAGACCCACAGGAAGCCAGTGCAGCTCGCGGAGGATAGGCGTACCTAGGCGCGCCCACAATCGCTCTCGCGGCTGCATTCTGAACCAACTGCAGCCTCCGAACACTCTTCAAGGGTAGCCCCATGTAGAGCGCGTTACAGTAATCCAGTCTTGAGGTGACAAGGGCATGAGTGACCGTGAGTAAAGCCTCCCGGTCCAAATAAGGCCGCAACTGGTGCACCAGGCGAACCTGGGCAAAGGTCCCCCTGGCCACAGCCAATAGATGTTGTTCCAAATTTAGCTGTGAGTCCAGGAGGACACCCAAGTTGCGTGCCTGCACTGAGGGAGGTAAATTTGCCCCCCCCCCCAGGACTAATGATGGACCATCCAGTTGACCTTTGGGAGGCAAGACCCAGAGCCACTCGGTCTTGTCAGGGTTGAGTCTAAGCCTGTTCAACCCCAATTTGGTAATTCAGATTAAAGATCAGAATCAGGCCCACATAAAAAGAATTTATAATGCGTTAATAGAATTGGACTCGGAAATGGATTTGGTTAAAGATTGTAGGGCTCAGAATATCCAGGAACCGATCCCATTGGATTTATGGGAGATAATTTGGATTAGAAATGTTAAATTTACACAGGCTCAAAATTTAAGGGAAAATTTTTATAAAATGTTTTATAGGTGGCATTTGGATCCTAAAAAGTTGTCTTGTATGTATCCTAATTTACAGCCTAAATGTTGGAGATGCGGTAGTTCTGATGCAACATATTTTCATGTTTGGTGGACTTGTAAAAATATTAAAGCTTTTTGGATTATGATTTGGTGGAACATTCAAAAGATTTTTAAAAGGAAGATAAAGTTTACTCAACTATTTTTACTAGGGATTTTTGTGGATTCTGATGTTAAAGAAACTATTTTAATGTTGAATTTAGTAATAGCAGCAAGGTTATTGGTAGGTCAATATTGGAAGAAAGATTCATTGCCTACTATAGAAGAATGGACACTTAAGGTTCCTAATTTAGCAGAAATGGCTAAAATTTCTGCTTATTTAAAGGATCATACACAAGAAAGATATATTATGGTATGGAGAAGATGGATAGATTATATTCAGATTAAATATGGAACTAAAAAGTTCCATTTATTTTATGATTAAATTTTAAATAATAATTATTATTGATAGCATTTTATAATGGAAATTATTTAGTTTATTTATTGTTATTATGGTACTTTATAATAATTGTTTTAAAATGGATTTGTTTATAATCTTATGATGTTAAGGTTTAAAGGGAGTTAAGGGTTAAGTATGAATTTGGTTATTGTATAATTTTTTAAATTTATTTAGATTTTGTTTAATATGTTTGTAATAACCCTGTACTCGGCTCTGGGAAGTGGGGGGGTAGGGGGGTGGGTGGGTTTGGGGGTTAAAATTTTTTTTTTGTTAATTGTTAATAAAACTTTTTCAATAAAAAAAAGAGAAAATCTTATAACCATTAACTGTATAACTTCTTCTTTTCCTAAGACTTTCCTAAAAGCTTTTCCTACAGCTTTGGTTAAAGTAGATCCACATAAAGGAATACATTGCAGACATGCACAACACATAAGTCCTACAACCACTAAAAAATTTAGGCCAAGAAACATTTGTCTTAACCATTCAGTGTTGGGAAACCAATTAGTTAACCAACCCCAATTGCTCCACATATTTTCATACTTTTGTTCAGGAGCTTTAGCCACTTTCCTGATTCCTTCTGAATATCCATTCTGCTTCATGATTGTCATCTACCTTTAAATCCCACAAACAAATTTTTACCTTTATTTCCCAGGCTGCTCTGGTGTGTTGTCTTCAGTAATATTAGAATTAGAATCCACCCCTCATGATTATTACACAGTATTTCACATCCACAAATTGATCCACAATTACAACAGTAATAACAGCTACAACAAACAGTGATAATAACAAAAGATATACATTTACCACCTAATTCTTACAATGTACAATTCTATGTTTTTCAGTTTCTAATGGTATGACTTCTGTCTTAGTTATTCATTTTATTTGTAACAAACCACTTTTACTTCTCTGATGAGTCACCACCAACATCTTTGTTCTTCGTAGGTAGGGGTTCTGGTCCACTACCCATTCAAGTCCTTTTAAACGTGGCTTTCAGTCCTTGTTCTGGAATAACCGTCCACCCTCTTTCAGGTCCAGTCACCACCTTTTCTCGTGTGTAGTGAGTCCAACCTTTTTCAGCCGTCCGGACAGCAGATTCAGTAGTCAGTAACACTAGGTAAGGACCTTCCCAGCTTGGTTGTAAAGGTTTCTCCTTCCATTTACGAATCAGCACCCACTGTCCTGGCTGGATCTTATGGACTGGAAATTCCAAAGGAGCTGTTTGTGCCACCAAGCCTTTCTGTCAAAGAGAAGACAGAGACTTGTTCTATATTTAGCTATTTGTCTCCCTCCTTTGGGAGCCTTAACCCTTTATTAACCCTTTTACATATCAAACATCCCTCTGTAGCCCTTTGGGCTATCCCATAAATTCCAAGGGTAGCATAGAATTTCAAATACATTTCTACCTATGCTTTAATTCCCCAATGACTTCCCTCATATAGTTTTTGGATCACCATTCTTGCAGTACCTTGTGATAACTACAGAATCCCCTTAAGACGATTTTTGTTGTTTGGTAATTATAAATCTACTATAGCCTCAATCCTTTTACTATCTATTTTCCTTTCCCCTTCAACTATAATATATCCTAGATATTTTACCTCCTTTCATACCAATTGGGCTTTATTTGCTAAACACCCTCAATCCTTTCTTCTGCCAAAAAGTTGCTTTCCCATTTCTTTATAATTCCCAGAATAAGATCATACAAAACTGGGAAGCTACATAAAAATGTATTTGCTTCCACAGCTTAAAAGTGGAGGAAAGAAAAGAAAGAAAAAAAAAATCATTTGTCCTGTATCAGATAGACTATACTTGTCCATGGAAGCTCTATCAAAAATTGTCACATTTTTCTTTCTCCTCCCCCTTTCACCCTGATTAAATACCATGTTACAAAAATATAACTCAATAAACGTATTGTAAATAACACATTCAGGATTTCAAAAGGTAAAGCACATACGCTCACCAATTAGCATTGGGCCAACATTTCTGGAATGCCTTTCGTCTCAGGCAAATAACATTCAAATCACTCTTGTGGCAGCACATCAAAGAACACCAGGAGAGCTAAAAAGACAAAAGATTGTCTCCCCCTTCCCCCACTCACTAAACCAGAGTAAAAATTTATACAAAACTTTTGCTTGAAACAGACCTCAGGAGGAAAAGTGCCATAACATTTACAGTGGCTTGCCAAAGCCTCCCTACTAGGGCTGAACAAAAATATACCAGACCCAAAACACTCAGCCAACCCTCATGGCTAAAGCAGGATTTGAACTCAAATCCAGTCTTACAGCCTGTGGCTATAACCCTGAAACCAAATTGGTTTTCTATAAAGATTTCCCTTCCCTTCCTTGGCTCTAAGGAAAAGGAAAAAGAGCGTTGGCTTACCTGAACGCATGTTCTCAGCATGATGATGAAGACTCCACCAATGGGTTATTTCAGTCCTCCTGCCCAATCAGACTAAGATGTGAAACTGTCACGCCTCCTCATTAACTAGGTCCTCCCAGTTTCATTGAGGGCGTAGCCAATGACAGCAGTTGGACGTAATGACTCTCAAGCAGGTATTTATAAAAAAACAAAAAAGAAAGAGACAGGACCCCAACTCCCAAACTAACTATCCACTTGAGGGGAGGGCGTGGAGTCTTCATCATCATGCTGAGAACATGCGTTCAGGTAAGCCAACACTCTTTCTCCAGCATCTTGACTGAAGACTCCACCAATAGGATGTACCAAAGCTCCTGAAGCCCCTACGGGTGGGAAATAGTTGGGGCCTGTGAACCTGATGGTGCCACCACTTGCGGTAAAATATGTCTACCGAAGGCGGCCTCAGCCGAAGCAAACTTGTCCAAGCGATAATGCCTAATAAATGGGGAAGGCGTGGACCATGTCGCTGCCCTTCAGACATCTTCAATAGACGCTTGAGTAGCCCATGCCGCGGTTGTGGCGGCGCTGCGAGTGGAGTGAGCCGTCACTTGACTGGGAACGGGTAGGGCAAGAGATGCGTAAGCTGTTGCAATGCAGGCCCTAATCCACCTCCCTATAGTGGAAGCCAAAACCTTTGGGCCCATTGAGGAAGGCTGGAAAGATATAAACAGGCCTTCTGATTTACGGAAGGATGCCGTGCGTTTGACATAACAGCGCAGAGATCTCCGCATGTCTAAGGTTTGCCATTGTCGTTCCAAGTCATGTGACGGGTGGGGACAGAAGTCCGGTAGGATAACCTCTTGTGCCCTATGGAACACCGTGTTTACTTTGGGAATAAACATAGGATCTAGTCGGAGAACCACCCTGTCCTCGTGGAACAAGCAAAGTTCCTTCCTGACCGACAAGGCAGCTAATTCCGATATACGTCTGGCAGAAGTAATAGCTATCAAGAATGAAACCTTAAGAGACAGATACCGTAAGGAACATGTTCTAATTGGTTCAAAGGGACAAGAGGTTAGTGCTTGTAAAACCTTGGGTAGGTCCCACGAGGGATACGTATGAATCACAGGGGGTTTACTATTAGTAACCCCCTTCAGGAAGGCTTTGATAGTAGGGTGTCTAGACAAGGACTTAGAAGAGTCCCAAGAAAGCACTGTGGAGAGAGCCGCTAGCTGTCTACGGATAGTGTTAGGTGACAACCCCTTGTTGACTCCCTCCAGTAAGTATTCTAACACCTTGGGAATGGTTACCTGTGACAGACTTATGTGATTCCTGTCACACCAGCGACAGAAGTTCTTCCACGTATGGTCGTAAATACAGTTAGCCGCCGGTCTCCTGGCAGCCTGAATCATATCTATTACCCCTGACGAATAAGACTCCCGAGTCAGGGTGCGGCGTTCAAGTGCCAGGCGGTCAACTGAAGCCATTGGGGATCTGGATGTTGAAGATCTCCCTGTGTCAACCGAATGCGATGGTCTGGAATCCTCCACGGAGCAGAGACGGAGAGACTCACCAGGTCTGCAAACCAAGGCCTTCTGGGCCAGTGAGGAGCAATAAATATTACTTCCGCTTGCTCCGCCAGGATCTTCCTGATGGCTGCTGGTAACAGGGGCAGTGGGGGAAAGGCATACAAGAGTCCTCGCGGCCATTGGCTGCATAGGGCGTCCACCCCCTCTGCCCCCGAGATGGGAACCGGGAGAAAAACCTGGGTAGTTGGGTGTTCTCTGACGAAGCGAACAGGTCCACCATCGGACAGCCAAATCTGTCTGTGATCTCCCTGAATACATCCGGATGTAACTTCCACTCCGAATGGTCCACTATTGACCTGCTGAGAAAATCTGCCTGCCGATTCGCTTCCCCCGAAATGTGCTCTGCCCTGATGGAGAGTAGGTGTTTCTCTGCCCAGGAGCTCAATGCCCGAGCTTCTGCCATGAGGGACTTTGACCGGGTGCCCCCCTGTCGATTGACGTGGGCCTTTGCTGCCACGTTGTCCGTCAGGACCAGCACAAGTTGACCCCTGATGACTGGGTGGAAACGTCTGAGAGCTAGGTGGATTGCCCTGAGCTCCAACCAATTTATGTTGTGCCTCCGGTCTGTCTGTGACCACTGACCCTGAGCCATCCGTGTTTGGAGATGAGCGCCCCAACCGAAAAGACTCGCGTCCATGGTCATACTGATGCGAGTGGGCTCTTTGAATAGGGTCCCCTTGCATATGGCCGAGGAAGCCCACCAGTTGAGAGACAGACGAACCTGACGAGGAACACGCACCAGCTGGTTGGAGGTATTTGTGTGTTGTCTTTGATGCGGAAGCAAAAACCACTGTAGGGCTTGAGCATGTAGTCGGTCCCACGGCACTATCGCTATGCAGGATATCAACTTCCCCAGTAGCTGGGAAAGGAGAGCTAATGGTACTGTCCTGTTCCTGCATACCTTGAGTGCCAGGTCTCTGATGCTCTTGCGCCTTTCCTCCGATAGGTACACGTGGCAATTGACCGTGTCGATCACCGCCCCCAGGTGTAACAGACAGGTCGATGGTGTGGTCTGGCTCTTTTTGAAATTTATCAAGAACCCATGGTTCTGAAGAGTCCTGATTGTGAAATCCAGGTCTGACTGAGCAGATGCTGTTGACAGCGATTGGATCAGAATGTCGTCCAGATAACACTGGACGCGCAACGGAACCAACCTCAAACTAGCCGCCAGTACTGCCAGTATTTTGGTGAAGACCCTGGGGGCAGAGGTCAGGCCGAATGGTAGGGCCCTGTATTGAAAATGACGGTTGAGGTAACAGAACCGTAGGTATTTGCGATGTGCCGGATGGATAGGGATATGCAAATATGCCTCCTTGAGATCTATTGATGTTAGAAGATCTCCCATCCGGATGCTGCCTAAGATGGAGTGCAACGTCTGCATCTTGAACCTCCTGTATTGAAGGTGGAGGTTCAGCCCCTTGAGATCTAGGATTGCTCTCCATCCCCCTGAGGATTTTGGAACTACAAATAGGATGGAGTAATACCCCGATCCCCGTTGGGTCAAGGGGACCTCCTCTATGGCTTTGATGCTGAGAAGATGTCGGATAGCATCTTCCATGAGACCTCTTTTTATGTGATTTCTCATGGCTGGGCAAGAGACAAAGTGATCTATTGGATGGGATTTGAATTCCAGAGACAGGCCTTCCCTTATGGTGTTCAGAACCCAGGAGTCCGTGGTGGTGTTTTCCCATTGGCGTATGAAGAGTGTTAGCCTGCCACCGATGGGAGGTGTTCCCTCTGAGTCACTTAGAGCGACGGAAGGGGCGGCCCCTTCTGCCACGGAAGGAAGGTTTGGTCTGGGATTGGTATCGGGATCTGTCCCTGTACCCTGCTCTGTCAAAGGGGCGGTCAGCTTTCGGAGTTGGGGGTCTGTAAGGTTGTCCCTGTTCTGATGTGGATGCGGTCCGAAAGGACTGATGGCGGCTGTAAGGGAGGTAACGCCTGTTGGATTTCCTGGCTATGTGAGAGATGACTTTTTGTTTCTATTTGTTCTCAATGAGGTATGGGGTCAATGCTTCCCCAAACAGTCGGTTGCCCATGAAGGGGGCAATGGCCGCGCGCCACTTGTGCTTGCTCTCAGCTCTCCAATTCTTCAGCCAAAGAAGCCTCTTGGCGACTACGCCGGAAGCTATTGCCCTGGCTGAATGCTTGGCCGAGTACATTGATACATCTGCCATAAACTCGGATGTGGCTATAAGCTTGGTAAGGTCCTGGTGGATCCTAACCTCCTCCAGGGGGATCCTGTCTTGCAATTGCCTGAGCCAGGTAATGGAAATCCTTGCAAAGAAGGAAATGGAAGTTGCCGCCTTTGTAGCCCAAGTGGATGCCAAGTGAACCTTGTGTAAGGCCAGTTCAGATTTTTTATCCTCCGCCTTGAGGGCATCTGAGACATCCGCCGGGAGGCTAGCTGCGGAAAACAGTGGGGCTAAGGACTCATCCACCTTAGGCACCTCTAACAGATCAGTCAGATTCTTTGCCATGTCCACAATCTTGCGCTCTGACGCCCCTTGGGAAGGCTGAGCAGCTGGAGATTCCCATTACCCCTGAATGTTTTTCAGGAATATAGGGGGAGATGGAATGTGGAGGTGCTTGTCTACCAGTTCAGCAAATAGAGGATTGGAGTCCTGATCTGTGGAAGGCTGAGGGGCCGGAGCCGAGACGGAGGAAAGTTTGCTCGCTGCGCAAGCTCTGTACAACAATGATGGAAAGAGCGAGGCATTGAATAGCTCTGCCATGGGCTGAGACTCATGGGTAGGTTCCTCGCATTCAGACCAGCGGTCCCCCCCTTCGTCATAATCTGAGACATTGGAGGACTCGGATTCCGGAGACCGGGACGGGGAAATCCTACCTGAATGATCCGCTGGAGGTCGAGATGCAGAGGCTGGTGCAGAGGAAGGACCAGGAACTGGTGATGCCTGGTGTATGCCCGCTGATGCCACGGCCTGGATCACCACCTGCAATATCCACGATTGAAGCTGTGCTGAAAAAGACGGCTCTAGCAAAGGTCGTGACCCCGCAGCTGATGGAGTGAATGTAGCAGTGGGCGCAGATGATGGACTGGGCAAATCAAGGTCCTCCCTCAGCATGGGTGGACCCTCCTGACCAAAGGTCTGATCAGAGACCTGCTGGACTGGTCTCAAAGGTGACCATGCTCCTGATGTGGATGGTACATGTGTCTCAGGTGGCGATGCACCAGGAGGTATGTAATCCTGTTCAGCTGACAAGCGCTGGGCCCGGGAAAATTGTTTCTCCAAGACTCTATGTGTTCTGTCAGCCATCTTATCGACTGTCTTACCAGCCTTCCTGCCATATTTAGATTTTGCCTTGGCCTTACCTGTAGGCATTTAAGAAGCCGGCTCGGTTTGGCCCATGGTGTTGTCTGTGTCCAAAGGCTGTGGCTCAGTGGGTTCTGCCATGCCGATGTAATGCCCCCAAGCAGGACTCAGGGGTTGAGTGACCCTACTGTAGACGTCAGGAGCCCTCAATGGGACTGACTGCACGTAGAGAAATAGCGTGAACCGGACCTAGCAACCTGGTCTCACGCTGGGTGCCGTGAATCACTTGTCACCAATGTGCTGGACGCACTTCAATCAAATGAGGATGGTGACTAACTCACATGTGTCTCGCTAGTGGCGATGGTCAGGGTCTCTGTAGGCAACCACTAGGTTAGGGTGGCAAACTTTGGCAGGAAATGGCGAACAGGGCCTGGACCACCGGTGCAATGAGAATTGCCCAAATGTGCTGCTAATTTCTGAAAGAGAGGCTTAATTGCAGATTATGATAAGATTAAATAGCATAAAGGCAATACCAATGAACATGTGAGGTAATCAAATAATTAAATCCAAAATGGCGACCCTGCCTGTTTTGGACATTTTCTCCTAAATAATAGTTTGTAAAATGGCGGACGTTTCAGTTCCAATAAAGAAACCACCGTCGTTATAGGGAATGTGAGAATAACAAACTCCAGTTCTATGTCAAATAATCTATGCCAATGAACCAAGAATGATCAGAATCAGGAACTATTCCGTACTTGTCTGCGAGTCTTCACGCCTAACAGCTGTTAGGTGTGATCCCTTTGCTGCAGCAATGAAACTGCGCTCTCTTTAGCGGCAGCTAATAATGGCTCTGGTATCAAACATTTCTTGTATTCTAGCTGAATAAGCACAGCGGTCTAGGAAAGAACTTGCAAACCCTCCGAATTATCAAGCTGAAATTGAGTTTTGGGAGTTCAAACTGGCAGCCGCCAGAGAGAATGCTGACCGATCCCGGTCAGCTAAGGCTCCACGTGGCCTCAAGATGGCGCCGCTACAAGGACGCATCTGCAGTTTCAAGGAATGAGATAACAAATCCTTTAAATACGGAGAGGAAGGTAAACCCCCCCCCCACTTTAAATTCTACTTTCCCCTGGGAGTAACTCAATTACAGGATATTTCTGAAAGGGAGAGAAAGGGCAGACACACACCCCCCAGCAGGAGAGTTAAACTCTGCTCCCAAGGAAAGGGGAAGTAAGTGAAGGAAAGGAAAGCAATAAACTACCAAACTTTTCAAAGAGGGAGACGCTTTAAATTTCTAATCTCGAGAAGAATCCACCAATGTGTTAACTATCTAGTCTGACCTGCTTTTCATGAAGAGAGTCGCAATATTACGTCCTCATGGGCGAAAGACTAAGATGAAAACTGGGAGGACCTAGTTAATGAGGAGGCGTGACAGTTTCACATCTTAGTCTGATTGGGCAGGAGGACTGAAATAACCCATTGGTGGAGTCTTCAGTCATCATGCTGGAGAACAAATTGGACACACACAGTATGCAGCAATTAATCATCTTTTTTTTTTGCAGTAGCAAGTAGTCCCAAAGACACATATTTATCAGATGTTAAATAAAACATCATAAGATTGTTCCTTTGACAAGAATACCCTCAAATGCATTATTAAGGATAAATCCAAACTAAAATGCAAAGGAAAATTACTGAAGCATGCCACACATACAAAAACAGAATATCAGAGTTGGATGGGACATTAGAGGTACTCTAGTCCAACCCCTTACTGAAACAGGAAACTCTATCCATTTCAGACCCTATCAATTTCTAACCTCCTCCCAAAAGCCTCCAATAATGAAGCATCCACAGTTTCTGGAGAAAATTATCCCACTGATTAATTATTCTTACAGTCAGGAAATTTTACCCAATTTCTGTACTTTAAAAAAAACAAACACAAACAAACATGCAGACAGAAACTGCCTCCCCCTCCCTTTTTTTTTTCTTTCTTCTTTTTTTTCTGCATCTCTTACTTCTCCAAGGCAGAAATTCTTGGGTTAAAAAAGTAAAAAACTAGTATGGAGGAAATATTACAGAAGTGATTCCAAAATTCCATTATGGGCCATACCACGGCATGCGATAGAAGGGATAACGAGAGGAGTTAAGATGGATAGTGTTTCTTACGCACAATTACTTAGATGGGATGGTAAAAATTGGCAGTTAAAATCTTCGGAAGATTTAGCACAAGAAAATATTATATACTCATGGTTTCAGTATAGACAAATAGTGGATAGATGGAAGATAGATCGTAACGTGGGTTTGCTTAGAGAAGATGAAAACTTTTTCAAACAAGTAAAAGATCAAAGACGAACTCACATTAAGAGAATTTATGGGGTGTTAGTAGAATTGGATTCAGAAGTCGAATTAGTTAAAGAATGTATGATTAAATGGGCACAAAACTTTGGTGAACCAGTTCTATTAGATACCTGGGAAATTATTTGGGTGAGAAATGTCAAATTTACACAAGCCCAGAACTTAAGGGAGAACTTTTATAAAATGTTTTACAGATGGCACCTTGATCCACAAAAAATGTCTCGTATGTATCCTGACTTACAGCCTAAATGTTGGAGATGTGGATGTTTGGATGCTACTTACTATCATATCTGGTGGTCGTGTAAAAATATAAAAGCCTTTTGGATTAAGATATGGTGGAATATTCAAAGAATTTTTAGAAGGAGGGTAAAATTTACCCCACAATTGTTTTTGTTAGGTATTGTTACTGATTGTGATACCAAAGAGATTACATTGATGTTAAATTTAATTACAGCTGCAAGGTTGTTAGTAGGGCAATGTTGGAAGAAGGAATCTTTGCCTACTTTGCAAGAGTGGTTTCTTAAAGTTTCTTATTTGGCGGAAATGGCAAAGATTTCGGCTTTCTTGAAGGATCAATCGCAAGAGAAGTATGTTGCGGTATGGAAAAAATGGATAGATTTTATACAACATAAGTTGGATATAAAAAAATATTTAGTTTTTTAATAACTTATATTTAAAATTTAATATTTTTTATCTTTCTTCTTTTTTCCTTTTCTTTATTCTTTTTTTTCTAAACATTTATTTTTTGTATTTATGTTTTTCATATACACACTATTGTTAATTATCTTACAATTTTCGTGAGTAATGTATTTAGATTTATTTATGGTTTATATTTTTTTTAAGATTTTTTAAAGAAACTTTAATTAAGCCTATATTCAGCTCTGGGAAGGTCGGGGGAGGGAATGGGAGGGTTGGCGAGGTTTGGGGGAAAATTGTTTTGTTTTTGTAAAATTTTAAAAATTTTCAATAAAAAAAAAAAAGTAACAAACTAAACATGTTTAAAAGGATTGCTCAAAAATTTCACCCCCCTTCAATAGCCCTTCCACCATGGGCTTTAAACCCATTCTTCCTTCCAACGTAATGTTATACTGTTTCTGGTGAATTACTTCACCAGGGTTCTTTAAAGTCACCTTTAAAGGATCCATGTGTACCCCTCTTCTATTGCCCTCCTGGGTCCATATAAGAGGGTCCACTTTTCCTTGAGCTTCCTCACTCAAGGTCATATTTACAATTATTTCTCTTTCATTCCCCATAATAACAACCCCCAATTTACCAATTAAGTACCTCCTGGCCAAATTGCAGCTCCCTTTTACCAATATAAAGTTGCACCATAGTCCAGGACCTTTTGCTACTGTCTGGACTATAGCAGATTTAAATATTGTTGCTTCTACTACATGTCCCCAATTCCCTGATCCTTAATCTTCCCTTTCCCAATTTGCATTCCTGGAGGTATATAGTTCAGGGTAAATCTGATGGCTCCAGAATCCACCGAGTACACCCTTTCCTCCTCCAGGGATCCAATCTTTAAGGTTTATCAGGGGTTCCTAAAAAGCTGGACCAAAAAACAGATTAGTCCCCTGACACCCCTAATTCTCAAAATTCACCAAATTTGCTAGTTCTTCCCCCTCCTTCCTCTTAGGTTACTCATTTTCCCAGTGTCCTTCCTCCTTACAAAAGGCACATTTATTTATTTATTTAGGGACTGGGGAAATTTTTTCTCCTAGGGATTTATATCCCCTGGTGCCAATTGGCTGTCCTCACTCCCAGCCTGCCTTACTGATTTCCTGATTACTCTTCCACATCCTCTTTACTGGCCTGTTTGCAATAATTGAGCCATGATTTTTATCTTATCTTAAGTTTATCTCTCTCCTCTTCTCTCTTAGCATATACTTTCTGAGCCTCTTTTATTGGTAATAAATCTTCTATTGTTTTAGTTTTCCATGTGTCTAATTTCTGCATTTTTACCCTAATACCTTCCCATGCTTTCCATTGGTCCTAAAAACATTTCTAACCTGTTTTCCTACTTCAATAGGATCTTCTATTAGTTTGGGCAATTCTTTCCTAAATTGCCTGATTTCAAAAGCTGTTGGGGGGGGATTGTTTTTCCCCTTGGAGAGGGGTTTTCCCCTCTCTTGTCACCTTCCAAACTATAGGAACCTCAAGAAATACATAGCTATCTACTTAACTCTTTCACACAAAATAGCAGATCAGAGTTCTCGCCTTTCATCTTGTCCAGGCATAAAACTTCACACAGCTCCTTTCTTTCTCTCTCTCTCCCTCTCTTCCATCTGATTATTTCCATTCTTTTAACACCTTCTATTGTCCTTCTAATTACTAAGAAACTAGCCTTCTTCACCCTTTCTTGCATTTACACCAGACACAAAAAAAATTCCAAATGCTTCACCCCAGGCAAAATAATCATTCTTATTTTCAAGGAGCTTTTTCAAAGCCAATGAGCTCCATTTCCCAAATTTCCTTTTGGAATAAGACCTTGTTTTTGTATATTACTGTTAGAGGGTCTCTCCCTCCCCTCCCCCAGGTCTTTAGAAATGAGTCAATACAAACAAACATACAGACCATTAAACATCATTTCCACTTTAAATTTCCACTTTTATTCTTTTGGGGCAACTTGTAGCTTGTTCTCCAGGCAGTGGGGAAGTGCAAGGAGCGTTTCTGATAGACCTTAACCACTGCCTATCCATTCCCCACTGCTCTAAGCCAAGCTGAGAAGCCCAATTTAATTTATTGGCTGGCCAAACATGTACTTACGCCAGGTATAACAAATGCCTTGTTTAAAGCATTGACTTAAAATACTTCAACATTCTCCCTAAGGGATTCCTATCTCCCTAAGGGGGTTCATTCCAGAATGTAAATACTTTTCCTCTTTTTTTCTTATTGGCCGGCACACTGGCAGGGGAGGTGTCCCTCCTCTTCAAACTCTTATTGCCCATTAACACCCCTCTGATATATAGATATCCCTCTGGTATTTTACCTGTCAGGCTGAGTTGAAGTCCTTCCTTAGGTCGGCCGACTTTCCCTTAGGTTTTCACTTGGGTCCTGGCTTTTTGTCTCAGGATTTTCGATTCCTCCTTGTTTGAGCAGTGTCAATCCGAACTTTAGGGCTGGGAAAAAGTTACCCAGGTATGCACTCCCCTTTCGAATATCCCCAGCTGCCAAAGATGGAACGGATGCAACGGGTTGAATAATGCTACTGGAGAGTTAAAAAGGATTAGGAATACTACAGTCTTTTGGCTCCCTGGTGTTATGTCCCGAGCCTTGCAAACGGCTCGGGCGTTTGCAGGCAGTCCCGGGCAGGTGCAAAGCTGCCCGGGACCAGACAGGCTGTCGCCAGCGCCGTGCGCATGCGCGGGTGCTGGCGCGGGAAAAGTATCGCATTTACCCGGGAAATGTCTATATAAGAAGCTGGGAGGTTTTGGGAGCTGCTGAAGCCATCTACTTGTAAGCTGAACGCAGAATAAACAAAACTGAGAACTTCAACTGCTTCTCGTGTCTGCTTTCCGCCAAGGACTCAACACTGGCGACGAGGATGGGATTGCCTTACACCGCCTGGAAAGGAAGAAGTGTAAGCTTACCCAAGTGAGTCCTGAGCGGCGGAACGGCGTCGACTCGGCAGCTACCCGCCAATCCAGTGCGCATTCGGGGGTAGGCTGGCTGATAGACCCGTCTCCTGAAGATGGCGAAAATCGGAAGGCTTTCGGAATTCGACGTCTCACATCCAGAGCGGTGGGAGTCATACGTAGCCAGGGTGGAGAACTACTTCAAGGCAAACCAAGTGAGGGAAGAGAGCTTGAAGGCTGCCACCCTGCTTTGTGTTTGCGGCCAAGACGCCTTCGACATCGCAGAAAACCTTGCAGCACCTGTTCCAGTAGAGTCTGTAAGCTACGCAGATCTGAAGAAGCTACTGAAGGAGCACTTCCACCCCAAGATGTCCGTCATCGCATGGCGCCACACCTTTGAGCAGAGGGATCAACGGCCCGGTGAGTCGGCCAAAGAATTCATCGCCGCATTACGGAAGGCCGCCAAGCACTGCGAGTTCAAAGACCTCGAAGAACAACTGAGGGACCGATTCGTGTGCGGGTTAAGGCATCGAGATCTACAACAGAGACTTTTCGCTAAAGAAGAATTGTCCTACCAAGATGCCTTAAGGGAAGTCACCGCAGAAGAAGCAGCAGGCGGCGCTGTCAAGAACATGCGGCCGATCAGAAACAGTCCAGAGGTTGCATCCGTGCACCAGGAAGACGTCCAAAGAAACTCCGAGGAGGATCCGGACGAGGAAGTCGACCGTCTCCACCCCACGAAGGAAGAAAAACAGAAGGGAAGCTCTTCAGCTCCGCTCAAGTGCATCGGCTGTGGAGGTCGCCACAGGAGAACCGACTGCAAGTTCCGCTCCGCTACCTGCCGGGCATGCGGCAAACAAGGACACATTGCAGCTGTGTGTCTAGGCCGACGAAAGGTACAACCTCAGGAAGAACTGCGCCTGAAAGGTACCAGATTCCCCAGCCAGAATAGGGTAGGGTTTTGCGCTTCGCGAAGAAGCATCCTTAGGACAGGCACACACAAGCCCATTAAGAAAAAGCTGTCACTCAAGGTGAAGCTACAAGGGGTTCCATTATCTATGGAACTAGACACAGGGTCTGCCTTTTCAATTATCTCCTTGCATACATTTAGGAAGATTTGTTCCGGTAGTGGAACTCAGGCCAAGTTAAGGCCTTCTGACATTGTGTTAACAGATTTTCAAAATTCAAGAGTGTGTGTTAAGGGGGAGGCCACCCTTAACGTGCAATACAAGAGTTTTGAAGGTCCACTAGACTTATTAGTAGTAGGGGGTGAACGAACGAGTCTCATAGGACTCGATTGGTTTGAGGCCCTGGGGATACACGTCACAGGACTCAACAGTTTACAAACACTCGACCTACAGGAAGTCTGCAAAGAATTTGCAGATGTTTTCAGCCCCCAGCTGGGCACATTCAAAGGACCCCCTGTGTCCTTAAAGCTAGACCCCACTGTCACTCCCATTAGAATTAAAGCAAGAAGGGTCCCTTTTGCTTTAAAGAGTAAAATTGACACTGAGTTAGACAAACTGATTCAACAGGGAATCCTAGAACCTGTTGATTCCAGTCCTTGGGAGACCCCCATTGTCACGCCTCTAAAGGCAAATGGGGACATTCGCATTTGTGCTGACTACAAATGCACTCTGAATAAGGCATTGCAGCAACATGCCTATCCTGTTCCTGTGGTCAGTCATATTCTGGCCTCCCTCAAGGGGGGGCGCGTTTTTGCAAAGCTTGACCTAGCTCAAGCGTATCAACAGCTGCCTGTTGATGATGATGCTGCTATAGCTCAGACTATTGTGACCCACAGGGGAGCCTTTAAGGTAAAAAGGCTGCAGTTTGGAGTGAATGTCGCTCCTGGGATTTTCCAAAGCGTAATGGAAAACACACTGCGGGGCATACCGGGGGTTTGCCCCTACTTTGATGATGTCTTAATTGCAGGAGACTCCACACACATTCTAGCTGAAAGGCTAAGGGCTGTTCTGTTAAGGTTCAGGAAATCAGGCCTCAAGCTCAAAAAAGACAAATGCAAGATTGGGGTGCCTTCTACTGAATTTCTGGGGTTCAAAATTGATGCTGCTGGGATTCACCCTGCTGAATCCAAACTAACTGCTATTTTAGAAGCACCTAGGCCAAAGTCCAAGGCCGAACTTCAGGCCTTCCTGGGCCTCCTGAATTTCTACAATTCTTTTCTTCCACATAAAGCTAGTGTAGCTGAGCCTCTTCACAGGCTACTAGACAAGCAAGCAGTGTGGCGGTGGTCACAGACGCATGAGGCCTGCTTTAACAAAGTCAAGGCCTTGCTCACTTCTAACAGTGTACTTGCACATTTCAACGAGTCCCTTCCTGTGTGCATCGCTTGTGATGCGTCCCCTTACGGGGTTGGAGCTGTCCTGAGCCACCTCAGGTCTGATGGAACTCAGGTTCCTGTTGCATATTACTCCAGAACATTGTCTTCTGCTGAGCGCAACTACGCTCAGATAGACAGGGAGGCTCTGGCTGTTGTTGCTGGAATTAAAAAATTCCATGACTTTCTATATGGCAGGCACTTCACGGTCTTCACTGACCATAAGCCTCTGCTGGGACTGTTTACCACACGTAAGCAGACTCCCCAAATCATTTCCCCTAGAATGCTTAGGTGGTCTATTTTTCTGTCTGCATATGATTTTTCTTTACTCCACAAGCCTGGAAAAGAAATGGGCCATGCTGATGGCCTCAGTAGATTGCCTCTGCCAGTAGTAGAAGCTGACCCTGCGCCAGCTGTCAACATTCTATCAATCCAAGCCTTGCCCGAGCTCCCTCTTAGTGCCAGGGATGTTGCCGCTGAAACAGGTACAGATCACACACTTTCACGTGTCCGTTCCTGGGTTTTGTCTGGTTGGCCTGAGCACTGCCCTAGTCCTGAGTTTCAGGGTTTCTGGTCCAAAAGGAACGAGCTGTCCCTTTCTCAGGGTTGTCTGCTTTGGGGAAACAGAGTTGTCATTCCCACCTCAATGAGGACTAGGCTCTTAGAATCCCTCCACGAGGGTCATCCTGGCATTGTTCGTATGAAGGCTCTTGCGCGCAGCCACTTGTGGTGGCCTGGTTTAGATAAAGATATTGAGGCTAAGGTGCATGCATGCCACCTGTGCCAACGATCTCGCCCAGAGATGCCCCAAGCTCCCGTGCATAGATGGGAGGAAACACAGTCCCCATGGTCTAGGGTGCACATTGACTACACTGGACCCTTTCAGGGCCAGTTCTTCTTGGTCCTTGTTGACAGCCATTCGAAATGGCTTGAGGTTGTACCTGTCTCATCCACCACCACTGCAAAGACTATTCAGGTACTGAGGGGGATTTTTTGCTGCACACGGGCTGCCAGATGTCATTGTGTCCGACAACGGCCCTCAATTCACTTCCTCCGAATTCCAAGCTTTCTTACAGGCAAACATGATTCGTCATGCCACGTCTGCACCCTTCCACCCGTCCACCAACGGTATGGCTGAACGTATGGTGCGCATCACAAAGGACGCATTGAAAAGACTCACCTACGGGGACTGGCATCACAGGTTGGCTGACTTTCTCCTTTCTTATCGCACCACACCGTCCACTTCTACAGGGAGAAGCCCAGCTGAACTTCGTTGGGGGCGTCAACTTACTACTAAACTTGACCGGTTGCATCCGGACAGACTGCCTTCATCTACCTCACATCCTAGGGCGCCTAGACAACTACTTGTGGGTGCCCCGGTTTGGGCTCGCAATTACGGGCCTGGTCATACATGGGTCCCCGCTTCTATTTCCAGGGTCACAGGTCCTCTCTCCTACGAGGTAGCCCTGGACAACGGTCGTGTCCTGCGTCGGCACATCGACCAACTCCGCCCTAGGCGGGCCCTTTCAGATGAGACTCCTGGGTCTTTTCCAGGGGGGGAGGGGGACCCTTTGGAGCAAAGGAAAGGGCACAAGCTGCTGCCCATCTCCACTGATGGAGCCACAAACGGCCCATCCCAGGGTTCCGCGAGAGCTCCGAACAAGAATTCTATGAGCCTACCTAACTACCAGGCATCCACGCCTACTCCAGCCAGGGAGTCACCCCGGGGGCATACTCACTTTCCACACACATCACACAGCACTCCAGTCATGGAGGATACCCGGGGGCATCCCAACAAATCATTCCCCGCAAGAGAGCTGGCACACAATCCCCAAGGTTGGCCTGACCTTACCCCAAATCCTACAGGGGGTCAAACATACAGGGAGGTGGTCGAGGAACCAAGTCCCGACTACAACACCTCTAGCCCAAATCAGGGAGTAACTGAGTTTTGGGAAAGTACAGAAACCCACACAAGCCCGGACACTGAACGGGGTTCAGGGAATGGACAACCTCCTGACAGGTCTTGGACGGACCTAGGAGGTTCAACAGAGACGCCCAGCAGTGGCTATCACTTCAAGGGGCCCGAGGGTCTACAGCTAGGCAGGTCAACCAGGTCACAAAGTGACAGAAGCCCTGGCCTGACGAGCCCGGTGGGCGAGCAAGCAGGCCAGGCATCGGGGCACAGTCCTTGGAAGGCACCAAGGCAAAATAAGGAGAACAGGCTCACATCTCCCTCCAGTCAGGGAACTCATGCTAGTAACCCAGAGCTGAGAAGGTCACAGAGAGCAAAGAAGTCTCCTAAATACTTAGAGGATTACATAACATTGCTGGCTAAACAAAAGCCAGGTAACGATAGGAGCACTGAGAAGCAGAACACTGCATAAAATAAATGATTATATGTTGGTAGTAGTTTTAGCCCGGGGGAAAGGGGTGTTATGTCCCGAGCCTTGCAAACGGCTCGGGCGTTTGCAGGCAGTCCCGGGCAGGTGCAAAGCTGCCCGGGACCAGACAGGCTGTCGCCAGCGCCGTGCGCATGCGCGGGTGCTGGCGCGGGAAAAGTATCGCATTTACCCGGGAAATGTCTATATAAGAAGCTGGGAGGTTTTGGGAGCTGCTGAAGCCATCTACTTGTAAGCTGAACGCAGAATAAAGAAAACTGAGAACTTCAACTGCTTCTCGTGTCTGCTTTCCGCCAAGGACTCAACACCTGGCGTGGTCAAACAACACCGCTGTAATATAAGCTACAGAAAAGAACTTAGTCTGTGCCTCTTTGTTTAACAACCCACACAACTGGTCCAATCAGAAGCAAGTAAAATCAGAACTATTCCTCCCCCTCCTCACAGCAGGATCAAAACACCATTTAGGCAGTCTTTGTTTTGAAAGCAAAAAGTTTCAGCAGAGTCAATTAAAAACAGAAAATCCTCTAAAACAGGGGTGTCAAACTCGCAACATCACGTGACGTGTTGCGACGTATTGTGACTTTTTTTCCATTGCTGGCAATGGGGTGGGCGCAGTTTCGCCATGATGCATCTGGCCCGCGGACCCGGCAGTTTGACACCCCTGCTCTAAAATATTTAAGTCCGGAAGTTTCAAAAGTAGTTTCCACAGTGATTTCCAGCTTCTTTATTTTGGCTCAGATACACCAACTCCTCCCTTCCTCACCATCTTAAAGTCACGGAGCTTCAGAAATGACGATGTTTCAACAAAAAGGAGAAAGCAGGCTGCAGCCAGAGGGACCCTCTTTTAAAGCAAAAGGTAAACATGCAAAGAGCTAGTGTCTAAAAGAGGTGGCAGACTTTATTGTCTATTTTAAATGGCTGGTTCTTCCACAGTGAACTTGTTTCTTGGCTGCCCCACCCCCAGCCAGAGACTCACCCAATTACTTCTTCTTCAAGTAGTTCTCTGAGAGCATCCAGCCCACTGGGTGAGCAAAAGGGTTGATTTCCAGAGCTTCCCCTTTCCCAGCGAAGTTTCTTCTGACTTAGAAAACATTCTAAGTACAAAACTGGAGAATCTGTAGCAAACCAAAAGGAACGCTATAAGCAAGATGTCATGTTTCCGGCGGAAGTGTGAGAACTGGCTTAATGTCAACCGTCCCAATATACTAGCCAGCAAAAGAAACTCCTGAGACACTTTTTCTTCTCCAAGAGTATACCTTACTGAAAAGCCATGTGTGTACAGAAGTAGAAAAGCCAGTCCTAACATTTCACATGCAAAAAGCATAAGATAAATTCCCCCTTTCCCCCTGGACCTCCCATTGTCCTTTGTCCACCAATCAGTAGCATCTGGGTTGTTTTAAGAACGATCTGTCTACCTCGGACATTCTCAGAGTTGATGAACTGTCTCAGGCTTCCAGATGGCACACTTGCATTCCAGAGTTTCCCTCCCAAACTACCTTCACATTCCAATGCCTTCCTTCCCCCCTCCCATTATTGTTGTCTGGTTGCAAGCAGGCTGCATAGTGAGTCAACCATGACAGCTTTGATTTTTCTCCAGGGAGACAACATACCTCTCTAAATGACTGTCTGGTCTACAGACGGCTGGTTCTGTTCCCTTGTGAATTGAATCTCCTATCACCAATACTTGCCTTTTTTTTCCTAGAGAGGTTTGGGGTATTTTTCTACCTGTCACAGAAGCACTTGATGATGCTACTTTTTTAGGGACATTTGATGATGCTTCTTTTCTAGGTGTCTGCATGTTTTCTTCCAGGGGAGTCTATGAAATCGATTGCTCAGCTGAAGGGATTTTATTGTGCTTATGATTTTAATATGTTTAAGTTTGACATTAGCATTTATTTTATATATAGTAACCATTTTATATTGATACTTATAGTGTTATCATGTAATCATTGTTTTCTTATTTTGTAATCATTATTTTGTAGTTAATTGCTTGATCAGATACTTTATATATATATTGGAAAAGTAAGGGCTTCATGCTTTAGGTATAGGTGATTGCTTATATGAAAAGAGCACAGTAAGGGGAGGGGGAAAGGAGTTACGGATGGAGCCTGGGTTGCTGTGTATGAGTTATCATCTAGGAATTATTTTTTTGTGCCATCTTATGCCTAGTACCAAGACCTGATCTCTTTGTTCTGAAAAGGTATAAAAGGTGGAAGACATCTTTTCTGGTTGTTGCCTTCATCTCTCTACCAGCCATGAAGAGAGATGGGGTCACCCAACTCTGTTTTGATCAAAATAAAAGTTGTTTGCTTGCTGAAACCTCGGCTCAGGAGTTTCTTTGGCTCTTTTAAATTCCTGAGTAATGCTGGGGCAATTGTGAGGTTAAGTGGAAAACCTTACACAGCTCCAGTGGGGCCGCATCAGAGTGGCTTGGGTTGGACAGGGGTTTTGTACTAGGTTGGTGTTTTCTTCTATGAGTAACATGTTTCCATCTGCCTTCTTCTATAGGTTTATTTACAGCAGGGGTATCAAACTGCTGGCCCGCGGGCCGGACGCGTCATGCGGAAGCCGCGCCCACCCCATTGCCAGCAATGGCAGAACTGTCCTGATACGTTGCACGACGTCACATGATGTCACGAGTTTGACATGTCTGATTGACAGGGTCAATTTTTTTAGAAGTTGTTTGATCATTATGTTCAATTTGGCATAATCTTGCGAAGTTTGGGGTTTCTCATTTTGTAGGTTGAATTTCAGAGTGGTTAGAGTTTCCTCTAGACCCTTTACTTTTTCTTCTAGTAGCTCAATTAGTATACATTTGGTGCATATATAGTCTGAGTATTCTATGGGCATAAGCATATACATGGAACATGTTTTGCAGATCACAACAGTATCAGTATCTTTGTCCATGAATGGATTGGAAAAAATTGAAAATGAAAACGTAGAAGGTCTTACCACAGATTTTTAAAAAGGAAAAAATGTCAAATTTAGAAATTTGATATTCTAACAGATCATTTAAAAATTTCAAAATTTAGGGGAAACTGTGTAGTTTAAAAATTTTAAATTCTAGCAGTTCATTTAAAATGTCAAATTTTAAAATTTTCAGTGTTGAGTAGGGCTTAAATGCAAGGTTCTTTCTTATCTTGTCATGGAGTGCTCTATAATTATCCCTTTCCTCCCTGCCTTCTTGTGATCCTTTCCCTCCCTGTCTTCTTGTGAGCTTTATTTATCTTCTCTGCCTGTTACTGTCTACTCAGCCTACTTATTTATCCCTTTATTCTTTGCCTTGTGTTCTGTAGTTGTTTTTTTATCCTCTGTTCCTACTTGCCTTTTGCTTTCCACTACCGGATATTCAGCCCTCTCTGCTTTTCTCAGTCCACGTCATTGCCCAACTGTTGGTCTACCATGCTGTTCCGTTGCCATTCATAGTCACCAGTTCGCTGGTCCGCTGTACTGAAATGCTTCACTGCCAACGACAGCCAACGATTCCACAGTTGCACCACAATCACTTTTCACACTGCCCTCCACGCTGCTCTCAGGGTCTGGTTCGCTGTACTGCCTCTTGCTGCTGGCTCGCCTCCCTGCTCCACTGCCACTGATCTTTACTCTGCAGCCACATTGCTCCTGTTTGCTGGTCCACCACTTGCTGGATTGTCATGCTGCTATGCTGCTTCCACCAGCAAACAGGACCATGAAGATGGTCCACAGTAAGCTCTCCTCTCCATGGCCAGCTTTCCTCCCTGCCCCACAGCTGGCTGTACTCGCTCACTGGCTCACCTCTTTGTTCTCCCCCAGTCATTGCACTGCCCTCAGTCAGCTCGCCTCTCCACACCACAGCTGATTCTCCTCCCTGCTCCACAGCTGGCTCTACTTGCTCACCAGCTTGCCTCTTTGTTCTCCACCAGTTCATTTCATTGCCCACAGTCAGTTCACCTCTCCATTCTGCCACCTCACCTCACTTCAATGGCCCTCCAGTTCTCTTGGATAGGCCTCTCAGGTAGGCAGCCTCTTGGGTAGGCAGCTGTAGCTGAGCTTCTCTCAGGTGTCAGGCCCCTCAAATTATTTTCAGGGCACTGCCATTCTGTTGGGAGGGGGGAGGTTGTGGGCTCTGGGATGTGTTTCTTTTGCTTTGTTCTTTCAACCTTTGATGTATCTCTTTGGGTGTGAAAGGGGGGAGGAATGTGCCTGGGGCCATCTGCCTTATCTCTGCTCCGCTGAGAAGAGGATGCAATTCCTGGGAACAGAGTTTTATCTCTCCTTCAACTGCCAGTTCCCATAACAACTTCACACCTGTGGATTGGCTGGACTTGGACTGGGCAGTTGGGTACCTGGGAGGGGTTTTGAAGAGAGGGGTTTAATGTAACGTTTCACATGGGAATTATTCAGATCTTGTCTAGCCTTTCTGCTTTCACTATCTCTCAATACAAGTTCCTGTTGAAACAATGCCAGTTTCAAGGGTTCTGCTTTCTGGGGAGTATTAGCTGAGGCAGGACCTTACACTCAGCATGCAACCGAAAGTTCGCCATGCACCACTGCCCTTGGTGGTGTTTTCATCCTATTTTCTCTAATATTTTCTCTCCTCCCTTCTCCAGTCTTTTTTCTCTTTCTATGACTTATTTTTCCCTCTCCGCTTCTCCTCCTACCATTCAATCTTAGTTTAATAGCATTTTTTCTCCCCGTGATGTAACAATGCTTCCTCCATTGCTGCCACCTTGGAGGTTTTCAACCCAGTTCTGATGGAAACTTGGGCTGTTCTCCTTGGGGGAGAGGAAGAGAGAAAGGGAGAAAAGGAAAAAGAGTTTCTTCCCACCCTGCTTTGCTGGCCAGGCAAACCAGAGTGGGTTTATTTCCATGGCTAATTTCCTAACTAGATTTAGAAATCTTGTCTCTGGTGGGAAAAGATGTTTAACAGCTGCGTAAACCTGCCATCAATTTCCCTGCAGTATTCCCATCCCAGACTTTCCACTCCGAATGGTCTAGGGGGCACTAAATGCATTTGGGTTTGGATAGTAGTCAACTCCTCATCCCCCTTTCTCAGTCTCCAAGCTATTTCTCAGTCTTAGCCAGGTAAAGTGGGAACTGAGGGAAATGCATTGCTTCCTATGTTTTTTTTTCTATAGATCAGCCTTCCATCCTTCCGGGGTAGGTAAAATGAGGACCCAGATTGTTGGGGGCAATGTAAATATATATATACATTGCTTACTGGTGTACACCGCTTAGAGAGTGCTTGCACTTAAAGCGGTATATAAGTCTCATAAATAAATAAATAAATAAATAAACTTTTCACATCAACTCTTTTACCTCAAGGACACACAAAGACCTTAATACACATACATGCACAATGACTGTTACATAGTCTCACATGAAGGGAAAGAAAGAAAGATAACGATTGAAGCACTTAAGTTTTACACACCATGGCCAGGCATTTTCCATCGTAGATCTTATGTTAACTTAAGTTTGAATATTTTCATCCCATTATACTTTGGTTTGTTATTAATTTGAGCCTAAAGAAACATTCATACACCTAATTGCAACTTGACTTTTCACAAAAATTGTTCCTGCTCAAAAGTAATTTTAAAGCAGCGAAGGCTTTAGCTTTTAGCCTTGGAGAATTTAATATGACATAGTTGAAAGTACCCATTTCTGGACAAATTGCATTACCAGCCCCACCTCTGAGCCTAGCCCAGGGGTCTGCAACTGTAAACACTCAAATAGCCACTTGGACCCATTTCCCAGAGAAAAGAAAACACTGGGAGCCGCAAAACTTGTGCGCGCACACGCAAGGGGTGAGGACCTTGATTGAAGAGTTTAATTAAAAAGAAATAGAGACTGCTGTGCATAAGTTCTCTCTCTCTCTGTCTCTCTCTCTCTCTCTCTTTCCTCTCCCTCTCTCTCTCCCTTTCCTCTCTCTTTCTCTCTCTCTCCTCTCCCTCTCTCTCTGTCCTTCTCTCTCTCTTTCTCTCTTTCCTCTCATCTGTCTCTTTCTCTCTCTCCCCCTCTCCCTCTCCCACTCTCTTTTTCTCTCTCCCTCTCTCCTTTTCTCCCTCTCTCTCCCTCTCTCTCTTTTGTCTCTCTCTCCCTCTTTCTCTCTCTTTCCTCTCCCTCTCTCTTTCTCTTCTTCTCTCTCTCCCTCTCTCCCCTCTCCCTCTCCCACTCTTTTTCTCACTCCCTCCCTCTCTCCCCTCTCCCTCTCCCACTCTTTTTCTCTCTCCCTCTCACTCCCTCTCTCTCCTTTTCTCCCTCTCTCTCTCTTTTCTCTCTCTCCCTCTCTTTCTCTCTCTCTCTCTCCTTCTCTCTTTCCCTCTCTCCCCTCTCCCTCTCTCTTTTTCTCTCTCTTTCTCTCCCTCTCTCTTTCTCTCCCCCCCTCTCTCTTTCTCCCACTCTCTCTCCCCCCTCTCTCTCCCTCTCTCCGATCTTCTGCTCACCTGGCAAGCTGGCTTCAGGCTGTTCTCCAACAAGCTGACACACATTATTGGGCTGGCTCTCTCCTGCCCTTCCTGCTTCCTGCTTCCTGCAGAGACGCAGCAAAGGGAGGAGCCCTGCCCAATAAGCTTGTCAGCTCATCGGAACAGCGTGAGGCCACTCTCTTTTTTACACACACACACACACACACACACACACAGAGAGAGAGAGAGAGAGAGAGAGAGAAGGGAAGCAGGGAAGTGCAAGTGCCTCTCTGTCTCTCTCTCTCTGTCTCTCTCTCTGCAAATGGCAGAGGAGGCTGGGAGCCGCAGGAGAAGGTTCAAAGAGCCACATGCGGCTCCAGAGCCGTGGGTTGCTGACCCGTGCCCTAGCCCATAACCCTTGTTCACAATTCTTTTTCATCCCAGCCTGGATTGGCAAATTTCCCTCATCCCAGGCTGAAAACTACCTTCCTGATGGGAAACCCAGGGAAAGCTTAGAATTCCCCATGGACCCTAATCAAATCTGACATGCATGTCTGCCAAGCTTTTGAGTGCTCCACACACCCAGAAGGACTCACTAACTGCGTACTGAACCTTTCTTTACTAAAACCCTCTTTGATCCCAGGCTAAGACAGGAAGTAGGCTGGTAATTGCCCAAAAGAAATAAAGAGTTCAACTTCATGCAATCTGGATGAAGTCCGCATTCTGTTCAGTCCCCCTTGTTTTTCAGATCCTCCTGGTCACTGTCCATAATGGGCTAGCAGGAGGCTGGGTGCGGCTGGGATAGATGCAGAATGTGACTTTAAAATGGCAGTGGGGATCCACACATGCATACACACACTGGGCACAAAAATTTTCAGGGTACTTGCCAACTATGCAGTCTCTGGTTCAAGCAGTTGTTTGGCCCAAAGCCAAAGAGTCCCTTTACTTCCTAATGCCAAGCAGGCAGAGTACAGGAGCAACACCCTCAGATAAAAATTGTCTGTTGCCAACCATGTAAATACTTACTGGGCTGAGTCCACTGGCCAGGTTAGCTCAGGGGTCCCTCGTTGGTCACCAAATTGTTAGAAGAATTTACTTGGTCTGATTTTCTGAGCCGGGTCACGAAAAAACATATAATACACAATAAATACAAAAGGGCAGCTGCTGGAAGTAGAGTAGTTTATTCATTCAACCATGTACAATGGTTGAAGGTAGCCTACATTGTTAGGGGTCTACTAGTAGAGGTATATATAATGACAAGCAGGCTTTGATGTTTAGATATGCAGAGTGAGGTGCTCCTGCCCTGGGCTTTAAGTGTAAGTTTAGATGTGTAGTGGATATTGCCCTGAGGGTGTGTGAAGTTTGGGAAGGAAGATCCTCCCTAGATGTGGATTATTATGAGGCTTTCTGGCAGTTCAGAGGGCTGCTAAAGGGGAGAGGGGGCAAATCAAAGGCTTTTCTATGTCATTTTCTATGTAAATTCTAACACAGCAATATGGGAACAAATTCTTTGATGATGGTCTGTACATACTTTTCTCTAAGCCCAAGTACTCATTGGATACAAAGAAGATCCTCTTTCTTTCCTTCACAATCATCACACCCATGTCAAACCTTTATCTATAGTTTGAGAAGCAAGGAGGTCAAAGGTGCAATGAAAAGAACATTATGTTGGAGAATAATGTATTTTCCCAAAAGGAAATAAATTTTCCTGTGCCATTATTACAAAACTAGATGACAAACTTGTGAACACTGAAAAATGAAACATCAGAAAGTTTGTGAGGACTTTATTATACCTTATTAATATTTTATTCATTTTGTACTCATTTTGAAAAGCAAAGCATGAAATGTACATTTAACCTTTTGGAGAGCAGCAGTTAAAACTGAAGGACAGAAAAGGAATTTTCTGTGTAGCTAATTTTCCTCTTGTTCATCTTTTCCAAAACTGTATAGTAAGTACTGAATAATAATAATAACAACAACAATAACGATAACAATAATGATAAATTTGGAAGGGACCTTGGAGGTCATCTAGTCCAACCCTCTGCTCAGGCAGGAAACCCTATACCATTTCAGACAAATGGCTGTCCAGTCTCTTCTTAAAAACTTCCAGTGTTGGAGCATTCACAGCTTCTGGAGGCAGGTTCTTCCATTGGTTAATTGTTCTAACTGTCAGGAAATTTCTCCTTAGTTCTAGGTTGCTTCTCTCTTTGATCAGTTTCCATCTGTTGCTTCTTGTCCTGCCTTCAGGTGCTTTAGAGAATAGCTTGACTCCCTCTTCTTTGTGGCAACCCCTGAGGTATTGGAACACTGCTATCATGTCCCCCCTCGTCCTTCTCTTCATTAAACTAGACATACCCAATTCCAGCAACCATTCCTTATATGTTTTAGCCTCCAGTCCCCTAATCATCTTTGTTGCTCTTCTCTGTACTCTTTCTAGAGTCTCAACATCTTTTTACATCATGGTGACCAAAACTGGATGCAGTATTCCAAGTGTGGTCTTACCAAGGCATTGTAAAGTGGTATTAACACTTCATGTGATCTTGATTCTATCCCTCTGTTAATGCAGCCTAACACTGTTGGCCTTTTTGGCAGCTGCAGTACACTGCTGGTTCATGTTTAAGTGATTGTCCACTAGGACTCCATGATCCCTCTCACAGTTACTATTACTGAGCAAGGCAGGCTGGCTGAGGAATTCTGGGAGTTGAAGTCCACAAGTCGTAAAAGGGCCACGTTTGAAGACCCCTGACCTATACTATACATGTGCATTTGGTTTTTCTTGCCTAAATGTAGAACCTTACTTTTTTCACCATTGAATTTCATTTTGTTACATAGCGCCCAATGTTCAACTCTGTCAAGAACCTTCTGTATCTTAAGCCTGTCTTCTGGAGTGTTGGCTATTCCTGCCAGCTTGATGTCATCTGCAAATTTGATGAGTTCCCCATCTATCCCCTCATCCAAATCATTGATGAAGATATTGAAGAGCACTGGGCCCAGAACAGAGCCCTGGGGCACCCCACTACACACTTCCCTCCATGTAGATTTATTTATTTATTTATTTATTTTCAATATTTATATGCCGCCCAATCCCAAAGGACTCAGGGCAGCGTACAAAGTTAAAACAATGATAAAACAATAAAATAAAGCAGTCATACCGCGAGTCCGATCATATCCCGGCCCCCCGGGGACATCAGCCCCAGGCCTGCCGGAACAGGAGGGTTTTAACGGCCTTCTTAAAGGCCGGCAGGGTGGGAGTAGTTCGAACCTCAGGGGGAAGCTGATTCCACCAGGTCGGAGCCACCACAGAAAAGGCCCTTCCCCGAGGGCCCGCCAGCCGACATTGTCTGGCCGACGGGACCTGAAGGAGGCCCAATCTATGGGACCTCACCGGTCTCTGGGAGCTATGCGGCAGAATGCGGTCCTGTAAGTAACCTGGCCCTATGCCATGAAGGGCTTTAAAGGTGATAACCAACACCTTGAATTGCGTCCGGAGACCCACAGGAAGCCAGTGCAGCTCGCGGAGGATAGGTGACACGTGGGCGTACCTTGGCGCGCCCACAATCGCTCTCGCGGCTGCGTTCTGAACCAACTGCAGCCTCCGAACGCTCTTCAAGGGTAGCCCCATGTAGAGCGCATTACAGTAATCCAGTCTTGAGGTGACAAGGGCATGAGTGACTGTGAGTAAAGCCTCCCGGTCCAAATAAGGCCGCAACTGGTGCACTAGGCGAACCTGTGTAAAGGTCCCCCTGGCCACAGCCGATAGATGTTGTTCCAGATTTAGCTGTGAGTCCAGGAGGACACCCAAGTTGCATGCCTGCACTGAGGGAGGTAAATTTGCCCCCCCCAGGACTAAAGATGGACCATCCAGTTGGCCTTTGGGAGGCAAGACCCAGAGCCACTCGGTCTTGTCAGGGTTGAGTCTAAGCCTGTTCACCCCCATCCAGACCCTCACATCTTCCAGGCACCGGCACATCACGTCGACTGCTTCACTGAAAGGACACGGGGTGGAGATATATAATTGGGTATCATCCGCATACTGATGATACCTCACCCCGTGTCGCCGAATGATCTCACCCAGCGGTTTCATGTAGATGTTAAAAAGGAGGGGGGACAGGAATGAGCCCTGAGGCACCCCATAATCGAGGCACCTAGGGGTCGATCTCTGTCCGCCCGCCAACACCGACTGCGACCTGTCAGAGAGGTAGGAGGAGAACCACCGCAATACGGTGCCGCCCACCCCCACCTCTCTGAGACGACGCAGAAGGATACCATGGTCGATGGTATCGAAAGCCGCTGAGAGGTCAAGAAGCACCAGGATAGAGGAATGACCCCTATCCCGGGCTCGCCAGAGGTCATCGGTCAGTGCGACCAAAGCAGTCTCAGTGCTGTAGCCGGGCCTGAAACCAGATTGAAAAGGGTCCAGATAATTGGTTTCATCCAAGGATCACAAGAGTTGAGATGCCACCATCTTCTCTACAACCTTCCCCACAAAGGGGAGGTTGGAGACGGGACGAAAGTTCTTCAAAACAGCTGGGTCCAGGGAAGGCTTCTTGAGGAGGGGCCTCACCACCACTTCCTTTAAAGGTTGCGGGAAAGACCCCTCCATCAAGGAAGCATTGATTATCGCCTGGAGCCAGCCTCGTGTCACCTCCCTACTGGCCGAAACCAGCCAGGAGGGGCACGGGTCCAATAAACAGGTGGCGGCATTCATTGCCCTCACGGCCTTGTCCACTTCATCAGGGGTCACAGGCTCAAACTCGCTCCAGATAATATGACTAAGACCAGCCCCTGGCAACTCGGCTGGCACTGCCCAGTCAGAGTCCAGGTCCCTCTGAATCTGAGCGATTTTGTCCGAAAGAAACTGAACAAACTCCTCAGCTCTCCCCTGCAAGGGTTCCTCCACCTCCTCCACTTTAAGAAGGGAGCGGGTCACCCTAAACAAGGCGGCCGGGCGAGATTCTGCGGACGCAATAAGTGCGGAAAAGTGAACACGCTTTGCCGCTCTTATCGCCACTAAATAAGTCCTAAGATAGGCTCTTAATAGTGATCGGTCAGATTCAGAGTTACTGGCCCTCCAACGTTGCTCTAGACGTCTCTTGTGGCGCTTCATCTCCCGGAGCTCCTCAGTAAACCAAGGCGCCCTCCGGGGACCACCACCACAGAGAGGTCGCAAAGGCGCAATTCGATCCAGGGCCCCGGACGCCACCCCATTTCAGGCCGCAACCAGGGACCCGGACGAGTTGTGGACAAGGGAGTCAGGTATTTCCCCAAGCTCCTCCTGGAACCGATCTGGGTCCATTAGGCACCTGGGGCGGAACCACCTAGTCGGTTCCCTCTCCCTGCGATGGGGGAGTGATGCTCTGAAGTCCAGCCTCAATAGGAAATGATCTGTCCATGACAAGGGCGAGATCTCTATTCCCCTTAATTCCAGATCATGTCTCCATTGCCCCGAGAGAAACACAAGGTCGAGTGTGTGACCACCCCTATGGGTCGGATCCTGAATTACCTGGGTCAGGTCCATGGTTGCCATGGAAGCCATGAACTCCTGCGCCGCCTCTGAGCGATCGCCAAGTGATGGTAGGTTAAAGTCCCCCAGTACTATAAGTCTGGGGAACTCCACCGCCAACCCGGCTACTGACTCCAGCAATGCAGGCAGGGCTGTTGCAACGCAGCTGGGAGGTAGGTACGTCAGCAGCAAGCCCAACTGAACCCGTGAACCCAACTTCAATAGGAGGGACTCACACCCAACAACCTCCGGGGCAGGAATCCCACGAGGACTCAAGGACTTCCGAGCGATGACTGCCACTCCCCCACCCCTGCCCTGATGTCGAGGCTGATGAAGCACCACAAACCCGTCCGGGCACATCTCCGAGAGGGAAACACCCCCCTCAGGGCCCAGCCAGGTTTCGGTTATACATGCCAGGTCCGCCCCGCTGTCCAATATTAAATCACGGACAAGGGGGGCTTTGCTGACAACGGACCTGGCATTAAGCAACAGCAGCCTACAATTAGGGCCCTGTACTCCCCTGTCACCAGTACTACAGGATGAGCCTTTTGAGGGGCTGGAACAAGGAATCGCTCTAACATAGCGAGTCCTCGTTCCCCAAAGATGGCCTGCCCCTCGGCTCCCGCCATATCTGCCCATCCCAGTCATGACTGGGATGCTCCGACCTTCTCCCCTCCCCGGAGTACCCCCACCCTCACCAGCCTTCTCCCTTCCTGACCGGACTCACTTTCCATACAAACCAAGCCCAAGGGTAAGTCCTGCCCCCCCCTACTTTTGCTATTGCACTCAGCAGAGGGGGTACCAGGCTCCACCCCCGACTCCACCATTCTCATACCCCAAACACTCAATACACATTCACACTCAATTAATATACATAAAAATAAAAATATTCACATTCATACGCCCTAAATACAATAACAAAATTTACACATAACAGGGCCACCATTCATCTACATGCATACTCACACCCACAACAAACGTTCTCTAAAAAAATAGTATTGCCCCTCTGTGTCCCAGGCTAGTCCAGTGTGGCCGGCTAGGTGATCATTAGGTACTTGTCTTGGGGCAGACCGTACTTGGCCTTATGCTCCTCAAAGACCTGGGTCAACTTCTCCAAGTACCTCTCGTGCAGCTCATCAATGGCTTCTCCGGACATCCAACAATTGTGTAAAGTCAACCCAGCCACGGCGGGACGGCTAGTCAAACTGGGGCTCCTTAAAGCTGAGTTGATTTCAATTGCTGGGATCGCAGTGGGGAGTGGAGAAAGTAACAACACCTCTGAGCATGTACAGAGTAGATTTCTAAGCCACAAGCTCGCCTCTCCCACTCCTTTCACGATGTGGCATTCGATGACAGGCCCGAACTCCTGGAAGAGGACGCGCAGCTCGCCGCTGGTGCAGGTGGCCGAGACATTGCCCACAAAGGTCTTAACGGTGTGGGTGGGCCTCGGGCGGGAGAACTCCACAACAACCACGTGGTGGCAGTGCAAAAGGTGCCCATTAAGCTTCTGGATGGCGCACTCGGCCGCCACCTCGTCTCACAGTTGGATGAAGGCGAACTGCTTCATGAGGGCCACCTTCACCACCACGCCTGGCACAGCCGCCTCGAAGAGGTCGCGCAGCTCCACCCGCGGTGCCCCCCCGGGCACGCCGTCCACGAACACCTCCACACCTGGCTCCTCTAGTTTGAACACTTTTCCTATCTGAGGCTGGATTTGACCCTCTTGATAATAAGAAAGAGCTGAAGAAATGGTTGAGGAGAAGACTGGGAACTTTTCATCCCGGTACCGGCCCCAAAATATTCCCAGAGCAGAGATGTTTTTCAGAAGCAGTATGTTGGCTGGAATGGAAGGTATCGTTCCTCCAGCAAAACCAACCACCACAATTCTGCCTTCAAAAGCCAGACTGTGCAATGCCTGCTTGAAGATGTCTCCACCAACGGTGTCAATAACCACATCAACTCCCTTGTTTGCTGTCAGCTTCTTCACCTCTTCTTTCAGACTAGCCTCACTGTAATTCACACTCTCAACAGCTCCTTTCTGGATAGCCAGTCGGCATTTACTGTCACTTCCTGCTGCTGCTATCACCTTTGCTTTAAGAACATTAGCTGCAACATCCACAACTGCAAGCCCTGTAGCACCAGCAGCTGCAGTCACTAAAACAGTTTCTCCTGGCTGTGTTTGTGCTCTGTGTTTCAAGGCCAAGATGGCTGTCCCATATGAAACAGGCAGTGCTGCAGCTTCTTCATAAGGTACTCCTTGGGGGATTTTCCAAAGCAACTTTGAATTTGATGCAGTTCCGTTGAGGACCGCCAGCTACGAATCCATTTGGTGGTGATGCTGTCTAACCCACATTTTTCTGTCTTATCAAATAGTAGGTTGTGGTCTACTTTATCAAATGCCTTACTAAGGCAGGAGGACCTGGGTCATGGAGCGAAACGTCATTAGTTAGAAGGAGAACAAAAGGAAATGGAAAGATGTCAAGCCCCAGGTTCAATTGTCGGTCGCACAAAGGTGTCAGAATTGCTGCTCGGCTACAGCTAACCACAAATATGTTACAGGAAGTTTAGACGCTATAGCTAGAGAGCTTCACAGTTTAGGCAGGATATGGGGAGGGGGCTGCAAGGATGCTGTACGGGGGCTGTGATTCGAAGCAACCAATCCATGCTATCAGTTACATTTCCATGTTTTGCTGTTTCTGACGAGAATATATAAACTTGTGTTTTTGTTATGAGAAGCTGTTCAGATGTGGCTACAAATATAGTGCTTTGAACCTTTGCGCAAAATAAACCAACTTCTTTTGATTCCGTGGTCTGAGTCCTGTGATTTTCTGCAATATTACTGAAGTCCAAGTAAATTATATCCACAGCATTCCTCTGATCCACTAATTTTGTCACCTGGTCAAAGAATGCAATAAGATTTGTCTGGCATGATCTGTTTTTGACAAACCCATGTTGGCTTTTGGAAATGACTTTGTTTGCCTCTAGGTGTTCGCTGATTCGTTGCTTGATTATCTTTTCCAGAATCTTCCCAGGTACTGAGGTCAATCTGATAGGTCTGTAGTTTCCTGGATCCATTTTTTTTTCCTTTTTGGAAGATGGGAACTACACCAGCTCTTTTCCAGTCCTCTGGTAGTTCCTCACTGCTCCAGGATCTTTGAAAGATATAGTTCAGTGGTTCTGAATTCACATCTGTCAGTTCCTTCAGAACCTTGGGGTGTCCTGGTCGTGGTGATTTGAACTCGTGTAGTTTTACAAACTTTACAAAGTTTTACAAACTTTAACTCTTGGCAGGCTGCAACACAAAGGTAACTGGGGCCCTGATTGGATCTCCATTGTATCTGGCTGCCTAGAGTGCTGGGAGGCTTTTGCAGAGAGGTTTTACAAACTTTAACTTTTGGCAGGCTGCAACACAAAGGTAACTGGGGCCCTGATTGGATCTCCATTGTATCTGGCAGGCCTAGAGTGCTGGGAGGCTTTTGCTGGTAGCGGCCCGTGCGCCTAACGGTGGGTGAATTATATAATTAAAAATCAAAAACAGCGGTACATTCAGGGCAAGTGTGTCTGAAATTACCTGTATCTAAGAATGTCTGGCTTAGTTCAGTGCAACACTTGCTTTGCAGCTGTCTTTCGCAATACCCTTTTCAAACTTGGTAACTGTCCTATCTGTAAACAAATCACTAGTCTACAAGGACAGATTATTTATCAAGGGTCTGTAATCTGTGCTCTTCAGGCAGAAAGTAGGTGTCCAGTTCAGTCCCACTACTCTACTGAGCCTCCGCGCTATCAGCCCCCTCTGCCACAAAGATCCTGCAAAAGAAGGGCAGTGTGGACAACCGTGGGATCTGGCAGGGTGAGAGCTGTGAACTATAAATGCAAAGCTTTTGCTGTGTCCCTGCACAACAGATACAGTGCCCTTGCTGACCTTAATAGGGACATTAAGGAGACAGGTAAAGGTATTTGTGATAATAACTCAAATAAGCAGGGGATCGTGGTCCAAGATGAAGAACTTGTTTTTGACAGGGAGAAGCGTGAATCAGGTATTACACATCAGTCATGCAAGAACAAAAAGGCATCCAAAAAGAGAAGCCACCTTCTGGTAGGTGATTCACTTATAAGGGATGTAAATTTAGGAAAGGACACAGAGGTTTCGAAAGAGGTCAGATGTCTTCCAGGTGCTACTGCCAGTAGGGACAAGAAGCGTATTTCTAAAATAATCAAGAATACCAGCAAGGACTGTGATGTGGAGGCTATTGTACATCTTGGCACTAACGATCTGTCCCAAAAAGATGTACTCTCTGTGCAGAACAATTTCCAGAGCTTGGGGCAGGAACTTAGCAGTATAGGCTGTAGGCTTACTTTTTCAGAAGTTTTACCAGTATACAAGGAGCAAAATGGAAAAGGCCAGCATATAGCACAATTCAATATGTGGCTAAAGGAGTGGTCTAAAGGGGAAGGGTTTGGATATATTAGTCACAATGTCTGTAGCTGGTCCAATGAAAAAATGTACAAAAGAGATGGTTTGCATCCATCAAAGAAAAGGATTGAGTTGCTCGGCTATAAATTCACAGATTTTCTGGAGGAATATTTAAACTAAACAGCGAGGACAGTGAGTTAATTGATACAGAACATCCCTGTCCCCGGCAATCTAAAAACTATAGGGCTACCAGTGCATGTAACATAGATGTGTGTGCAGACAAGAATATCAACCTTGCTGTCAAGCAAATTCAAGCTTCTAATAGCGAGTGTCACACAAAGTGCACTAACCAAATAGATAGTAAGACAATAGGGGAACTCAGGCACCACACAGGTTACGTAGAAAGTAAACACAGGGTCAGTCATAAAGGACTCAAATGTCTATACACCAATGCACAGAGTATGAACAGCAAACAGGGTGAACTAGAAATTCAGGTTAATGAGGGCAGATATGATATTGTTGCCATTACGGAAACATGATGGGATGAAACCCACAAATGGAACACACAACTAAAGGGATTTAAATTATTTAAAAGAAACAGACCAAATAAAAGAGGAGGCGGAGTTGCTCTATATGTAAGAAATAACTACATCTCTACAGAAATAGAGCACAACAATGATGAAAACTGTCTTGAATGCATTTCGGTCAATATAAAAGGGGAAAAAAATGACATTACCATAGGTTTATACTACAGGCCACCCAACCAAACAGAGGAAATAGATGAACTTTTTGCTAGTCAGCTAACTAAGGTATGTAGGAAGCACATCACAATAGTAATGGGGGACTTTAACTACCCTGACATCAACTGGGAGACAAACTCTGCAGCAAGTGGAAGATCAAACAGATTCCTTGCAAACCTAGCAGACAATTTTGTCTCCCAAAAAGTAGAGAAGGGAACTAGGGGATTAGCCATTTTGGATCTAATTCTCACTAACAGAGATGAAATGATAGAAGGTGTTGAAGCCACAGGAACCCTGGGAGGAAGTGATCATGCAATATTGGAATTCAACATTATGGAAGCACAAGCGATAGAACACAGTCAAACTAGAGTCTTGGACTTTAAGAGAGCTAATTTCAATAAACTTAGAGAGTGCTTGGGAAGGATTCCATGGATGAGAATCCTCAAGGGGAAAACAACTCAAGAAGCTGGGGAAATTTTGAAAAGTGAGATAATAAAAGCCCAGTCCAGCACAATACCAACAAAGAGGAAAAATAACAGCTCTCAAAAGAAACCAGCATGGCTGCATAAAGAACTCTCTGATAAATTGAAAGATAAAAAGGACAAGTATAGAAAGAGGAAAGAGGGGCACATAACTAAGTCAGAATATCAACAAATAGCCCGAGCCTGCAAAGATGAAGTGAGGAAAGCTAAGGCTCAAAATGAACTAAGGCTTGCGACCAAAGTCAAAAATAACAAAAAAAGCTTCTTTCAACATATAAAAAACAAGAAAAAAGTGAAGGAAATGATTGGTCCATTAGTGGGGGAAAGTGGCAAGAAGGTGACAAGCAACAGGGAGAAAGCAGAACTATTTAACTCGTTTTTTGCATCTGTCTTTACACAAAGGCACTACCAAAAATAGTGCCATAAAAACAGAATAGAAATGCAAGTTAAGATAGGCAAGAAAATGATAAGTGAGCACCTGTCCAGCCTAGATGAGTTCAAATCACCAGGACCAGATGGATTACACCCCAGGGTTCTCAAGGAACTGGCAGATGTGATCTCAGAACCATTGAACTATATTTTTCAAAGATCCTGGAGCACTGGGGAACTACCGGAGGACTGGAAAAGAGCTGGTGTAGTTCTCATCTTCCAAAAAGGAAAAAAAAATAGACCCAGGAAATTACAGACCTATCAGCCTGACCTCGATACCTCAGAAGATTCTGGAAAAGATAATCAAACAACGAATCAGCGAACACCAAGAGGCAAACAAAGTCATTACTAAAAGCCAACATGGGTTTGTCAAAAACAGATCATGCCAGACAAATCTTATTGCATTCTTTGACCAAGTGACAAAATTAGTGGATCAGAGAAATGCTGTGGATATAATTTACTTGGACTTCAGTAAGGCATTTGATAAAGTAGATCACAACCTACTACTTGATAAGATAGAAAAATGTGGGTTAGACAGCATCACCACCAGATGGATCCGTATCTGGCTGACCGGCAGTACTCAGCTTGTGGTCCTCAATGGAACCGCATCTACATAGAGGGAAGTGTGTAGTGGGGTGCCCCAGGGCTCTGTTCTGGGCCCAGTGCTCTTCAACATCTTCATCAACGATTTGGATGAGGGGATAGATGGGGAACTCATCAAATTTGCAGATGACACCAAGCTGGCAGGAATAGCCAACACTTCAGAAGACAGGCTTAGGATACAGGAGGATCTGGACAGACTTGAACACTGGGCACTATCTAACAAAATGAAATTCAATGGTGAAAAAAGTAAGGTTCTACATTTAGGCAAGAAAAACCAAATGTACAGGTATAGTATAGGGGGTACCTTGCTCAATAGTAGTAACTGTGAGAGGGACCTCGAAGTCCTAGTGGACAATCACTTAAATATGAGCCAGCAGTGTGCTGCAGCTGCCAAAAAGGCCAACACAGTGCTGGGCTGCATTAACAGAGGGATAGAATCAAGATCACGTGAAGTGTTAATACCACTTTACAATGCCTTGGTAAGGCCACACTTGGAATACTGTATCCGGTTTTGGTCACCACGATGTAAAAAAGATGTTGAGACTCTAGAAAGAGTACAGAGAAGAGCAACAAAGATGATTAGGGGACTGGAGGCTAAAGCATATAAGGAAAGGCTGCTGGAATTGGGTATGTCTAGTTTAATGAAGAGAAGGACGAGGGGGGACATGATAGCAGTATTCCAATATCTCAGGGGCTGCCACAAAGAAGAGGGAGTCAAGCTATTTTCCAAGGTGTCTGAAGCCAGGACAAGAAGCAACAGATGGAAACTGATCAAGGAGAGAAGCAACCTAGAACTAAGGAGAAACTTCCTGACAGTACATCAAAAAACACTCAAGGTAAATCTCCTCCCCCATCTCTTCCCTCCCTGATACAGCTGACAAAGTGAGAAAGAGCCTGTGGCCTAGAGGTTAATACAGCTGCCTAACATGCACACAGCCCAGGTTTGAATCTCAGAAGGGTATGTCTGGCTGAAGAGAGTTAAGAAGCTCGAAATAGCTATTCCAGTTCTCCCTTTATTCTTTGTTGGCAATTTAAAATGTATATGTACATGATGTCGCAGTTGGCGACTGCTGCCTGTGGATGGCTCTAGATTGAGCTGATACAGGCAAAAGAAAAAGAAAAAGAAAGAAGATTTCTTTCTCCCATATTTGGGCCGACAGGGTGCATCAAAAAACACTGAAGGTAAATCTCCTCCCCCTGTCTCTTCCCTCCCTGATACAGCTGACAAAGTGCGAAAGAGCCTGTGGGCTAGAGGTTAATACAGCTACCTAACATGCACACAGCCCAGGTTTGAATCTCAGAAGGGTATGTCTGGCTGAAGAGAGTTAAGAAGCTCGAAATAGCTATTCCAGTTCTCCCTTTATTCTTTGTTGGCAATCTAAAATGTATATGTAAATGATGTCGCAGTTGGCGACTGCTGCCTGTGAATGGCTCTAGATCAGTGGTTCTCAACCTTTTTAACGCCGTGACCCCCAACCGATCGTAAGTCGAGGACTACTCAACCAGTCATAAGTCGAGGACTACTCAACTGGTGCAGCACTGTTTGCAGAATGGGACTTTTGGCGGGCTCAGCAGGGCAGAGACAGCCTGGACAATTCCTATTGGCTTTCAAAAGCCAATAGAATAAAAGGGAGTAGCACAGCTAAGGAAAAGGGGAAAAAAATGGCGGACTGCGTTGTTTGGCGACCCCCGTGAAATGGTCGTTCGACCCCAAATGGGGTCCCGACCCACAGGTTGAGAACCACTGCTCTAGATTGAGCTGATACAGGCAAAAGAAAAAGAAAAAAAAAGAAAGAAGATTTCTTTCTCCCATATTTGGGCCGACAGGGTGCATCAAAAAAACACTCAAGGTGGCTTCCGGTTACAGTTCGCGGCGTCACTAGTCGTACAAAGAGACTTCTCTCCTCGTCGACTAGGTTTCCCTCCGTCGGTGGATCCTTATACGGGTCCAAAGTCGCCTTGGAGGGTGCGACTTCTGTTGAGGAGGCTGCGGTCCGGCTGTGGAGGAGCGGCGGCTCCTCCAGCTGTCCAGACGAAACTCTGAGGACCGACGGAGAAGAAGATCGGCCATGAAAATGGCCAATCTCCCTGCCACTTCAGACCATAAGTTGAACAACATCTAAGCTTTTAGTGCCCCCGTGGTGAATCCAGGTGAGATTTTTTTTAATTTTTCTCTCTTTTCCGTTTATTTTTTCAATTGTGTGCCTGTAAAAAGCTTTTGAAATTATTCCCCTGGCTTGGAAAGGCAGATTCTGCTTTTTTATGGGAAGAAAGGCATTTCACAAACACTGAAAGGCTATAATCTATTTTTATTGGGACACTAAAAAGGAAAAAAAAAGGAAAAGTTTTCTCTCTCCTTTCTTTTTAAGAAATTTACTATTTCTACTTTTTTAATATATATACATTACCTTAAAAGACAGGAAAAAAAGGAATTGATTTTTGGAAAGGACTTTCTTAACTTACTGAGGACATCTAGTGGCGAAAACATAATACTGCAACTTGGCTTATTTTTTCTTATGAACTTTAAAACACTAAAGATAAGCTGTGCACCTGTGAAGCTGTGGTGGTGGATGTTTCGACATTAAACAAAGCCTCTACAAAAAAGAAAAAGAGATCTCCTTTTAAGCATTAGTATTAAAATGGAGAAACCTCAGATACAACTGAATTGTGCACTTATATTGGAAAAGATTTATGAGGCCACTGCAGAAATTTGTGCTACATTTAAAAACTGTACTTTAGAATTAAGATCCAGAGACTCTACTACATTTGCTCAAACTGATGTCCAGGTTACAACTGATCATGTCATAAATCAAAATTTACCAGAAGAGGAATCTACAGAGATAGAAGTGGAATTTACTTCATCTGACAATCCCTTCTCCAGCAACTTAGAGAACCAGAAGAAGCAAAGACTAAGACTTCAAAATACAAAGCAACTACATTGCAAAGAGAGCAGAAAAAGATGTTCACTGCAGAGGAAGAGAGTTATACTCTCTCAAAGATTACAAGCAATAAGAATTGACCTATTGGTTGAAAGAGAAAAAAGATGCTTACTACAGAGAAAGGGACATACATTTGCTCAAAGACTACTACAAGCATCGAGAATGGATTTACTGGTTGAAAGGGAAGCGTCTTCATGGAAGCCGGTGTGGCAGAGAAAGAAACCCAGAATTAAGACTCAAAAACAAATTTAAAAATGTTTAATGGAGTAAAAGGCAATGTTGATTTCATGGATTGTTTTAAGGATAATGATTTAGAGCTGAAAAATGAAATTATACCCATGCGTGTTTAAATTAGTAAAAATTGTTGAATGGATTAAAAGGCAATGTTGGTTCTATGGATTGTTTTAAGGATAATGATTTAGACTTAGAAGTAAGAAATATACAATTATATTCATGTGTGTTTAATTTAGTTTGATGTCTTTTTTGTTTTTTGGAAGTTTGGTATGGAAATATGAAAGTTAAATGTGGAATGAAAAAAGAAACTTGGCTTTACAGAGACTAAGAATGCATTTCTTGGAGTAATAGATTGATTTAGACTGGAATTTTGAAATGTTTAATTAATTAGGAGATTTTTGTGTATAATATGTTTCGATATGGTAATTAAATGGATGGAATTTGGTTTGTTTAATGAATGGAAATGAATTAAGTCAATGATTACGATAAGCAACAAAAATGGACTTACTGGCTGAAAGGTTAAAGATAATGATCTAGATTTAGAAGTAAGAAAATTATAACTACATATATGTGTAATGTTTAATTAATTAAGAGATATTTATCTATAATAATACGATTTGATAAGATATGATAATATTGTCTTTTTTAAACTAAATTAGCTATTATTGGAAGAAGAAATAAATAAGATTGGTGATAAAAAAAGGGATAAGAGAGATTAAGAACTTGAATTTATTTGCAAGAGATATTTGAAGGGGTAATATGTTGATGTAAAACATTATTTGATTATGGTAATCGAAATTGATAAAGTTTTAATAAACAGGTTTAGTAGTAATTGAAATTTAGGATAGAAATGAAATATATTAAATTTATTATGTTACTTGAGGGAAATAGAGAGATGATAGCGAATGTATTAAGTTGAACTGTTATTCTGTGATTTTATGTTGGGAATCTTTGTTTACCCAAACACCACGGTGTGTCTCAAACACTTTTTGTTAAAACTATAAAACCAATAAAATATATTTTTTTAAAAAAACACTCAAGGTATATATATATATACACACTTTTCCCGTGTAAGATTGAGAGTATCTTGGTGACGTTTCGACGAGGTCCCACTCGTCATCTTCAGGCTGGGGTCTTCGGCTTTGTGCTTGTGTGAGCAAAATGTGATCGGAGCTGCTGTCTCTCTATATATATTGTTGGGGGGGTGTGGAGTGCTGGCTTAGTTGCTGTAGGTGGATTGGTTGGCTGTGTGGGAGTTATTGTTTGTGGATTGTTTGTGTGTTTCATAACATCCTGAGTAGTTGAGGTGCTAGCTGTGTGCCCATTAGTCTTTTGTGTTGTAACAACCTGGGTAATGGGTTGTGTGATAACATCCTGAGATCTAGTGTAGTGATATCCTGAGTTCTGTGTTGCACCATCCTGGGTGGGATCATCCCTTTCACCCGTCATCGCAAACCTATACATGGAACACTTCAAAACCAATGCCTTAGACAAATCTGAACACAAACCCAAACTCTGGCTCAGATATGTAGATGACACTTTTGTAATTTGGCCACACGGGAAAGAAAAACTGGACAACTTCCTCACACATCTCAACAGCCTACACCCAAAATACAATTCACGATGGAAATAGAAGCTAACAACCAACTCCCCTTTCTGGACGTCCTAATCTACAAAAAACCCAATGGCTCCCTAGGACACACCATCTACTGGAAAAAGCACACACCAACCGCTACTTAAATGCACAATCCCACCACCACCCTGCACAGATCAACTCCGTAGCCAAGACCCTCATATCCAGAACCAAACGCCTAGCTGACAAAGACCACCTGAAAACTGAATTACACACTCTCACAAACGTATTAATCTCCAACGGATTCCAAAGAAATACTATTACCAACCTAATCCAAAGGGAAACACCCCCCAAGGATCGAGACATAAAACAGTACAACGACATCACCCTCCTCCCCTACATCAAAGGCACCACAGATAAAATCAGCAAAATTCTCCACAAACACAATATCAAGACGGCCTTTGGCACTGACCAAAAAATAGCCAACATCTTAAGAAACCCCAAAGAAACGATCCAGCTAGAAAACCAAGGAGTCTATGAAATACCATGCAAAATCTGCCCAGCAACATACATTGGACAAACTAATAGGAGAATAAATGCATGCATCACAGAACACAAGAACGCAGTCAGAAAAGAAGAAAAAACTTCCTCCCTCTTCCAGCACCTTAAAGCTACAGGACATGAAATTGATTTTGAAGGAACCAAACTAATCTCCAAAACTGAACACCACAACAAGAGAATAATTATGGAAGCCATCGAAATAGAAAAACACCCCCACAACATGAATAAACGTGACGATACCTCCCGCCTACCAGACATCTGGAAACTAGCCCTAATCAACAAACGAGTCCTAGCCACGAAAACTGACACTGGACCCAGAACAACACAGTACGCCACCACCATTCACCCTCACCAGACCCAAACCCAAGCCCAAACCCATCCCTCAGACGAAATGCAACCACCATCCAGAAACCAAACCACGACGCCATCACCAGCTGCTGCACCTCCCTCCGACCCCCACACAAAGCAAATGGACACACGCCATGAACACAGCTAGACCGCAAACTTGAAGCCAAACCAAAGCCCGGTATGTTACTTCACAGCCTTCAGCCCTGGACATCACATCACAGAACTCAGGAGGCTACAACGCCAAAGCTCAGGATGTTACAACACAGCCAACCACCCAGGATGGTGCAACACAGAACTCAGGATATCACTACACTAGATCTCAGGATGTCATCACACAACCCATTACCCAGGTCGTTACAACACAAAAGACTAATGGGCACACAGCCAGCACCTCAACTATTCAGGATGTTACGAAACAGCCAAACAATCCACAAACAATAACTCCCACACAGCCAACCAATCCACCTACAGCAACTAAGCCAGTACTCCACACACCCCTAACAATATATATAGAGAGATGGCAGCTCCGATCACACTTTGCTCACACAAGCATGAAGCCGAAGACCCCAGCCTGAAGATGACAAGAGGGACCTCGTCGAAACATCGCCAAGACACTCTCAATCTTACACAAGAAAAGACCCGAATACACCAAGGCCTGCATACCTACACCCGTGAAAATCTACGAATATATTATTCGGTATTTATTAAATTTTTTAAATTTTTTCTAGTATTGAATTCTTCCTGGTGCTTGTGTTTTGTTTAAATCTTTGTGATATGAATATACCCAGGAATCATGTTTTTACTGATATTATTGGTAACTATGATAGAGCAATATTGCTCATAGCTAGAAGATGGGAGAAACTGACACGTCGCATCTCGGTTTGTTACCGTAAGCTGGCGTTTTTGCACAGTTGCATCCAGGACGATCTTCCACCCAAGTCACTAAGAAGAAGACCTATTATTGATTCTGTGGAATGCCAACAGACAGTTCGCCAGTTCCAACGCCGCACTGTACGTGCACTCATTAATGATCAGCACAGACATGTGGACACCTTAAAGGTGTGGGCTCAGGGCCTTCATGAACAATGTAGTATGGAATTGACAGACCGGCATTTCCAGGCGCTAGACCATCACATTTGGCAAACTGCTAAAAAAATGAGCTAGCAGGTGGCAGCATTGCTTCAATGCAAAATGGACACCCTACGGGAGTTGGAAAACAGTGACTTGGCAGATAGACTGGTACGTAATCTCTCTTCAAGAACATTGACCCACTCACAGCTCACCTTGCTACAGCGGGATATAGGATATAACCTTATGGACGCACATGCATTAGATTTTGTGGCAGCGTTAGAGCCCGCTATGTATCACATTGAGGCAGGGGAGGATATCAAAAACTCCATTGAACAACAAGTTGCTGGTTTGCTAATGAACCATAGATGCTACATAGATGAAATGGAGGCCCTAAAACAGCTCAGGAAGGATGACTCCATTGTTATATTGCCAGCAGACAAGGGGAGGGTGACAGTGGTTATAGACAGAATACATTATGTAAACAAGGTGTTGGAATTGCTTAACGATGATACAGCATGTAAGATTGTTAGCAAAGGACCCCATGATTGCACTGAAGAATCAGGTCAATAAGTTGCTCAATGGTTTCAAGCATAACAGAAAGATAAATGAAGATGTCCTGAGGAGGATACGCCCAAGTGATTCTGCGTTAGCTAGGTTTTATGGTTTACCTAAGATCCATAAAGAAGGCGTCCCTCTTCGCCCCATTGTTTCATTTAGGAGCACTCTAACCTCAGGCCTGGCTAAGTGGCTTAGTAACCGTATTTGCTACCTTGTCAGTGACAGTAGTACTACTGTAAAATCAGCAGAGGAGTTCCTAGGTAAAATCAAAACCCTTAGGGTGGAGAAAGATGAGACGATGGTGTCTTTTGATGTCACCTCACTCTTCACCTCCATCCCACAGGACTTGGCCATTATGGTTTTGAAAGACCGCCTGACAAAAGGCGGTAGGGGACAACATCAGGACTCCTTGCAAACCAATGATTTGGTGAGACTAATAGAGGTGTGCCTAAAAACCTACTTTACCTTCCAGGGTGTCATATTTGATCAGATTAAAGGAACACCCATGGGGTCCCCAATCTCAAGTGTCATAGCGGAGGCGGTGCTCCAACAATTAGAACGCGTGGCGATGACCAAATATCAACCCACGTTTTGGGCCCGTTATGTGGACGACACTTTTGTGGTCATCAAAAGATGCCAAAAAACTAACTTTATGAGTATACTAAACTCGGTATACCCAGACATCAGATTTACAGTGGAGGAAGAGAACCAGGGTTCATTGGCTTTTCTAGATGTGTTGGTTAACCATCAGCCTGATGGATCCCTGTGCACAAGGGTGTACCGTAAACCAACACATACGGATAGGATCCTCCACTACAGAAGTAACCATCCGGTATCTTATAAAGTTAGTTGCATCAGAACATTGTTCTGACGGGTAGATTCCCACTGTAGCACGGTTGAAGCTAAAACGGAAGAAAAGGGTCATCTCTTCCGCATTTGCAAACGTAATGGTTACCCGATGAGGTTTATTAAACGTCATAGTATACCACCTAAACCCCGGGATAACTGACAAATTGACAGATCATCATCGCAGATGACATACGTTTCCCTCCCCTACATCAGCAATGTCTCTGAGACGACGGCCAGATTACTGGCCCGCCGCAACGTGAAGGTGGCCCATAGACCCAGCCAGACATTACGTTCTAAGATCGTGCGTCCTAAGGACCCGCTCTCCAATATGGAGAAATCTGCAGTGGTGTATAAAATCGACTGTAAGAACTGCTGCAGTAACTATGTGGGAGAGACTTCCAAAAGATTAAAAACTCAGCTCCATGAGCACAAATTGGCTATAAAAAGGGGTGAACAATATTCTCAAGTTTGGATGCACATGGCTGAATTTGGCCACCAGTTTGATTTTGACAAAGTGCATGTTCTGTCTAGTGATACCACGAAAGGGGGCCAGCTACTTAAAGAAGCACGGCTCTCTGATAAAGAATCAATTAATTGACACATTGACCTTTGTCCAGCGCACCAGACGTTGACGTGGAGTATATGTTGTTGTCCAATCCAACGAAGGCAATTAGGTGGGGTGCCGTATAACCGAGAGAATGAGACCACAGTAGGAACAACTATCCCTCGGCAGTCCTCAGATGTTTTGTTGGTGACCGACCGCCAGCTGATGAATTCTCCGCCTCCGGAGACAGGTATGCATCTCCGGAGAACCAGAAAACTACCACATGGTGAAGGAACGACGCCCAGCATGGC